>CM031862.1:13402455-13568707 GCA_018697195.1 Certhia americana
TCCGTACCCCACACTCCGTACCCCACACTCCGTACCCCACACTCCGTGCAGCCGCGGTGCCGCTGCCTGACGCTGAGAGGAGCCCCGGCACAGCACAGCAGAGCGGCGGAGCGGCGGGAGGTGAGCCGGGGACACGGCTCGTTCAGACGGCTGTGGCAGCTGATGGCACACGGGGGACAGGAGAGGACACGTGTTGTTGTGTCGGAGCGTGGCCCTGCACGCGTGTGAGAAGATGCACGGGAACCGTAAAGGCCGTGCGGCCACCACGGACATGCGGCCACCACAGCCCGCTGGCAGTCCCTTGGAAGGAAGAGACAGTGACAACACCGCCGAGGAAGGGGACACGACACATCTGCCCACACCAGAGTGATTGCTTCCTTCCTACCCAGGTCCTCTCCTCCTGAGATGGCTTCCTGGCAGATACATCCTTCCTAAGCCACCGACTACGGGGCTGGTACCTGCCGAGGGAGTGCAGGGAGCTGCTGGGGGAATTTACGCTGTTTCCTGGCCATGAAATATTCATTGGCACAGTCGCCAAGAGAAGGGAGGAAATAAAAGATAAATAGAAGGGGATGGGGGAAGAAGACATAATGCTTGCAGGCAGCTCAGCATGGCACTGACAAGTCCGTGGAGTGGCTGAATCAATGTCTTTATACCGGTCATCACACAAATGTGGGTCCCCTGGTGTTCATGCAAAGCCTGATTCATTGTCATGGATGTCGTGGGCACATAAACATCCCTAGAAAATGCAACCAGAAAAGAGCAGTCCTTGCAGGCACATCCAGCATGGGTAGGGATGCCCTGTGACATGCACATCACCAAGGGGCACCATACTGGCTTGGTAGTCAGAGACTGTTCCTGCCTTTCCAGCCCTGGATGGAACCTGGGCTTCAAAGTATTTCAACCTGGGCTACACCAGGTTGACATACTTTGTCACCCTCAGGGACAGCACCAGAGAAGGGCCCCAGCCCAGGGCAGCCTTGGCCAGGGCATCTGTGGGCTCTCTGGAGTCATCCTGTGGCTGGCAGAAGGCAGATGCCAACATTTCTCTCAGGAAGGAAAGGCTGTCAGGATGGGAGGCACATTTCCAGTAATGAGAAAGGGCAATCAGGGCAGGAAGGAGGAAAATTTCCATTACCAAGGAAGGCTAATCAGAGTGAGAAAGATGGAGAACATCCTTTGACCCTGGGCCAAGCCTCAGCCCACCACTCACGGCCACAGTGGCTGAACAAATGCTCTGTTCTCTCTCTAAATAATTCAAACTCACCTTTTTGGGGGGGATGGAGGGCATACACATCCCAGCAATGCCAGACCCACAGTTGCTTGGCAGGGATGGAACAGGTCCTGGCTGGAGGGAGAGCTCATCAAGACTCACCCCAGAGCCAGGACACTATGAGGGAGGGGAGGTGGACATCCCAGCAACATGGATCACTTCAGGAGCCATGATTTTCTGGTTCCAGATACACCACATCGGGGTGAGGGGCTTCGTGGGATCCCAGCACCTCTGCCACCAGCAGAGGAAGGCTCAGCTCAGCTAGCCCTGTGTGCTGTTCTGCTCCTGCCTCCTCCCAGCCCGGGGAAACGGCAGCCTCCGGGTCTGGGGGAAGTGCTGAAAACGTGATGCCAGAGAAAATAAATAAGGCAGCTAATGAGGTAATTTGCATAGCTATTAGCAGTCAGGATTTGCAGCGGGTCTGACATGGGATGTGCTGTCACAGCGAAGTGCAGCCCGAGGGCTCTGCTGCACTTGCTGAGGGAAACAGACAACACAGCCGTGCTGCACGGGCACACCGCAGGCACCCACGCAGGAGCCGCCACCGGGGAGGCGAGGCGAACAGGAGTAAATCCAGCAAGGAGGTGGAGGAAGGCTCAGAGCAGGGCACACGGCCTGGGAGGAGCTGTGTGCTCTAACTGTGATCCCCTCTCGCCTTTGGCCTCACACCCCGTGGCTTGGCTCCGGGATGTACAGAGCATGGGCCAGCACATAGCTCCTACTTTGCCAAGGCTCAGAGAGCATCCATGAAAGGACGAGCTTGCAAAGGCCAAGGAAAAGCTGCCAGCAGCCCAGGCTTCCTCGCAGGGCAGCCCTGCATTGTCACAGCCAGCTGGCTTCATGTGCTTTCCCATCCAGAGCTGGCCACAGCTCCCTGCACCCCTTACATCTGCTTGCTCCCTTGTGAAACCGGCCTAAAACACATCCCAGGACAAGCACAAACCCTTTTCTACCCCAGTCTTTGCTGCCAGGAAATCCACCCCACTCTGACTCCCAGCAGAAGGTACAATTTTGGGATGTAGGACTGTGTATGAAGCATAATGCCATCAACAGCTCTGCATCATAACTGCACCCATCCTTAGCTGTTCTGGTCAGGAATCATAGAGCCGCAGCAGGCAGGAGGGCACTGGTACATTCAGGAATGCAGGGGCAACAACCTGCTACCAGTGACACTGCTGGAACCCAACCTGCTGTGCCCAGTAAATTGTGATGGAGAGGAATGGCACGCAGGGCCACTCTCCCTGGGGCTGCCAGGGCATGTCTGGCTTTGATCACAAATGTGAAACAGCAGCCCAGCTCGTTCTCAGCTGGTGGATCTTGCTAAAAAATGCATGTGACGTGATCTGTCTGCCAGGGAAAGAACCCAGCCCAACGCTGTGCACTGGTCCTGCAGCACCCACCTGCCAGCAGCTGGCTGGCAGCAGGTGATGGGGCAGCAGCCTGGCTCTATGGCACCACAGTAGGGATGAGCACATGCCCAGGCATCCCTGCAATGCAGGGAAAGGATGGGATATCCCCACCATCTGATGGCAGAGACAAGCAGAAAGACCCAACAGATGGATGGCTGGACAGACAAACAGACACAAACTCTGCCACTAACTTGGGTGGTGCATGTCAAGCCAAGATGAAAGAGCCCCACAGGGTCCACCCTGGCATGTCCATCACCCCCAGAACTCCCGTGATGGCCCTCAGACATCCAGATTACACTGAGACACTGAATGCTCCCAAGCTGAATATTTTGTCAGTTCTGCTAAATATTTTAGGTATTTACACAGAAAAGCTCTCTGTGCTCGGTGGCATGTCAGCCCCCTTGGCATCACACAGGCGGCCACAGACACACCCCCGCCTGCCAGGGTATGAATAATTCATTGACCCCATGAATAGGATAGAAGCGGCGGGTAGGAGGGGACAAAGTTGGGGGGACGGCTTCATCCACCTCTGCTCCAGCTCCTTCAGTGTACCCTGAGCGTCTCCAAGTCCTGCAATAGGAGGGCAGAGAACTGCACCAACATCTGCAGGGAAGCAGAAGCACAGGGAGGGGAGAAGAGCCAGGAGCGGAACGCATCCCTGGTTATAGGGGTATCGACACAGCTGCTGTAAGCAAGTAAAATCATAACCTGCCTGGTCCATCTAGAGACATTTCAGAGCTTGTTGTGTCTGAAAAGCACAGCAATGTTCAGGCACACAGGATATATCAGGCAGTGAGGCAGTACAGCCCCCAAGAGCTCCAAAGAGCATGGCCTTCACGAGTGTGCACTTTGCTGTATGAGGGTGCCCAGTGCACACTGGGGCACAACACAGGCACGGCATGTCCTTATCCCAAACCAGCATCTTTTTGCCCCTCAGATGCCCACCAGGCTCCATGCCCTTGACACCCCATGAAAATCATCAGGGATTTCCATCCCTAGCCCTATTCCAGCACCCCCTCCAATCATCACCAGGGTCTCCTGAATTGAGAAGCTGGGAAAAATCTCAGCCTTGTTGCAGGTCATGGGCCTGCTCCCAAGTCTGCTCCAGGAGCGGACATAGTCAGCATCTCTCCAGCCTTACCACCCTCACCACCCCACACCAAGCCACAGTGATGGTGACAAATTAATGAGCTCCATGCAATCACACATAGGATGGGCTCCAGTAAATGGGAGGTGGCACTAGGCTCATTTCCTTGCAATCAGTGCTCACTTGGCCACCAGCAGATCTCTCTCGGCAGGGTGACAGGAGGAAGCACAGTGGGAACAGGCTGGGACACGACCTCGGCTCCCACGTGTTCAGGCAGCCTGGGGCTGCCTGTGGGCCAGGCAGTGGGACACCCTGTGTCACCCAGGCAGATGCTGCCACGCTGAGTGACACGGGCTATTAGCACCACTGCTTATCCAGGGGCTCCTGCACACGCTGGCTGCACAGCTGGGAGAGGGAGATAAGACATCCGGAGGGGAAACATGCTTCAAATGACAGGAATCTCCCCCAGAATGGACTTGGCTTGAAGGCACTGAGAGTGTTTGCTGCTATTAATAACTACAGAGCAGCAATGAGGTGCATGCCCTCAGCTCAGGGAGACACAGCAACAAGGCCGAGAGGGAGAGCAAAGTGGTGCTAGAGATGGGGTTGAGGTCCTGACCCATGACTCCCCACCAAGCCCACGGAGTCCCCATGCAAACAACACCCCAGCACTGGACTGACATGCCTGAATAGGTGAGTGGGTGGACCTGGAGGGCTCAGGGCAGGGCAGACACACAAGGTCAGAGCTGTCCTTCCAACAGCCCACAGCCCACCTGCGTCCTTCTCCAGCCTCAGGCCAAGGCACTGCACATCCCCATGGCTGGGCTAATGGCCCCCATGCCAGCATTGACCCTCTCTCCACTTGTACCCTGAGTGATGGCTCAGCCTTCCACCCTGTTGTGCTCTCTGTCCCATGGGGAAGCAGGGCTACCCACTCAGCATCTTCAGGGCACCCACTCAGCCAACTGCCAGCCCAGGGGGGGCCCTAGAGACTGCTTTTTAAACTGACATTTTGGGGACAGGAAAGCTATTTTCAGTTGTTTCAGAGACAGCGTTTCCATTGCAGTTTGTCTGCCTCCACTGGAGGGACGGATGCTCTCCCTGGACGTGTCATGGCCAGCAGCTTTGTGTTGGGCTTTGCCCAGCACCAGCTCTGCACCATTGGGTCATCCTCATCCCTCCTCTACCTGCCCAGTGCCTGGACCTACTGTGCTTGGGAGCATATGGGAAGATATCCCTGGGTTCCTACATGGGCAGGAGGGTCAGAAGCATTCCACCTGGGAGAGGGGCTAGTGGAAGGCACAGGGCAGAGCCTGGGGGTTTTGCTCCTGCCTAAGACTGTCTCAGCATCAGCAAGTTTTCTTCTACACACCTTAATGAGACAGTCCCAAAAATTAGCACACAGACCTGAACACCACACACACACACCCTGAGCCCCCAGGCACTCTTGATAGGAATAAATGTGCCTGGCAATTATGGAGAGGGAGTACAGCCTCCCAGTGCAAGACCTGCTGAGAGATTCAGAAATAAATATGTTAATAATCAAATATCCATCCTGTGTCTGAGCTCACGGGAGGACTTTCAAGTCTAATTAGTGGAAGATTTGTACCATTGCTGCCAGGGCTCAAGGGACAATTTGCTGTAGTTCCCACGAAGTGAGAGGTTCTGCTATAATTAGCCAGCAGCATCCCGTCTGCAAGGATTACCTCCAAATCTCCCCTGCATGCCGGGCTGGGGGCAGGCGTGACCCAGGTAAGCCAAGATGAGAAATGGCCCTGGGCTTTGATTTGTGCAAATCGAGTCTGGAGCTGCAAATCCAGGGCAGGCAGGAGGACTGGCTGTGAGGATGGGCAGCACACCAGGAGGAGAGCTACCCTGAGCCTACAGGTCATCCCATGCTTCCACATCAGTACACAACCCCTACATCATCACAGAACTTGTCTCCCCACAACATCCTGCCATGAAAACTTAGAGTGCCTCTAAAACTGCTCCATCTCCAGACTGATTGTTTCCAAGCCAGGCCCCCAAGGGCCATGGCTGCTCACACTGGGGGGCATTTCCCAGTCTACCCCAGTCAGATGTGTACATCTCATCCCCAAACCACCACAGCAGAAGGAGCAGTGCCCAGGGGCACTCCTACCACCCCAGCTCATGTATTTTTAAACAGGGCCATATCCTGCTCCTGAGGATGTCCTAACAGACTCCATTTCCACTGCTACAACTTGCAGGGTAACTGTGATGGGGAGAAAGGAGCACCTGGAGAAGAAAGACAGAGGGGCAACACCTGGAGGTGCACCACTGACAGTGCCCAAACTGGGACCAGCCTCCAGGGGAAGGTGCAAAGGCAGAGAGACAGCAGAGGGATGAGGGAAGGGATGGAGGCTGAGCGGAGGGAGCTATGCCTGTGTTGAGAACCAACAGCACAATCAAGGATTCTCTGCTGACTGAGTGGGACCCATGCTGGTCTCACAGAGGGATAGAGATCACTGACCTGGCAGCAGCTGGCAGGGACACTCATTAGCACCAACTAATTGTGGGCAGAGGTGGCTGGCCTGGCAGCAGGCACCCTGGTAGTGGGCAAAGCTCCAAACTGAGGGAAGAATGACAGACAGGGTGTCAGTGGTCACATCCACTGAGGGCACTTCCTCAGGGCTGGCCTGGAAACATCTGTGCCAGAGATTCTGTGCCCATGAATAATGAAGTCAGCACCTCATCCCTCCCAAGGGCATGCAGGTACCCCATGCTCAGCCATGTTGCCCAGGCCAGAGCACAGCCATCCCCATCCAGCTCCTCTGCCAGCCCTGGAAGACCTCCTCCGTGCCATTGGGTTGTTCATCCTAGCAAACAAGAGGTTGCCAGCCCCTCACTTCCCCACAGTTATTTAATTAAGCAGTGATAAACGAGATTTATTATCCAGAGAATGACAGCAGGTTGTAATTACATCAGGGCAGGCTGAGAAAACAAACGATGCTGAGGGAGGCACGGGATGGTGCGGACCTGGGGGGACACCACAGTCCCTTGGAACCCAACATCCCTGTCCCAGCACTGTGGTCCAGGGCAGAGGTGGGATTATTGAGTCTTTGAGGGATTGAAGAGGAGAAAAGGCTCCTTTGCCTCCATGGGTGTGGACCCAAAAGAGCCTCCCCCTCCAGCTTACACTGCACTCGGTGGTCCTGATCCCAGCCCCTCTCGAGGGCACTGGGGGAAGACCAGTCCCAAGGAACAGCAGGTTTTCAATGAGCCACTTGGAAATATTAAACAGCATCTCCTTCTTCCCCTTTCTGCTTCAGGGCAGGCCCCTGCACTGAGGGGCTTGCTGCCCAGCTGATCCAAGGTCCCAGCTGGGACATGGCACCCTGAAGAGGCTCTGCCTGCTCCTTTCCCCCTACTCCCCCTAGCCAGGCACGATGTCCTTCTGCCGAGTTACTCCAGGCTTGGGTTTGAAATTGTGCCTGGTGTCTCATGCAAAGCACAGATGGGTGGTACATGCAGCATGGCCACACTGCAAACAAGCAGCTCACAGACCTGTCCCCACCCAGCCACCAGCAGCTCTCCCTGAGGAGGGGAAAAGCTTCACTCCCATGTTCCCTGTTGGAGGGTACCATCACAGTGGCAGCTGGGACACGTCAGGGTGGCTCAGGCTTGAGGAGTTCATGGCACTTCCTGCCCATACTGCACCATCAGACCCTGTGCAGCCCCCAGCCCCAGCCATATCCCTCCTCTTCATTAAATCTTCCTGCCCTCAGCCCAATCCTCTTACGCTCTCCCTCTCCTATTACAGCATCTTTAAATTAATGCCTGGCCAAGTGTGGGATAGAAGAAAATTAACCCTGGGGAGGGGGAGCAGTCCCCACAATACCTCTTATCACCTAAAGCACTGTTCCTTGCCCTTCTCCCACTCAACATGCAGGGGAGACACCGGATCCACCACAATCACAATGAGCATCACTCGAGCACAGGCTCTCAGCACCCACACCCCTTTGCTGGGGGGGGGGGGGGGGGGGTAAGTGCTCCCTCCAGGCAACCCTGTACTTGGGAGGCTGCAAGGTCCCCAGGAGAGACCGCGAGCTGTGCTTGGGTTTACACCAAAAACGGCCAGCTGGAAACTCACTGGGAGTAGTTCCAGAGCTGCCTGCACCCTTCCTGGGATGCTTTGGGGTCCCTAGTTCTGGAGCAAGAAGTCAGGATGGATTTGGCTGCTGATGGGAAGCACTTGTGACACCCACAGCTTGGGGAGCTCAGAGGAGCTGGAGTGGGTAGGAGGCAGGGATGTGGCCAGAACAAAGGGTGCCAAAAACACAGCCTGATCAATGCGGGGAACACTTCTTGCCTGTGTCACTGTGGGGGAGTTGGAACACACCCCTTTAGGAGGATCTGTGTGAGGGTGAGCAGACACCAAGGCCATGACAAACAGGTCTATCCCCCCAGGCTGGGATTCAGGCAAGACTTGATGGCTTTTGGAAAAAATTCCTCAGGGATCCGACCCCATTGCTGCCAGCATGGTGCAGCTGTGGGACCAGCAGGATCCCATCAAGCCACTCTCTCCCAGGGCAGTGGTGGCCAGGGACAGGAACTGCTTGCCAGAGCAGCGCTCCTGCTGATCCTCTCCGTTATGCAACAAATTATTCCACTCGCATTAATGACTTTGCGGCAAAGGGGGAAATGACATGAATGATTCCTGGTGCCTGGGAGTGACTCACTTTGCACGACGGAGGGGAAGCAAGCAGGGTGGGCAGGCTCCAGGGGAAATTTGTTTGGGTCAGCATGAGCAGCAGAGGGCTGGGGATGGGCTCAGAAGATAACTGCTAGAAGCAGAGTGAGGGGGAAAGAAAGAGGTACTTAGGGGCAGATCCCATCACTCAGGAGAGGGCTGAAATGTCTCCAAGAGATGCTGGGATCAGTCATAACCACAGCATATTATAACATTTGTTACTGTGCTGCCCAAGCCCCACACCCCTTTTCCACCTGTGCTGTGATCCCAGAACCTGGCACCAGCAGCTGCCCCTCTCTGCTTCAGGGTCAGATGAGACCTCAAGCAAGTGCAACCAGGGCTGAGGGTGCTGAACATCCATCACTGAACAACCCAGATCCACCCTGCCCCTAGCAGGATGGGCTGCTGCCCACCATGGCCCTTGAGGCAGCAGTGAGGGGGGCAAAAGGGACCTGCCACATGGGCTGCAATGCAGAGCCTGGCATCTGACCCAGTCCCTTCTGCCTCACCTCTGGAGATTTCACTAAATCACACCATTAAAAATTAATGCGTATTCCCTCCTGGAGTAAGTCAGGACCTGTCAAGGGCCAGTGCTGCCAGCCACCTCCTGGGGACACCAGAGACACGTGGAGACACACTGGGGACTTCAACAACCCACTGCCATGTAGCCCCAGGGGGGCCCTTGCAGTGACAGAGGGCCAGGTGGATTATTGCCTTTAAACCCATCCAGGGGTTTTCTGCAAGCAATGCAATTTTAAAATATTCAATCTAGGAAGAAGCGATTAACCAAAGGGGCCAGGAGCAATGGCTTGCCTGTCTAATCTCGTTAGTGAGCAGACTGGTTCCCATCTTGCCCCTCCACAGCTGCATGGGCTGCAGTAACCAGTGAAAGCAGATGGATGGCTCTTCCCTGGCTCCTGACCTGGCTTCTGATGTGTGTGAGAGTTTTCTGGTGCATCCCTGCAGCCCACAATGCTATACCTTCCCCATCTGGGTCAAGGAAACCCCTCTTCCCTGTGACTCTCATCCTGGCCAGACCATCACCAATGATACTCCATCCCTAAAAAACACTTTTTAGTGTCCAAATGTGTGGTTGGTAATGGGAAGAGGACAGATAAGGGATTTGGTAGATCCCTCTCTGCTGCTGGGGTCGGTGCCTGAAGCCAGGAGCAGGGTCCCACTTTCTGCCCCACAGAGCCTCAGTGACAGGGTAATGCCAGTCGCTCATGGTAGCATCTTGCCAAGAAGCCTCCCTCTGCTTTAGACTGTCAAGCCCCTTCCCGGCAGGAATGTCTGTCATGGGATGTGTCTCATGGGACAACAGGACAGAGCAGGGTGTCCAATCCCGTCCAGTTCTCAAGTCTCTGCAGGGCAGAGCTAAGGCAACAGGTTTGTGACACTACCCCACCTACTGAGTTGGTCACTCCATCATTGTGTCTGACCGGCTCCCTGGAGAGGGACTGCAGGTGAAGCTGTCCATTTCCACTGCCATCCCCTTGAGGCTCTGAGTATTCCCTGCCTACCTACAGGCACTGCTGCTGCTGCAGCATGAGCCCCTGACAGACCCCTCTGTGAGCAGTCGGACCCCACACCTCCCTCCCATCCAGGACAAAGCCACCTGCCCGTCCCAGGTATGGCCCAGGGCTCTCTAAGTGGAACATGGATTAGGTTAGTTTGCACTCAGGTGTATGCAGTGCCCTCACTTGCATAGGGCACAACCCCTAAAACATGCACTGTAGATGAAGCTGGCTCAGGACTTGGATGATCGTGCCTGCTCAGAGTGGGGTTCCTGCTTGTATGTCCTGCAGACCTCAGTGTCTCAAGGCCACCCATGTCCCCAGGTGGAGTGAGCAGGAGCAGCATGAATGGGATACTGACCTTCTTGCCCAAAGTCCCCAGCAGCAATGCCAGCACCAACTTCGGGCTGGGAAAGGTACCAGCTCCCTAAACAGAAGGGATCTCCAACACAACATGTTCAAAAGCAAAGTGCTTCCTGCCAAAACGTGGCTGGAGTATATCTGGAACCTGGTGGAGCTGAGGCTTTGGGGCTGGAGAGGCACGCAAGGCATGGACACAGAAGTTCTTGTCAATGGCAGTGCCTTCCTGCTCAGGAGGGTCCATAGGTGACTTGCCCTGTCTGGACCACAGAGGAAACATTTTTAAAAGCCCAGGTTCAGAGGCAGTGAAGGTGGCAGCCCTCCACATCCCCCATCTCTGTCAACTCCTGTTGAAGGCAGCAGTATCCTGCCCCCAGCTCCCCTCCTGCAGGGCTCCGTCTCCAAACACGCTAATTACTCTCACTGCTCCCCAAGGGCTGCACCACCCGTTTTCATTTGAAGAGGAAGACAAATTTACTGAAAAGCCAGAAGCAGCCAGAGCCACAGCAGCTCGGGGACAGGAGGACTGCAGTAAGAGCCTCCCACCCAGCACAGTCCGGCTGCCACAGAACATTTGCAAAGCCCTCAAGGGGAGGTATCTCTGGGAGCAGGGTCACTCGGTCCCCATATTCTGCGACTCACCCCCATGACATGGCATGCACCCAGCTGCCAGCAGAGCTCTCTGGCATGGACAGTCGGTTGAACATGACCCCTGAACCCATCCACAGACCCTGCCCCATGGAAAGGGGCTCCTCTGCCCCTTTGCTCCCACAGAAGCTGCTTGCAACCACCCCAGAGTTCACTCGCTCAGCAATAACCACCCTCAGGGCTCTACAGTGTTAGTGAAGGGTTGTGATTCCCCACCTCAAGCCAGATCCCCTCACCATGGCATCAGACCACCCAGTTCAGCACACACACACACACCCCTCCCTGGCGAGGGATGACAGGGACATTCATTTCACTAAAGGCTCATTTATCTGCAGCATGATTAGAGAGCGGGGCTGGGATCCATCCCGGCAGCAGGAGAGCGATTTGCCAGCTGATGGATTTATCATCTCCCAAGCACAGCAATTTGGCTTAAACAAACCCAAACCACTTCCCTTAATGAAAACATCACTAATGAGGAGCAAGGCAGGCAGCTCCATGAATGGGGTCTCTCCTATCCTTCAGGGCTGGCTCGACCCACGGATGTCCAGGCTGTTAAAGCATGAGGCTCAGGCCCAGCTGGGACATATGGACCCAATACAGCTGAAAGAAACCAGACTTTGCTCCAGGGACAAAAACTCTTCATGTCCTGGCTCCCAAAGCTCTGAGGGCAACTGGTTCCAGCACAACACACAGCATGAGAACAGCACCACCGAGTCGAGACACCTTTTCCAGTTGTAACACGGCCAACAGTGAGGAAAAACCCTATGCCCAGACACAGAGATGGTGAAAGAGCCTGTGCATGGCCAGCCCTGTGCAGCAGGAGCTGTATCCCTTGGCCAAAGTTTCGACAATTCATGAATTATGCATCAGCATCTGTAGAGATCAGCCGTTTAACCAGTCCAACCAAATCCTCGAGCTTCCTGTCAATTAATCCTCTGCCACCAACTCCCTATGGACTCCAACCTGCCTTTGCTTGCAGGGAGGCAGCAGCAGCTGACAAAACCTCAGCTCCAGCCTTTCCACCTGCAAAATCCAACCTGCCCACGAGCAGTGGTACCTGGCAGCATCACTCACATGCTCCTTGTCTCATGTGGGTCTAGGAGCAGCATCCCTTCTATCAGGGACGCTCAGAATCCCAGCAATGCCACAACACCCCATGAGAGAGAAGTCATCAGCATCAGAGGACTGCAGACAAGCCAGGACAGCAAAGAGGGAAGAGGAAGAGGGTACAGATGCCAGAAGGAGGGAGATAGCAGACAGAGATGAGGCAGAGTCAGGCAACAGTCCCATCACCCCAGGAAGGTGCAGCAGCCATCGAGGGCAAGGCGCTTTGGCACAGAGATGACCCGTGGGAGCCCCTAACCCTGGCACACAAGGGGGAGACCCTTCCCTACAGTACCCCACCTTGACAGAGGACCTCCTGGGAGGGTCAGCATGGCTTCCAGCCCAGCCTCACTGCCAGGCTGCAGGAGCAGAAGTGGCAAGCAGAGGGAAGTCGTGTGGGACAGCAGCAGGAGGTGAGGCAGGTTAGCGGGGGAGCAGGGGGATGGACAACACACAGTTCCCAAGGGTCAGACACCCAGGGGAAGGACACTGGTGGGTGTCACCCCTCCCGGGGGCTCCTTCTAGGAGGAGGAGACAACCCATGCCTGATAGTGACCAGAGGGATGCAGGCAGCTGACCCTGCCAGACCCATGAGGACAGGGCTGTGCACCCACGGCTATTCTCAAGGAAGCAACTGTGCTAGAGAAGGACCTTTATTCTGGACATGGGTGAGCTGGTCTTGCGCACAGTCTACACCCCAGTCCCCCTCCTTGGGATCCATCTAGCACACAGGCACAGCACACAACCTGCCATGCACACTTGCAGCAGGGCTCCTGGCCAGCCCCTGCCTGCTCATGCCCTTGCTCCCACCCAATGACCCTGTCACTCCATCTTCCAGCTGTAGATCCCAGTGCTTCCCCCTACACACACTATTATTTGGGACAGGCTAGCACTGACACCTCCTCCACACTCTGGGAAATAAATTATCCCCCGTGCAGATGGAAGTCCTACGCTATGGCAAGCTGGTGGAGATGTTCCCCCCACCTGGCTGATCATGGGCTGTGAGCAGACATGATGAAGCTGCCGGGTGTTCCTGCAGCAGAACCAGCCCCTGGCACAGCCCTAGATCTGCACATCACCTGGGACCCTCCTGCGGCATTGCCAGGACACAGCTCCTCAGCTTTCTCCCATGGCAGAGACTGGAACCCTGCTCCCATTGTACTCCCACCGACCCGACTGGCCTGTTCTCCCTCTGATGCGTCTGTGGGGACAACTTGGCCCCGCCTCTCCTTTCTTACTATCTTGGGGAGAAATACCTCTGAAACACCCTCCCTCGAGGTAGGGAGGAGAGCTCAGCCAGATGCTGCGCTGCCGCTGCTGCCTAAAGCTTTCATCTCACGGGGTGGGCTGCTAAAAGTGCTAGGAGTTGGGGAGTCCCCATCCATCAGCTGTGCCTCTGGAGACAGGAGGATCCCGAAGCTCTGCAGATGATCTCTATAGCAATTGCTCAGCCCTGCAAAGGCTGCGGCTGCCTTCGGGGTGGAGCAAAGCGGTTGCTCCAGTCCCCAGATCATGACAACTGGAGGAAAAAAGCAGGGGTGAAAAAGCAAGGGTGAAAAGTCAGCCTCCTAACCCACTTTTGGGAACCCAACATCCCTGAAGATGAATCCTTCTTTTTTGTAAAAGGCAGTTCGGGGCTTTGCCCCCCCCCCCCCACCCCGACAGCCTAGATATTGACCCCGTGCTGGCACATGCTGTTCTGCTCACAGGATACAGCATGGCTAGCAGGGGTTTGTCCGATGGGGTAAGACAGGTCCCAGGCCACCCACCCACGGTCCAGATCTGGATGGGGCAGCCACACATCCCTGTGGAGCATCTGGCAGGAAGGAAACCCTCCTCCAAGCTCACTCACCTCTCACACTGTCAGCATTCAGGGTCAGGGATGCAGTACCTGCAATTCTTGGGACAAAGTGGCTCTGGATTCCCATTTCTTCTGCATGGAGAGCCATGGTCAGAGCAGTCCTGAGACACTGGCTCTGGACTCTGCTTGCACACTAATCGCTCATGCCATTAGAGGTTGGAGGAATAATGTAATTTATGGACAGCTTTTATTTCTCGCTAGCGTCATCTAAATATCCCAGAAATGGACCAGTTTAATTTCCTGGTGGTGTAACCTAAACATTTCTCTCCTCAACACCCAGGTGTGTGCTCAGCAGCCAGGCAGGCATGGCTGCTTCCTGCCCTTGTCCCGTGCCACCACACCGGGGACAGCACAGGCAGAATCCATCCTGGCTCGCCCCAGTGCAGCCTGCCCGTGTTCCCCCCCTGCTCTGCCCACTGCTCTGCCCACCGCTCACACGCAGGCAGTTCTCATTCACTCGAGCCTCTCACACACACATCCACGTGCCCACATAGCTGGGGCAGCTGGGCATGACTGGAGATGCTGCAGGGAGTGGGGACTGTCACTGTACCCTCATTTTCAACAGCTTTTTAAATTTAAGAATGAGTGGACATTGTGGAGTGTTTCTACCCTGAGCATGGCTGAGGGTCCTGCTTCTTGGGTTAGCCCCTCTCCTGGAATTGGGTGTTACTAACCCTTCTCTGAGCCTGCATAGGTGGGAATCACATTGTTCTCACCCCTGATTTCGGGCAGTGGTGGGGAGGCAGCAGGACGGACTGCTGTCTCTGTACACACCAGCAATGGCTGGAGCTGCTGTGGGGCTGTTGCTTCACTTGACACCGAATCACCTCTCAGTTAACAGCTCTTGCATGGCAGATGTCTCCTAAACTCTGACACATCCTGACGGATGGGGGTCTCCAAAGGTGCAGGAACACTCCAGTCTGCTCATGTATGACCACAAGCAGAGGTGAGCTACCAAACAGCAGGTGCCAGCAGCAATGCTCCTGGCTGCCGATGAGACTAAGCCCACACAGGCACTGCCAGCTTCATCCCAGGGCTTTGCTACAGCACTGTGGAGGTCCCGGCTCCTCACCACATCTCCAGGATATCAGGAGAGCAAAGACCAGGTTAGAAGGCATGGGGTCAAGCTACTAAACCATCCCTGGACTTAAGGTTGTGTCCCCTCTCCTGCCTGCATCACTTGCATGCTTTCTGAGAGAAAGACAACTTTCCCTCCACAGAGGGGGTGAGCTTCAGTGCATTCAGCCAGCACAGGGGAAATCAGTGCCACTGGGGCCAGCTCCCTCTCCTCCGTGCTGCTACTGCAGGCTCTGCCCTGGCAGTTCACTGATTTGACAGTGATAGGACATGAGTGATATGCCCTACAGGGCCTGTTTCCCACTCTGGGAAATGGGGCACGTATTTCCAGCCTTATTCCCCAAAGACTTCCCCTCAGCCCCATCCCTGCAGGCAGGGACTTGCACGGTGGCACAGCTCCACTCCACTCAGGTTCTTGCTGCACAGCTGGCTCAGAGGTAAGCCCAGGCATGAAAGGTCTCAGTCTTGGAGAGACTGGAATTTATTTTTAACTTTGATTTGATTTAAATCCATATGGACATTTCAAAGTTACCGGAGAAACCAAAAGTTGTGTGTGGGTTCCAAGTTCCTACACAGCTCAAAAATATCTTCCCTGCAGCACGTTTGGGCACACAGTAAGCAGAGTTTCCCATGTGTGGGGCTGCTCAGGAGAGCAGAGCAGAGGTCCTGCTCTGCCACCATCACCTATTTGAAATTCTAGAGCAAATCCTGAAATCTACCCCAGACCTCAGCAGGAAAAGCATCACCAGGACTCAGGGAAGCTGCCTGTGCACAACACAGCACAGTGCCTGCGGCACAAGGACACCGAACCCCACTGGCTAAGGAAAGGTTCAGCTCCATCGTGGGTCCCAGGAGGCGGGTGGGAACTGCTGCCCCATTTCACAGCTGCTGCGACAGAGGCGACAGGATTTGGCCTGATCTGTGGAGAGCACGTGGAGAAGGAGGGGTGTTGCCAGCTCCAGCCCAGCTGCTTCCCTATCTGACAGTGGAAGATGAAGTGTGATGGATGGACAGATGTTGTGGGATGTGGGATGCTCGGCAATTCCCTGATGGGGCAGAGGGTGAAGGAGAATACAATAGGGTCACAAATAGGTCGTGTTAATCCTCTCTGTTGCACATCTATCCCATCCAGGGGCAGGACATCTCGAGGGATGCTCTAGGGGACACCGGGTAATGGGTGAAGACACCAGGCACCGTGGTGCGCTGCTGGGGTTTTCTGAGCAGAGCAAGCCTGTCTTCCCTGGGGAACCTGCTGCCGGGATGCTGCTGTGCCACCCCAGGGTGCAGCGGGGGACTAAGGCACGGCAGAGGGAGCCCAGCACCAGACCCTGGTGTCCCGAGGGGCTTGAGCGTATCAGTGAGGGAGTGGGAACTTAGGGGGCGGCCAAAAGCGATCCGCGCATTCCACCCCCCCGTCAGGGGCCTTTTCTTTCCCTCGGGACAATCTCTGCACGCTGGGACCAGCCTGATCGCCCTCGGAAAACCCTCCCCCCGCGGGTCGGGACTGTTCCCCTGCTCCAGCGCCGGGGTCGCGGCCGTTCCCCCTCTCCCCGAGCAAGGCGTGCGGCGAAGCGGAGCGGGCAGGGAGCGGGGCTCAGCGGGGCTGGAAGCGGGTGCCCGGGACCGCCCCGCGCCGTGGTCCGAGTGGCTGCTGCACCTTCCCCGGCGGCGGCACTCACCCGTCAGCTGGTCGTAGGAACCGTCCAGGTCGCGGGAGTCGGACAGGCTCTCCTTCCTGCCCTTACTCCGCATCTTCCCGTCCCGCCGAGCGGCGGGGGGAACGGCGACGGGGCGCACGGGCTGCGCCGGCGGGCAGGAGCTGCCCGCGGCCGCCGCCTCCCCCCGCCCCGCCGCCCGCGCCGCTCAGCGCGGCAGCGGCAAGGGGCCGGCGGTGCGGAGCTCGGCTCGGCTCGGTTCGCTCGGCACGGTCACAGGAGCGCGCAGGGCGCCCCGCTCCCCCGCCGCCGCCGCCGGGGCTGGGCACGGCCGCCCCCTCCTCTCGTCCTTCCCACGCCTCTTCCCGGGAACCGCCAGCCCGGCCCCGCCGCCGCGCGGAAAACGGAGGCCGGGCTCTGGGGGCGGAGAGTGGGGCGCTCCCGGGAGAGGGCAGGGATAGCTGCTCCGGACCGCACCGAGGTGCGGGTGTCCGGCTGTTTCGGAGAACCCCCCGCACCCGTGGCACCGCGCCCGGGACGGAGAAGGGGACTGAGATGGAGAAGGCGTGGCCCGGCGTGGCGCAGACCCCCACAGCCCTACCGGCGGGGCAGCGTCACGGGTACCCCTCGGCACGGCAGCAGGAGCGCGCAGCCGCCCCGCTCCCCGCCGCCGCCGCCGGGGCTGGGCACGGCCGCCCCCTCCCTCTCGTCCTTCCCCGCCTCTTCCCGGGAACCGCCAGCCCGGCCCCGCCGCCGCCGCGGGGAAACTGAGGCACGGGCGGGGGGCGGAGAGTGGGGGCGCTCCCGGGGAGAGGCAGGGAGAGCTGCTCCGGACCGCACCGAGGTGCGGTGTCCGGCTGTTCGGGAGAACCCCCGGCACCGGGCACCGCGCCGGGACGGAGAAGGGGACTGAGATGGAGAAGGCGTGGGGCAGGAGGGCGCAGACCCCCACAGCCCACGGCGGGGCAGCGAGGGTCCCCCGAGCCCTGCCTGTCAGCATCCCTGTGCCGTGGGACCCCCAGGAAAGGGAACCCCAGCCATGACCGGTCCCGCGGGGCTGTTGCATCTCCACCTGGGGGGAGAAGCTGGATGAGAAATCGGTCCGAGACGAAGGGGATGGGCAGGGGTCAAGAGATGCAGAAGAGGTGTGGGAAGGGCGGCCAGATCCTCCTGCCTGCAGCCAAGCACAGAAGCGGGTCCCACCGCCGTCCCCACCCCGAGCACGGCTTTCCATGCAGGGTTGGAGTCTTTAGCAGGATTTTACCCCCATCGCCTGCAGTCCCAGGGATAGGGTGAAGCAGCGTACTTGGGGAGGCTTCCAGAGGCACGGTGCTGCAAAGAGTGGAGCTCACAGCCCACCGGTACATCTGGCACTGGGAACTTGAAGTCCCGCTGCTGCCCCTGGTTATTTGTTGCCATCTGTGCACGATGCCATCCCCGGGGGATGCAGACTGTGCTGGAGAGTCCCCTCCACGGACAAAGCCAGGGGCTTTTGACATGCCACTGCCTGAGTACTGACTGCTTGCATCATGACAGGGGTTCTGGGCACATCTCAGGGGCTGTCCAGCTCCCATCGCTTCCTGGCACCCCTCCCTTCCTTCTCTCATCCATGCAGAGAGCCAGAGGAGGGCAGGAGCTGCGGGAGGAGGCAAAGCATCCCTCCTGATCCCTGTGCCAGCCCGGCACACAGGAGCCGCAGGGCAGAAGGGAATCCAGATCAGGGAGGAGGGAGGGCCATGCTCACGAGGCAGCGTGTTGTCAGCGTGCTTTGGTGTCAAGCCATGAAAGAAGCTGCCTTAGCGAGGCAGTGATGCTTAGCAACTGCCTGGATCTAAAAATAAGAGCCATTTAGCAAGGAAAACGCAGTGGAGAAATGCTCAGAGAACTAAACACATTCCCCCAGCCCTCCCTGTGGCCCGGCCAATGCACGGAGCCTGCATGCACTGACTGGCTGGAGGGAAACTCCCGGGACAGCTCTGGCAGTGCCCCCTCCGCTTAGCCTGACAAGCAAAGCTGGAGCCTGGCCAGCCCACAGATCCCCTGCACCTCTGGGCTTGTCCATTCTGCTGCTCCCTGGCCTCCTCAACCCCCCTCCTCCAAGCTCTCCACCATGTGCTTGGCCACATTTCCTTGGCTGCCCTTGGGGACCAGCAGTGTCCCAGGGAAGTAGATTGGGAGCACTTCGGGATCGGTGCCCAAGCTCACCCACCAACTTCACCTTCCTCGGGGTCCATCCTGCTATGGATGTGCCAAGCCCAGCAGGGCTGTACAGGGAAGTTTTCACCTCCTGCCATCCCTGGTCCATTGGGAGGCAAACATGGCTATTTTTATCCTAGCTAAGTGCTCCTGTTCCAGCAGGCAAGCAAGAGATGCTTTGCCAGGCTGGGGAGAGGAGGAAAGCTGGGTGGTTTGGGTACCACAGGGTAGGATGGGGCAGCCCCATGCCGATGCTGACACATCCCACCCTCCCCACAGTGTAGAAAAAGGGGGACACAACTCACTTGATCACTGGTTACAGCTCCTTTCCTTAGCAGACACGAGGGCTGGGCATTCAGCCAGGATTCACAGCCTCTGAGCCTTTTTCTGCTTGGGAAAAAATACGACATCCTCCCCTAAATGTTCCTCCGGGCACTGGGAGCTGGGGGTCTGCAGGTTGCCAGGGTAGGAGAAGTGAGAATGGGTAAGAATCTCTGCCCTCTTGGCCAGACCCAGACAGGTGCCCTACTGTGGGTGCACTGGGTGCAGAGATGCCGCGGTGAACATGACTGGACAGGGACAGACACAGAAGCAAAGTCACCCCAGAATGCTGAGCATCTCTTGCAACACGTCTCAATCTCACTGGGACGTGCAGCAGATGCAAAAAGACTGGGCCAGGCTGAGGAAAATCACCTAAGCAGTGTCTGAGGCTTTAATCAAAGTGTGCCTTGTGCAGCCTGGCTGCTGCTGGCCACATCCACCACAAAAATAATCAGCAGGTTCAGGATGGGCAGGAGCCAGCTGCAGGCAGGGCTGGTGGTCTGCACTGAGGAAGATGTCACTGGATTAACTATTTCCAGAGGACAGAAAGAGCTCTGTTAGGTCCTGAGAATCCAGATCCCAGTTACAAGGGGTAACTGGGAGGAAGGGCCGTGTTCTAGATGGCAAACACATGGCACAGGCTCCACAGGCACAGCTAACCATGAAACTCCAAAGCCCAGGGCCAGGGAAGTGTGGAGGGCAGGCAAGTGTCTTGTGGATGCACCCAGGTCCCCAAACTCATCTCTGCAACAGCAGCAGAGAGCCATGAGAAAAATAGGGGCCATGAAACAGGGCCTGGCACAGCCAACAGAGGGGTGGATGAGTAGGAAATGCATGGAGGGAAACAGGCTGGGGGTTCAAAGGGTGCTGCCCCATGAGGTGCACCCCAGGCCATGTGCCTTTCGGAGGCAGTGTGTCCCTGGAACCACTCAGACACCCTCGTTATGGAAATCACCCATTCACATCAGCCTGGGCACAAGGCATGTTCCCTAGGGGGCCTGTGTGTCACCCTGTCAGAGACAGCAAAGGGACATCTGCACCAGATTACTGCTGCTCCCCAGGCAGTGAAGCTGCAGCCAGGAATGACTCTTAAGGTGAGAAGGACTGGAAAGTATGAGCAGGGTCATGCTGTCCAGGAGGCTTGTTTGTCCCCAGCTCATCCTGTGGCCACTGCAGCCACATGGAGCAAGTTTGGAAATTCACCAGATGAAGAGCCTGGCTGGAGACAGAACTATGCTAGGCTGCCACCAGCCTCGTCCACACCCAGGCTGGATGAAGCTGAGCCCATCCACAACCATCCCTGCTGGACTGATCCCTTTGGCTCCTGCTCCCTGCTGGGACACCCCAGCTCTGGGCCCACAAGTCCCTACACACCCCTGCTGAAAACCCTAGGCTCGACACAAAACCCAAGACAGTCCCAAACCACAGAAGACAGCCCTGGAGAGGAGTCATGAGTGCTTGGGTCTGCACCTCAGGGGTAGAGGAATGCAGGGAGCTGTCCCCCAGGCCCTCTGCTCTCTGCAAGCAACCTGGGGTGCATGTGATTGGGGGACAGGGAGATGGAAATACAAAATTTAACACTTCCTTAGGTAAATACAAGGCATTGATCTGCCCTACCAGCTTGCATGCTCTCTAATTGCATATCGCCATTCTTATTAGTACTACCGAAAAAACAGAGAGCAGGACTCAGGATTCTGATCTTATCTTTAGGAAATTTCAAACAGAGATGTAATTGTCAAGTGCTTGAAATCACAGTGTTTTATCCACTGTTAACAGTATCTTAAAGCCGTGGTCATCAATAGCAGTCCTCGGGATGAGCTCCCAGAAGAGACCATTAATCCTATTTTGGCTGTAGTTACCTGGTGTCTCTGGGCTTAGATTTACACTTGGTAACAAGCAACAGCTCTGCTTCCACAGCAGAGAGGGCTCCCAGACAGCTCCTGGGCTGGGACAAGGGGTGCAGCACCCAGGGACTGGTTCCAGAGGCAGAGGGCAAACAGAGGAGCTCCTTAAACCAGCTTCAGCCCTTGCCAACATGCCAGCAGATGGAGTTGAGCAGGTCTACAGCACGGGCTATTCCCCTCCCAGGACCCAGACAGGTCCCCAGTCTGGAGCAGGGATGTTCATGGCCGTGCAAGTGTCTGGGGAGGGCTCCAGGCAGGGCAAATAGCCTCACTCAGGAATAAACCACAGAATTTACTACAGTTGCAGAGGAAATTGATCTGCATGACACAAGACCAAGATAAGTCCCTCTGTCAGTCTCTGCAGAGAGATGGGTCTCTCGGATATTGGAACAGCTACAGCAGACCAGCGGGTGCTTAGGAGGGGATGCCCCAGGGGGACATCAGCCAGGACACACACAGGGGAGGGCTGCTCCCATCTCCACTAACCCACCCTTGCAGAGACACATGGGCAGGTAGGACATGAGAATCTGGGAGACTCAGACCCAGGGGAACTTCAGCTGCTGAAAAATCTTGCAAAGCTGGAGGAGGAACAGATGATGCTGCAAGCTGCTGGGAGAGGCTTGCAAGCAGGAATGCTGCAGGAGGAAGGGAAACTCCTCTGTCAAATGCAAACCAGCAGGTGTGAGAAATCTGTGTGTGCAGGAGGGAGAAAGGACTTTGCATCACACTTTGTATCCTGGAAAGCCAGTCACCCGCCTCTGCTCATGCCTCCAGCAAGGAGGGATTCCCCAGCATGGCTTTACTGCTGGGTGGGCAGAAGGGGAACTCTGTGTCCATCCAGAACCTTTCTTTGACATTTCTGCGTAACAGATACAAAATCTGTATGAAAATACTTGGTCTGGGGAGTGGATGCTGGAGACTTCCTGTGCTCAGGACATACCCTGAGTCTCACAAGCCTTCCCAGCATTACAAAGTGTCTCATGTTTGTGTGCTCAGTGCCTATGTGCTCAAGTTTTAATTAAAGAGGAACTGGATACTATTTCCAGCCTTCATTTATGCCATCCTGGATGCCACACCAGAGACTCTTTCAGTAGCTCAGGTCTGCTATGGGAACAGATGTGCATCTTTGTCACGAGCGAGTCCACATGGCAGACATATGTCCTCCTGCTCTGCCAGGGCAGGGCCCTGTGCCCGAGCTCACCTCCCTGAGTGACTGTGGTCTCAGCACTCTGCTCTCAGCTGCCCATCTCATTCCATCCTATCCCATCCCACTGGCCTGGCAATGGTTGCAGCAGAGGGGCTGAAAGCAGGGCATGGGGCTGGGGTGCTGTAGGAGAGTGCTGCTGGAGCACTTGGTCCACTTGTAGGCTGGGGAAACAACAGGATTGGAACTCCTGAGCAGTCACAGGTCATTAGAACATCCTGGCCCCTGTACACTGTTGGGAGGGCCCTGGCTGAACCCTGGAGCAGGGGAGCTCCAGCTAATTAGTCATTAATTGCTTCAGAAGGGAAACGAGCCAACTCAACCTCTGTATGCCTGTAGCTGAGTGACCTGTGGGCCCTGGGACACAGCCAGGCTGCACATCACTGAGAAATCACTGAGGGTTCATCTGTCACAGTGGAGCTGGAGAAGCAGCCCAGCGCAGTGCGTGTCCATCTCCCAGCAGCCTCCCCAGCCCCTTCCTGCCCCCAGGGGACTACTGGGAGCTCCCAGCCTCTGGCAGCAGCTTGGCAAGGCTCTGAGTTGTGCTGCAGTGAGCGGCAAGCCCAGCTCATTTAATCTATTCAATTGGATTCAATTTCCAGCCACATGATTCAATTAGCCCTGGAGGGACAGCACAGACAGCAGAGGCTGCAGAGCATGGCCTAGCCCATGCTCTGGCAGCTGCCAAGTTGGGAGAGGGCAGCACAGGACTCTGTGCTTGTTCTGGCCCTCTGGGATGTGCTGAGAGACTGGGGGCTCCAGGGGAGCCCCATTCTGTCCCAGAGAGCTGGGGCTCCTCTGGGCACAAGCTGCTGGTCCTGAGTGATGTGTGGGTAGCTGTAGGGCAGAGGCAGGGGAAGCCCCATCCTGAGCATCTCTCTTTGCAGTCACTCATAACCTTGAGGGGGGACAGCCACGCTGAGGTCTGCATCCCTGAGGACTTGCCAGGGTGGCCGAAAGATTTAGAAAGACAACAGCATTCAGAAATACTCCCTTGAGGATGCTTCCTATCCTAGCTATTTGGGATCACCCCTCTGCTTGATCAGTGTTGCCCTGGGCACAACCACACTGTGCTGTAGCTGGGGGGAACCAGGGCTCTGACCAGTATGAAGGACTCTCAGCAGCCCCAAGGGCCCCCAGGTCCCACCAGTCTTGCAACAGCCCTTCTCTAGACTCCTGCCCAGACTTCCATTCATCACTTATTTCTCTGTCTGCCCTCCCCCTGAAAGCATCAGCAAAGGCATTAATAAGTTGCCACCAGGGGAAAAGCACATCTTATCCTGGCCCCTTTGGATTTCTACACTTTCCAAAGCTGGGCTTTACCTCTTTCCTTTCAGGTTACTGCAATGGTTCACCTGCCAAAAAACCCATCATACTTCTGTCCAGCACGACTCTGCTCATACCAACAGAGCCCCACAGATGAGAATAAATACCAAAACGGCCTCAGTGCCGACACCAAGAGCTGCTTTTGAGTGCCAAGAGCCAGGTGTAAATCTTACCACTGACTGCTGACCACAGACAGTCCTGATACACACAGCACCAGCTGTGACTTGGCAGGGAGAACAGCCACCCACTCCCTCTGCCTGCCCTGTATTGGAATGGGAACAAGGAAAGAGAGCAGCTCCACCATGAGAAAGAAGTGTAGGGAAGCAGGTGGAGCACAATGGAGTTCATCCTTTGTGCAAGTGCTGCCTAGGAGATATCTCTTTCTGGGACTTCTGATATCCACCATGCAACAGTGTGCAGGACTCTAGAGCAGGGAGTGTCCAATTCTTCAAGTAGGAAGAGAAAAGCACCCCACAGCAGACAGCAGGACATGCTCACATGGAAGGCAGCTCAATCCTGCAGAGGAACAGCCCCTGTGCCATCAACATGGGACCAGAGCAGACAATAGCCATGACAAGAAGAGAACAAAGAGGTTTGCAAACCAAACACAGCAGGTGGGCAAAGGTGCACCCTACCTTCTGGCTGCTGTACATGATCAGGGGTTTGCTACTACCTGCTCTTGGCAGCTCCAAAGAACAGATAAAACACCATTTGGAGCTGCTGGCCTGTGCAGGGAAGCTCCTGAGGAGCTGCCTCTCTCTCGAGTTTGCATGAAAAGTGGGGCCTGTAAGAGCTAAGAAAAAAAAGATCAAAAATCAGTGGCACTTACAAAAAAACTCTTAGTAACTCCCTCCAAAATTTAGCTATTCAAATCTCTTCCAGGTCATTATTTTACAAAATATTTGTCTCCCTGCAGCTGCTGCATAATTTAAAGGTACCAATCTGATTTCTCCCCACACTCCCCAAGCCTCAGGAACAGCTCTTCCAATAACAGAGAGAGTAATGAATTAGATAAAATACACTCACCTGCTCAGATCAGATATGGGGAAGTTTGAGGCTGTCACACACATCCTGAAGCTGAACAGTAAGACTTAAATAACTTTCTGCTCAGCTCAAGCTGGCCTCAAAACACAAATAGTAGTAGGGTGTTTAACAAAGCAGGCAAATGTGAGCATCACACCATGCACAGGCAGGTCCCTGCATCCCTTGCTCACGGGCTCTCAGCCTTGCTCTTGGTTTCCCTAGTGCCAGGATGACACGTCAGAGGAAAAGGGATGCTGACTACTGGATGGTACCTGCAGACTGGACCAAGGCCAAAGTATCGCTGTGCAGCACCTTGACCTCCCTCTGCACAGGCAGGAAGAGCCCAAGGGCAGGTGATAGCCCTGCTGCTGCCAGCGTGCCACCAAATGGTGACAGGGTCACTCCCACAACCACCCCGTTCTCCCTCCTGTGAAGGACAAACATTGCACACTCCAAACAGGCAGGGCTCTCTATTTATTGAGCTCTAGGTTTGTATGTACATCCATTTACAGTGTTTGGTTCAGTGACAGTGTGACAAGAGGACATGTATCACAGTCTTCCCCAGCTCAGACTCAGATGAGGGCTGGGCTCAGGAACTGATCTCACACACGCCTGGGCTTCTATGATCATCCCAGCAAGGGAGCATCCTCAGGGAGACAGAATAGCTGAGCCCAGAGTGAGAAACTGAAAATTCCAAAGGTTGCCAAGTCAGAAGCAGACTCATCCCAAACTCTCTCACGTATGTGTCTAGTCTCAGCCTAAATGGGTTCAGAGAATAGGAGGCATGAGGACAGCTGGAAGACTCAAAAAAGTCACAATGCTGGGGCTGCACCTCAAGTTCCCTTGAGAAGGAACTCCCTCCTCAGAGGTAAGAACCCCTCTATCCCCCCCAGACAAGCACCACATCCTGCAAACAACTGTTCCACATTTTCCACTGGAGCAGCTGCCTCTTCTATATGCCCTGGCCTGCTCTCAAACAGTGATTTTATGGAGACTGCTTGCTCTCCTAAGCACTGTCCCTCTGACATATACACATTCCCATACACTTGCATGGCAGAAAGCAGATAAATGTCTGACTTAGCTGTTAAAAGCCAGACAATTCCCTGCTGAGGAATAGTATCATCTGCTGAGAGAAGCCAGTGCTCCCGAGGAAAACAGAGGGACTTCATTGGGTGTTGTGCCCAGTGGGTGGCCAAGGACACAGCTTTCAGTTTCCCATGCTCAAAGCAGGTAAGATGAAACATTAACACAATTAACGCACATTAGCATGAAAAAAGCCTTGCCTAAAAATGGTAGTAAATGAGCATGACATCCACATTACTCACACTAACCTACAAGGCTAAGAGCAGGACTAGGCACTTTTTAAATAAAACACCTGTTTTCTAGGGGGGAGGAAAAAAAACTCGTGGATCTGGGATGTAAATAATTTCTTCAGTCCACCAAGTCAGGGCAGATCCCAATACCATAACAACACTACTGGGAGCTGAAAATGCATGAGCAGGGAACAGGTGTGGAACGGGTGTTTATGCTGTGTATTCCTGAGCTGGGAGCCTGACACAGCACTCTGAACAGGCTCTGCCAGATCTGGGCACCTCTGAAGCACCAGCTCTGGGAGCAGAAAGGTCTGCCTGTGCCCCACAGCATCATCCCAGAGCTCTTCATTAGGAAGCCCTCAGCAGACTGTGTCTGTAAGTCGCTTGGTGAAGACAGGAGGGCGAGAAAGTGAAGTCACTACTTCTCCAGATGCATTTTAACTGTGTGCTACACACAAGGGAAAAACTGGAGACTTCTTCATTTATGAAGGTCACCAGGCACCTGCAAACATGTGCAAGGCAGATGTTCCTGTGAGGAAGAGGAGGATTGTCGCAAAGCGGTCTCTGATGGACAATAAGGTGAGTGGGGAGAAGGAGTCAGCCTGTCCTTTGCCCCATGAAAACCAAACATCTAAAAATGTCCATCTACCTTAGAAACAGCGGATGAGCTGGAGCTGCTGGAAGCAACAGTGACCCCAAGCAGAGCTGGTCTCCAGTAACAAAGTGCTCTGTTTGATGACCCATATTCTTGTATACTGGCTCACACTGGACTCAGTAAGCCAGCAACCTTGGAGGCAAAGTTTCCCCTTCTCCAGCAATCCGATGGCTTGGTTGAAATGACACCTTCTGACATCAGGAGACAGCACTGAGCAAGGCCTGCTCCTTGGGGAAATTGTTTTATAATCCTAAGCCATTCCCAATGGGATGGCAGTGCATTTGACTTACATTGCAGGAGGACATGTTGACCCAGGCTGATGGAAAAAAACAGCCCTCACCTGGGACCAGAGAGCTTTCCCCATAGAGCAGGTGAGCAATCTCTACCCAGAACAGTTTCACACAGCTGGGCTGGTTTTATTATTTCAGTTGTGAGCTCTCCCCAGCTCTGCTACAAAGATTTCCAGTGCATTTTCCCTGAGGCTGTGGAGCAAATCTCCCATTGCTATGTCACAGGAACGGCTTCCCACTCCCATGGCACCATAAAAAACTGCTTCCTCCTCAACACGCCAATCACCTCTCCTCAGCCCAAGTTCTGTTTAAACACATTCCTTTGGGATCAAACACACAGCAGCGAGGCGTTCCCCTAAAAGAAACACAGTCCCTTCTGCAGGCAGGAGGCAAGGGGTGGCCGGCCGCAGAGCTGGAGTGTCCCTGCGCACACGGGCCCGGCTCCGCTCAGCCGGCGCAGCGGCAGTGTCCCCGCTTCACGAGATCGTAGAGAATTCCTTCAGCAGCAGCTCCTGGCTCAGCGTGTTGAAAGCAAGGTTCTTCCTCACATTGATGCTGATGGAGCGAACCTGACGGAAACAAAACGAGATGTTTTAGCCATGGGACTCTTCCTGGCTCCTCGTGAGCCTGGTAGTTTTGACACTGCTGACCTCCATGCTCAGCGTGAAGCTGTTTTGTATTTACAGTTCCACAGCAATTGCTGCAGCAAGCTCTCACTGAAACTCCAGCCTAGCAAGGAAATGCTGAGGTTCAGCTGTTTCTTGGAAAAACAGGAATGTCTTCAGTGATATCCCAGCAAGTAGAGTAAATTCCCAATGAGACTGGGATGGGAGATGATGTGTGGATGCATGAGCTATTATGAGTTTTCTGTTCTGGGGCAAAGAGATGGGGGAAGTGAACACTCCCAGGTTGCAGCTTAAAGATCATATTTTATCAATGTCCACTGAGATGGGGGAAGTGAGCACTCCCAGGTTGCAGCTTAAAGATCATATTTTACCAATGTCCACTGGAGTGCCAGTGAGCATTTCCTGGTTTATGATTATTAATGCACTGCCATGGCCTGTGTCCTGCTCCAGAACCCACAGAGCCAAAGATGCAGACTGGAGGAAAGGACAGAGGCCATGCCACTGTGCTGTAAACACAAATTATCACCCAGGCTGGCAGAAACCCCTGCGTTCAGAGCCAGCTGTGTGTACTCTGAGTGCTGTACACGTGCAGCTGGCTCACTGACTGTCTCTGAAAGAGACACCTTTATCCCTCAATTACACCCAGACTTCTGGTCATGCAGAGAGCAGGAAGAAGAGCTGGGCAGCCCTGTTGACAGCAGCTTCCCTTCCCCCCTCGTGCCTGCAGACTTGTTGGCCAAATACGCAAGCCCCAGACTGGGCTCAGTCTCAGCTGCACTTGGCAACGAGAAAACAAAGTCAAACATCATCTGTGTCAGCGACTGTGCAGCAGTGACAGAAAACAAAACTGACACAAGCTCATCCAAACAACAGGATTACAGTTCCCAGAGACTCGGAGCCTGTGATAATAAGGTTGTTGCTGACCTGGTTAGTGCTTTGTGCTTTACAGAAGCACTGGGGGAAGAATTATATAGATGCATAATGTGGAATCCAACACCAGGGGCTGGAAGAGCATATATATATATCTATATATATATACACACACACACACACATATACTGCCGAGGGTCCCACTTGCTACCCTGATGAGAAAAACACACGGAAAGGGCAGAAAGCTACCCAAAAGGCAGAATGTGTGAGAGAGGGAAGGAAATCAGAACTTGGAAGGTTAACAAGGAAAGCTGTGACACCAACGCCAGTGAGCCCCATTGCATGTACCCTAATAACCCGAGCATGCCAGAAAAGCTGCCTAACCTAGAAGACAAGTAATAAAGTTCTATGTCATCTTCTGAAACCACAAACTCTCCTTCATCAGGATGCTTGGCAAGACCCAAATCATCTTTGTTCCCTTGGGTAAGTACCCCCTCAACTCTTATGTGTCTTTTTATTTAATCCATCCTCAAATAGTTTGTGACCGTGTCTTGCAAGATAATCAGGGTTGTACCCTGTGTTAAGCACTCAACACTGGTTGGCATGGAGCTGTACTGCTGCCAGGAGACAGGAGTCCCTCTGACAGGATTTGGTCCCAGTCATACCAAGTGCTCCAATGCCAGTGATCCAGTCAGTCCTTACAAGAAGGAAAGAATACGAGTAATGAGCTGTGGGGAGTTCTCTGCCTTGGGGAATATGACTGCCTGAAGAAAAGGGGCAGATGCTACAAGCAGTGTAAGCCAGTACCCTTATTCTGACTAAAAGCATTTCTGTGGGTCCCAGCAACAGAAAGTACAAGCAGTAATGAGCTCCTGGCCTCAGGAACTGCTGCCAGGAGCCAGGCATCATCATCAGCAGATTCCCAGCTTGTATACACATCAAGGTCCCCAAGAAGGAGTTTCTGCAAGCCCAGGAAGTGAGGCTGGAGTGGCACAATGAGAACACAGGGCTTAGCAGAAATTGTAGCTATGGGGTAGAGCACAAGAAATTAATTAGCCTGATTAGTTTGCAAAGAGAAGGAGGAATAGAGCAAACACACTCCATTATGTAAAATGAGGTCAGAAAGAGAACAGTGAGTAATATTTATCTGGCTCCCCAGGGATGGGGCAAGAAATACTCAGCCTAATTTAGACAAAGAAGATTTACACAGGAAAAGAGGAAATACTTTTAAAACCTATGGGCTGTGAAGCAGTGGAGGAGCTCACCTGAAGCTGCTGTAGAGCTAGTTTCATTTAAAGACAGCTTCAGGTTTCAAGAGAAGCTTTAGACAAAAACTTTGTTCAAGAGCAGTCTAGATGAACACAGATCTGCCTTAACACAAACTGGGGAGAAGAGTGGGCATGATAACACACAAGAGTGACATTTACATAGATCTCTGTCCAGCATTTCTTCTGCTATGAAAAATCAGGCAGCCTGAGCCAGCCCACTTAAAAGGTAAGAATATCTCAAATTAAAGTTAAATCAAGTTATCTCCTGCACCAGGGCTCAGCACAGGGAGCCAGAGCTCATCTCCCTTTTGGAGTTGGAAGACCAGTTACACAGGGAGGTGTCAGTCTGTAACAAGGATAAATTTCAGAAGCTTCCTGTAGTCTACCTAAGCTGCTCCATAAGGATACACCCCAGGACTCCTCCTAGCTCTTGGTGCAGTGGGCAGCCAAGGCCTGGCTGCCAGCCTGGAATTTACAAGATCCCTCCAGACCGGCTTACACAAGGGCCCCAAAACTGCAGAAATTATGGTCAGAGCTTTAACATTCATTCTGCTAGGAAGTACAAGCAGAGCACATGTCCTCTCTTGCTTCTGTATGGAGTACCCTGGAGAATTAGGGCCAGAAGAGCTTTAAAATCGTTTTCTTCCTATTAGTTCACAAATGTTGAAGAAATGGGAAATGCATGAAATGCTGACATCACCTGTGTAAGGATGAGTAAATGAAAGAATGGATGAGACAAGGGCATTAACCATGTCAGGAAAACATGATTAAGTTCTAGTTTTATGTCATTAGAACTGGAAGTTGGACCAGTTCTAAGCAAGGTTGCACCGACACTCCTATTTCACAGCAAGTCTCATCAATTAAACCTACTCCTAATTAACAAGCAGCTCTTAAATTATTTGTACGTGGGAAGAAGGTTTACACTGACTACTACACTTAATTAAAAGTCTAACATAATTTCCCCTGTAGAAATCAATCCCTAATCAGACTATGTTGAGACTAATGAAACCTATCTAACTACAAAGACAGTGAATGTTTTGGAAAGATGCTGAAATCTCTTTCCACGCACTCATCCAGCTGCAATGAGGGTCCAAAAGCTCATATCCAAACCATTCATTCTATCAAAGCAGCACAGACCTCAAATGACATCCCTGAGGCTTCAAAGGAAAAGAAATAAAAAGTGTTAGAAAACTTCCTAACTTACTTCCTTCAGCTTCTCAAAGGCAGCACAACATGCCAAAAAACCCAGCTAATAAAACAATCTGTACATCACCTTCCATCACAATGTGGCCACAGTATTGCAGCCTTTGAAAACCTCTTTGTAAAGGGAATGGGAGAAGAAAGCAGATTTTTCTTTGGGATTAGCAAAAAAGAGCACCACTGAGACAAAGCAAGAGAAGCAAAGCAGTTTATTAGCAAAGCAGGTCAAAGGAGTGAGAACAAGATTTCTAAGCATAAAGGAGTCCCCAGAATGGCTTGGGGAAGCTTCTGTTCACCTACTTAATGGGAGCAAAGAGAGATAAAAAGGCAGCTGAAAAGGAAAATGTCTTCTCTGTGTCATTCTCCACCCAAGAAAGGTTTGCTTTGATGCAAATATTTGCAGACAGTGATAAGAAAACCTGTCAGAATCTGGAAAGAATTATTTGCAAACACATCCTGTCCAGGAAGACCTGATGAGATCAATGCGAATTCAGAAACCTGTAGTTCACGACCAGCCCTGCTCCTTTGGTACAGCCCACAAAGAGAATTGCAGCAACTTTTCTCTGCTCCCTCCATGAAATCCTGCAAACCTCAGAGGTTAAACACAAAGCACTGGGTGGAGGGGGGTATTACCCAACATCAGACCAGCAACAGAAGCTGAAGTAAAGACTCAAAAGCTTCACAAAAAGAAGGCAAGTACCTGGTTTGAAGGGGCTGTGGGAAGGACAGGGCGGATTAGGGCCTTTTTGATGAGTTGTTTGAACAATTAATAAAGCCATCAGTTACTGTGCACCTAGAGACAAACAGAGCGAGGAGGCCGGGAGGCCAACTGGATTTGCTGAAGACAAATCAAAACGTATCAGGTTCATTTCCCGCTGTGTTGAGGGAACAGCTTAATGGAATGCAGGGGATTTTCTGTAGCTGTGAGTAAAGAACATTTAATAGGGTCCCAATTCTCAGGGCATCTAGAGATGTGGATTAAACAGATTCACAACTGGGTCAAATCAGCACATTTATACAGTAATTATTCAGGCTTTTATATGCTCTTGAGGAGAGGGTCCCAGGGGTACCTCGATGGGTAATTTTCAGAAGGGAGTTGACGGGCTGGTTATGATAAACAGATTCTTAAATGATACAAAATTGGGACTTTGAAAAAAATAGGAAATTGGTCTAGGAAGAAAATAATTTTAGCTGAAGTGTTTTGTGGCTGTGATGATCATAGGACTGAGAATGTCATTTTAATCAATTGGCATGATCGGCCTGAGCTTCTGCTAGGCCAAGTGGAAAGTGGGACATGCAGGAAGCAGAGCAGTCACGTGGCCAAGGGGAAGGAGATGCTGGCTGAGGGTGGCAGCCCTTGGGACAGAACAGATGACAACAGAAACAGGAATGTGTCTTATTTCCAGGGTAGGGTAATAGAAGAAGCCTGTGTCACAGGAAAGCTATGGCCAAATTTCTTTGCATGTATTCCAGGAAAGCTGTGTCAAACAGCAGGCCAGAGAGACAAAAACAGGCACAAAAGAACACAGAAAAATTGCACAGAAGCAATTTCAAGTGGTTTTGTCCAAATAACTATTCAATTCCAGGGCTGGAATGACCCCAAGAGAGTTAAAAGCATTCTGTAAAAGGAAACAAAAGCAATTCAGGTGCCTCTTCTGGAGCAGAGCTGACAGAGGGATGCACAACAACATGCCCAAACTCATGGAGACTCGTGACAGAGTAGGCAGGCATCAATTACTCATCAATCAGCAGGGACAGAGCTGAGAGAAAGAATCAGTTCTCAGACTGGTGGAGAAGGCTGCCAAAGTTAGAGATTCCTCCCTTTGGTGAAGCTGTAATGATTCAAGAGTGAGGCTTCCCTCACACAGCAGCCACTACAAAAACACTGCCTCCATGCTCATGTGGCTGTTTGGACATGAAAAGCTCCATCAGGGCTCTCTGGAGCAGGGTAAGCAAGCTGGTTTGCTGAAGAATTATAGCTACCAACATGAATTATTTTAGACTCATTTTTGTCTTTGCTCTATAATTTTTGTGGGTCTTTGTACCATTAGTCTTTTTCTCTTGCAAATTGAGACATTTCTAGGGAATGCCTTCACTTTTTTTGCTTGGGAACCCTTTTTTGTGAGTGATGGAGGAAAGCAATGAAGAGGAAGGTGTTTCACCAGTCCCAAATTTCATGGTCCCCTTAACAACAGCAAAAAAAAGAAAGTTGCTCTGCGTGATTAACCCCAGATGGGAGCAGTCAGCTCAGTCAGCTTCTCCCCATACAAATTTACCACTACAAAGCACGGCAAATCCCTATGTCAAAAGGGACAGAGACCATCTGACCAGTGCTGGCCTAAACAGCCTGGAGGTTCCTCTTCAGCCACACAGGGAGCTCCAGGAAGCTCTCAGATCTAGATCAGTTAGGACATGCAATGTCTGTCCAGATCCTGCTCCTGCCCTGTCTTTGGAGGCAGTCCAATGGAGTAACAGGACTGCTCAGCTACACCCCAAATACAACTGCCCAGGCCATAAGCAAAGGCTCTGGAAGAGGGCTGTTGGTGTTTCAGTGTCAAGGCAGCTTACCAGCTCTTTGAAGAAGGCAGCCTCCTTATGCTGCTCTGAGTAGCGCTCGTACTGATCCAGTCCGTCCTGCAGCTTCAGGGTCAGCGTGTCATAGTTGGACCGTACCACTTCCAAAACCTGCCAGAAACAGCCAAACACAGCACAGCAATCAGTATCCACAGACTCCTCAGCACAAGAGGAGATAGATCATAGCTCTGGCACCTGTTTTCACAACGGGGATGGCTTTAACAGCCAAGATTTGGCTCAATATTAACAACACAGAAGTGGGCACTAAAGTATTCCTAATGCCAAGGAACAGTCCTGAAATTTACAGACTTTCTCCATTCATAAGAATGGTAGATGGAACCTGTATCCATGACAGTAGCAGCTTTCTGTCATCAAAATTAGACATATTAATAAATCAGGCAGCTAATTACCACATGTACACCCAGATGCAACACAGAAGCACAATACAAACACAGATTTGCCCATCCCCACGATCCTTCCAAGGTTAGTTTTGCCACCACACTTCCCTCTTGGCTTGTGAATCACCTTTCACAGCCTGCTAAACTACCAGCTTCTACAGCTGTTCAGGTCAGCTTCCATACAGAGCACTGCATGTCTCTCCTGATAGGAAAAAGCTTCTGACGGGCACTAAGAGGAGACCAGCCTTGGTATAGACTCTGCTTTTGGAAAGATATGAAGACATGAATCAGGTCTTTCTGCCCAGGAGATATTTTAACATCGGCCTTCACTGCAACCAAAGCAGTTCCAGCTTTTATTACTGCCCTACTCTACTCCCAGCATTGGGCTCTACTTGCAAATTCATAGTTACACATCTCTGTCCTACTGAACTATTAATTTTCCTAACTAGGAAACACCAAGAGGGACTGGCACAATGATTTTTATCTTTAAAGCATTGCATGGACCAACATACTCCTCAAAGCATTTGTAAGATGGTTAGTGACAATAACGTTCCTACAAGGAATCATAGAGGCCAAGACTGCTGAGCAAACGTATGCCTTAGGCTGTTGCCATTTGCTTTGAGAGCTAAACAGAGTATCTGAGGTTTGCACTACAAGTTTGTACTACATTAACCCCTGCTTATGACAAGCTTCAGTCAGGAAGGCACATGGTAAAAAGTGCAAAGGAAGAGGACTCTGCTCCAAGGCATCACAATTCAGAAAAGATCCTAAGAAGAGCATTGCAGAGGATTGAAGACAACAGTAACCAGAACAACAGGAGCATGTCTCCTCTTGTACTCCCTACAATGTAAGCACTACTCTCAACTGCCCCTTTAGGCAGCTGGCAGTTCCTGCCCTTGACGGGACTGAATCTTGTCCTTACATCCTTTATTCTACGAAATCTAAAGTTACTTAGGGTTCCTTCAAAAGCTTGTTTCCCCCAAACTCTGCATGTGGCAGTGATGCACAGAGACACTTATACTAGGGCCTGAGGTGGCAGAAGCTACAGGGAATCACCCAAATGAGGACTGGGGGGAAAAAAGGGATTCCAAAAGGGGTTCCCAGGTGAGATGGTCACACAGCAGTCTCTGCAGCTGAGCTGTTCTCCAGCATTGCAGACACAAGCTAGTGATAAGAATAAGCATTTGTATTTGAAGGTCTCAGAAGCCTTTTCCAACTGCGTTGATTCTGACTCTTCAATGTTATTTAAGAACAGCTGGCCAGTGTTGCAAAGGCTCACAGCCTCTTCTCCAGTACACATTTCCTAATGCTGTTTTGTTTGTCAGCTCCACTGGCAGAAAGAATCCCCTGCAATGACATCCATCTCCAAATTCAGCCTGCCCTTCTTGCTCTGGTGTGCAGAAGCTACAAGAAGTACTGCAGAGCCAAGAGCAATGATGAAAGAAAGCCACCTGGGCACAGGAATAACTATCCACTAGGGACAGAGTGTAATAGCATAATGCACCTTCTTCTGAGCAATAAAGGATCTGGCAGCTTGCTCCTGTCAGTCAGAGGAAGCCAAATTGACCAAGATTAATAAGCTGCAGAGGAAGAACCTGGTTTGAAAGGTGAGGAGTTGAACAGGCTTCTCCAGCAGTAATTCAAGACCAAAGGCATTTATTCAGGGCTACCCGACTCCCCAGGAACCTTCCCTTCAGTCTCCTTGTATTCCCATACACACAGGCATGCACAGTGCCACACAGTTGTGATCACTCAACGGATGCACATGTTTCTGTAGGAAAACTCAGGATTCCTCCTTGCTAGCTCTGAGTAGAGATTTCTTCAGATACTCAAGAGAGGCATCCTCAAACCATGGTGAAGAGAAGTAAACTCTGAGGGGAGCAGTGATCTCTGTAACCAGAATCCTTTAAATCTGCCCTCTTGCATCACCTGTGAAAGGCAGCTAAGAACTCAGTTTGATACTTTAGTGATGAGGACAGGGAAGGAAAAAGAGGCCCCAGAAGTCTCTGTTCGGTTACATATAGTAATCTCTGCAGTGAGCTTATCCCTTCAGCTATGTATTTCATTGGCTTCCACTCCTTATCTCCTTTAATTATGAAATAGAACTTAAAAAGAAAGGGTAAGTTAAAAATAAACAGCTTCTCCCCACTGCTTGATAATTTCCCTTTCTTACTACTGCTGAGAAAAAATGCTACGTGGGATCTGAGATAAACCCACTCACTGATCATTTCAAATTTCATACCTTGTAATGGATAGAAACTATTACTGAGATTAGGACCTGCCATCCTTGAGATGATTTCATCTGCTCTTTAAGATGCAGCTGCTAGACAGAGGACAGGTCAAAGTGCAGCAGAAGGTATTAAGAATATCTAACAGGAAGGTTTAAAAGGCATCAACTTCCTACACAGATCACAAAAACCCTCACATCCTCTGTGTAACAGAAGACTATGTGTTAGCATCCTTTGCCCTTCTTACACATTGCTTTGACTTTTGCTCTGGAAAACTACAGCAGGAAGAACAGCCTTTTTCCTTAAACACACAAGATCTTTATCTGCACCTTTCTGTCAGATACAAAGGAACTAGAGCAATTTAATTTTGCGATTAAAGCATTTCTCCTTCAAAGTCCTGTTCAACCCATTCTTCTTGGAAGTCTCGTCTAGAAAACATGAATTCCAAGATGGTCAAGTATGAGAACAGACTTGAAGGAAGGGACTTTTATCTGCTCTTCCAAACAGATTTTAAATAGTCATTCAAATTTTTATAATCTCATGAGAAGCTGAAAAAACACCAGTTTTAGTGTCATGCAAGGATAGACTAAATTGGACAGTAGATGTTCATCAAGAACTTGATGTGGCACCCCTCAGACTGCAAGGATAAAAATGCAGGGGAAGCTTTTTTCCTTTTTTTTTAGTGGCTTACTGGATCTTTACAGTGAAATAAACAAAAAAAAACCCAGCCCCCTAATGGAGTCACAATCAAAGTCTTTTTGTAGGTTACCTTAGGGGGATCAGAGTCTTAAAAAGCAATATGATGGAAGCAAGCAACTCAGACACAGTCAATACAAGAAGAGGAAAGACTGTTGAATTCCCTTCCTGCAGCTATCTATATCAGCCCCAGAGGCTACATTTGCTCATTTTTTCCACTGCAACAAGCCAAAACTCAGTGGAGCTGCACCACTGTAATTTAAAGATAATTTGCCATCAAATTAACCCCCTGCCCCACCACTCACTCACTGACTGCTTTCCAGAAGTTCCAGAGAAATACTGGAGGTTCAGGTCCCTGCATGTGTGTCCCCAAACCAACTTTTCAGGAGCTATTCAGAACAGCAAGTACTTTCTCTGGCATTTGGATTTCAGCTTCCTCCTGCAGCTACAACTGCTCATGCCCAGTAAAGTTCTCCTTCCCCAGAAACACCAACAATTTGTGAGTAGAGGCATCTCCTTAGGAGTATGGCAGGAGGGCTGGCTTCCAAAGGGGGGACTGATGTGGGGCTCAGCTCTCTGCAGCATCCCACCCATGCCCTGCCAGGTCACTGCACACAGAGGAACAAGATTATTTCACAGTTTGTGGCTCCTTACTTTGCTCCCTCCACCAGCTTACCAATACCTTGCAAACTGGATGGACAATCTTGGCTGGTTGGGTCAGTGGCCTCTTGTGAACACGAGCTCTGAAACCATTTCCATCAAAAGCAATTGCCCCTGCCCTGAAATTTTCAGCATTCAAAACAGACCATCATTTTGCTGTACTAGTCACTACGCACAAACTTCTTCCTTACTGCACCAGAGCTGTTCCCTCTGACTGATCCTCAACTGGAGCCAACATACTACACCCTCCCAGCAGAGACCAGTCCTCCTGGAGGAGCCCATCCTGGGGAAACACAGGGATTACACGCAGCAGTCTCCTATCCCCTCTGTGCCCAGAAGAACACTGCTACTGTTAGCAGCAAAGCCACAGGGGTTGCTGCACCAGCAGTAAAACCTAATGGGCAACATGCAGTTCTAGGGCCCATCTATCTGGCAGACGTCATTTGCTTCATTGCTTAGTAACTTTTTAACCTGCAGAATCTTTCATCATCTGCATCTGCAGTCTCTGCCTTACTGGAACATAAAATTAGAGAGTACCAGCAATTCACAGCACCCAGCAAAGGACCTGGTGGTGGGTAGGTTCCAGGAAGCATACACAGGTAATGACAGAAAAATAAACGGAAAAACAGAGGCTAGAACAAATCAATGTCTGTACACTGTCTTTTTAATCAGCACAGGAAAGCACAAGAATGCAATCAGTCAGCATCACCAGTTCCTCACTAAAGTCTCTCCGTACCCATAAGATGGTCATTAACTACCATGACACAGGAGAAGCTGGAACAGCACTGACTGAATGATCTCACTTCAAGCAAAAGGCAAAACACCACCCCAACAATACCCAGGTTAAAATACACTTGCCCCCTCACCAATTCCCTGCTGCTCACACAGCTGGGATGGGGGAGGGTCTCCAGGTCAGGACCAGCAAGCCCCCACAGGACAGAAAAGCCAGAGGCTCTGTCCCATCTGTTCCAGAGAATGGAGCAGCCAGTCTATAGGGCATATAATATAACCTCTCATCAGCACTACTGCACAACGGGGTAGAAGGGCCAAGGGCAGCCTTCTGTCCACCCTGCAGAGGTGGTGGGGTGTTTGTCACTGTCTGTGTACCACACACGGAGGGAATTCTGGCAGTCCCACCTCCCAAACCTAGTCAAAGCGCAAAACACCACACATCAGCAGTTTGTCCCCTCAGCTCACAGGGTGGAGGCTGTAGGAAGAGACACTAGGGTTTTCCTGTTCCAGTAGAAATGTGCATTTTACATTGCAGTTCTCAAACTGGCTTGTTTATTCCAAGTTTAGTACAAATCTTCCCCTTTTTCTCCCTCCTTAATCTCTACAACTCACAGTCCCTGAGTGCTTCTCCTCATGAATTCAACTGAATAGCAACATTTCTCATTGTAATGAAAAAGCTGCTGACACCTGAACTACAAAGAGGCTATTGCCTCTCCATAAAAAAGTGCTGGATAATTGACATCAATTTTACAGTAGTAACTTCTAATTAATATGGAATTTTTTTTTTTTCCAAGTGCCATCACACTTCTCACAGAGCAACTTTAAAGTTGCTGATGCAGGCTGGAGTCTTTGTTGAAATTAATCCCCAGAAGCATCACAGACAAAGAACATAACTAAATAATTAGAAGTTAAATAAAAACACACACACACACAGCTGCCACATTTCCCAACAGACTCTGCCCAAGCCCCAGCTGCACTCCTCTCCTTCTCCCTTTCCTTTTTCTCTGTCTGCAGGAGCCAAGTGCAGAGAGAGGCTCCACTAAGGCTGCCAATGCTACACACACATGCTGGAAGCAGCTGCCATTCACAGTGGCTTCCAGGAAAGCACCCATCCAGGACTAGCAGCAGCACAGAGCTTTTGTCTGACCCAACACTACCTTGCCTTTGCAGCTATCCTAGAGCTAAATGCAGTGCTGATGTTTTAGCACCATTCCTCACCCCCACGCAGATCAAGCCATGACTATTAATTCCATGTTCATGAATGCTAAGACGAAGAGGAGGAGGATGTTGCTATGATAGTTTCACAACTCAGATTCCCAAGACATGGATTCATGTGTAACAATGCCATATATGTGTAAGACTCACAGCACATTGCCAGTCCTGCTCCGGTGCCCCAGATCTCCTGCACCCAGCAGCTGCAGCTTGTACTACATGCTGTGAAGGACCCATGGCCCTCTTGTGCTATGGGCTGAGAGTACAAGCCTGTAAGACAGTCCTCACCAGCTCACACATGTCATTCCCAAAGTAGAAGGCATCACCTTTTCTGCCCTGAGTACAGGAAAAATTGCTGGAAGAGGGATATTTTTCCAATAGTAAAAAGTTCAGCCAGACCAAAAGATTAAGTGAAAGCAAACAAGGGCAAATTTCTCCTTTGTGATATGAAACAGGATGCCACTGACATGGGATGCACCAACACTGCTGGGCAGTAAGACTATAAGGTCACTGGGGAGAAGAACAGCCTGCAGAGGTGGGTACAGCTGCTCACAAGCTCCAGGGTAACAACGAGACATGAGTATATGCTCCAGTCCTGCTGTGGAGAATCCAAAGCTGATGAAACTCATGGGAGTCTTGTTCAGCCTGGATCTGGACACATAGACAAAGTGGAACAGCACATAGCCAAGATGAGTGAGCCAAGAATTAGGGAGAGGAGGTACCTCACCCTGCTTTCCACTGCTAAGGTTGGTGCAGGGACTCCTGCACACAATTCCCACCAGGCTTGCTCTGACACTTTTTAGTTTGTGTTTCCCGATCTCCCTCTGCTCAGCTCACTGAGCATTAGTCAGGACACTGCTTCCTGGAGTTTGGAAGTGAACTGTCTCTGCCTACCACTCTGTTTGTCCGTTTTCCCTGCCAGTCACTTCTCACAGTCCTGCTGTTTTCAGTGAACTGCTCTGGGCCCAGCCAAACATAAGTCTAACTTTCCATGTCCCAAATCTTTCTTCCTGAGGACTGCTTTTATGCATCTGCTCTTGAGTGGTATCAAAATCCAGGCCCCATCACTTCTCTACATAAGGCAAAAGGTTTTGATCGTACATAAAAGATTATCATTATTATTATTTTACTTAGCAACATCAAGGAGGGACATTTCACTCCCCCTTTTCTCACCTCAGCACAGAGCCAATCTGCCAGGCTCAGATGATATATAGTAGCTCAGATGTTTGTTCAGTGATATCACAGGGATCTGTGATCTTTAAAGGAACAAGCCTACAAAGGCAACACTTTCTATCCATGGAGTGTGAGGCTTTGGTTACAGTCTTTCTCCTCTGCCCACAGGTGCCTCTTATAAAGATAAATAATTTATAAGCTCACTCAGAAAATTACTGTTGTTCTCTGAACTCTGCTAGCAGAAATGCCATCCTATTTTGGGACAACAGTTACCTGCTTCAGAAATGTTTTAAACCCACAATCTCTTAGAAGCTATAGGTGCTCAAATTTATTTAATGGTGGTAAAAAAACACACTGATCCAACCAATCTGGAAATCACTCAGCTTTCAGAAATGTCTCAAAGCCAAAACTGTTACCCAGCTCCACTAAGAAGCAATTGTAAATGTACAAAACAGTGCCCAATCCAAGCTTCCATGGGATAGGCATTCCCGACAATCAACAGCCACTTTAGGAAGCAGCCAGGCTGCAAACAAGGACAAAGGCAAGTAAGAAGGGAGACATACGGTCTCTCTGTGCACAGCTTGCAGGGCACTTAATTTGTAAGAGGTATAGACAAGCAGAAAAGGTTAATGTGCTGATAGCTCTGGACATTCCTGCAGCCATACTAGGACCAGGCAGTGCTGTGCTACAATGCCTTCTGAGCTCCAGCTGCCAAGTACCTGAAAGCCTGCCCACCCTGCCAGAAAGCCAATGCCAGGAATGCTTCTGCTGCAGAGTAATTTCAAGAAGTCATGTCTATACATACACACAACAACTCCCACACGTGTTAAATGCACTTTGTTCAACCCATTCAGGTTTGGAGAACATGGAGCAAAAATGCATGTAGCCTCACACTGCTTTTTCTCAAGTCCAATCCACATTTCCCAGTTTCAGAGATGGTCAGTGGGTTTATGCTAATCTGCATATCCCACTCGGCACAAACAACCTGGTATTCTAGGGTGCTCTTTCCTGAGTGGTCTTTCTCAGACTGCAGGGACAGGCTCTCCAGGGAAAATAAAGGAGGCAACTCTGTGCCATTCAAGGAAGGAAAACAGGTTTCAGTGGGCTTCTGCCAAGGGAACAAACGTCTATATATTGCATCCCACTGGCACTTTCCAAATTCGGGCAGGCAAAAAGAAGTCAAAGATCCTGAAACAAATTACCTAAAAAATTATCAGTTAATAAAATAAGCAGTCTCCAGAGCAGATATTTAGATCTGGAAGGGGAGATATGCCAGAAACCGAATGAGGTCCACTAAGCTTGCCTGTTTTTAGAAATCTTGTTGAGAAAGGCAGGCAGCATTAAGAAAGGCCAGGATGATGGCAGGAGCATAAAACCCTGAGATAGATAGATTTGCTATTTTGGAGTTACAGCCCATTTTGGAGTTGTGAACCCTTATCTCCAGCTGGTGGCATTTATGAAAACATTTCTCACTGCTAGGTACGTAAGAGCACTTGCAATTCTGCCAAGGCTCGAAATGCACTGCAGATAGCTATGGACTGGACCGTTAATTTTTTTATTTCCCCTTTGTGCTTACAATTAACTTAAGTGCTGAAATGTGATGGGCTATTCCAGGAGAAGCCTTTTATCTACCAGCTGCATTCTCACAGAGCAGTAAATCAACTGCTGCCACCAAAACATCACACAAGAGGACAAGAGCATCCTTATGCTCACTGTTATCATTCACGTTCAGCCTAAGTGGCTAACCAGCATTCAGCAAATGAATGCTGTGATTTGTGTGCAACCTTTGGTGCAATTCTCTATTTACAGAAGACCTTGTGCTCCTGAACACTGAGGAAAAAAATAGTCAGCAGCAGCTCTTCAGCATCATTTAACTGACCAAAGCAAGATCAGTAACCTTGGTCCCCAAAACAAGATAAAAGAGTTTTATGTTGTGAACTACTGCTCCAGCTGAACTGAGAAGCGAAGACATACACAGTTATTACAGAAATCAAAGACAAATGTAAGAACCTTAAAAATGGTAGCTGAAGATTTTAAGAAAGGTTTGAAATAAAATCTTTCTAGGACCAGTAGCCAAAAAGCATCCTGGCAAATGATGGAATTCAAATACACAGCTTTCAGCTGAGATTGCCTTGATGAAATGACAACGTGATACCTGATGTACACCAGAGGAAACTCATTCCCAGTAAAGAAATTCAAATTTGCCCAGGAGAGAGCTCAGGAATAAGGCTGTCTAGAGAACAGATTAAGGCAGGATATGCAACAAAACTCTTTCTGTTCAATCAAACCCAGACAGAAGTAAGTGCTCTGCTCCTATTTGCAGAAACCAAAACCTAATTGCACCCAAGGAAAAAAAACAATGGAGAGACTTTTTCTGGTTATGGTCTAATCAAACACCTGCAGTCACATGAGGCTTCTGAAACTACATCACCTGGTCAAGTTCACAGAAATCAGTAGAGGATCGAAGAGAGCTTGTGCCCCTCACACAGCCACCATGGACTTCTTTGGGATATAATGATTGCAGACTAACATAGAAATAAAAGCAAATCAAAACCCACCAGGACTCTGACTTGAAGATCAAGACAAGTGAAAGGAGAACACAGACACTCCAAAAAGCTAGGGAGCTTGGCATGCATTTTGATTTTCTTTTTTGATCTTTTACACCAACTAGCAAGCCAATAACCTTTATGAATGTACAGCCCCAGGTCTGATGCTTGCTGAGAAAAAGTAGATGCTAATCCAGCTCATGACTTTTTTTTAATGATCGTGTATCTTTTTAAGCTTGGTTTGCACAGCACGAATAAATTTAATTAAAGGAAGCAGCAAAACCAAATACCAATATGCAAAAAATAATGGTCACAACCAAGTGGATGCTTGTATTTAAAGTAAGTCAAATCAATATAGGACATGCTAGAAAAAAAACCAGCTAGGACTGGAGAAGGAAGGCATACATTTGGAGGGGCAGACATTAGAAAGATCAGTTCCCTAGTTCCTACTTAGATTTCAGCTATTAGTGGAAGTGATAAAAGGCAGTCATTCAGTGGCCTGAGGAGATGCAATGAAGCCAAGAAAGAGGAAACATTAAGCTCACCTGCCTAACTGATTACATGCGGAAAATGAACTGAAGTCTGTTCTCAGGGAAAATAAAAACTTTTGAATACAAGCAAGAAGTCTGGATAGCCAAGAAACCCATGGAGCAAACAGCTGTTTGATTATTTGCACTATTTTGCAGTTCTTCAGTATGTTTTATCAACTAAGGGCACTGGAATCAATACAGAAGACATAAAATATGGGTTATCAAAGACTTACACAGTGACTGTGACATCACTGGTTTTTCTACTTTATTTTTGTGTTCTGTCTAATAATTTCTAATTGTCTATTTGTCTTTATGACTACTGTTGAGTCTTGAGCCAACATTTCCAGGCTTATCACAGTGACTCCAGGAGTCTTTTCCTGCATGACAGTATCTAGCAGATTTAAAAGCACAGTTTAATGATTCTGAGAAAGTTACAAATTCAGTCTGCAAAAATGCCTTCTAAAGATAGAGCCCAAAAGAAAGAGTAGATCTGTAGTCAATTGGTTAGCTACAAATAGCTAGAACGACTGTAGTAGCAGCATGCTAAGTTAGCAAGCTAATAAGGAAAGGTGGGCAGTGCTTCAAAGTTTGTGTGACTCAACCCATATAAAAGTTCTAGCTCTTAAGGTTTTCTCAAATCTGGAGTTGGAAAAGACAGCTATAAGCTGCTGGATGATCCTTATAGACAGAAAATCCTGTAGTGAAAAGAAAACTTCAGCAGCAAAATGTCTCCTGCAAGGCTGCAGTTCCAAAAGTCAATCTAAGTGCAGATCACCTAGCCTGCAATCCAGAGTCAAGTCCTTCCTTCAAAGGCATTCTCTGCAGGAATAAGACATTCTACTGTGCAAGTCAGAAGTCTTTGTTCTAAACACAACTACCAAAGGTGTTGGGGCCCAGGCAGTACTAACATCAGAAGGAGCTGAGAAGGAAAAGGAGTAGAGGCAACTAAAACACTGAGAATGCAGCTGTGCAAATCAGGTTTATAAGAATTACAGCAGTTATGAAATTCCTCCTGAGACAACAGGATCAAATCAAATCTGTCCCAACTGACTCCTCACAAACCCAGACACACTTTGGGATCTTAGACTAATCTGCATTGCACAGCAGAGGAAAAGGAATGGACAAAGTCTGTGATGAGGGCAGAGAAAGGAAACCAAATGATTTCTGATATGCTGAAGGAGTGAAGCTTGTTAACATTTTAATTTGTTGAATTATTCCCTTTTGAGCTGTTGGAATGTGTCACTCTTTTGAAACTCCATCTGGGCAATGACCAGAACTGAAACAGAATGAGACCATTAATGCTTGGAAGCATCCATGGCCAACACAGAAGACGTTTTCTGCCTGCAAAACCAGAACTGCTTAAACTTGACTGCTAAGTTAATTTAAAAGGAACGTTTAAACAGCTATTGGGACAGATGGAAATGCAGAGGCTACTATCCAAGATAATCACTAGCAAGGGCAGACCTGATGAGATGCTGAACACTGTAGGCTGAGACACTTTTTGACTGAAATGGAGATGCGCTGGAAAGCTAGCCAGCAGTCAGCAAGGTGAAGCTGAGTGGGAGCAGAGACTTGGGCATGGACCACCCATGAAAAACAGCTCAGATGTTTCTGAGAAATCAAACTGTCTGCTGCTTATTACTGTCCTTCTCAGAGAAAGACATCCATGTGCAATCTCTGGAATAAACACAGAGGCACCAAAGGTTGCTGACATTCATTTGCTTCTAGTCCTTTCTCCTTACACACGACAGGAACTCTCAGAGCCCAAGATAATAGCTATGCCTCTGAAGAATTCCTGGCATGGTTAAATGGCATCTTGCAATCAAAACATTTTTTGAGAACAAAAAGGCCTTGTATGCCTTGGAACATAGTATTTATCCTGTAAACATTTCTTCCACTTATGTCCTTAAAATATCAGACCTACCACCCCTTCAGCACCAGCAGTCTCATGATTCATATGCTCCCAGCAACAACCCCAAACACTATAGGAGACAAATCTCTTCAGAATGAGTAGCTGAGAAAGACTGAAAAGAGGCATCTTACCCCTATGACAGCAAGCTTTTATCTCCACAGACATTCAGATGCTGGACAGGCAGGAAGGACATGACACAAAGCTGAGGTTTATTGCTTACAGGCCAGATAAGATTACAATGTTGGCTGTGTACCCACCGCTGACAATCAAGGAAAAGGTGACTTGGGCTGGCACCTGTTCTCTCTAAAGGACGAGGAGAACAAAAGAACACAACCTGTGCTTCCTTTCCAAGGCACCTTTAGCTGTTAACTCCTCAAGTTGAGCTCATCAGCAAGGTGAGTAGCAAGCTGGAGAACTACTTGCCCACAGTGCCTGCCCTCTGAATGAAAAACATGCACCCTTTGCTGTCACAGCTCTAAACAGAACCTGCTGGCTATAGAGATGGGATGTACTGAAGACTTAAGTACAGATGATGCCACTGTCCTGAGGATAGGAAGCTGACCACCAATTCCTCTGCTTTCTCTATATTTCTCTTTTGTCATATTCCATGGATCAGTATCTGCAGGATCTGTGATGGAAATATCACCTCCAGTGTAATTTCTGCAGTGCTTGGAGGATACTGTTCTACAGCCTAAAAATCCCTGTGTGAGGATTTAATGCTCCCAAGTGCCTCTTGGACATCAAACATTTTGAAAACTATTAGCTCTGCTGGGGTTTTGAATAAGGCTTAGGGAAGCCACTTGCTCAGTATTTCTTATGAGGAAAAGGTAGCTCTGATCTGGTACAACAGAAGTTACTGAGAAGAAGGAAGAAGAGGAGAAGGAGAAAGAAAGTCGACACAGCCCACACTGCCTGCAAGCAAGGAAATGAGATTTGATTTACTCTGTGGTCCTGAGGTGTATTCAATTTCAGCTTGAATTTCCACTGCATAAATTCAGCTTGGCTGAGCAATGTCCCCATTAGAGACTGTCCAAAGCAACATAAGGTGATCCACAAATGATCTTTGAAGCTGAAGGTTCAAAGCCTTGGTGAGGTGGGATTTTTTAGCATATTTTTGCATGAGCAACCCATAAACCCATATCTTCCCAGAAGTTTGAAGAAGACAATAAAAGAAAGCAATTAGATACAGTGCATACACAACTCCTTATTGTTGCCAATTAATCAATTTATTTATTTAGTTCACTGGTTTAATTTCCTCTTCCTACACCACAGAGAACATCTCTGGGTCTATTTTCTATGAGTCAAAGGGATTAGGTGACAAGCTGAAGTCACTCGCTAAAAGGACTTGAGGGCTTCAGTTCAGGGATTAATAACTCAGCAGCTTTTTCTCCAGATTTTAAAACCTTTAATTTGTACTGCATCAGCTGGTAGTTTTATTTGCACAACTATTTTTGTTTAAATGGGAATCACACCCTGCTCTTCCCAAACTGCTGCTGCATTGCCCTCTTGGTATTATTCTCGCATCCAAATTTTTGACTGTACGTAAAGAGGATTTCATGCTTGCTTAGCAAATTTCTCAAGAAACTGCACCTTATACTAATACACAAGTTCAAGTTCTATTTTGCTTTTCCTGACTAACCAGGCATATCAGCTGAGCAGTCCTCTCAGGAATTCAACACCACTAGAAGGCTTACATGGAAGCTTTGGACCAGGTCTCTCTGTGTCTTCAACTCAGTCTCCCATTTCAGAGAAGCACTACAAAACGTTTGACTGAATTTGACCACATAGTAACACACCTTTAGGGATAAAGTAGAAGGATCCATTCTCACCCTTGGCTAACACAGAATAAATTGGTACCACACTTACCCTGCTAAGAAAGCCAGTGCTAGAAGCTAAAGGGAGTCATATTTTTAATTATCCTGTAGAGACTCTGATCTTACAGTTCTAAGTATCATTTGCTAAAGGGAGTTCCAGTGAAATAGTGCTATAATTTAACCCCAACACTTCTGTCATCTTAGTCTGCAGGAATAAAACACAGAAGTAAGTATGCATATTGAAAAATTGAAGTACTTTAAAGGTCTGGAGGTTCTTGTAGCCTGAACTGGTCTGACTCAGCAAAGACTAAATTTCTTCCATATGCCTTTTTAAGGCCTGACTTGTGACTGTGCCTAGAGCTTTTACTTGGTGTATTTTCACAAACTGCAATAAGTAGAGCTGTTCACTTTGTTTACTGCTTCTAGACAACAACTGCCATCTACAATCAACTCAGAGAGGACAGCAGGGCAGGGCTGGCAGCAGCCACAGGATGCAGCGTAGCAGCAAGTGATGGTTGAGCATTAGGAAAGGTGCTATCATTTTTCCTTCTGAACTCTCCAAAACACGTGAAAGGCACTAATTAACAGGCTACCCTAGGCACACAAAGGCTACAAAAAAAGATGTCCCTAGTGTCCTGTTACGGCCAAATCCTAAAATGACTACCAAGGATTAGGAACCTACTGTACTCTCCCAGTCACGAGTCTCCAAAACTGATACCAGAAAGAATTCAAACATCACAAGAACTGCAGAACTGAGAAAAACAAAAAAGAAATAAAGTGACCTACTTTATATTCTGTTATCACATGTTGAAAGAGACTGAATCATAAACTGCCAGGAAGGCACATGTAAAGGAATCCTCTCAAATGCATGCACTGTCAGCAGTGTGATGGCACTCAGCAACCCCAGAAAAAACAAGGGCAGGGAAAAAACTCCAGTCAAATACTGTGCGGGAACAAGAGCTCAGTACCAAGAGAGAAGGGAACATACAGTAGGAGCTATAGAGAACATAAGAAGCCTGAGATCTGAAATGTCACTCACCCTTATCCCAGCAGGCTTATTAGAGTCTCTGCCAGGGAGGGACACTGAGCATCAGAACAATCTGACTGCCTTTTCCAAGAGAAAGTGACAGAGGACAGCTGTCTTAAGCATTTTGTGGGTATTTCTCCAGCACCTGTTCTTGACTCAGTTACAAGTGGCAGGGCAGAATAATGTGCAGCAGTCTATAAACACCCAGGTACAACTGTGTAAGGTGACTGTAGAGGGTTAACAGCCCAGAGCCTGGATTAACCTTTTCAATAACAACACTGTTAAGCACTGGAAAGTAAGGGGCTCAGGGGAAAGTGCAGACAGGTGATTTCCGCCCTCCATCCCCCAGGTTTCTGCAGATGAATACTTTAAAAATAAACCCCACTTATTCCCTGCATTTAACTTCACATATTTTTGCATCATTCTTTTCTAAAACAAAAATCAGGATCAAGCCAGCTGGCCATTTTCCTTCAAGAATTTTAACCCGACCTTTTCCAAACTCATCACAGAAAAAGGTCTCCCTGACATACCTAAGCTGAAGTCACACAGAGTTATGATCTCATGCACGAAAAACTTGGCAGCTTCAATCCTCATCTCACAACAGAACAGTTACCTGTATCTTCAAATCATGCCTCACTCAACTGAAGGGTGTCTGGGTGACAGTGAGGGACCAGACTATGCCTTAAGCTAACAAGGCCACACGTTAATTGTTAACTTCATGAGCAATTAGGACAAGAGGGGTCAGTGACCAATTTCTTTATGCTAAAACATTTGGTATGACATTAACTGCCCAGTCCCAGTACCACTTAGTCCTAGTTCTGATGCATTAACACACTAAATAGCAACAGAAGCACTTTAGGACTCAAGCAGTCCAGGAATATTATCCCTCTGGGCACTGCTGAGGGCAGAAAGCTCAGCGAAATCTGCATGATGTGGAAAACTGTCATCAACCAGAGAAATTAAGGTTCAGATCATGTTAATATTCTCCCCTGCAAAAAGTGTGTCACACTCAGGTATCTGCAAAGAGACTGAGATGAAGAATTATAGCAGCTTTCTTTTTATTCTTCTGAGAAGGGGAGTTTAGCCCAGCAACAGACCTAAGTTTTCTTACTATGCCTATAAAGAGACTGGTAGGTGGTACTGTAATTAAATAGGTCCATCCCTTAAAATAGAAAAGCACATCTTTACAGGTGAGAACTAAGACTCTGTAGTGAGATGCTTCCATCAAGTCACTAGTTTTCAGGAGCACTAATGGCAGGGTAGAAAATTTTCCCAGCAAAGCAGCCTGGATGCAAAAAAATTAAAGCAGACAATCTAAGTCTAAATTCCAGCATGCCTACCTCAGCTCCCTCACATATCCACATATCTGTTTTCATCAGCAGAAAGATTGTTCTTGTTCTAGTGTTTCAAGAATAAAAAGAGCACTTACTGCAAACAAAACACAGCCTTAAGAATGCTACACTGCATTTCACAGCTACCTTTTTTAAGAAATGAAAGGGACAAAACCATCTGCAGATAGTCACATTGGACAGATGCCTGACTCCAGCAAACCACCACCATAACATAGCTGAGCAGAGACTGGTATCTAGGTTTTGGGAGGGGTATATGTGTTTCTAGTGCAGAAGAGAACTGAAAAGGGAGATTCAGTCATTAATCTCCCAGCTAAGCACTCTCTTCCTTTAAACACTTGAAAGTGAACTGCTGGCAGAATGAGAGACGTTTCAGGGCTCTGTGTGACCTTCAGATTCACATATGGATTGATTCGTCCTGGATTTGGAACACTATTTGTCACTGAACTAGGAAAAGGCTTCAAAGTACAATGCACTGCCTAAGTGAAGAGACTGGTGCCTCACTTGCAGGAAGAGCAATAGTTTGGTTTACAATATGCTGAAGAAATATAACCAGAGGTGAATCGATAGCAGTGCCCAGGTTCCCACAGTATTCCCACAATACTGTTACTTCCAGCTTTCCATTGTGTTAAATATGCTCATGAGGCTCCAGGGCAGGTCAGTTTGCTCTGAAAAAGGTATTGCAGACCTTCCTAAAGCCAAAGCACCCCAAGAAGAGTTAGCTAGCCACCTTGTGTCAGCTCCCTGACACTAAATCTCATTGCTATAATGGTGTCTTGTCTGTCCCTGCAAGCAGCCGTCACTGTCTCAGAGACAGCAGCTCATTCATGCCACCACAAGTGGGAGAAGCACTCGTAAGAACTTCTATAGTTTTCACATAGGACCCAAACCCAGTATTCTGTGAGTAGTCAGGAAGCCACAGAGTATGATTTCAACAGCATTGTCTGTGCTTTTACATCCAACTCAAAAACAAACGCAGTCTGCCGAATTACAGCTGCTGAGGGAAATACATTTGGGAAACCATGACAGGGTTTGTGCACAAATAAGCCTTCAGCACGACATTTCATTAGCGGGGTTCTGCACAGTGACACTTAGTGGCAAAATTTCCAACTATGAGGCTGAGGCATATAGCAAGAGTCACTGGAAACAATGTTATTAGCTGACAGTCTGCACACCTTCCCCAGTTGTTGAGACTGTAACAAGCAGATTTTCCATACTTATCCATCTTACTGCCAGAGGTCATCCTAACTAAGACCTGTTTTCAAGGAAGAGAAAACCTTGCTAGTTTAACATTGATACAACTGTGACACACCAGTTAACATTGATACAAGTGATGCTTGCTGGGTCACATCAGCTTATTCTGAAGTTGTATGTCAGACAACGATCCACAACAATTTACCAGTTTCTTGTCTGGGAGACCAGAATACATTTTTCCTCTTAGAAATTCTTGCTGTGAAGCAGTTATTGGTGGAGAACATAAATCCACAGATCGGAAAATATGAAAGAGGAACTCCTCCAAACAGGTGCTCAGGTGAAAGCAAATACAGGGCTATGAATTAATCCTTCTGCAGGCCTACACCCCTGCCAGCTATGAGGCAGATGCTGCTGCTCAAACAGCATGTGCTGCCAGCAATACTTAGCTCCCCAGGAGCTTATTTGTGCCTTAACCAAGCCATGGGGGAATCCAAGGGCCCTCTGACTAAGGCAGTGGAACTGATTTATAGCCTCTGGCACTTGGCTGATGAACCACCTTCCCTAGCTTCCATCTCTCCAGATATCCACTCCCCCAGCTTGCTGTCCTTTGAGTGGCACATCTTGGTTCCCTGAGCAATCCCACTGCCTGCCTCAGATCTCCCATGAAGACAGCATGAGAGACACACATCAGGGATGCCATCCTCTCCGCTATTAAAAGGTTTGCCTTTGAGGTCCCTACTGTGGACAGTAAATTTCTACGAACTGTCTTAACATCCAAATGTCAAGTGTCAGAGAGCCAAAAAAACTAATCTTCCAGCTGAGTGGAGCTCTGTTCAGATGTGGCACCTTTTGGCTCAGCAGCATTTACTCTCCTGCTCTGGGAAGGGTGAAGACCACAAAGCTCCGTTTGTTTTCCACTTTGAAATCAAGAGTGATGACCCAATTTGTCACTTTTGGGAAACAGCTGCAGCTCCAGCTAGAGGATCCAGAAAAGGAGGGCAGAAAAACATCACCTGTACCAGCAGGATACTACCAGAGAGAAGGAAGAGTTCCAGTCTCTAAAGGTAGGAGTTTTACCCTAAAAATGCCCCAGAATGAGGAGGGCTGGCAGTCACTGCAGTTGGTCCCCTTTTGAGAGAGGAAAATGCAACTCCTGGAGTGGTTTCTCACAGCCACTCTGCTGTCTGTAGCTGGCACAGCAGGCTGTAGCCTTTCTGCTTTTAGGACTCCAAAGCAGAGGGATGACTGAGTGTAAGGACACTTAGGGTGGAGCTTGGGACTAGAGCAACAAATCATAGTGCTATAAATCCAGCTTTACAGACGACAACCGAAGAAGTTTGCATGGTATCTATAGGCATTATGGCAAAAGCCAAAACCTATTGTTCCTGTTTCACAAGGGATTAAAAAACCTTCTCAATCTGAAGTTTTACAAAATTCAAATTGAACTGTGTGCTCACACAAGCCAGACGTTGACAGCTTCTGCTTTAATCACAGATGTGCAGAGTTGTAATTTAATCTTTATAAATGCAGACTGTTTTGATCATTCTGTTGCAATCCTCTGTGGAGCTCTTCCTGCCCTACACAGGCGCTTAACAGCAACGGGAATCCGTAACATCGCTCTGCACTTCCTCAGCAGCCTTCCCTGCAGATCGTGTAGTGCTTCAAACGCTGCCTGGCTCCCCAAGGGCTCCATACCAGCTTCCCTCACTCAGGAGGACACAGGGCTCAAGGTTTGCTCAAAGCAGCACAGTGACAGCAGGAAGTTCAGACCACATCCCGCAGCCCCTTCCTCTAGCTATCCCACAGCCCCTTTTCTACATTTAGAAGCAAAAAAAAGCAAATATGTGCAAAAGAAGCACATATAAAGCAAATCTGCCAGGCATCTGTGAAGTGTTTTGTGAAACAAACTCACTGGTAAAGAGGACAAGCACTGGAACTAGAGCAACATCAGCCTGTCTCCACAATGTGGACTGGGAGCTTATTACGAAGTTGACACCTATGGTTCGTGCTCAGCACAGTCCCAGCTGTGAATCAGGTTGGGCTTGTAACTCACACCACTGAGCGTAGCTTCTGCAGCCCCAGCACAGCAATTTATCTAGCTCCAGGAGACTGCACTCAGTGGCAGCCAGCAGGGACTAGCAGCTTCCCAAGGCAGCTCTTCCAAGCTAAGTCCCCAGCATTCAGTGGTCACCTGTACTACTGCAGCCTTCAGGCCCTTATCAATCCCTGTTGTGGGGGCAAAACCAGGCAAGGATGTGAAAACAGCCATGAGAATTGAAGGCAAGCCTTGCTTTGAAGTTTAATGGACTTATTTTGTTACTAGTTTTTACTTCAAGGCATTCCCTTATCTGCCCAAGAGGGCAACTCACAAAAGTGGAGGAAGCAAGACAAGCCTCAGCATTTGCAGTGCACAAAGGGTAGAAAGACTCCTCTGCTCCAGGAGCAGCCAAGTTTTTTCGGGATCATGCTGCCTCTGAGGCCCAGAGCAGCTAAAAGTGCCATCAACAGTAAGAGGCAGGATGCTGGGGCACCTTTGTGTTGAGCCTGAAGGAAGGGAATTGAAGGGTTTCTCTCATTTCTTACTGAAATAGGGTTGCATCTCTCCACTAGCAGCTGTTTTTAAAAATCAAAGTCCTTCTTTTATCTCTCTAATGGCCTAGCACAGTTGTCCCCCCTCCTCCACTGACGCACAGTTTACTGCATTCTGCATGTTAATAAAAGGCACTACACAGCACAAAGTCACTGCTCCAAAGCTCACCTCCAGCTTCAAATCTCCTTGCTGCAAAGGATCAGACCTTGGAGCCTGTTCAGACCCATTCAGTCTGGCACACTGCATAAAGCAGTCTGAGATGTTAGTAAATAGCAGGGACATTTCTCTGATAAACAAAAAACAACAAAAGCAACAACAACAACAAAAAGAAGATGATAGCTAAACCAGAGAAAATTCCCATCAGCTAAGCAAACCAGCAATTTGCCAATTCCAGAAGACTTGTTATATAGATCTTTTCCAATTTCACCCAGCGCAGCTCTACTCTTCTATTTAAACGATAAAATCTGTTTCAAGCCATTAGTCATGAGTAGGTGTCTGTAATGAGACCATGAAAGCCAACATCCCTGCCTCATTTGCAAAGACACCAATGACTTTAAATTAAGGCCTTGCCTTGGTGATCCCTCCTTAGCTGGAGTTTCACATTCCCTCTACTGTGTGCAACACAACACTAGCAGGCTTGAGACCTTCTACCCCAAAGCTCACTGCATTTCAAAAGTGAAGCATCATTATGCCAAGACCATTATAAAGTATTTCTCAAGTCTTCATGACACGTTGTATTAATGTAAGAGATTAGGGGGATTTACTGCAGTAGTACCTAGCATTGACAGTACTCGGCATTTAAAAAATATCAAACGCAGACATTGCCAAGAGGCGTTTAAAATCACTGCCAGCAGTGCTAAAAAAAGACAAAGCATTTGGTATCTGCCAGTGGTTTTGCTACTAGTTATGGAAACCAGAACAAACTGAATAAACCTTTACATCAGTGGCTCGGAATTAAAACATTTTAGGGCACCTAAAACCAACTACACCCTTTTGTGTCTTTCTATGCAAGTCACTTGTGGAACCTCCTTGAACAGCACTGCAAGTTAATTACTCAGGGCCTTACCTGGTAACAGAAGGCCATGTGAATCAGGGTGGCAAGGAAGAGCATTCAGCAACTAAGGTATGTATGACCTCAGTGAAAGGGAAATGGCTTTGTGAGATGGCCTCACCAAACTGGGATGCTGGGTTAGTGGTTGGACTAGATGATCTTAAAGGTCTTTTCCAACCTGAAACAATTCTACGATTCCACCTGAGTTACAAAGGTACTACAGCGTGAAACAATCCAAGTATTACACTCATTTGTCACAATTTCAAAAGTGATAGAGTTGTCCTGTTTTTCCATCACAATTTGTTCTGGCTCCCAGCACTTTCCATCTGCAATTACCAGACATAAAGCAGGTGTTCACAGCAGTGTCTCACACTGAACTTTACCTCCATTTTGGAGATGGCATAATGTCCCCAGTGTGGCTGGGAAGAAAGAGGGGCTTCAACTAAAATAAGCACAGAGATGTTCCTGATTAACATGCATTATCAGTCCTGTGTGTCTAACATCTCAATTCTAAAACCCTTAGAGAGGAAATCATGGAGAGAAAAAATGCCAAAGAGAAAACGAGACTTTAGCAAGCAATTTTCTAACTGGCACAAGACTTGATTGGCATGCAAGGTACCACACCACATTCTTATCCTACTCAGAGAAGATTCAACCAGAACTACTGGGTTCCTCTCACTTTAGCCTTTCAAGAAAGCTGTGTTACATAGCTGCCTTCTTACAAACAGCTGCTCATTTACATCCAGAAAAGGGCAGATGTGAGACCCCCCACCTAGACCATTCATGCTGTGTTTTCATCCTTTCCATTTGTCTGCATTTGCTCTTCCAGAGAAACTCTTGTGTTCTGTTTCCTCACTGCCTTGACCCTGTTCTCTACAACTGCTTATGCTAGAAAATATTTTCAGAGCTTCTCAGATCAGATATGGCACCAAGAAAGTCTACTGCCTCCAACATATTAAGTACAAGGCAGCCCAATCATCTGGAAAGTACAGATAAGGCTATGAATTCATTTCATAAAAGGCTATTTTGCCCTTTGACTCAAAAATGTACCAAAACCTCTTTGAAGACATGGGAATAATCACTTGCATGGAAGAGCTAAAATTACATTGGCAGTTAATGACCAACCTGATCTTTTTGACTGTGCAGCATCTTTCAGTCCCTTAAAGGATGTGCAGGGAGGAACCAAATATGTTGAGAGAGAGAATACCACAAAACAACAAACTAACACTGAAGTCAGGTTTAATAAATTAGCAAGTGAGGAAATATGCCAATAACTGGCTAAGACATTCCCTGCTTCATGGTGAGGAACTACAGCAAGGTGAAAACAGCTAATGACTAGGAAGGATTCTGAGTTTGCCTTGGCAAGGAAATGCTTTGCAAAAGGCACTGGGTATCCCATGGTGTTTATAGACTGAAGTGGCTCATCATTCGCCTGCCCCTGGGAATCTCCCACACTTTGATGGAGAGAATATGGGAATATCAGTATTTCTGATCAGAACATTGGATAAACTCCTAACACTGGATAAGCCCCACAACAGACAGCAAAGCAGTTCCATGAAGTCTTAAAAATATACTTGCCTAGACCAGAAGCCTGTATATTCAGACTATGGTTCCTGGAAATCTCTAGGGCTGAGAACATACAATGGCATTAAGAGTCTATGCTTAAAACAATCCCATGCCCATCGTTTCCAAGGACCTACAAATCTCCCCAGCATGTAATATTGTTAAAATTAATACTTGTAAATAAAAAAGGAGAAAGCACTAAAATGACAGACTTAGAATAGTAATAAATGGACATTAGTAATTAAGAAGGTAATAAAGGCTTCAATAGGATTAGGAAAAAAAGAAGAGCAAAAACTCTTTCAGCTGATTACTTAGCTACATTTAAGGATATTAAAATATAAAACTAAATAATCTAACACATGAACAGCGTGTCAGAACTTAGCTTCAGGTGAATTTGAAAAAAAGCAGAGCAGCTGGAAATTCCCCTTCAGAGAAAGCTATGTCAAAGACATACCTGCCTGATTAGCAGGAGATTCTCAGGTACCATAGAGGAATGTAAGCAGCCGTATGAGAATTTGGCAAAACACTGGAGTCTGAGAAGGAAATCTTTATTAAAAGAGAAGTTTGACCCTTAAAATTCTAGAAAACAAATGTTTTCAGTAATGAAATACTAGTCTTCTGAAAGTACTGGAATAACTCAAAGGAGAAAATGACGAGTCCCAAATGTAGTATCTGTGTGTGGACACACAAGCTAAATGTCAGCATTAAATATTTCAATGTGGTCCACTTCAAAAGACAGGGCTATAAAGGATGGTGGATTCTGTGTAGAAAATATTTAAGGAGAGCAGAAAAATGGGTAATTAAATGAATACACAAGTTAAAACAAAGGTACAGCTGGAAGGAAAAACAAAAAAATAGAGATTGCAGCAGCCAAAAGGCAAGCTTGATCCCTCCCGTTTCCACACACATGCTGAACATCTGACACAACGAAAACAGCAAATTCTGTTAGCCCACAAAAGCCAGGCCCTGAGCTTGATCTGGGCCAACTAGCAGTATGTCTCATGTACTTACAGCTAGCTACTGACAGAGGGAAAACCGCAGTCCAAACACACAGACCTGAGCTCAGTGGCATAACTCAAAGTGGAGGCAAGAAGTCTCCATCCCTCTTCTCTTGTGCAGCAAATTGTGGAGTGCTGAATAAACACCCTGGGACCACACACTCCCTCACCACAGTGACATCTCCCTTACTTCTCTGCAGTTCATCTGGGGCTATTATTGCTTTATTTTGTTTGATGTTCGCCCTGTGTTGAGAGAAAGCACGAAGGGAGAAAAGAAAAAAGAGAAATCTGTCTGTCTTTCAACTTCCTAATCATCTTCCTCAAAATGCTTCATGCATCAGCACTGATTTCATTATCTGCCTGCTGCTAGGGATTTCATTTAAAGAATAACACACGAGGAAGAAAGGATTTAACCTGACCTCCCTGAACTGCTGGGGGATGAATACTACACAGAGCTGACAGTGAAAAGCTCATTTCCTTTCTCAGACTAACTTAAAGACTATGCAAAATTCCCCTCTATCCAAGCCTCCAAGTTTTAAATTGGGCTATCAAAGGCTTTTCTTTTTTAGAGGCTTGGGTTGATGTAATCAGTGTATCATCAATGAATGAGGATTGATAACACAAACCATCACAAAGCATAGCTGTGGATACAGTGACTCTCAGAGGCAGAACAATAAGGGAAATTGAGTAAATTAAAGCCAATGTTCTTCTATCCAACTATACCAAGAAGAGAATAAAAACCAGTAAGGCCACCTTTCCCCCCCACACTGCATCAGTACAGCATTCATCACAAGTGCTTGGGGTGTTACATATTATAGATCAAGTAGGTTAATAAATTAAAAGGTTAGTGGGAGACATGGAAGAGTATAATCAAGAAATTGCAAAAATATGGACAGAAAGAGAAATGAATTGCAGAGCAGGATATAGTCAGGACCTTTTAGCAAGCACAAGTATGGGATCCCATCCAGTGGAAGGGCAACCCAAGATGACTTAAATGAAATCTATCCTGAACTACATAAACAATTTCTCCTCCAGAAGGTCCACATTGTTGATGCAGCTGTATCTGGGATGATTCCCCAAGCTCTGCATTTTGTCCACCATATGCTCCTGCAGAGTCATTTATCTCTCTAAGAGTGATTAATGCATAATTCTGATATTTTATTTTAGGAAATAGGCCATCTCTTCCATTCCTGAGACCACTCACAGTAGCCTATTTTCAAGAAGCCACATTTACAAATTTATGCAATACAAGCAGAACATGAAGATAGCAAAACAGGCCAAATTAAGGAAGGGAAACCTAACACGATCACCCTCTTTATTAAAAACCTCTGCTTTTTAAAATCTAACCCAAATGAATTCAATTACCCTAGAAAATTTCTACCAGCTGTTATCAGAGTTCTAGGCCCCCAATATCACCAAAAGAAAAAAGTAAAACTACACACAACAGTACTCTGATAACTAAGATCACTGCCAAATATTTCCTGTCCCATTCTAAATGAGCCAGCAACCTCACAATCTCCAAACACACTTGCTGACAATGCTGAATATTCTCACTGTTCATACCCATCCTTCTACATTTGCGGGACCAAAATCTCCGTATGTAGTGGTAAAACTGGCTAAAGCGATTCTTGCTTTTCTTTCTCTCCCTCACATCTGAACAAGGAACATGAGAGCTTTGCTTTCATCTCTCTTACTGCTGCCACATCATCAGTGTCAGTGAGCACAAGGAACTGCTGAACACCCACATTCCAGAGGTCAACACAAAAAAAGGCCATGGCATGGCTGGCTTACCTGATCCTCAGAGAGTTGTGATATGTGATTCACTGCAGCATAAGACTCTATCTTCGGGTTGAAGTGATTGATGATGGCTCTGAAACAAAATAAGGAAATTTTCAGAGGTCTCAGGAACAGCTTAGAGATGCAACAGAAATTCCCCGCCAGTCTGAGCAGATGCACACGGAGCCAGTCCTGCAAGAAATTCCTCCCTCACCACAAAGTACTGTTTGCTTTCCTGAAGGCATGCTCCCAGCTAAGGCCAATGCAGATCCTGACACAAGCTTGCTGGAAATTGCAAGCACAGGCACTGTCCTACACAAGGGTGCATTTGTCCCACCAGATACTTGGACTGTAGACTGTGTGCTCTGGCAGGGGGAATTGCTGGGAGCAGACTGCAAATTGCTCTGTGTTCTTGCAGAGTGACAGCAAGCCTGACCATCACTGCTCCATCCTGCTCAGAACTGCAGCTCCTCAATGTCACCTGACATTTTGTGCAACTGTGTTGCTTGATATGATGAAGCTGATGGTTTATTTTGGATTTTCACTCCATTTAGAATGCTCTAGCTGGCTCTTACTTGTAGTCAACCATAACTATAACCACTATATTTTGAATTCTTATCATAATGACTTCAGTCTTCATCCCCAGTTTCGATCATTAGAGATAACTTATTCTCAGTGTCCCAAACACAGGTCACTCCTGAAGCAGCAAATACTGGTCACTCCTGCTCTTCAGCCTCATTTCTCTCACTAGCTGCACCAATCCGCACCACTCCCTTTCCCTTCTATGTGGATCTAGAAGCAGATGTGAGAAATCTAAAACTGAAAGTAAAATAACAACTGGGGGGAAAAAACCCACCAAGCTTGTCGGGTGCTGCTGCAGGACAGTAAATGGTGGGACACAGTTTGCAACTGCTCTAGTTGGGATATTACTCACGAGACCCACTGCTGAGGTAAATATTCATCATGGGAACAGGCCATGTCAGTGCTCAGCACAGATGAGTTCTAACTGTGCGTGGAGAACACTTGTTCAGCCAGATTACACTACAGCAGCAGTCAGGGCTTCCACTCTCATATTCATCAGCATGAAAATTCACTCCAGTTCTCTCTGTTGTATTCTAATGGGTTCCCTCCTCCACCCTCCTCCCCCTGCAGAAGGACTTTCAGCTGCTTTCTCCAGCCCTCATCACAGCTAAGAGTTTGTGCCCCTAGGAATACGTGATAATCAGTGGTGCCAATGAGAGCCAGTGGATAAAAACCTACCTAGAAGCATCCTTACTTCTTTAAATACACAGATAAAGAGTGTGGAAGGTGTGGAGAGTGGGAACAGGGAAAAAAAAAAAAAAACCAAACAAAAAAACTCCAACTCAAACAGAATCTGCAATTTATAGGCTCAAATAATTGTTTCAGTTGTAGGGGGCCTTAAAGCTCATCTAGCCTAACTCCCCTGCAATGAGCAGACACATCTTCAACAAGATCAGGTTGCTCAGAGCTCCCTTCAACCTTTCCTTGATGGTCTCCAGGGATGGGTCATCTACCCTGTTTCAATGCCTCACCACCTTTATTGTTTAAAACTTATTTCTCATATATAATCTGTATCAACTCTCCTAGTTAAAACCATTATCCCTCGTCATGTTACAACAAGCTCTGCTAAGAAGTTTTTCCTCAGCTTTCTTACAAGTCCCCTTTAAGTACTGAAAGGCCACAATAAGGTCCACCCACAGCCTTCTCTTCTCCAGCTCTCAACATGTCTTCACAGAAGGTCTCATCCCTCTGAACACTTTCATGGCCTCCCCTGCACTGGCTCCAACATGTCCTTGACTTTCCTGTGATGAGCAGAGCAGTGGGACAGAATCATCTCTCTCCCCCTCCTGGCTGTCCTATACCTTCACTGTAAAGTGAAAAAAGTGAAAAACATTCCCAGCCACACCTCATCAACACACCAGGTGCCAGTCAGCACACAGGGCCAGTCACTCCTGCAGCGGTTCCTACAGCATCTATACACACTTGGCACAGGGGGACTTCTGTCTTCTCACCAACCTTGACAGTTACATCCAGAAAATAAATTCAGCAGTGGCTCTACCAGGCTTCCCTCTGGAATATCCCCCTTCCCTCTGGAGAAGGACAAACACACAGGTTGAGACATGCCCAGACTCTTCCCATTTCAGTGTGACCAGAGTCACAATTACACTGTCCATTACCCAGCCTCTCCAATACTCTGGCTTTCAAGCTGCATGTTTCATGCCTGGCTGGAGTCATATTTATACTCCTACAGGACACACTGCAAGTTATTGAAAGAAAACGGAACACAGACTTACAACAACTTAACTTCTGGCTTGACAGAAGGTTTGGCAGCTCAGAGGGGTTCAGTGCACTCACACGGTTCCAACATTTACCAGGGAACAGATTTAGCATTCATTTGTACCCACTGCTGTGAAGCACTTCAACATGGGCTGCCTGCTCACGAGTCCCTGCTTGGATCTGAGCTAGTGGAGCAGCACCTGCAATCACAGCTGGGATTCACCCAGTGAAAGCAAAACCAGCAACCAGCTGCCACTGCAGTAAGAATCAATAGCCATTAAGGAAGGAAAAGAATTCAAGTCTCCTTCCTCATTTCCTGAAAGGTGAATGGACAACTCCTCAGTGATTACAAGAAGTTCAGCTGTTTAATTTAACTATGAAGAAGTCCTTCCCAACCTGACCATCTGCAGAGCTGTTTTCCTGAACCCATAGGCAGGCTGGGACAGGGAAGCATGAAGAGTCTGGATTCAATCCTGGCTCTGTGTAGCCAAGTTCTTACTGCCTAACATACCCACCAGGGCTAGGCTTTGAACGTGGTGCAGCTCCTTCTCACCCATTTGCTATGAGAAATTCCATTGCTATCCAGGCCAAAAAGCACCTTTCTTCATCAGCTACTCTCATACACCTCTGCTATTCTTCCATCTCTCAAAATACATCTTGTCCCTAGAACATGTTTTTAGCAACTGGCCTCTGGGATATTCACTGATTAACAGCTGGAATTCACTTTGCAGAGATGCCTCTTCACTGGCATGTGATTCTGTAGACAATGGGGCACCAGAACTTTGAAACATAGTCTCTCTGTTATTAACAAAAGAACCAGTGGTTCTGCCACCATTAGTTCCCACACCGGCAGCTGATCCTTGGCAATGATTTATTTTTACACTGCGATTGCCTCAATTACTGCCACACCAGCCATAGCTTTGGGGAGGGAGCAGTTAAAGCACTTAGAAAAGATTTGTGATTATGTGTTCTACTGAGATCTTCATATTGATCATGGGGGGAAAAAAAAGAAAACCCTTGTGTTTGGTATTCATGACGCATAAACATCTTCAACACATTTGTAAAGCAAGGAAATGGTGAAGTGTCAACTGAAAGACAAAATGCTGCAGTTCCCACACAGCCATCCATAGTACCTGCACTTATATGTTTCCACACTGCCAAGTTCCTCGGTGGGGCTGGCTGCCATTTGTCATACAAATTTCACAGCACTTGTGGGACACAATTCTCCAGGGACTGAGAGATGTCACTTCAGCAACACTGCCTCCTCTGACAGATCCACAACTCAGCAGTGAACTGACAAGAGGAGACTCACTGACTGAGACAAAGGAAGGATGCTGAATAAGCAGAAGGCTCAGGAATTAAAAACTGTCTCCCAGTGTCTTGTCCTGAGGTTAATGCTTAGTGCTGTAAGGAAGATCACAAGCCATCTCCATATTCTTTATTCCTCAATCTCCTGGGAAGAGATGCTGATCTCCCGTAAACACACAAGGCATACCAGCGGTCTCCAAAAAACACACATCTCACATCACTTCTTCACGCAGCTCTTCAAGCTACCTACACACCATGATGCCAGAGACATGTAGACACACATATGAAAGAATCTGCATATTTCTTAGGATGAACAACCTAGGACACTTGCATTTATGTATGTTTGCATTTATTGCATATTTATTGCATTCATATAATTCTTCATGAAGAAGAGAATGACTGCAGAAAAGATCATCCTGATTTAGAAACCTCCAAGTGCAGGTGAATCATTTATTGTACTAGCTCTATTAACCATGTTATTAGACAGTAAAAGCAGGTCCCACTGTAACAGGTATTGTACCAATCCAGAGTGATGGAAAGCCTCTGTCCCAGCGGCTAAGGATCACAAACACAAGAGAAGAGGGAAAGCACAGAAAAGTGCACTGGCAACAGAGTATGCAACAGTGCTGATACTTACTGAGCATCACAAAACACTTCAGTTTGAAATAAACCATGGAGAGAAAAAACACAAAAATACTGAAGGAAGAAGCAGAGAGATAGGAAAATGGAGATAGAAGGGCAGATAGGATCAAGATAAACAAAGGTGCAGAACAGGGAGGATCAGAGAAACAGCAACTGATCCCAGGGCAGTCTGTCCTCTACAAACTGGAAAGCTGCAACTGGTGCAAAGTCTGTACTTTGGCTATTCTTGAAGGTCCAAAAATCAGCCAGTCCTGAAGCTACTTGTCCTCTCTCCCTCAAAAACACATATGCTGGAAGGTGAGAAGTACAAGAATCTCCATGTGGGCCCTTATTGGTTTTTTTGTTCCCCAAATAGGGACATCACACTATGGCTCTCACCTAGAGCAATGGTGAGAAAAGGAATCCCCCCTGGTAAGCTGCATTCCCCTCCCCTCACTGTGTTCACTGCAACAGGACTTGCTTCTGCAGGGGCTGCAGTAGCTCTCCAGACAGTAACATTTCAAAATTAGGCTTATAGTCCTTAAAAACTGCCTAGTTACTCCTCAATAAACAGAAACAACCAGTGCTGCCCTGCAGAGAGGCCCCCCTTATGAAGATGAAAAGTCTGCTGGCTGGAAAGGGCTCCTATGAAAACGAATATGGCATGTATGGAAAGAAAAGGTTTAATTAATTCCTCAATTAAATTTGCCATTAGTTGTAACATCAGGTGTGAGAAGTGAAAAGCACCAGCAACATGAAGGTACTGGTCCCACAATTAACAGGATCTTGCAGCCCAGGTGACCTACCATGGTAAGGAAGGTACCTCACCCTCCTTAACCTCACAATGAGCTGGTCTGAGTCCAATGTGCAGGGAAAGCAAAATCACTGTGTTCAGGCAGCCAGCATTTCTTCAGCACATTTTCTCTGACCTCCAGACTCTCCCCATCACGTTATTGCAGATGAGCTGTCTAATACCCACTCTTGCCTAACAGCAGCTACATTGCCAGAGTCCCATAAGACAACACTGTCCTCTTATCCTGAGCAGCAAAGTAAAGCACTGTGGAGGTGCCGAAAGTAGGCTAAGGGAAGAACAGAAAGGCTGCAAAGCTTATTATAGAGATGGGAATGCTGAGCCATCATTCCCTGCATGAACCTGGCCTTTGCACCTACTTCAGAGGTCAAGCATGCAGTGCCTGACAAAGTATTCTTGTGGATTCCCAAATATTTCTCATACAATAAGGGCAACACCACAAGTTCACTTCTTCTATATTCTGCTAGTGGAACAGAACAGCAGCAGCCCTTGGCTGGTACTTGCCCCTTCACAGGAAATCAAGGGTGACTTTAAACTCACTGCAGACATTCACCTTCTCATCTGCTCGTGCCAGCACAGCACACTGGGCAGCAGTGAATGCATCTCAGTCTTCACTGAGTAAAATTGAATGTATGGCAAAGGCTCCCAGTTCACTCACCCTCTGCAATGAAAACTGGCACAATCTGAGATGGACAAATACTCCAGCATGCACTAAGCTTCATCCATTATGAAGGCTAGGAATAGGCAAGGAGGAAAGGGCATAGTTGTCTTTCATCGCACTCCGCAAAGCTGTTTTACTACAAAAAGGAGGCCTGACATAAAGTAGTTGTTGTTCAGGAACAGGAATCAATAAGTAACCAGTTTCTCTGTGATTTGCCACAGCAGTTCCCTCTCATACACCTTATTTTCTCCTTTATGAAATGGAAGTAAGAGCAATCACTTCCACAAAGTATTTTAAATCAACAAAGTGGTAAGAGCTCAGCGTTCTACTATGTGGTATGCTGGAAACTGCTCAAGCACAAGGCAGCAAGTAAACTACACACAATACAGAGACCAAAAAGAACACAAATACTCTCTCCTTTTCTCCCATACATGCCATCACAACCATGGTTGCTGGAGACTAACATAAAGTTTTCAAGCCAATCTTCCTGCAGCAAGCTGTATCTCAGCAAGTGCTGTTTGGGGCAAGGATCTTGCTGACATTGCTCTCATAGGCACTCCCAGCACTCCAGACAATAAAACCCCATCTGTTCCATGCCTACAACAACTAGATTGAGTTTCTCCACATGTACAACCCCACCTGGCAGGAGGTGAGAGGGTTTAGATTATTCTAATATACGTCCATGAAGCATTGCTATGAAGTATACACACCTAAGCTGTCTGCAGCAATTAAAAGCAAACAAACTCCCTGGAACTGTGCACCAAATTCTTCCTTCTACTGTGGTTTAACTCCAGTCAGTCAAATTTCTCTTGCTCCTACAATTTAATAAGTACTGACATTAAGCTGAAAGTCCACAACTCACAGCAGGAGGCATCTTCCAGACACAATAATAAACTGCAGGGAAAAATCCAAGACAAAAGGATATTTTAGTAAAAAGCACTTGCTTTACAGCTCACTGAAAATATCCAAAGTCAGCACTGCAGCAATTTCACAGGAGAAGCAACTGCTACACCTGTTCAATTCTGCCATCCTGAAACCTATTGATCGCAATGACAGGTTCCATGGCAGAGGGAGATACATGGTCTATTTATTTAATAAGGAGGGGACAAAAGAGTGCACACACAGCAACTAAGCTTCTCAGATTTCTCAGCATAGTTTTACCAAGCTCCATTCTGCAAGGGCAGAAGCAGAAGATGTGCTTTCTGAACCACCAGGCAGCTACACAGAGCATCTAGACACTTTGCTGTTTGATGGACACTAACATGGTATCACCACAGCTACAGGATATGCTGATTTTCTCTTTTTACAGTCCATGACTATAAACTTAAGCCAAGCAAATCAAATACCTCACTTAACTTCTATTTGTCTTCTTAACTAAGGAAATCCTCATAGGTGAGCAGTTAACTCTTCTTTTGGAACAGATGCACAATCTCACTTGAGACTACAATTGAGGGGATTTATCCACTCACTTATTTTCATGCAGCCAGTGCACTCACTGGAAACTAATCTAAGAAGCATCTCTGTTCCTTTTTCTCAATAGGTAAGCACCAGAATTCTTAGGTATATGTAACCAGTGGCACTGATTATTTAAGAGGTATGAATGACAAAGTAAAAAATATTACCTAGGCACAGAGTAAAAATATCTATTGAAACGCAGGGCAGCAGCCTGATCTGTGTACTTGCTCATCTCCCGATCTGTAATTTACTGCTCTACAACAAAGCTATCACTTGATAACAAATACATTTCTCGCCTCAAATATGTAATTTATGAGAGATCAAATGATACATTTTTTGGCACATTTCACTGCTCTAAAACAGCTGGCTAGTAGTGGTGAGAGTGTGGCAGGAGTTTACTTTTACCAAAGTAAAAGCATTAAAAAGCCAACCCTTCATTATACCTCAATTTCAGGCAGCAGCAGTTAACTATACCTCCTCACCTCTAACTACAGAGTTGGAGCTATGATGAAACAGAGAAAGATCACAGACAGGGAAGCCTGTCCTCTGGGCTGCCAGCACCAAAACCTGCAGCTCAGTCTAGCATGTCCCAGGTGTGAGAGCCAACTATGATATATGTCAGCATACTGGATTTTAGGCACGATGTCTGTGCTTCTTCCACATCTGTGTTACAAATTTTGAAGAATCAGCCGATGTTTACAATGAGAAGTCCTTCTTTGAAACTTCCTTAATATATGCTTTTAAAAAGTACCTACTGCCCTGAGGCTGTGGTCCTGGCTTAATATCTGCACAGAGCCATAACAAGCAATATTAATATGGAAGTAAGTTTTTCAGAGCCTTAACAAGCTTTTCTGCAGCACCTATTTCCCAGTTCTTTTACCTCATATATATTCCTTTGTCCAAAGTTCTTCAGCTGTACTAAACAAGTACAGTCCACGGGCCAAATAGGCTGTGGTTCTTTTAGTATCCAAGCACTCTGTAATGCAAATAGCAGGATAGTCTCTTATAGCCAGTTGGTGCAGAGCAGTGAAATGGGTTACAGAACACTGCCTTAACATCAAATACAGCCCTGCAGCTACACCAGCTTTTTACTCCCATGTACAAGGCAACTTGATCTCTAAAACAAAGAGTAAGCTATGAAGAAACAATTCATCCAGAAGGTGAGGAAAAGAAAATAAACAAGTTTTAAAAAGAGGGGGGAAAGGCACATTTGACAGTAGTTTACCATACATGTTTGCATGACCACCTTCTCTGGTTAGGACCTGAAGTAAAGCATTATGGCAAATATTTATTCTCTGCAAGTGCTATAAGTGGGTCAGCATCTACCCAACTAATTGCTTCATAATTCAGGTTACAGGATGCCATCTAAGCCTCCTGAGACACAAGACGCATCACAAAACCTCAAACAGAATCTTAACCTGAAGTTTTTAAAACTACTTTTAGTATCTTCATTAGTATTTAATCACAGGACATTTAACTCTGAGGAAAGCCTGGATTACCGGATGCCACATCTAGCACAGAGTACCATATGGATGCACACACCAGCTTCCAAACACATCAAGCTAAGAGTAAGACTTACAAAGTTTATATGCCATCCCACTGGGACCTTTTAAAACTCTCTGAGAAAGGCTCTGAGTAGGCTGCTAGTTTAATCAACTTAGTGAAAACTTGCCATCTACCTTGTATTATCTAGAACACACTGGAAATTACTCCTATTACCTCATTTTGTCAGGTGAGAGCCAGCAGGTATTGCATGAGGCCCTGAACGCCCTGTTTGCAGGTTGTGGCAGCAAGACAAACCTCTCTCTTTAGGTCATGTAGCACAAACATATTTTACTGACTCAGAGTAAAATCTATGCCTGCAACAGAAGTCCCAGAGGGAAAGGAAGGCCCTGAAGCATCAGCATTTGTCTGTACTGAGTGAGTAAAGGGTTAGAACAATGCAATCAAGTTGTGAAGTACCTGGATATTAAATTACAGAGAGAGGAGGGGAAGGAACATTGTCTAAGCAAGACAAACCTACTTTGCAAAGGAAATTAAGATGAGTCCCACAACAGCATTTAATTAACTTAATTACACAAGTGTCAGCTATGGCTGTACCTGCACAGCCACATAAATCAGGGTTCACAATATCAGCCTTTGAGACACTACCAACTACCAGGCCAACCAAACCTCATTACATACAGTCCAATCCTCTGAAAATACAAAAACTCACAATGCAAACCTCACAATGTTCCTCTTGTCAGACAGATGCAAATAAGAATCACATTTGTTGAAAAATGCCTAGTGGAATTCAGATCCTTCCAAAATCCAGGACCACGACTGAAGCATAGATTCCGTTGACACTCCCAGACACACCCCAAGTGAATACCACATCCTCAGTAAAGATGTCACCACACATCACCTGGGACAAGGTAAAGTTGGTTTCCAAGACCAAGGAAAGCTAGAGTCAAACAGCATTACAGCTGAATGAATGGTACTCCTTTTAGGACACTTACTTCATGTCTGAAAGACTGAAGGACCTGTAGTTGATTAAGATTCTGTTTTCCCAAGATAGGGCACCTGGTTTATTGGCCAGTGGAGAGCTTCATCTTATCTCCTTTGCTGTATTTCATGTATACCCATCTTCTTTCCCATTTAATTGCCTTAACCTGACCCATCTCCCTGAAAACCAAGCCCCCTCCATCCAAATAGTCACACATCTCACAAATATCTACACTACTGAGATCTCTCCTCTCACTAAGAGGTGATGATCAGAAGCAAGTGATTTACTGATGCTGATCAAGTTATCAGCTGAGTTACTAGCAACAAGCACAGTGTAAATCCATTGTACCTGCGATGCCACAGCCAAACTCACCTGTGCCCACACACTCCCAGTTCCAGACAAAAGGAGGACTGGGAGTCAACTCATCACAACCCAGAGGGCAAGGGGCAACTTTTTTTTCAATTGCCTGTCTCACCAAGGCTCTCCAGAATCACTTCAATAGTGTTGGGGTTTTCTGGGTTTTGTTTTTACTTTACCCATCCTTGTCCTGCAATGAATTTCAAGCAGATGTTGACAAAACCCATTCAGCTAAATCAGCCCCTGAAGTGCAAATCTTTGGGAACGGACGTTCCCATGTCACAGAAGTAAAGAAATTTAGTTTCTTTTCAAATCACCCACTATCATCCTTGACACACCTATACACGCTCACCTCTCCCCCAAAGCTTTGGCTTTATAATTTAGGCATATGCTTTTTTTCTGCTCTGTTCTTTGTACGGGTGATAGCAAAAGCAAGGCCAGTGAAGTACACTTTCTATTTCAAAAGTGAAATATGGTTTTGCGGTCTTAGAAACAGCAGCACACCAAACATTACGAAGTTAACTGTTGATGTTTTCCCATCCATCAACTAAAACAAAAAGCCCAATTCCTACAGCATTTTGCTACTGATACGTCTTTCGTGCTTTAGAATGTGTTTTTCAAGGCTCTTACAAAAACATAATGCAAAAAAAGGCCACGTGATTTTTAATCAGTTATATGTGACCTAATACAGGTGGCAGAGGATCTGAAAGATCTAAGCAAGGAGCCCTGGACTTTTCTCTATGAAAGGAAAGCTAAAGGTTTGCCTCTGCTTTTTCCTTATAATTGCTAATACACAACTACACACCAGGGAGGTAAATTAGTTCTAACCAGGGCAGTAGCTTTGGATAGCTCAAGCCAGTTTCTTTGTGAAGCTTCTTAAGTTGCACAATTCTTACACCATCAGTTCTTATTCAACATTCCAGACCTTGAGACAACTTCTAAGTTCTGCAGCACAGTCTGTGTTCTATCCCCTCCTTTTGATTTCTTTTTGAAATACAAAAAGTATGTTTTCAGTTGTACCATGTATTCAGTTGGTGCTGAAAAGGTTTGTAGACACTCAGCAGTTGGGGAAGGCCACACAACTTCCCAATTCAGCAACCACAACTGGGGCCACACAAATAAATGTCGTCAATAATCAAGTGAAAATGCAAGGAAAAAAAAAGCAAACTTAATGAAAAAAGCCACATGTATTGCAGTTTTTTAAAAAATAATTAATACCGAAAAGGAAGTCACCACACTTGGTTGCATTCATTTCTCTGAGCTCTATTTGATTCAGAATTGCTCTAGTGAACAACAAAATCTAGGCATTAAAAGGTTGTTGAAATCCTGACTTGTCGTTTCACATTATAAAAAATGCAGTGTTGACTACTTGTTGGCTATTTGATTTTCCTCAGTTTCTTTTAGCTCTTCCATGCAAAGACTAAAGGCAACATTTCTCTGGTGATCCAACCAGCAGGCTGATTCCTACCTCTGTCCCACCTAACCCCTCTTCTGTCTGCTGGCAAGGAACCACAATCTTTTTCCTGATGTTGTTTGTGAACCAGCATTAGCAAAATCAGCCCAGCACTAGAAACATTTGAGACAGAAGTGCTGTGATACACCACGAAGGGAAAGCTGCCCAATTTAAGCATTTTAGAAAACATGGAAGAACAGGCATATCTTTAAAAAAAGGCATTCAGCAAATATACAGGTCACTATTACAAAGTTTTAAGCTGTCAATGATTACTGCATGCTTTTGTGATACTGCAGATTCCACCACATTTAGAGAGGAAAAAGATTTGCATGCCTTCTTTCCCTTGGCTAGCATTCCTTCTGAGCATATGCATAATTACTTACTATTGATAGGCACACACTTAGAAATTTCTGACAACTTAACCCAGATCCAACATTGCTCTAGCTGACTGATACAGCATTTACTGCCAGGTAAAATCCTGTAAAAATCTTGCTCCAAAAACTCTAGTCCAACTTGCAGCAAAAAATGTGTTATAGCAACAGAAAGCAATCAGGCTTGCTTCACTGTTCACCCACCAAACCCTGTTTTCCCTTCACCCACACTGCTCTTGCTAAAGACATCTTTTTCCTGACTGTATTTAAAAAGCATTCTTTGTCAGCAGCTGTCCAGTTAATACAAGTTAGCTTGCATGGCAAAATTTTCTTGTCTGTTGCAAGACTCCTAAAGGAATTACATCATGCAAGTCATTAGAGAACTTTGATATTATTTTAAAAAACAGGTCAGATGATTACAGAACCCATTTAATATCAAAGCGATTAATTGCTGCATTAACAGCCAGGGTGGGTTAGCCTTGGCTGGATGTCAGATGCCCACCAAAGCCACTCTGTCTTCTCCCTTCTCAGCTGAACAGGTGAGAGAATAATGAAAAGACTATGGGCTGATATAAGGACAGGGAGAGATTACTTACCAGTTACCAACATTGTCAAAACAGACTCAGCTTGGGTTAGTTAGTCTAATTCATTGCCAATCAAATCAGGAACAGGTAATGAGACTCCTCACACTCTTTCCCTGCTCCAGTGTGGGTGCATCCTATGGGAGACAGTTCTTCAGGAACTTTTCCAATGTGAGTCTTCCCCACAGGCTGCAGTTCTTCATGAGCTGCACCAATGTGGGTGCCTTCACAGAGTACAGTCTTTCAGGAACAGGCAGCTCCAGCATGGGTCCCTTCTGCAGGATCATGGTTCCTGCCAACAAGCCTGCTCCAGTTTGGGCTCCTCTCTCCATGGTGCCACAGGTCCTTCCAGGAGTCTGCTCCAGAGAGGGCTTCCCATGGAGTCACTTTTTATCTTCTTAATTAACTTAACTCAGAAGCACTACCACTGATGGATTCAGCCTTGGCCAGGAATAGATCCACCTTGGCGATGGGACATAGGGGAAGCTTCTGGAAGCTTCTCACAGAAGCCACCCCTGTAGCCCTCCCCTACCAAACCCTCACCACACAAACCCAATACAACAGCCAGCATGTACTTGCTGAGCAACAGAGCAAAGTGATATGGGCTGTGGCATTTGATGCTAATGAGCAACCGCAGTTTGCAAGAGCCAAGGCTTGGCAGCATGCTCATTATTCAAGAAAGCTAAAACTATATAAACCTCTTCCTGGAAAAAAAAATTAGATGTGGAAAGCAAAAAAGGATATAAACCCAAACAAATATAACAAAAACATGAATGCTATCTAAAGGGCCAAACTGTATTTGGATTCACAGACAAGCTGCATAATAATTCAACAAGAAAGGTGAACAAAATTTAGAAGGGTTGGTTTGGGTTTTTTCATCCATATTTGTCCATTAATTGAGTTCATTCAAAATTTTGGACAAAATTCAAGATTTCAGTTCAATTTTGAAATACAAGGTTTGGAATAAAAATGACAAAACCAGCATGTTGAAAGCATCCAGCTATTTTTAAAAGTGAAGTGATATTTCAAATAAGGATTACCAAATATTGAAAAGTGTTATGATTTCAGTTGTACACCAGAAAATGGTTACACACAAGTTTTTTCCAAGCAATCTCTAAAATAAACCCCCTGGCTCCAGCACAGAGTATTTCCTTGCACACTGCACATACACACAAAACAGACCTACCAAGGACTAATGGTTCACCTCCCTTTCTAGCAGGACTCCTCTTGCCACAGAGCATGACTAACATCTCAAGATCTATGGATCTCTAAGCCTTCAGGCACAACATCCCTGCATTCAGAGCAGATGTGCAACTCCTCTGTACAAGTCCCTGCCAGGGTCCTTGCAGGAGGGCAGTGGTGCTGCTGGCAGGCCCAAGTTTGGGGTGTATTACAGGCTGGGATACCTGTTCACTGCTCAGTCTGTCATTCTGCCTTAATAGAAACCAATATATTTCCCCTGACCTTTACTTTCCATAGTTCTCAGAAAGCCTGAAAAATTAATATTCAGGCAACTTCTAAGTTTCATTCTGCATCGTGATGAACAGTTTCATTTTGCATAGTGATGAACCCGGAGTGCCAGCAGAGAAATAAAGAACCTCTTGCATCAATGCAAGTGGTGCAGGACAGCAGGAGTAAACAGAGTGCTTAACTTCCTGAATAGCAACAGCAAACCTGAGAGTTTGATTTGGTACCCCAAAACACCTTTGCCGTTATACAGCAGACAGAATTAGGGGGTGGCATGAAAAGAACAAAGACAGACTTGCAGGCCTTGCAGATTCTCTGCAGTTAATGTTCGGGCAGCTACTAAACGCTCCAAAACAGGTTATCCTGGGCTTTTTTACACACTCCCTCAGAGCAGCTCTTCATGACCCAGCAGCAGATCTGTATCAGGTATTGACTGCTTTTCCTGTTTCCTTTAATGCTTTTTAACATATCATCAATCACACCATCACTTTTAAACATTTTTAACCTTTCCAGGAAAACTGCAGTCAGTCAGCTGCCGAAGGCTGAGTTCTCTTCCAGCTCTGGCAGCAGCTGGGATTCACAATTCACCACGGCACAGTTCAGCAGTGTTTCCTTTCTCCTGGTGCTGGGCGTCATGCAGATTCAGTTCCTGCCCTACTTCTACACACCAAGAATTGCTGTGGGACTGCCAGTCGTGTTCCAGTTGCAGAGTATCTGGACACATGGATACAGGGGCCTCTTCCAGGTGCCAGGCTTCAGACCCTGAAGTTGGTGAAAAGATCCTCTTGTGCCAAAGGGTGTCCTGGCATCCTCAAGATCACAGTGCTCAAGAACATCAACACTTAAGCTTACTCTATATGTCTGCACTTTAAAAAAAAGAGACACTTTGCTGAAATAATCAGCATACTTAACCCTTCTTTGGGTTTAAGGACAATTCCCAGCATGATTTACTACTCCTGTCCATTAATTCCAAGACTAAACTTGGAAAACTGAGCAAAATTCATTCAGCAAAAACTTTTTCTTTTGCTATTATAATTGAGTACAAAACTCTTTCCATTCTGAAACACAATGGGAAAAATCCCTTCTCCCCTAAAAAAACTAAAACGTACTACTGAAAATTTAAATTACAGATGTAATAATTTTGTTTGGAGGTTAAGCTAGTGAACAATTTCTCCACACTTCCTCGCAGCACAAGCACTTCATCCTGGGCCCTACTCTCTCAGCACAGCCATCATGGTGACTGCAAACTGCAGAAAAATGAAAAGCTTATGGCCTACTGACATCTCCTTGAATCTTACCTCTGTCTTGTGGTCTTAAGAGCAAAAATGTCTCAAAATAATTCTCAGGGCTGCCCTTCTGTTTAATTGCTCCATGGATAAATTTCAGTATGCCTATGACTAATGTACTGGAGGAGAAATCTCTCATTGCAAAGACAAAAGCTGAAAGCACAAGAACCCAGAGTGAATTTGCTAACGTTTTAAATGCAAAATGATACCTTTGATCCAATCTACCTGATTTATGACAGTACAAGTTAGTAGATCAGTTTATCTGAACTTGCATATATACCACGTTTTTCAACATTACCCTAACACCATCACTCTCATGTCAGTAGCTAGCTAGAGCACCTTTCACCGAGGTATTCTATTCAGATCAGAACAGGAGGAGAAAACCTATTCTTTCAGTCATTTACTAATGTGATTAATTACCTATTAAGAAATGGGTATGTAATTTGTAGCTGCTATTTGGCTTCAGTATCTAGCCTTACATTCTTTTTCTGTTTTGGTATTTTATCTCATCAAAGATGCCTGAACACTCTAAAGAGCATACCTCAGGTTTTGTTTTGAAAAGATTCTGATAATGAAATCTTGAAAACATTCTCACTAGTTTCTCGTAACTGGGGCTTCTCTGGCCTTTCTCTAATTTTTCAATATCCTTTTTTTGAAACAGACGCCAGAAAAAATTACAAAATATATGCCATCATAAAATCACTTTCTGTATTTGTTAATACTTCTAAGGTTAAATAAACCTCTTTAGCTGAATGTTTCACAATAGACCTAGAGTAAAGTCATCAGTCAACGCTTCTTGAAACACTGCTTTTCAAGATACAGCCCTTTTTTGCAAACTGGCACTTGTTTTTTCAAGAACTGCATTTCAGGAATTGCCTGACAGGTTAAAATGCAATTCAGATCACATGCTTCATCTACTTTATGATTTAACCTTCTGCCAGTCTTCCAGTAACTTGCAACATTCATAAGAAATTCTTATGTCCCTTCCGATCACTGAGAAACTTACGTAGCACTGTTTTCACACTTATGACCTAAGAGAGGCACCCTCCTTCTCTTCTAGGGATGCTCCACAAGTGCTTTATCACATCATTCACTCTTATAATCTCCAGCATTGTCATGGATGTTCACTACTAGCTCCAAAGGAAACTCTATGAGTTTCACGTGTCCATAGAACCTCGGTAATCTCTGCTATAATGCACAAAGTCTCTTAAATACAACTTCTCTCTACTGTCGTGAGCTTTCCAGTTGAGCTATAATGGTCAGCACATAATACCTGGGGCACCAACATCAAGCCAAGTTGCACCAGCAGCAGTCTCAAGGAGTTCTGAAGTCTTGCCCTGCGCTGACATTCAAGAGCTCTCCAAGTTCCCCATGGCACCTGGAGGTCCTTCAGCAATGAATACTGACATATGACCCTAAATTCCAAAAAACTCTTTGCCAATGAACAAACCAACTGTTTGTATGGTTTGTCTGCTTTAGCCAAGACCAAGTGTTTGCTGATAAACAATGTGAGGCAGAATTAGTAAGTTCCAGATTCATTCTACTGCTGCTGTCTGCAATGTCCTATTTGATCACATCAGCAGTTTGGGGGTCATCAAGTGCAGAAAAGTGACAGGAAGACAAGTCTCAGCTCTGACAGTGGGCTGCATCGATGTTTCCTCTCAATTAACAATGTTAGTAGCACATAGACACAATCTTCATCTTGAAACTGTGGTAACTGACAGGGAAACATTGATTAGATTTATGAGCACACAAATACATTCTCTTTCTTCTACAGAAACCACTGCACATCAGCTGGTCTCTCCAATGCAGAGAACTCAAGATGCCATGCCCACAGACCTCTCTGAAGAAAAATCAGCCTTGATATGATGGATATTCCTAACTGAATAATCTAAGAAATATTACATCTCTTTACTTTTTTGCTTTCTTTACATATAATTGATTAGAACAGAAATCCAATCAAATTTCTATAAAGAGGTCACCTTTAAAACTCCCATATGCTTTCTACAAGACTGCCAAGGACTCTGTCCATACACATCTGGACCTAGTCCAACCTGAAATATATTTTGGTGCCCTAAAGCCCAAGGAATTTCAAAAGGACAAATTATTCATCAATGTCCCCTATGTACTAAAATGCATTCTGCAATGTGTCTAGCACAAAGTGGCTGTTTGCTATGAGTGGGCAAAATGATTTATTTAGCATATATACATATAGCCTCTGAAGCACAGCAGTCCTGGTGACAAAGAGGCATACAAATGTTAGGATTATGCAGATAAATCACAGGCGCAGGGCTGGACTTGACTATACTTCCACTGTGTGTGTACATATATAATCTACAAATAGTTTCATCTGAAGTTCTGTAATATTTTAACATTAAAAACTCTTGTTCTCATTGAAGTTGATTACCACTTTCAAAAACCTATCTTCCTGCCCCTGTGTATTGACTAATACATTAAGCTAGAATAAGACAATACACTTTTTGCTTCACAGATATTGAGAAACTCCTAACCATGATTAGATTAGCTCTCTTCAACCCAGACCAAAATGATTTCTGGGATGTTCCCACAGCACATTTCATCTAGTACATCTGCATTATTTATGGCATTTACACAAGGTGAATTGAAGGCTTTTATAAACTAAGACACAAATCAATACAAGCTCTTAGCAGATGGGGCCTTAGTAGGGTTCCACAGCAGCATTGTTCCACATCAAGCAAACTCTTCCAACTGAATAACTGGTAACACAGTAGGAAAGGTTTGTTTAGAAAGTCAGGAATTAGAGACACCCTCAGCACCCAGCCTTTTCAGGAGAAGTGTACCTGCATCATTTAGAGCCTAAACAGTCAGGATTAGGTTTGTTTGCAGTAGGCAGCTTGAATTGCTTCACAACATCAGTCCACAAGCATCGCAATATCTCTGTTTCATTTGTCTCCCCAAGCTAAGATAAAAATGCTGTAACACAGATGGCTTTCCCTGTAAGAGGTACCATGGACTGGGGAAGAAACAGATGGGAAGCAAATTCAGCCAGGCACTCGCTCAGGTCAGCAGTGTGCTCCAAAGGAGACCCTGCTCAGCCTCCACTGTGTTGGTGCTGGTTGTAGGGAGCACAAGTAAGGATGTAGAACTGGCCTGTGTGACCAGCAGTGGGCAGGAGAACCAGCTGGAGCCACAAGGTCTTCCCTCAGCAAGGGAAAAATCCTCCCCACCTCCATACACACGTAGACTGGGGACAACATTATCACTTGTTCTCAGATAATGCTCCTTTAATTCACCTTGGCTGGTTTTCATAGGTAAATGCTCATCACAAAGAACAGATCATTATTTGAGGCACTTACAGCAGTGATCAGATTACCCTGATGCCTTTTTTCCCAACTCATCTAACTTGTGCACTGAGAATTCATGCTAGTTTTCTGCCTTTGGATTAACCGTAATCGAAAGTTGTCTTCAGAGATGTCAGGAAAAGGACCTTTTATACATCTATTTATAGACAGTGCATTGGGATTTACAGTAGCCAGAAGGAAAAAGGAATGAATGATAAATTATCCAATGTGAACTTCTTTTAGAACAGTAACCTGCAACAGAAAAAAACCTGATTATATTCCCGTTCAATTCCTTGCTCTACAGATGCAATGAAAGGATTTGTCCCCTTAACCAAATTAAAAAAAACACAGGGCCTTTAATGTCTAATTTTTTTTTAATCAAAGAAATCTCAAAAGCCTCCATCAACTCACTCTTTTTTAGCTGACAAACAAGAGGCTACTGAAATTAGAAGTCTTTTATATTTGGGTTGGGACCAGCAAGGAAGAAAAAAAGACAAAAAATCCTGTTAGTCTTAATTAAAATCATGTCTTGCTCAGCTGGCACGGGTTTTACTTTCATGAGATTTTTAAGTACATGATCCTGACAGCTCTCCATGAGCTCTTTCTGGAGAAAAAAGAAACAGTGATGATGACTGAAATCCTGAAGTAAAATCATGAGGGAATAAAAATCTTCCATGGTTATTCATTCTACTCTTGTCTTTACCAGTACTCCAGAAAATCATGCACTTCTCTGCCACTTCCAGAGAAGACCAAAAGGCTGCTAAAGAGGAGACCAGCTCATATTCTTCTTTAGATATCCCTCTTCTAAATTACCACAGACATTGTATTACCTGTGCACACGCAGGTAACAGCAGAAAGCCACAGAAAGGCTTGGAGGACACCTGCACACAGTGAGTGTGTGGGTCAAAGTGTAGGTAAGAGACTCCAACAATGAACCCTTACAGACCCCTAACATGGGAATTCAGCCTTCTCAACTTGAAAGCAGTGACAGATTGAACAAACCTTGTATATAACCAGATGTGTGACTAAAAGTAAGCCACAACTCCTCCATCCTGAAAGCAGTGGGAGGGGGATGCTGACATGTTGATTTACCCTAGGCTAAGGACTTTGAACCGAGTAACTTATTCCTGAGAAAATGCTGACAGACAAAATTTATGTAAACATTTAAAATTGCCATGAGGTAGCAAAGGCCTCTGTGTTCTTACTTCAAAACTGCCTAGAATTTGGAGCTCAGGTAACAGTATAAAAGCAGGTAAAAACAAAATGATATTGCCCCAAAAAGAACCCTTACTTCCATCCACATACACTTCAAGATAATATGTGAAGCAGAGGTGACATCTGTATAATCCAGCAACCTATGATTAAATTCTGTTCCATTTATTTGTATAATAATTGCTTTAAATTCACATAACTTTTTAGACATTCCACAACTTAACTAAGCATAGCATGAAGCAGTATCTCTTTGGTTCAAGCTTATCTGATCTTCTGATGCACCCTTTACTTACAGCTCCTTTTCACCTTCTCTCTGACATTTGGTAATTTTTAATAACTCATATATATTCTCTGCCCTCTCTTCCAGTTTGAAGATTTGTCAGGTATATAAATGTTCTTCATAACACATCTGGTTCCGTACCTTCAGTCATTCTTGATGCCGCTTTCTGAAACTTTCCTAGTCCTCCTATACCCTTTTGAATTTTCTAAGCTCTGGATAGATGAGAAATGAAAGACTAGGTTAGCAAATATAAAAATTTGCCTTGCCTTTGAGAATTAATTCTAATAGAAGATAACACACTATTTTATGAGGGAGAATGGTTAAACTGAGAAGCAAATTTTTAAAAGAAGTTATTACAGCTAGGTAAGAGAGAAGCGCCATTTTAGACCAAGAGATCTGAATGATTTTAAACACCACAACAGTTTAATTGATGCACATTACACATTCTATCTAGAGTGGTGTAGCAGAATAAACATTAAAAAAAAAAAATAAAGAAAACCAACTATTTTTCAACAGAGCCTCTGTATTGCTACTGTGGGAACACATTCGGTTATGTGCAAATCCCAGTTTTGGCACTGCAAAAAAAGAATTTTGTCTGTGCATGTGGGGGGAAGTTGAACACGTAGTCAGGCCCCTGACTGAGGAAGGGAGCTTGAACTAATATCCTAAAGGCTGAGAAAAGTCTGGTAATGAAAAAAAATTTTTTTCTTAAATTTTGCTTAAATTTCTTGCTGCTGACCTCCCTCAGTAATTGTAGTCTGTTACCACAATTCTAGTGTTGTTCAACTTCTTGTGTTTCCGTTTTCCAGGTTTTCAGGAAAAAATGTGTCTTGGTTATGGTCACTGAGTACAGAGAAGTCTGCCAAGAACAAGGAAAGCATACATGGTCCTTCCCTCCAAATTTGTTCTGAAACACCAACAGCACAGAATACTGAACTGCTATAGTACTGATTTTCCAGCTGAGACAAAAAGCAAACATCCTGGCCACTCAGTGAGCTTTACACTTCTCAATAAAAGCAGAAAGCTTAGTTTATCTGGATAAATTCCTGTTTGTGTAATAACCCTAGAAATCTGCATCCACAGCTTCGGTTCAGACTTTCTTCATTCCTCATACTAGACTGTCACATAATGAATGGAAGATTAGAATCATTTCTGTGTTTCAGCAGCACACCAAAGAAAACAGAAAAATCTCAGGATGTATCCTCTACAGGGTGTGATATTTCTATAAAGGAATCCAGAATATTTCTGGATAAAGGGCAGCATGATTATATGGTGGTCAAAAGAAAAATACAGACAACTTTCCTGAGGCTAGGCGAAAGCATGCTTTGCTAAACAATTTAATAATTAAATTGAAGAAGAAAATACCACTGTAATTAACATACAAAGAACCAGCATAGCCTAGCTAATCTCATCATGAAGAGATCGAATAAAGTAGCATGCATTTTATGGAGCAATTTAATCTGGCAAGCAATTAATCGTAAAAGCACTAAGTCAAACGAACAGATTTCCCTTTAAGGAGATCACATTCATCATCTGTAATGTATTCTAAACTGCAATTTGTTAGCCAGCCCCTGAATTTTACTAAAGACATTTACTGTCTTCCTTCAGTGGAAAAGTGATCCCTGACTGACAGGAGGGAGTAGTATCAGTCTTCTTGAAGTGGTTCCTGTGTTAACACTACAAGGTTCTCAATCACTAATGCAGGAAGCAAATAAACTACATATAATGCAACAGCAGGTCTTATACTGTAGAATACCCCACAATGGTATCTATCACACTATATGAATCACATCTCTTATCATGGACCAACATGATCTGATCCATCTCTAACACTCTGAAGCTGATAACATTATTGATGGGGGGAGAGGAAAGTAAAAGAAAAAAGAAAAAAGAAGTCCAACTCCCAAAAATCCCCACCTTCCTTGCTCATTGAGAATCTCTGCAGACACCTGCGCTCCTCCTAGTGCAAATATGGAGTTCTGGCTCTCCCCACTCTTCCATATTCTCAGCTTCAAAATAATCCTTCCTTGTTTAGATTACATCACTCTAACTGATTACAGGAGTGCCCCAGACTCTCAGTGCTTTTCATTTTAGAAAAGCTTTCACTTCCAACTTTTATTTATTCATGATACTCCCTCCCTATCCATTTGTTCCCATTACAAACTACCCTTCAGCTTCAGAAGCTGTTCTACATCACTTTTGTTTTCCACTACATTAGCAGTATTCACTAGTTTCCTCTTTGCTGGATTGGGTAAAGCATGAACCAGGAGTCCTTCAGAAGGAAATCATGATTCCTGATGCTTGTCTGCACCTGTCCCCATACAAGTTTGTCTTTCTATAAGATGAATTTGAAGGCCTCCTCTCTTCCTAGGACAGGAAAATAATTAACAGAAAGTCTGTCTTCCTGTGTAGAGGCATTATTTTTCCTCTGCCTGAGTGCACAGTTAGGATCATGAAGATTAGCAGGCTGAAAGCAATCAAAGCTCACATCCTCTAAGCGTCCTTGGCCCAAACTGATTTCCCTCCAATCTCAGGAAATACTTCAAAAATAAAAATGCATGAGCAGAGAAAAGGGCCCGAAGAACTCCTCAGTACAGTTAAATTTTAACAGAGACCACTATACTTTACTGAAACGTATGTGATAACATTTCACCTAGAAAGCACACAGAATTCACTCAAATGAGGCTATTGACCATGTGTGAACAAAAGCTTGCAAGAGACATACAACTTCTGCCAATGCCTTCCTGCCCTACTGTCACTCCAAATCAATTAAAAGGAAAGATTTCTTCACAGTAGTGACAAGATGAGACTATGCCTGGCTGCTTTCAGTCCTCTTCCAGCTTAATTTCCCTTATGCTCCACTCAGACTGAAGGCATGAATATAAAGCAGCCCCATGACAAATCAAAGTTAAATATGTAGTCCTGGAGATAGAGTACTATTTAAAAAAATAAGAAAAAATCACTAAGCTATGCTCTAGACCAAGTTCAGTTAGTATCATCTCATTCCAGAAATAGTTAATGCAAAGCTTATATTAAACTGATTATGAGAAAATACATCTTTGCTCCACTGTCCAAAAAAAGAAAAAAAAAAAAAAAGCATGGGTAAAAAAACTAATTAAACCAAAATTAATCAAAACAAAGACTTTTGTACTCCCAGAGGGGAAGAAGAAAACCCCACACAGCAAAAAGAGGTCTAAACTAGAGTAAAGTCCTGATGGCTAAGCTTTTAAACTCCTCTGATCTGAACTCAAGTGCACAGTATTGTTCCCCATTGCCTTCCTGCTACATAACATCACACTTAGCCCAATACCACATTAAAACGACAGCAAGGGCAGGCACAATTCATTTAACAATTAATCTACCCCAGCTATCATTTTCACTTGTCATTAGCTGCCTCTTAAATGCCCTCAATCTCATACAACCATAGCCTCTTCCTTTAAATGCACACACACAGGGGAATATGCCATTATGGGCATTATCCAGAGCAGTGCTTTCCACGCTTGTCATCAACCACAGCATTAATCATACTGAGAACAGTTTCTCCTCACAAATGACTGAGTTGTATAGTTGGATCTCATCGGCAGGATCCAATTTAATAGTAAGATCACAAACAGCAGACCATACTGGGCAACTGCAACAACACACACAGCAAGTTCTCTGGTTTTTACCCTTTAAAGATCATTCAGGGAAAGAAAAGAGATGCCAGGCACCTACTCATTTAAGTAAGTACCCTACTCTGCATGTCTAGCAGACAGGTCCAGAGTTAACACACAGACAACACACTCCAGGAAAACAAGCTTTCCTGCTTTTTTTGCTATTTGACCATGCAATTAAGAGACTGCTCTCTAAAATCAAATGGGTTAGGTAAAAAATGCCCTTGGTAGGTTCCATGGTCCAACTTTGTACCCAGCACTGGGCCAGTTAACTCACAGCTATGTTCAGGCAAGATATGAGTAAGTCCCAAGAATGGAGATTGCACTGAGCTATCTGGTCCAGTATGGGATCACTCATTCTGAGAAGAGCCTCCCTGACCTGCACTCTGACTAACTTTACTTCCCAGTCAAACTTCAGATCCTGGACACTCTTGTTTTGGGACTCTCCATATCTGACATTAGCTCATGCCAAGAGTAAAAGTCACCAAACAAGGAAGAAAAATAGGCCCTACCCAGTGAGAATTGCAGTCTGCTCCTTTAGCCAAGGCTCAACATATCACACATAGGCTTAACCTCAAAGCAAACACATCTTTCAAAAGGAATCACTGACCTATTGGCTTTCTAAGTTTACATCTGACAAGCTCATCTCAAGTATAGTAAAAAATTAATGTAAAACTCAAATTTCAAAGCAGTGTTGCAAAATTATGAGAGCATTAAATAATTAGAAAAAATTGTAAATAAAAGCAATTGGCCTTTGTTCATGTACACTGCTTTGCTTAATGAGTTCTCTGTAAAGCCTTTCCAGACACACCATGAAGGACATTATATGAAGTGTATCATATTCACACCCCTCTGTCAGCAGCAAGAGCTTTACATTAATTAACATAATGCACAACTACACAATCTTCCAGAAGAAGGATCCAGTTTCAAATTCCTCATCCAAAGTGTGTGCAACATCTGATTTGTTTAGAATAAAAGGCATTTATGCTGCCCTCAAAGCACTTACCAGGCACATTTGGTATAGTGGATTGCAGCTTTTTTTTTTTTTTTTTTTACAGTACCCTAAACCACTATTGAAATTCAATGTTCTAAAGTTTGAAATCATCCTTCCCTTGGCCAAAAGGTTGCATTACTTCCCATCCCACACAGACTCAAAAACTTTCCATAATCCAACTAATGAGAAGAAAAATATCACTGTAATTAACATATAAAGTGATGACCTAATTAATCACTAAAGCAGCAACATGAAAAAGCTTTAGGCTTTCAAAGTTTTCTAGCAAAGTCAGGCAAAAGGATTGCCAGGGAATTTCTAAGGTCATTCCACTTCTGGTCACCTTGAAAATAAGAAGCATTTGAGACCATGATTTTATATCCTATCCAACAGGACTCCACTGCAGTGAGATGCCTTCAATGAGCCTGTTATCTCCTACTTCAGACTCCTGACCAAGTAACACCCAAGTTCCCACTTTCTGGGCTCACAGTACTATTGTCTCAAGCCCAGTACCTAAAGCAAAGCTTGAGGCAATGATTATATTAACAGCAAGAACAGTTTGCATAAACCACCCTGCACAATACCAGCACAGACAAGAGAAATATGTTTAGACCCTGCAAAGTGTCACATCAGTGACCACTGATGACATAACCATAAAAATCATTTGGTAGCATTTCAGTTTAAAACTAGCTTAACAGGTCAATGCTGCTGAGGGACTGTCCCGCTGTCCCTAACACTGAGCTGTTTGTGTCTCCACCCTCTACAGGTTGAGACAACCAGTCACATGTGTATCCAAGGAGGCTTGAGAACAGACCTACATTAAAACACATTGTTTTGTCCTTTTTTGTCCTGCCTGCAGAGTTTTATCCTGGGTCAGGTCCCCATTCTCCTTTACATGCAGCTGCACGATGCAGGCTGCTCCCAGAGAGGAGAAGGCAGGAACCCTGTCAGTTTATACCTCCTCCAAGTGAGCAGAGCACAGTCTGAGGAAGCACGCTTGGGGCAGTTTCGCCAGAAGAACATCCTTTAACTAAACCCTTACCAGGATGAGGTATCAGAATCTGGTACCCAACACAGATGAATTCTTCATGAGATTGCTGTTACTTTAACCTGGTTGCTTTGAATGCTGAGAAGCTGCCAAGCACATGGGCATTTCTGACTGCTGAACCTTCAGCCAGCATCTCTTCAAACAGGCAACAGAAGTCTGACCTCAGAGCTAAGGGAGAAATTGCTACTGCTCAAGCATTATGCCATCATTTTCTGAATTTTCTTCTAGCTGCAAGGGTTACTAAAAAAAGGTAAAGACTACATAGAGTAGGAATAAAAGGTTGCATTCTGGGATTCCTAAGCAGTCGATTTCATTCACGCTACAAAAAATTCTGATGTATCTTAGTGTTTCGATCTGGACAAAGAGTATTAGTCTGATGTTAGAGCACATAGATTTCACATTTTGGAAGGTGGGGGCCAGGTGTGGTGCGTGGAAATCACACTCACTCAAGTTCTGTTTTTCCCCTCCCCTCCAAGCAGCATTTTACTTTCACCTTAGCCAACTGGTATTTACTGGGAGTTGCAAAGTTAGCTCCTCTGCAACCTTGATTTATGTCAGCAACTGTGCACTGCCTAGTCTGAAGAAGTGTGGCACCAGGCAAGAAATTGTTTTTTGTGTTGCTTGCCAAACAGGGTAAGACAACCTATTGGTAGGGTGAGACAACCTTCTCTGCCTGCACAACTAGAGCTCCTATAAAAACCACACCTTAACTTTAAAAGCTGGAATGAGTTTTTATTTTAATGAACAAAGTCTTAGAAACAAGATGTCTTCCTCTCACATTTCCCTGGGAACTGAGCTCCAGATTCTGGTGCAATCCGGAGTGCACCAGAAAAAAAAAAAATAATCAGACTGCAGTCCTGCAGTCATGCTAACAATGTATTATCCTTGCTTTCAGTTCAAGGTAAGGTAGGTACTTCATTACCTTAATGAGCAGATGTACTTAATAAGTGGGTATTTTGTCAGTTTAGGCCTAAAGGAAGATTAAGAGAACAGGGCATTTACATTCCTAGAGCAAACCCAAATTTTAGGCCCCCCACTAGTATAAGATAATAAGAAATACACATTACTGGCTCTTGAAAAGCTTTTCTTTAAGTACACATCCCACAGCCCAGACTTTCAGAGGGAATAATAATTCTGGCTGCTGCTGTGAGCAACAGATTTCTTTTAAACAGAAAGAGCAAAACAGCATTATAATACATCACTTTTCAAGGGAAAAAAGGTGTTATTTAAGCTCACAGTGATTTTTACATTGTTTGGGTTATGAAGAAAGTTGCTTAATGTTCTTTCTCCACTGAAGCAAATCTTGAAAGCCAGATTTGAGACCAGCAGAGATCAGAGTCCCTTATATTTACCCAAAGAATAAAACCAGCATGGACAAAGTTTCGACAAGCTATAAACAGCTGTTTCAAACTGTGCTTCAATCATGTTCCAGTAGAGCCAGTTCTTGGGGCCAACAGAATCTAGTTGCTTCCTGGCTGCAATAGAGCTACCAACAAAGACATTGACTGTAAGCTTGAAATCTATCAATTAGGAACTGAACTCATGCCAGCCACAGCACCAGAGAAATAATGAAGATTGTTCTTATAAACAGGAGGAAAAAATACAACAATTCAAAGAGAGAAACAGCAGAGCTCTCTGGATTTTGAGCTTCAACAAAAAACCCAAGACATTTACAAGTCTGCATCCTAGGTTTGCAGCACTGGCTTTAATGCATCACTGAGCTTAGACATAACTTGCCTGTGTCCAGCACTGGGATTCAAGACCAAAATATCTGCAAATGAGACAGAAAAATAACTTTTGAACAATGAATATTATATCCACTTATGAAATAAACCAGAAGTACTCCCCATGCTGACATATATATTCTCCACTACTTTTATTTTTCTACAGAGAAAGGTATTTGGCAAGCAAAACAAAAAAAAATTTCTTGCCTGGGGCCACACTTCTTCAGACCAGGCAGTGCACAGTCACTCACATAAATCAACAAGAGACCACAACTGCACTGAGAAGTCTCTGACTTTTCTCCTCTATAGTTTTCCCAAAGCTTCACACGCCAAATTCATCGGCACAAAAGTTGAAATTATGTGCCAACATCACACTTCCAAGGCTCCATACACAGCTTTCAAAAAAAGAAAAAAGAAAAACTACTAGCAGCTTAACTAACTCCACCTTGTAAGCCTATAATCTGCACCCAGGAGTCCAGAGGAGATATGCCAACAGGAATTCACTATTCACAGAGCAGTTGCACTTGACAAAGAGCAAATGAAATCTGGGTTCCTAATACATTAGCAATGGAGGCAACATTTCTCACCAAACTGGTAAGTAGCCTACAGATCCTGCCTAACGTTGCCAATCTTTCATATTTCAAGGAAGAAATGTTTCCAATAAAATGTCCAGGAAGACAAAAGCTCACAAGTGGGCAAACTGCATTGCAATGTTCAGCTTACAAGAATCACATCAACAAAGAGACCTGCTGGACTTCAGAAGAGGCCATCAAACAGTGGCTGTTCTGCAGAGGAGTTTCCTTTCCCCCCAGCAAACAATTCTCCCTTGTACACAGGGCTCACCTCCACAGCAAACCCTATAGAGCAGCTGAAGTACAGAAGTAGATCCTGCTCCCAGGTCCCTCTTGAAGGCCTGCCTGTTGCCTTTAAGACATGAGGAAAGGAGAAGAAAGCTGCTGATACCATCACAGACCTTGGAAAAAAGCTAAGAAAGCAATTAAGCAAGGCTACCATCCTAGGAATAAATCACTTCAAGATCCTCCCCACTCCAATCCCAAACACCTTGTTTACTTTGAGGATAAAATTTTAGAGCAAAAGTGATCTCTGCAGAATGGCATCCAAATGCACTGAAGAAAGCAAGACATGGCTATGGTATCTCAGCCAGGGGCGTTCTATGCCATACAAACATCTCTGCTTGAAAGCAGTATCAGCTACAGAAACTGTAAGACATCACAAAAAGAAGGAAGCAAGAAAGAAATCTGTCTACAAAACCTACTGAAAGCAGAAGTTCATTAAAGAGAAAACAGGCTTGTTGGAGTCCCTTCATAACTGAAACAGAAGTAACTGGCAGAAAGAAGGAAGGTGACCTGGGATGTACCTGACTTGCTGAACCATGCTGCTGTGTTTGTGGAACTGGTCCATACAATGCCACTCAACTAACAGATTTGCTCTCTGGATTTGGGCCAGTGGCAGAGAACAACATTTAATTAAGCCACTGCATGAATGAGAAAGAATGAAAGAAAATTATAGCAGAATGAAATTTGCTATGGCTCTGTAAAAGAAGCACACCAAAATGAATCAGCTAGTAAATAAAGAGCAGTAACTGAAAACTAACACTCCTGCCTTGAGAAGAAACCAGATAATGTACAAGAAACAAAGTGCTGAAGTTACACGACTAGATGAAAGCCTTAAATACTTAAAAAAATAATTGAAACATGGGTTAGACTGCTGTGAAAAGAGGAAACATTGCAACCCAAGTTAGGAAGACTTCTTTCCTTCTTTTTTGATTCTCCTGTTAATATGTTGCTGGTCTTAACATCTTTCCCCTTCAATCCACCTGCTTCCTCTGTTCAGGTGCCAGCTAATGCCAGAACCCGTTCACATCAAGATCTGTTGCTCCTATCAAAGGAACTTTCCCTACCACAATACTGCAAGGTCGAGTGAAAAACAAGCAATTGTAGCAGGTGAACTCTGAGTAACCACTATAACTCCGTTATAACCACTGCAACATTTCAGGAACTGTTCTGCTGTACCAAAGCCCCTATGCAGTCAGAAAAGCATGCAACAAGAAACACATGAAATGACCAGAAGGGACTGCTAGTTTTGCTACTTTTGTGAGGAGTGACCACAGATCACCAAAAAAGGACCAGAACAGAACCAGAATCTTCATCTAAAATCTGCTTTCAGATTTTCAGCATCAGAATTTTTTCAGGCTACCACACTACCACCTGAAAACTGCAATGAACTAATTCTTCAAATAGCCTGGATGCATACACTTCAGAAGTTTTCTTACATCATTTTAGTAAGAATTAGACCCATAATCATGTCAAGCTTGTGTTACAATTTAAAAGTACTGATAAAACACATTTCTGAGTCTCTCTTTGGACTTCATTGTTTTTACCTGATTAAAAAAAAATAATTGTTGACTGTCTTGTATTATCCTGTGATCCGAGCTCAGTCAGGTTGATTAGCAGTGACAGCATGTCAGAGGTCATTACCATTAAACACACCTCAGTGAGCAATTCAACGGATTTGTTATTCCATCAGTGCAGTCCTCACAGGTGGTTTTAAGAATTGCAGGGAACGAACTCCAGATCACTGTGGGCTGTAAGCTGCCTGCCTGAGCACCCTCTGCTGCTCTGCACTGCTGGCCCTGAGCAGTTCCACACGGTCCCACAGTTCCAGGGGACTCATCCAGTGCAATGGTACTGCTGGAAGAAGCAACACCTAAGCATCTATAGCCAGCCCTTGTGGTTCATCTGGGAGAAGCTGGAAACAAGAAGGGGCTTGGTATTTTCAACTCGGAGATTATGGTTTTAATAAGCCCCTTGTCAAAGGAAACATGTCTCTCTGTGTTTTCTATATGTAAAGAAACATATATAATTTAAGTGTATATATGTGCATGAATATGTCTGTATATGTATTTACATATACACCGACAACCACATACGGATATTCACATTTATATAGGTGCATATACCCATAATGTTCATACAGATATCTGTATTTTAATATATTTGCATGTAGATTTTCTTGACCATTTCTTTTCATAAAGAGGCTTTAAGCTTGGTCTCCCATTTTCACTCTAATTCATACTCGCAAGAAATGTGTTCTTATGTTGATTATGTATACAGAGAGAGAAGGAAGAAAGTGTGTGTGTACAGATATAAACATACATTTTGCACGCAGTCTCAGCTGACTGTAACCTGTAGGTTACCACCTACATCACAAATATAGATGCATTTCTCTATCAGCAGGTCCACTTTCACATATCCTGCATAAAAGCCATTGCAACATGACTACATCAGGAGCATTTTGGTCTTCTTTCCCCTTAAACAAATGCTAAACTCCTTGCAGTCTGGTGGAACAATCCTGAAGGTACTAGGTGGACTGCTTGCAGCCACCCACTTTAAAACAAAAATCTGAATGGAGCCTTCTCCTTTCTGTCAAGGTTCCCAATAAATGCAGTTCTGTGAGTGCTGGTAATTTATCAGGAGCTACAACTTCAGGGCCAGGATGACAAGTGTCCTACAGTAAACAAGCACAGTCCAATTTGGCCTACGTAAAATTGCAAATGTTCCTTTCAGAGTGCTTTTGTGTAGACTGGCACCAAGTGTTTTATACACATCCTTGGAATGCTCTGAGTGCTCCTCCCAAATCCCCAGTCTCTCCTTCACAGCCCTGGGAGAAGCAGCACCTTCTGTTCAAGGAAAAAGCAACACACAGGGTGGCCCAAGTGGAACAAAAGTATCTGCAAGATGGAAAGAATGAAATGAAATGAAATGAAATGAAAATGAAAATAAATGAATGGAAGCACCCAAGCAAGGACTGCAGCGTATTGCAACAGCACAGAAAACACCTTAAAAAAATAATCCTGTTGCCTAGTTCCATGCGACAAACATACTCTCTGCTTATTAAAAGTGTTTCAGTGAGAAAAATAAAATTACTTTAAAAATTGTGGTAGGGCTGAATTTCAGACAAGGGAGAAATTCAGCCTATTAATCACTGAGTTAATCTATTTATTCACCTTGGAAAAATCCTGATCAGGAGAAAGTCTTTTAGAAGAATACAGGGATTCAGCTGCCACCTTTCTCACTGAATAGGCAATCAGAAAATGCCCCTTTGAACCCTGTGTTAATAAAATTCTCATTAAATGCAAATCTGCACAATGTTATCTTGAAGAGGCTCATTAGTTTAAAAAAAAAAAAAAACTTGTCTCAAAATGTGTTTATTTCCTCATAGGTGAGAAGGTGAGCTTTCCATCCACCAACTGCTGCACCTTCCTATTTCAACCCCATCAGTGCTGCAGCTATATCTTGCAGTCTATCACATCTCAATTATTTATGAAACCACAGAGAAATCCACAGACAGAAATTATAATGACTATTATGAGATAGGACAGCAATCAGAATCACTCATTCCAGTTTGGTATGCAAGATTTTCAGACAGATAAGGATATTATTATTCTTTCTTCTTCAATTTTTCATTTTCTTTGGGTTGGACAGAAATAATGAATTATCTGTAGAAAGGAGAGAAGGCAGGAACAGCCACCCTATCTCTTAATACTCAAAAAGAATATTCATGACTGCTTTTTTGACTGGAGTAAGGACAACAAAAATCAAATAATCAGCAACAACAAAACCCAGACTGTCTACTGGAGAACTTCTAGTCCAACTAAAAGGTACTGTTCATACCATAATAGGATACACAAAGCAGGATCTCTCTGCAGCTGAGTTTGAAGAAGAACATGTCTAGGATTCTCTAGGTATTAGTCATCCTGACTGCCTAGTTTAGCAATTAATCAGCAGAGCTCATCAGTCCAGCACAGTGGGGAACAAGCAGGACTGTTTGAGTGTCTCCTCAACAGTTACTCCTGTAACACAAATGCTTTGCAGCCTTGAAACATTGTAAACAACTCACCACTCCCCTCCCAGCAAAAAAGCACATAAAATTGTACACTAGGATTTAAGGCACTTGTTAAAGCCCTTGTATGCATGGGCAGGCAGAGGCTTTTACATTTCTAAAACTCACTAAAAGCCCTAGGATAAGGAAATTGCAATGTTTATTTATTTTTAAATAGCTTGTGTAATGAGACCAAGATATAAACCAAAGCATGACTTAGCACTGCACAGCTACAGCAAAAAGCAGGTAATCACTGCTCATAAAGACTTTACAGAATGATGAAGCAAGGAGAGGAAAATATTCAGCATGGATTTCCTTAAATTAATTTCCTTTATGGCAAAAGCATCCAAATGATACACAGTCTGCTAAGACCACTCTAAGGGAAAACCAAAGGTGCACCAACAGGAAACCCAGACAATGGGGAGCTCAGTCAGGTTCTAGTCCCAGTCACAACTTTGAACCATCACACTGTGAAACACCTTCACAAAAGCATTTGGACTTCTCTGGCTGCTCTGAAATCTATTCAACTAAAGAACCTTTCAAACATAGTATTTTTACCACCAGAAGAAAACAAACCAGAAGCCAAAACTCTCCCTTCCTTATTTTTTTTTTCTTTGAGAGCGAGGAAATGGGATAAATCAAACAGACTAACTTCTCAGAATTCTAATCCTTCTCAAGGCCTTGAATCATCTGTAATTTAGACCTTTACTAATTTCACTGAATGAAAAGCAGTCATTCATGAAATTTCAACATAGATGAGCAGCTGGGTGGAGCAGAGGAAAGCTACCAGAAGAGAAACAGATTAGGGGCTTCACTGATTCTAGACATCACCACCTTCTGAACATGTCTGATACAGGCTGTCTTTGAAGGCATATCATGGTGCCAGTTTTTTGGCTGCATCTTGTCTCAACTGCATGCTGATCTTCACAAAAGCAGTTGCAAAGTCAACAGGACATAAGCCCATGCAAAGTCTTGGTTCCACAAAGCAGAAGTGAGCACAAACTCTCTGTGATCGCTTGTTTTTCCTCTCTTCTGAGTTTAGACCTCTCTCACTGGTCATGCACAGCATTCCTAGAGCAGACACTTGTGTCACATAAAGTGACATCAGTCAACAGCCACCTGCGCTTCACTCCAAATGCACTATCTACCTACACACGTTCACTTAGGTCTGTTTAAAAAAAAAAAAAAAAAAAAAAAGTAAGGATAGTAGCAAAATAAGTCTAGAATCATATATGATGTTATCAAGCTTACAGACTTAAGGGAACCTTTAAGGTGCTTTACAGACACGTAAGATGTATATTGACTTAGAAAACGCCCTCAGCAAGTTTGTCCTACACAATATCCTTTGTAGCAAGGAAAACAATGAGTACTAGCAATGCAGCATTACTGAGCTACTTGGTGTTGCACAGACATCAAGTGTTTGGGGTGACTAGGGAAGTAATAGATACATTTTTTTTCAGTATAAATACTTTCCATCTTTTACAGTTTGTTTACAAGCCAGAGCTAAGAAGTAAATTTTCCCTCTCAACGTTCCCTCCATTTTCCAATCAATAATATCCATGATCCTCATGCCCAGTACCCAGCTTGATCAGCAGCAGCTGCTTCAGCTGCCAGAAAAATAAATTATTGCCATTGTGAAAGAATATATACCTAGATTTACATGCCTTAGCCTTACAAGTAAAGCATGATTTCTCCCCTCCTGCCCTTGAACAGAAAGAGGAGGTTTAAGAGAACATTGCAACATCCTTAAATAATCAGTTTTAAACACACAAAGATCTTGCAATGTTAAGAGACCTTGAATCTGCTTATTACAGCAGGCTTACAGTCCCCTTCATAGCTTTGTGGAATTGCAATAGAATCACGCAACAGAAATCCATTAGGTTCACAATTGCTCTGCCAGCAAAGCATTATTCTCTACTGTATAACTTCTCCCAAGAATGATGTGAGGATTAATTCATTACAGTTTGTGCTATGCTTTGAAAGCACACAGCCTACAGAAGAGCTGAGAGAATTATTAGGGACAATCAAGCCATGGTGATCATTCCTTTATGCACATGAGCCCTGTTTAGAGTAACAACTTAGCCCAACAAGTAGAACAAATTAAAAACAAAATTCATTAAAACAAATGTGAAACTGTCATGATAAAAATGTAGTCACACAGGAAATGAGAGACTTCAAAAGAGTAATTAACTTCAACTCCTTACCTAATATTGACTAATGCATGGGTCACCTTGCTTGCAGGCTCTTTCCATTGACCAGCATTGGTAGACAGCCTTAGAACTGAAAGAAGAAGACTGTTAACAGTGCTGGCACAGAACTGGCAACTTTGTAATTCAAAACAGGAAAAAACAAAACAAAAAAAATTTGCTTTGGCAAGATGGCAGTCCAGGAATCATATCAAAATAAAGGTCATCTTAGAGATTATCTGTGATCCAGGGAAGAAGTTCCCTTCAAAGTCCAAGAAACATAAGGAACATGGAAGAGGTGAGCAGAACAGAATAATGACTTGGAGGTGGAGGGGATGGAAGAACCACTGAACTGCTATCACTATCACATACACAGTTCATTTTCCCCAGAAACAAGTCAGTGTCCCAAGCCTAGGATAGTTTTTATTCCACACACAGCTGTTCTCCTCAAGCTCCTGCTTATGCAACATTCCATCTGAACTGGACTACATACTGCAGTTTAAATCCTTTCCAGCAATGAAGAATTCTTTACATACCCATTTATCTAGAGTTGCAGAGAAGAATTACACACCAGTGTAAAAAAAAAAACCTGCCTGTAGGAAGAAGAGTGACATTCTCTTGCACAGATGGTCTCTGACAGACTTAAGAGCAGATCTGAAAACATTCTGCAATAGGAAGAACTTCTAGGGAATCCAATTCTTTTCTGCCAGAGTACCAAAAATATTTATTTAGGTCAAAATACGTAGTGTTTTTATGGTGGCAGTAACTTGCACAAGTAATTCTTGGTAAGCATCAAAACAATAACAGATCCTGTAGCAGATGTTTTGATTAATTTCCATATTGCCTGAACAAAGAGAATTTTCTATGAATTTGTACATACAGGGTTTTCTGGAGGTTAGACTCCACAAGAAAGGTTCACCCTCAATTTACAAGTGAAGGAACAGCTCACCATCTGAATTTAGGATCATCCAGAAACATGGATGCTACAACTGAATACTTAAGCACAGTGGCTGCATACTTATGCTTATAACTGAAGGACAGAAGCTTTCAGTCCTGCAGATGTGGATAAAGCTGAGTTTCAGAACAAGAGAAAAAAAGAAAAAAACAAGTCAATTAAATTCCACCTCTACTCCCAACATGGAAAGTTTCAACCACATTAACAGAAAAATAAAAATTAAAGGTCTGAGTACCTTTCTCATCTGTGCTATCAAATATCCCAGGCTAGGGTACAGAAGGGTCACTGTAGTCTCAGAGAAGGGTTGACAAGCAAAGGGAAGCTATCAGGACACCTAGTAACCTTCATCAACTTGAGACAGTGCTACCGTCTCACTTTCTATTCCACCATTACATGCCATCCACAGAAAAAAAGTTGTCAGCTCTGAGTAACATTATTTTGTCCAACAGTAGGTACTGTACTTGAATAGCTGAAGTAATATATTCAATTTGGGCATCTGCAAGAGCAATTCAATGGGGTTTATTCTACATAGAAGGATGGGAAACATTCATGTGATAAATTGTTTCAACAGATCAGGTATGCCTTTCCCAACCCAACTGAGGAAGTATTTGAGTGCATTATTCTATTCCACTTACCTTCAGCTTCCACAGGGGATGGGTTTAAAAAAATTATTACCTAGTAAAAGCACCTCATCTTACTAGATATAACTCTTGGGAGTAGAAAATGAGTTAGCAAAAAATCTTATGCACTCAGAGGGCACAAAAAAGGCCGAGTGATCCCTTATGTAATGGCTGAAAACTGTGGGAAATTGATACAAAAGGGCAGTTTGTTTCTGCTTGCAGTTACAGGGGGTAGTTGGCTACTTTTATTTAGGTGAGGATGTCTCCCTCCCATGTCAGAAGAGAGCTGTGGCCAACTGTCAGCGCTTTAACTCTCCTTACAGGCTTACATTAACTCCTATTGTTCACTGGGTGATCACGCTAAGAACGGAGTAGAGGGTGAAGGAATGAAAGGTCATTTTGGAATAAAGCCAACAAAGAACACTGTTATATTCATTTTTTTCACATCTTCAAGTATGCAGCACACCAGCTGCAGCTACCCTGGGCTGCAGGTTCCTGTGTGTAACACTGCCTGATTATGCCTCCATGCATTCCTTGCTCTTCTTTGTACCTTTTCCCTGCTGGGTGTCACTTGGCTCCCTTCCCTCTCTCAAAGGATGGCAGCTTCTCCCTGTTTTGCCAGGGGGCACATTCTTCAGTCCAGCGATTCACTTGTCACTGCAAGCAGGTTTGTGAAGGCTGTTTACTTGGTTGCTTTGGCAGTGAGTGAAGTGGATGTGATTTGTCTAGCACAGCAAGCTTCTTGCTGTAAGTTTCTCAAATTCTCTTCCAAATTCTTATTTGCATTCAGTGTTTCTCTATGCTGAGTGGTTCTGCAGCATGTACCTGCTTTTTTACTTGAAATTGTCAAATGTAATAGAGGAAAACTACACAAAATGCATGAAATACCAAATACTCCATTCTGACAATAAATTTATATTTCCAACATTAAGTAACAAGAGGGAGAGGCAAGGAGCCTGTTTGTAATTTTTTGTGACACTAAAAAAACTTATCCTTTTAATAAGTTTATTCCTCTCTCAATTCTTAATTTACCACATGCCCTACTACACAGAACATGTTCACCCAGCATGGCACACAACAGTAGCAGGTAGACAGGAAACACCTGACACAAACATCCTTCTTCCACCACCCTCACTTCCAGGCAGCAGCAGTCCTGATAAGTCAGCAGGTACTCACCCATAGAATAAAGGTTGTCAAAATTCTGGTGCATCCGAATGATTTCATAATACAGCTCATCATAGCTGCTGGGAGTGGGCAGAAATGTGTCTCCGTAAGTGATGAACATGTTGAACAGGTTCACAACCTATACAAGTGAAAAGAAATTGGAACAGGAACTTATTTATCCCAAATCTATTCTGCAACAGAAACAATACAAATTATGTCCAAAACCTTCAAAGGAATAGCTTGCAGTTGCAGCAGGTAGTATTATTACATTACTTCGTTGCTTTATCTCTTATTTTCCTTATAGTACCAAAGAGACAGACAAGAAGCTTAAATATTGTTTTATCTAGGGCCAGAAACACATGTTTCTATTTTGCATACAAAGGACCACAGAACAAAAAAAAAACAAAAACAAACAAAAAAAATCTGGAAAATTAAACTAGGCCTTTCCTTTACAAAGACTTCTTTATTTCAATGAGCCAACCCTATAGTGAGTCCAAGCAGTGTCCTTTCCAAACACCTAATGAAAACAACTGCAATGATACTCCTTTTCTTCAGGGCCTTGTTCTCCTATCTCCTTAACAGGCCAGAAATCCTTTCTAGAATCCCTTCAGCATTACAATTCCCTCCTAATATTAATTCACAATTAAGTTGCTAAAAATAAGAGGATTTGTGCAAGCGTAAAGATGCTCACCATAAGAGCAAGGGTGAAGATGTTGTGCTTGGCCAGCAACACAGTCTCATTAGACATGAGGAACTTCAACAAGTTGATCAAAGCTAGGAGAAAATAACAAGTATTTTTTAAATACTATAGAAAGCAAAGCCATTCTCAACAAGTCACTTTTATGCAGATGCACTTACATTATCTAGTGCAAATTAAACTAAATGCCAGCTACTCACCTCAGAAATATATAAATTTATATGTAGGGTTTGGTGTTGGTTTTTGTTACTAAAATACCCTGCTGAACAGGTAAGTGACAGCTATTTTAACTTCCCACATTTATTCTCCTTCACTGACTTCCCAATCAAATCTACTCAAGGCTCAAGGTATGCCCCTTGTTAACTCAGTCAGTTCATGGAGATTTTTTTATCTGCTAGATCCTGGAGCAAGCTTTGCAGTCGGAGAATCCAACCATCTCCTTTCTGCTTCATATATCACCAACATGATGTATGCATAGTCAGCCCCAAACTGTCACTCTTGTTGATACACACAGTTATAAAAAATAAAAAAAGGTAAGAAAACCCCCACATCACAGCTTTTCTGTAGCTGTGTGTCAATGCTGCTGCACTGGTAAAAAGAAGGATGTAGTACTTTATTGTGTCAGCTATCTGGGGGCTGTGCCGTGAAGATTACAGATCTGGTTCACACTTGTCTTAAATAATAAAACAACAAAAGCTCCTGAAGCAACCACCCAGTATCAGTTAGTAACAGTGGTAATTAACAAAAAGGTTGGCTAAAAGTGCTTTAATCAAACAGACTTTACAATAAACAATTGCATTCCATGCACCTGAATAAAATGCAAAGTTTCTTTTTTTTTTTTTTCCTAGTTGTTGAAATTTTCAGAAAATTAATTTCTTCTGCAGTATAGCTGTTCAGGAGTGAAAACTGATGCCTGACTAGAAGAGGTTCTTAATGTACTCTCTTGCTCTGAAGTCACATTTCAAGAGTTAAAACATCTGAATTAAGATGTCCTGAAAAGTCAACACTGGAACACTGTATACACCTTTTTAAAAGGTTCTTAATTATCTACTAATTAGGAACTTAATCCAACAGAACAATACCAGGCATTGCTCCAATTTCTTACAGGCACAAGTAGAACTGATTAATCCATTTTTCCCCCCACCATTACACAAGTGTCACACACTATCCAGTAACTGGTGAGAAAATAAATTGCGGTTTGGGAGAACTCCACACTGAATGCAGGAAAGCGCAGTCAACCCAAGGTATAGGCTATGAAAGAAGAGATAAAGTACAGGGAACAGGAATGAGGTATGGGCAGAATTTAGATACTCATCCCCTTCAAGATTACAAAGTATTCACAAAAGGTAAAATCAACCTATAGAAAAAACATGCAAACACACTGGTAAGATCTTGAATTAAACAAAACCGTCGGATTCTGAATGCAGTCGTGCAACCTCTACTTTACAATACTACAAGTTCACCATGAGTATCAGAAGTTTATATATCCACACCAAAAGGGTAGCCTACAGCCCCAAGGTGGGTATTTACTCATCACAGGCACAAGGTGGCTGATGCTGAGCTGCAAATTAGGAATGAACAAAATTCTCTGCAAACTCCAGACATGCAAGTGATGTATCTTTCAGAGCTATTCCAGGATTAACTATCAGCAACAGCATTTCTCTCTTCCATGCCAGAAGCTCACCTCATGAAGCAAATACATTAACACGTTTTCAATCCAGCCACATAACTCTCTATTACCATCATCACCCTATCATCAGACAAACTCCTGGGACCAAAAACAGAGCCTGGATTCCATAATAACACAGTTCTGAAAATACCCCTGTCAGTTATTTTTCTGCAAAACAAACGTTTCAAAACAAAGTAGCAGGTACAGATGGGCTCTCCACCAGAGCAAAGATCCAGCTAAAAACAGGTTGCCAAGGTAACCAAACCTCCACAGCAAAAAAGTCTCCTACAGTCAGTGCCTTGGACTGCAGACAGCTGCCCTGCATCTGTCATAGCAGCTCATAGAACATTTATCCATCTCATAGTTACAAGCATGGTTTTACCTCCTTCTCAGCCACAAAAGTCCACAGCTCATGACCAGGTGCTGCTGTTCAACTACCAGAAGCTTGGGTTTGTGGAATCAAAGCAACAGAGCTCTGGATTTCCTATGACAAGTTGTGAGAAGCCTCATGTTCATTTCTTTGCCTCCTGCCCTCCCACAAGAGCCCTGCTGAATGGCCTTTGTCAGCAGATTGTGGCATAGTGTGACAAGAAGCCACCACCAAACACCCAAAAACAGTGAACATGAAAGCTGTCTGTGATGAGGAGAAACTGTCTTTAAAAGAACGAGTGTATCTGTTCAGATCACAAGTACTCACCAAATGACAAGGACCCTACACTGCAGTACTTCTCACAGACCACCCTAAAGCACTTGTACCGCTCTATATTTGTGATAATACTTGAAGGAGAACTTTCTCTGTTCTATTCCTACATTTGCTTCAGCCATTGTGAGGAATCTATGTTTAATTTTCCTGTTTCAGTTAGAAAGAAGACTAAAGATTATCTCTGCTTGAAATCAGAATTTATACCTGAATTGCACTGCATCATAGCCCACTCAAAACAATCTGCACTGTTCCTTCCCTAAAAACTAGGCAGGAGAGGGCTATGCTTCATATGAAGAAGAAACTGAGTGCTGAGCTGAGAGCCTGGTCTCAAGAACTAACCCATGAGAGGTTTACAGTCACTGCGTAGACTGCACTGACAAATTTATCAACTGTTAGGAAACCACACATTCCTAAAAAAGTTGCAGTGTTCCTAACTGGGATATACACTACATCGATGCTAAAAGAGCAACCAATCTTTTCACATGCCAGCTCATTCTGCAGCAGCCTCTACTCAAGTGTCTCTAAGGACCACAAACACTGTGGAACCTTTAAATCCCTTTGCCATGTCTCTGTAGTTTGTTTGTAAGGCAGATCCAGTACTGAAAATGAGGACAGCTATGCCCTGAAGTTTCCAGAACTAGCAACTTTTAGATACGGCTTCATATGCCTAGCGCCCTTCAGCAACAATTACATACACAAAATAAACCTTTAGAGGAAAGTCCAACTGACTGAACGCCCCTCTGCCCTTGAGCTCCAACAGAGCACTGACGCTACTATTCCTGAACAATCTGAAGCCAAACCAGATGTGTCACATTTTCTCTGCTGCAATCAACTGTTCGCCTCTCATACCCCACCTGCAAGCTGTCCTCTCAGCCTAGGCAGGAGATTATCCCCTTTTTTTTTCCCCTCCAACTGAGAAGTTCAGTCTCCCAGCTGCACAGGCAGACACCAATGTGAATCTTGCCTGGGCTCAGCTACCTTATCCCAAATTATGCTCCAGGATTTAACTACAATGGATGGTTTGGGTATGAGCTCTATTTCAACATTAACTGGAAAACAGCACCGTTTTTGCAATACCCTCCAAAGCCCTTTTTTCCACCCTAAAAATATCTGTTCTTGGCATTCATTAGCAGGACCCCAAACTGTGGTGAGTCTTGAAACATCCATAATTTCAAATACAATAGTGTCACTACGACCTCTTTAGTAATAAAGGGAGAAGGCTGTAACTAACCAAGCAGTCACCAGTATGTTCATGTAAGGGACCTGAGCCGAGGTCTTAATAAGTCTGAGTAAGAGTCACTTACTGACTATGCTTCTTAAATTAACAAGAAGAGAACACAGCTTTGGACACCTATGTTTATAGCCTCAAACTCAAGTAGACAAGCATGCTGAGTGGACACAGAGCCATGTGACATGCTGTATGGGAAGAGTAGTACATAGCAGGTTGGCTCTTGGGCAATTTTCTCTCCAAAGGATTACTATAGCAAAAGGATGAAAAGTGACATCATAGATATCATCCCCGCTTTTTAAACTGAAATGACTGCAGAGGAAGAACCTCTTAGCTCTTTCACTGCACAGATGCTTTTGAAGACACTTTCCCTTATCAGCTTCTGTAGCCACTCTGTCTGCCAAGGAGCAGCAGTTAACGCCTGCTGAGTTATTTGCTGCCCTCCCTCAAGCCAATCCTCTGTGAGAAGACTGTAGGCAGCCATCATCTCTCCTTTTCTTCTGCCAGGAAGGAGGTAATTCCTGTTACAGATGCCCTTCATTCCCTCCTTCCCCTATTCCTATTTGCATAGCAGACTTACCTTCTCTCTCTGTAAGCCTTGTTTAAAACAGAAGTATATTCAGCCCCAGCTGAATTTGGATTCACACAAAGTTGGGGTTTTTTTTTTTTTATTTAGTGTCTCAGTGTTCTCTCTTTGGATCATGTGTAATGCAATAGGATCATGGAGGTAGGCCAAGAGAAAAGGGGGAAAAAAAGTAGTAGTATCATCCCTTGGGCAAGTTAGAATATAGCACAGACTCTGCCAGGAGCATCAGAAGGCTCTGATGTGTTATTGCACAACGGAGCAGAAGAGAATAGCCCTGAGACACTCATCAATGAGAGCTCGGATGGGTTGAGCACAGTATAGAGGCCTCTGTCACTGCATCTGCTGTGCTTACAGTCAGGAACCTTTTAATGGTGCACACAATGGCCTTCAAGAAAGGAGCAAGGGAGAGAGAGATGCGAGGGCTCCTCAGCTGCAGTATAACATCCATTAACAGGATCTAGTGCTCTACTGAAATTCTCCAATTTTCTACCCTTCAACTTTCACGGCACACAGGGAAGAACAGTGACTTTCCCATTCCCTCTAGAAGTTACCATTGAACCAACATTGTATTCAGTGTCCTCTTCCCAGTGTCTTAAATCACAACCTCCTTAGAAGGATCCCCACATCTATACCTCACTAGAAGGCAGATGATCATGACATCTGGGCAACACTTCCATGCTTCAGAGAAGTCATCTGCCTACAAGTGCTTCAGCAGCAGAGTAACCACCCTGGAGCTCCTACAGCCACCCTGTTCACATGTACATACTCCCAAGGCAAAGGTTCACACTACTCACTGTAGCACAAGGTAAGCCAGCTAAGGCTGCAACTAAGAATAGAGTAGATTGGATTCTTCAGGGATTAGCACTGGTCTTTCTGTGCTTCAGTTCTTCCAACATACAAGGGAAAACAGGACCATTCTATTATCTGCAATAGTACTGGAAGTATAAACAGAGCAACACGACAAGCCCTGGCTGTACCTGGCCAGATCAAAGGTCCACCTACGCTTAGTGTTCTGTCTCTAAACAGCCAACATCAAACACTTGTTGGAAAACAATAGGCCAAACAATGCTTTCTTCTATGTTCTTCCAGAATCCAAAATTCTGCATGATTCCCTTATATGAGGGAAATTACAGCACAGAATGTGAAAAAAAACCATTCTCACAATATGACAATACCATAACCACAGACCAGTCCACTCTCCTGCTCCAGACTGGAAGTCACAAGGGCTAAGCTAGGATAACCATACAGCCCACTATGCAGGTATGAGGAGAAGAGACCCCAGAACAGAGTAATCACCTCTAGAAAATACTATAACTGAAAAGCAATTCAGATTTAGGGAAGCAAAAGGCTCAAATACGACATTCTGAGATGACCTAAGTGTTAAGAGGGTGCAGGTCTGGCCACATTCACCTTTGTCAGGCACTCAGAAGAACAGTGATCAAAACAAACTCAGCAGGAGATGAGTATCTACAGATTGGGTTTGACAGGAAAGAACCAACAGAGGTATTTTCTAGATAGAGTTGCAGGAATAGGAAGCATGTCAGAGATATTGCATTTACATTGCCACTACAAACTAACACACCAGAACCCCCTGAGGCACAAACTATCCCAGCACCCATGGACAAGTGAATCAATTACTCAGGGACAGCACTTGCAGCTTCCAGTCAATCATCCACAGGGCTAGAAAACAAGACTCTTGCACCAATGCTGCAGTCACCTCTCAGGGGAGCAAGGGAAGCAATAAAAGCTCTGTCAACATCACCAGCCAGCATTCTTCAGCTCCTTGGCTCTGCTCTGAACAGCAGGGAGCACCCTGCTCATTGTTGTAACAATCACCTGCCTGGACGCTCCTCTACCCTCCCTCTTGCTGCCACAGGCACTGCTGAGTTCCTCCTCCCAGCCACCACAGCTCTGTGGCAAAAAGCAGCTGGCAACTGGCAGACTCCCCATCACCAGCATTCTACAGCTGTTCTCTCTTTTCCCCATGACTCGCTCTCAAGGGTACATCCATGAAAGCAGGCTGTTTTCTTAATGAGAATCAACAGCTTGCCAGAGGGCTGGAGCACATGCTGGCACAACCCATCCCTCCCAGGATCAGTCGAGCAGGCTAGCTCACTTCCAACCCTTTACTTTCTTTATATAGCCCCCATCCCCAGTACTCACTGTTCCCACCTAAACACAGCCAACAGTGTGAAATTGCAAGCTTAATGGAAATGCTGATTGCTGATGCCAGAGCAATGCTGCTAGATGGCAATCCAGCAAGCAATAACACAAATTTTCCAACTTCAGTTAAAGCTCATGTGAACAATATGTTTCAAAAAAAAATATAAATTTTAAGGAAAGCAGACACCCACAAGCTTCATCCCTCTTTAGAGGACAGGGTAGTATTGAGCTCAATTCTATTTTGTCTGACAGTGTAGGTTCACAGCATTAAACAGTAGTCTTGGGAGTTAACACTGCACATTTTTGCCTCAGGTTTTAAAACTGAAAAGGTGGAGAATCTGGAGAAAGAGAAGAAATCCTGTGTGATAACATGGAAAGACTGCAAGGTAAGGAACCCAGAAGTGATGCTGCTTGAAAAAACAAAACAAAAAGGGGCGAGGGATAAACTACTGCATTCTGAGTGCTGCAACCCCTCCGTGCAGATAAAGAAACAGCCTTGAACAGCTGACTGTAACACTTCTATCATCAATGGGACTATTTCCCAGGAGAAATTATCACCACTAGATACCACTAAAATATCTCCACTAGATCACTACGATATGCAAACTGTTAGTGATTCACAATCAAATCCTCCGGTATTTGCTATCTTTATTTAAAACAGGACAGAGCAATGTATCTGGATGAGACCTGTGAGGCTGAGGCACAACAGCCAAAAGGTTGCCAGACTTTTATCCATGTAAATGACTAAATTCCCTTTGTGCTTATCTAAGCAAGGCTATATTGAGAAATTCCCATCCTGATCTCACCAGGTGATCAATAACAGCCTCAAATCTTATATTGTTCTGGCTATCAGCGTCAAACTCTTTATCACCAGTATTAAAATATATTAACATAAAGTAAAGGTAAACTAGAATTAAGTAAAAGCAGATGCTTCCTAAAAATTACCCATGCAGGGAATTTAGAACATTTCCTTTTCAAGAAAGCCACTGAGTTGTTGCATTAATACCAGGGCATTTCACTAAATGTCTGGAGTGTTCCCATGAAAATATTCTAGCTTTGGTTGAAAGAGGTAATGTGGAAAGGTGAGCATGATATTGTCCCACCAGCCAAGAATGACAGCAGAATGCTACAAGCAGACATTTGTAGTCTTCCTTCTGACCTTCCCATCTTGCTGCCTTGTAGTGAGCTTTCTAAGATGGGACTGGGGTTTTCTTTAGGGTAACATGGAGTGCTGCCAGGAGTACAAATTAAATAAATCAATGAATATCAACCCACAACACACACCAAAACTAAAAACAAAAATTATTTTATAAAACCATCTTTCAATTTCAATCCTCTCCTGAATTCAGTGAAATAGATAAAAGGATTAACAGCTGCACTCCTGAACCCAGCTTAGGCTAACACAGTGCCACATATCACAAGCACCCACACTCCTGTGAGTAAAGAAAACAGGACCCCCTAAGGGCTGCAAACTCCCAGTATGTATTCTATGGCACACAAGAGTTACAGCCTTTAGTTTGTGTGAGAAACTAAGCCATTTGCTAACTGGCCAAGCAGCTCTATGGTCTTCCAAACTCTCATGGCATCTAGTGACCAGGAACCCTGCCAGTGAACTGGACTGTCTGGACTGTCACCAGTGTGTGACTCCTGCCTCCACAAGAGCTGCAAGATGATAAGCTTCCCTTGCCAGGTAGCTGCTGCAGAATGTGACAGTGACAGCCGGAGATGAAGGGAAGACACAACATCACCTGACTTCCAGTCTGTTCAGCAACGTAAAGCAGAGGGCTGAAGCAGACCTGATCAACAGTTGTAGAACTGGAAATTACATAGATAATGTACTCTCAGTAATCAAGTGACAAAAATAATAGAGCAAGGTAATTAAACAATACCATTTTAAATATGCTCTGCATAAGGGCAGTATTATATATACTGAAAGTCGGGGGAGAGATTCTCCTCCACAAAAAATTGCTTCTTTATTTTAAAATCTTCCACAGAGGAACCTTTCACATTTTTAGTATTCACCAAAAAAGATTCTGAATGCAGTACTATCCTTGCTATAAGTACAGAACTTGACAAAAAGATCTAAAGAATGTACAAAAAGGGGAAAAAAAGAAGAAGTGTATTTTGTCTAGTAGCATTGCAAAAGTCTGCTTTGATAACCCTAAAATGCAAAAGGAGAAAAATTAACTTCTTGATAGTGCAACATATTTGAAGCACCCTTATTTTAACAGTGCATTCTGCATCTACCAAATTTACTAAGCTAACTTATATAATATATATTATAATATATATTATAAGGAAATTATGTTAAAACAATTTGGAAACTGATCTTCAACTAATAGCAATACCCACTTTTAATCCTACTTGCATTCAACTGCCACAATAAATAGCTATTTCACCATTATTATAGTTCAACTCCACTCTTGCTATTAGAAGTCTTTATTAGTATTACTTTTTCTTTAAACACATGCTTTTGCTTAAAGCAAACCATAGCAACTGCAAAGAAGTTACCTGCACCCCCTAAGCCTAGAGTGAATTGCTCAAGCATTGCTAATTTTGAAGTGGGAGGAGTTGAAGAAATGAGGTCTTTTTATATAAAAAGCTTAAATGACTCATGAAAACTCTTCTGGCATAGCTCATACATGCTTGACAACAACAACAACACATATAGCACTGTCCATCACTCAAGTGCTGTGCAAACTAGCCCAAGAACATTGGGGATAACAGGCTGTTTCTGAGAACAGGGAACTGGCTGTTCCCAAGTTCCCAATTGCCTCTATGAATTACCTTACACTTGACATTCAATTAATCAATGTTTAAAAAGCATAAGGTATAACAGTCCAGGAGATTTCCAGTTGGCCAGAATGTCTGCAAGCAAACAGGTTAAGAGTCATATCCACTTAAAGAGTTTTGGATCTTGGCCAAATATCCCGGCTAGTCACCAGCAATGGTACAATGTCAGTGGTGAAAAACCTGAAGATTTTCTTCAGTGCTCAAAGGGAAGAGCCACACACTAATCACTGGTGGAACAGAAGTGAACAGACTGCTGAAAAGGGCTATTAAAAAAGAATCAAGATAACAGATCTGGATTTGAATGTCTGGTCTACCTATCAGTAACTGCATGTCCAATCACTTTCATAGGTTAATCAGATTACAATTGCTTTTCACTCTCCAGTTCTCTTTTTAAGATGTTCCAGAATTTAGCTCCACTAGTGATCTGATATTTATTTTCACACTGCTTTCTGCTAGAACCAGTTTCTACACACTACTTTTTCCACCCACAGATTTTCCTTTCTGTCAATCCTGTTTCCAGCTCTCAAATCCCCACATCTTTCTCTGTCACCTAAACATTCTTGGTCATCTGGCCAGCACAGCTAGAGATTTATACTGCTTTGAATGCCATGGCCCAGGTACTTTGACTAAATGGGAAAAAATTATTCTAATAGAGAAGCTTAGGCAGGATCACATCCAAAGACTGTAACAATATTGTTCTTTTTTAAGCTCAGATGTTGCAGAAGAAAGTTCAACAGAAGTAAGATCATATGGAAACAATGTGCCAAATAGTGGTATATGCAAAAAAGTATAAAGTATTACAGACTGCATAAACAGCATAACATGTGTCCCAAGAGATGCCAAAGCACCTGGCTCCACTGCTTTTCTCTGCCATCACTGCAAATTAAAATCAAACAGAGTAAATGAAGAAACTCTCAAAGTGCTGCTGGCCTTCCATACTGAAGACAAAGCATCCACAAAGGAAGAGCATCGATCCATCAGATGACACACAAGTGGCTTTCCTTAATTAGAGATTAGCTAACATTAGAATTGGCAAGTGAACAGAAGGCTCCATACACTGCTACTGCTTCCACCTACAACCTTTATCTCAGTTCCTCCGCACCCTATACCGACTACCTACCCCACAGCATTCTCTTTGTCTTCTTCTCCCACTCAATTTTCTGCCTGAAAAAACTCTCCTTCTTTTATGTGCCAGGTAGAACTCCCTTTCTTTCAATACTTCCTTACGCAAAGTTCCTCCAGTTTCTTTGTTCCACTCAGCTCTGCTGGGGGGCCTCCACTGCTATTATCCATACTGCACCACAGGGGCATTGCTTAAGTCATCACACACTTTGTCATTCCAGAAGACAAGTGTGGGCTTGATGACCTTCTGTAAGGCACACCCGATGGGGCAACATGGTATCTCAGACCTTACAGCGAATAGCTGCTCCCATTTAGCTGTTCATCCAGTAGTGATAACCAATTCTTCGATCCAAAATAAAAGCCTGATGGTCAGATGAAGGACAGAAATTAATTCAGAAGTCTTGTGCTCTGGTTTGGAATTATCTATCACATAGATTAAGACCACAGAAAGAAACATTCTTCCACATCAAAGACAGCAGCATTCTGGGTAATCAATCAGCAACCTTGACAAGGTAAGAGTTAAGTATGGAACAGATCTCAAGACAGGACTGGCAATTAGCACTTATTCTGCAACTTATATAGCATTCTAGAAGCACACCTGGAGCAGCCAGGACCTGCCCTTTTACAGGTGTATGTACCATTTCACCCAGGGTCTTCCAGCCTGTATAAGCAACCTAGTAGCTAAAGAAGAATCTCCCTGTTCACCTCAGCATCCTATTAAAAAAATATTTTTAAACACACGGTAGCTTACTCCAAGGAGAGGATCACCTAAAATACACAAAAATCTATTGTAAGCATAGAGCTCTTCAGCTACACCAAGTGTGCCAACATTCCAGTTCCTTCACAGAAACCTGACCAACCCAAGTGTTTTTATATTACTGCTTTGCTTACAAAGTATGTGCAGTTCTTAATACTTCTGAGACACTTTACGCTTCCAAAGGTCTAAATAAACACCAGCTAATTAGAGACAGCTAACAGGAATATCCCAAGATGCTGAATTTCAGTGTGTAGTGAATATTTTTTCTCCTCCCTAAAACAGGGGAAGTTAAGGATTGAAAGACGCCTGAGAGTGTGCTCCCTGAACTGTAGAACAAGCAAAAGGCACTGTATTTCAAACTTCCATTCTGCCAGTGTGTAGAAAAGACCCAGGCCAGCCCGGCCAAACAGAAATGGCTCTGGTTCACTGTAACTGCTGAGAAGATATCACACACATTGTCAGATGTAATTTCCATTCACAACAGACATCCACATTATACACACTCATCTCCTGAATTGGCACTACACTACAGCCATGCCTCTAGGGGCTCTGTTCTGAGGAAAACAATTGAAAAGGAACTGCTAATCCCTTAATTAGTGGCAACCCTTTACTTTCTGCAGGAATAATTTAGAAAGTTTGAATGGGCCACATGTCACACAAGGTGAAAATCCAGTAACTGAAAATGACTTAGGTTGTTGGCTCATTTCTCTATACATACATCTCAGCTGGACAAGGCTACTGAAGGGAAGTATTCAGCGTCAATTGAACAGCTTCACGAACCACTGATCACTGCCTCTTTTAAAAGCCATCCTCTCCCAAATTTCTGATGAGAGCTGCATTACAGCAGGCAAGTTGCTGATCCTAGGTCTCAAGCACAGCTCCAGGAATACACAATTAGGGCCATGTTTCCTTGAATTTTCATAAAGCTCTTGTTTAAGCCACAACAGCAAGGGGATTAACTGTACTTTCCTAGCTGAGCTACTTCACTGCTTGCTAGATAAGAACTGAAGCACATACCATATCCACAAAGATGCCTGTTAGGTCTCATCATTCATTCTGCTACTCCCTTCCCCAGACCTCCCACACAATGATTGCATCATATAAGAGTCCTACAAAGCTGTCCACTAGATTATGTCAGACCCCACAATATTTATCCATCTCGGGATGCAAGTGGCACAAACCAGACTATCTACCATCAACTCAAAGGTCAGAGTTAAAAGCCTCTCTTCCTTCCCACTGACATTTCAAGGCTGCTCTCTTCAGGAGCTGCATACACTACTCTATGCATGAGCATCGCTTACAGTAAAAGGAAAAGCAAGGTCCATCTCCCTTTACTCAAGAGCCTACCTCCTTTCTGCTCACAAACATCTGAGAGACAAACACTACTCCATAAAACATGACTCCATTTTCTCCAGTCAGGTAAAGAGGGACTCAGGTAATGGAACAGAAAAACAAAGACATTTCGATACCACAGTAAGGATGGACGGACAAGAAAGTAAATTAGCTACCATTATGATAAAGAATGGGCTTTCCAAAGGATGCAATTTGCATGTAGCAACTAAGAAGCAACATAAAGATATTTTAACAGAAATTAACCTTTAACAGAAGCAAGCAGCTTTAACAGAACTGCTGCTTTGTTTTTCAACCCTGTAGCAATGGAAGGAGCAGTCATAGCCATAAAACAACCACCACTGTGGTTTTTTCCTATTTGACTGTCTCTGCAGAGGCCAAGTACCTGACCAGAGCTCCCTCCAAGTGTAATGAAGCCTCACTCTGCATTTCTTCTGGTAGCACAGCAGCTTATGCACAATCTGAATGCACCGTCTGGAAAAGAGAGGGCAAAGGATTAATGACATTGCATCTTCCCACAATTTACATCAAGCCTGGAAATATTCCTGAAATCAGCAGCAGGGAAATAGACAAATTCAAAGAACTATTAAAGAAGGATGGGAGTTGTGGCTCTGGCCTCCTAAGAGGAATCAACACTCACAAATAAAGAATTTGACAAAATGAAAGAAACGGGCCCGTATGCCAGTTTAAATTCAACAGGATTGGACTGACCACAAATGCATGTTTGCTGTTCAATAAATACTTTTCATTCTTTGCTACCCTAACCTAAGGGCCTCATAAACTCTACAAAAGGAGTTACCTAATTTGCAGGCTCCATATATATGCAATTCTGCAAGTTATTGAAAAATTTGAACACAATGGAGCTTCTCTGTTTCTCTGGCCCCAGTGATAAAGCTAAAGGAAATGAAAGTGTAAAAAAAAACTACAGGATTTTTAGATTCACTGAGGAGTATGGTTTAATTATGTTAAAAAAAAAAATTCTGTCAAATTTTGCAAGCTCCTTAAAATAATAATTTGAGTATGAGTTTGGGACGTTCATGCAAAACACATTCAAGCTCTGGAATCCCCCAGCATACAGGTAAGGCACTTGTCAAGTCTCCAAATCCTGTAGGTCTCTATAGCATCTAGTGTTCATACAAACTCTCAGGTGCACAAACATTCTTCCTAAATAACACCCAAATTAAAAATACAGTACAATGAGTAAATTCTCTAACACTCTCATTAAGGACAAGAAAAAAAATATATACAAATTTGAATTTGTTAGGCCAAGCTATATTTAGATGACATGTAGAAAAAAATAGACAGAAGACTACAAAAGGGAAAAATCCCTTTTCCCCTAAATCCCAATTTCTCAAAAACACATTATCTCATTAAACCCCACATCTTTCTGAAAAGACACTGATGAAAGACACTGCACATCAGATAAACACAGAAATCAAATTCTAAAAATTTGCATGGAATTTATTCAAAATGAGGTGAAAAGTTCAAGACAAGGCTTTAAAAACAAGGCTGTAGAAAAACACATGCAAAAGGTATACATTATTCTTTTCAGACCCGTAGATAATCCCAAAAATACCGCAATGAGGTAGGAATTGAAACTAACTTTGAATAAAGGTAAAACTATTTATAATCGTTGAGCATGACATTAAGTACTGCATTTCAAATTGGATTCTCATAAATTCAACCAAGAAAAGGAAGCAAACTAGGATAGACAGCTGTATTCAGATCAGGAACAGCAATCCCTATGGGGAGAAACCTCCTATTTCTTATGTTACTGGTACTGGACAAAGCCCAGGACCTTTTCACCTCTGTATCTGCTTGGCTATAAGTCAAGTTATGAAGTTACCTATCCTGGTGGGGTGTCTCTGTTTCTTAAAAGTTTCATGCTGAGGATTCATAATACACATAATGGACAAAACGTACCTTTAGTTTAAGCAACCTGGATTTCTCTTTTAAATATTAATATGCACAGCCTTGAGCAGCTTCATATTGTCACCTCTTAAATGTACTGCAGAAGTATGACACTACTTGTGCATTCAAAACACCCACTTTGTCTGCAATAACTGTGTCTGCTATGGGATGTTCTCAGACAGGAGTACAGTGAAATGACTGCACAAAGATGCCAAAATGAATGGATACAAATGTCCACTGGTGGTTGCTACTGCTCATTATTTCTAGTGTTATGGGGTCTCTAGATGTGATGTTGCTTTTGAGTCCAAGAATTTCACACCTCTCTTCTGAAACTCCAGAGCATCATACCCACCTACAAATAGTTCTGCAACTGTCATTAAAAAAAAAAAAAAAATTCTCACAGACACAATTGAACTGTACAACCCTTGAAAAGGCACTGTAATTGCAAGGTTATTTGGGAAAAATCAGAATATGCTGAAAAATTACCTTAAGGGAAAACATCCCATGTGTCCTTATCTTCCCTACAGAATATAGTGCTGTTCATGCCTTGGGGAAACTCAGCACTGTACAAACAGTCAGAGCAAAGCCAACAAACTGTCTAAATCCTACTTCTGCCCTCCAGGCTAAAGCAATACAAAGCATTGGAGAAGCCCCTGTGGGACACATGGAGCGCTCACGAGTAGCTCTGCCCTCTTGTCTCCTTTTGCCCATTGCTATGTTTTACCCTTTGCTGCCTAGCAGGCTATTTCAGGCTTAAACCTCCCTCCCTCTCCACACTGCCTTGCAGGCCTCACGTCAGTCATCCTCGCTTTTTCAAAACTGAAAGCACGTCTTTTCTGTTTCTAGACCAAGATTCATCTTCTGGGAGGTGGGGATTGTTGCAATGACTCTGTGTTATGAAACTTCTTTTAGGCTGAAAAGCTCTTTGAGTTAGATCAAGTAGATTAGGAAAACAGTCTGAAATTGAATTGCTTTCAATTTTCTGGCACACAGAGGATTTTTGAAGTAGAAAAAGTTACTGGAAGAGTTCATGAAAAGCCATCCTGCTCCCCACCAGCCACAAAGTGTTATTTCAGCCAGTAGATTGCTCTATGAGCAGGATTCTACCTAAATTCAAACTTGAAATGAAATCACAATGAGTTACCCCACAGACACTTACACATAGAGATCCATAGGAAATTCTTTCATCATGTGTGTTACAATGAATTCCACCATCAAATCTGACAGAAAAGAAAATTATAAAGTAAGTATTGAGCTGGCTACTGTTAACTTTTAGTAGACTACAAGGAAGTCAAACTGCCCCACCCACCTATCTCTGCCAGACAATAGTCCTGCTCAGATGAAAGGGATTTCACTTTCTTGTTTGTTCTAAAGTTCTAAAGAACATTAGACATTTGCTAGAACTAGAAAAGAAACTGCTGGAAACTGAGGGTACATACTGTAATTTGCTTTGAGGCACTGCTTCCCCATATGGTTTCCCCCACTATTAGTCAAATAAAGACTATACCATGAATTCTGATGTTTAGAATTGCTCTCATATTTCAAGCCCTGTCACTAATGGAAAATTCCATTAAGAAGCATATTTTATACAATTATTCTTGCCAGAAACAACGCACAACCTAGATGCTGCTTAAAGAGACACTGTAAATAACACCTTTTTTCCTAAAACAAGTACCAAGTAAAGCTAGTCTGATCTCAACATAAGCTATGCTTCTGCTTAAGACCAATTTGAAGAAAAAAGAAGAATATATCTAACATTTAAGGGCTTCCAGTGTAAAGATAAGAGGCAAAGATATAGAAATACAATCGAGAGAAATTAATCAATGATAGCTGAATGTGTATGGGGTGTGTTGAACCCAAATTCAGGATGAAGTGCTTATACCAACCCCCTGGTAACAATCATGAGCTGTAACCTCCTAGGGCTGTAACAGCCCAGCAGTGTGACTCAATAGTGACTAAAACCAGTGTTGGTGAAGATTGTATGAGATCTGATAGCACTAGGAAGATTCTTCACGCAGCTGTTGTGTCTTGGCTTCAACAACCACGTTTGAAAATGTTGAAGTCTGATTGCTTCTGTACCATCAGGCTGAACAGGCATTCAGGGATCCAGCTCCATCCATTTCTGAACTCATATGTGCTTTTGGCCTCCACAGTAACGAGAGTCACAACTTAATCATGTGCTGCATGAAAAGCTTTCAACTACGCCTCCATATCCACAGGCAAAACCAATCCTAGCTACTAAGATTCCTGATTTTTTGGCTCAGAAAAGGCTCAATGCCCAGCAAACAAGTTCATAAACGTGTTTTTGTGAACCACAGGTTTGCCATCATCGTATCATCTACAAAATACTTGTCTCTGCTACCACACTCACCTAAAACCTGAATCTATTAATCAACTGATATCCCTCTAGTTAAAAACTCAGGTCAAATGGGCCTGAGTCTGCAAAACTTTCTTTAAATGTATACAGGATTTATTGCTGCAGAGCTGCAATCTTGGATTTGTCTACGAGGTAGCCGTGTACAAAGATGGGCATGAACTGCTGGAAACATCTTTAGTATGTAACTGTCCTTCTTTTAAGCCCACCCACTGCTCCATTTAATCCTCAAATCTCATGTTTCTCCTGCTCAATGAGATGCTTCAGGACCACAAGCACACACGTGCTCTGACAGCACTCACCGAGCACCGCACACACCAGCGGGCGACAGGGCAGGTTCTTGTCTGCTGCTTTCTTCCGATGTCTCATTGGCTTCAAACACACAAAGATGAAAAGAAGTCAGCAGAAGCCTGAAGTGACAGTCTGTGTATTACTGTATTTTTCAAGCAAATAATACCATCAGCACAGGCTTCCTTTTGTCTTTTTCTTCAACTGCCATCTTGCACATACTGACCCTAAGGGCCATGGCTGGAGCAAAATTGTGCCTGCTTTCCAGCATGCTGATATCAGGGGTTTGTTTCTCTACCTGTGCAGCTGGAGGGCACTGTCCTGCTGAGGGGAGGGATCCCAAGACAAAAACAAATCACCCAGCAATTAATCCCCTTGGTTAACACACTGGTTGGTTTCTGACCCAAGTCTGACTGGCGTTTTTGAGTGTACAGTAGTCAATGGCTTTGGTGTTCATTGTAACAGACCAGAAAGGCTAACTGGATAGCAAATCTATTGTTAAGGGGCAATGACTGGCATTCTTGCAATGTGGTCTCCATAAAGTAAGATGTTTGTTTCTTTCTTGAATAGTGAGTGGCTTTCAAGTGTTGCTTCACTGTCAGATGAGGTGGAATTCACCAGTACCACAAAGACAGAATGCATCAAATTAGGATAACCATTCAAGTTACTTGTAACTATAGAGCTTCATGAGCCAGGTAAGGACACTTCCACCACAGGAAAAAGCTCTGGAAAAATGATTTTCCTCCCTGAAGGTGAATTACAGCACCCAGAATGAAGGGTAAGTCAAATAAGAGCACTCAGTGTAACTCCAGCTGGCTATTATGTATCACATGAGGGCTAATGCTTGCTGAAGATTAAGGCAGAATGTTCTATCTGTCACTGATTTCCTCAGAGACCTCCTAATACACAGCTCCTCGCCAGTTCCACAGGCCTCTGAATTCACTGACAGGGCAAGGAGCTCTTTGAAGAATGGAGACAATTTCAAAATCATTCCACTACTACTGCATTTCTGACAGTATTTCCACATGCCTTAGTAATGTAGGTTAGATGTCTGTGACACAATTTTCAATATATACTTTTCATACATACTCAAATCCTCTGTGCTTGCATCCTAAAGAGAAAACAATCTGGAGGAAAAGACTCACCATTCTGTGTAGGTTTACACGAAAATTCATGTTGTCATCATGAAGAAAAGCATTAGCATATTGATCCTATTGAAAAGGGCAAGAAAAGGGAGGAGATATGAAAAGACCAACACTCTACAATTGTCTTTCAGATCACGTGTTTTAGTGTAAAACTCCCAAGATACAATCATAAAGTTTAAAAGCCATTTGTCCATTTCCTCTTGTCCCACCCATGTTTCCAGTCACACAAAAGTAAACCCCACCTAATCCCAATTCCACTTTAGAAAAATAAATTGCTAACAAAACAAGCAGTAATTCAGTCTTTCTCCCCCTTTGCTCATTTAAACTCTGAACTGCACACACCATGGTGTCACAAGTTTAACAAGTGCTCCAGGTGTATAAGAGGTGGTTCTCCAGCACACCAGTTCTGTGACTGTGTGGATAAAGGTTTAAATTGGCATTTTGATGCCAGAAGCTACTGCAGTACTAGCAGATAGGTTTATGAGCTGTTCCACCCCTCAAGCAAATTTCATTCAAAGACCACCTCTAAATTAAAGAGGCCTCTCCAGATAATGCACAGGCAGAATAGGTAATAAATATACCCTCTCTTTAATGTCAGAACCAAAGAATGCCCTTGCTATGCAGGAAGAGAATATCTTGTGTTATCTATGCATCTACCTGAAGAACAAGTACCAAAACCATTTAATTAGAAAAATTTTAAATGCAGATGATTAGTTTTCAGGCTGCACCCTGAAGAAACATTATTACAGAATCTTTACACTTGCTACCAACCTCACAGCTTTTTATTCTTTAAGGATAAAAGGTCTTTACTTGCAAGCAAGCAAAATGTAAATGCCACACAAACAAAACCACCATTCAGGACATCAGTCAGTCATTAGAACTCCCCATGAGACACAACCACATTCAGCCAGGCGACAAAACAGGCTGTCAGGACTGCTGACATAGCTCTGTGATGCTACTTTCTCACCCTACTACCATATTTGATACTTGTCTTGCTTGTAGGGACCTACAAACACGTGACTTACTTTCAGATTTGTGTCCTTTGTCAGAAGGGATATGGCACAGCCTGTGTTTACCATGAACAGCACAGAGCTGAAAGCCATTAGCACATTACTCATCTAAAAGCCACACCACAGGGTCACTCAAAAGCTAAAAGAAAAAAGGCTTAGGTTCACTCTTTTTTCTCCTCATCCCCAGGAGCTGGCTAACTCAAATAAGATGATCCAATTTTCAAGTCAACTTTAACAGTACTGCATCAAGTACATTAGCAAACAGTAAGTGCCTCAGGACCTCACCACTCAGTACCACTGCAGATATTCAGCTCCTGCTCCACAGGAGGCAGGGGGATATAGCCCTGTAACACACCATCTGCTGAGCAGCTTCACAAGAGAAACCTACCTCTGCTATGCATGTCAGGATAATGAGGCACAGCTTGCCACTATGCAGTCGGTGCTCATCTGCAAAGGAGAAAAAACAAGTCCTCCGTGAGCCACACAAGCCTCGCAAGGCTGAAGAGCAAGGCAGCTGTTGCAGCAAAAGAAAAGATAAGATAAGCCCAGCTTGGAGATTCTTCAGAGTCCTACTTCCTCCAGGATAGCAAATAGTCTACTCTCATTAAGCACTCACCCTCCAGCCTGGCCACTAAATCCCACTCACTTGTCACCAGTCTGCACCAACAGCAAAGGTTCAGATCTGAACTTCCAACAGCACTGTAACTGTCCGCTGGGTTTGTGTCTCATCCAGTTTTACTTCCACAGATATTCTAAATACTGTATTTCTGTCACAGCAGAGACACACTGTTCCCTCTCTTAGACAAGGTGGAAAGCAAAACATCACTTTTGCTGTAGGTTATGAAACAAGCAGCAAAGCTTTCACAAAGGCACAGCACTGTGTATCAGAACAACTGTTGACATTATGCTATAAGTTCCAAGTTTAAACCCCAATACTGAAAGACATGACCTACTTTGCTCTTTGCAAAACCATGAAAGAAGGGAGTCTGCAAACACACAGCATTTTAAGCCAGGAGTTTCACCCTGATCATGTTCAACAACTCTGTTCATCTCACAACTTCAAACAGCTTTTGCCTTGAAAGACAAAGAGGGACTAAGGCAGAAGAATGCAATTTTTATTTGGATTATTTAAAATTCCTCTCAATTTTAACCTTGAATATAAAATACAAAGATACATATAGTCATGGAGTAACACAGGATAGAACAAACCTCTGGTTTCATCTTTGCTCAAAGCAGGGCCAGGTAAGACCAGGCTGTAAAAGGCACTGTCCAATCTAGCACATTTAAAAATCTTCATTCTAAAAAACAACATGCTTGGACCACATACCCCAAAAACAAACCAACAAAAAACAACACACTTATAACTAAATTCTGAGGAGGCTTAACATTGCACATTCCCAAGATTTCCAACACCTCCTCTAAAGCACAGGACTACTAAACACATCATCCCAGACATCTGCCTTAGAGTCAAACTCAAAGAAAAGGATATCTGAAACAGTCAGACACTCTTTCATATAAAGCAGAAGACAGCATCAGCCAAATTCCTTCTTTGCAGGTGACTTTTACAAACTTTGCTAGCTGGTATGTATATGGTAATTATAAAAACAGATAGAATGGGCTTAGCTAGCTGTTCTGTCTAGTTTGACACCTTTTTTGTTTTCTTTTCTATGCTGCTCAGAGACAGATATTTACTAACAAGATGTGCCCTGAAGTGTGCTGATTTCATCTTGCAGCGCTAAGTAAGATGAAGAGGAATTTTGGAATGGGAGAGTTAAAAGTCTCTCCCATCTCCTTACCTCAGCTAAAATGTTTAAGTGTGAAGTTTTGTACTCCAGCAAGAAGGAGAAATTACCTAGAATAAAACTGATACACAAGAGTCTTGTTATTTTTATATTGTAAGGCCTCCCTGTATATTTCCATAGGTGCTGCTACCACTTCTCTCTCTGGGGATCATGCTGTAAAGGTTCCAGTTTCACACCATGAACTCTGCCCTCTGCCAGTATATTATGAACATCAGACTATTTTCAGGAGCTATGGGGCAGCTATGCAAGTAGTTAGTTGCACACACACTTCATACTTTCACAGCAACCTTCATTAAAGCAACAAAGCAGACCACTTTCTACAGGAAGGTGTATCAGTAGGAAACCTGTTTCACAGATGGGAGAAAATGACACAGAGGTTGTTTCTCCCAAGGCAGCTGCCTCTGACTGACACAAGGGAGGATAACAAGAGAAGGATCTAGCAAACACAATCTATTCAATTATGCTCTTTGGGACAGGACCAAAATAACTGCCTAGTTCTGAATGTGGAACAAACCAGTTTCCCCCCTAAGTGCTCCCACCTGTCTCAAGACACATGGAGTAAATTAGAATTATTCATTCTTCTTGCTATATTGGTGTCACATAGAAGCATAGAATTGTTTAGGTTAGAACAGACCCTTAAAATGATGGAGTCCAATCATTAATCCAGCACTGCCAATCTCCCAGGAAACCATGTCCCTAACTGCCACATGTACATGTCCTTTAAATACCTTCAGGGATTGTGACTCGAGCACTTCCCTGGGCAGTCTGCTCCAAGCTTGATCTTATACAAGAAAAAAAAAATTAGGCAGTGCTCCATCTATAATCAAAATATAAGGTCAGGAATACACCCACTAGAATTAACAAGTGTTGGTTTGAAAGGCACATTTTTAAAATGAAAAATCAGTGGAGCTCACTGCCACAAACTACTGTGGTGGGAAGGAGGTCTATCAGTTGCACAAATTTCAGACCTTGTACAAGCTAGAACCAAAGTAAAAAAAGAAAGAAACATCAACTCCTGTCTCATAACACAATAAACTTATCTCTCACTGGCTTGTTTAGTAAGGAATCCCCTCTATCAGATTTCATTCTGAGACTAATCCAGTGTGGCAGTTTCCAAGGCCCTGTGCAGACTTTCCACATTACAGTGACTAAGAAGTGCAGAAGTTAAATTGAAAGACATAAAATTGTTGTATCAGAATCTTGGATCAGCAAAACAGACCCTGAGAAAACCAAATGAGAACGAGCAAATTAGAGAGCTGATAAGCCCTCCTCACGTGTGCAATCTATTAAAATGACTGAGCCAAGTATTGACGTGGTTTAATTCAAAAGACAAAAGCAAGAGGAAACATGATAGCAGACTTCAAATATGTAAGGTCTGACACACAGAAAAAATAAATAATCCATTCTCAATATATATCTTGGAGAAGGTAACTAGTAATTAATTTAAATCACAGCAAAGAATTTCAGAAGTATGTGAAGCTTTCTCACAGTAAGGACAATTAAACATCAGAATGGATAGTCTGAAAATGGTGTTCCACTGTCACAGTATCTTCATCCAAGCTGTCAGCAGAACCTCTGAGAAAAGATACAGGTAAACCTGATTCTGCCTTGGTTGCAAGGAACTGTGGTTTAACCCCGGACAGCAATTAAGTACCATGCAGCTGCTCAATCACTCATAATGCTTCTCATCTCCCCACAGTGGGGAAAAGAACTGGAAATAAAAGGTAAATCATGTGGGTTGAGATAAGAACAATCTAATACCTGAAACCTCATCATCATGAGAATCATAATAATCAGCAGCAGAGTGAGAAAGGGTAACAGAACCAAAGAGAAACAAGTGATGCACAATACAATTGCTCACTGCCTGCTGCCCATCCCATTCCCAAAGAACAATTGTCCCCTTCTGGATAACTCCCCCAGTTTATATACTGGGCATGATACTCTATGGTGTGGAATATCCCTTTGGCCAGTTCAGGCCACCTAGCCTGGCCATGCTCCCTCCCTGCTTTTTGTGCACCTCCTCACTGGCAGAACACAAGACCCTGAAAAGTCCTTGACGTAGGGTTAGCACTATTTAGCCAGAGCCAACATATCAGTGTGTTATCAATATCATTCTCATACTGAATCCAAAACCAAAGCAATATACCAGATATAAGAAAAAAGTTAACTCTGTCCAAGCCAAAACCAGATAGGGGTGTGCATGAAGTTCCTTTTGGTCCTAATTTCAATTATTACTTTTCCTTCAACTAGCTTGCTTACTGAACAAAAGCAAGACAGCCAAATACAATTTCACTGCAAGCTAGTAGATAAAAGGAAACTGTCTGCTCTCTTATTCAATGCTAAGCATTCATGAAATTCAGTAATTGATGCATCATAGCTCTGCAGATATCTTTATATTTCTGTTGTTACATCTAACTTAACAGTGAAAGTCAGTAACAGGCTGAAATACGGTGCAAAGGTAACTTGTTATATTCACACTATGGTCCTGCCTGTATAACTACTGGGCAAAACAACACCCTTGGGTACCCTGAGCAGGAGATTATGCAATACCTCAACTCCAGGAAACTGAAATTAACCCCCACAGAGCTACAGGAGAAACAAAAAGCACAACACAGAAAGATACTTTCTCAAGCAAATTACTGCCAGTGCAGTCTAAGTTGCTGCCGTCCTGTTTATAATTACAGAACTACTTGTTTAACCAAAGGACAAAGGAAGTATCTCCCTCTAATGTCAAGCTTTGCTCCCCGTGTCAGTTTCTAAGTGTTCTTAAAAATACAGTTCTCTGGTCTCAGACTTCCCCTCTCTGACAGACAGTTGTGAATCAGATACACTCACACCTCCAGCTTGGTTATTAGGTATTATCATTTATTATTACATTCTTTCCATGCCTGACATCTCTCCTGCCAACATTAGGTCTTTCCTACTTTCATAAGTTTTATCTCACAATAAGAAATCACTTAGTTTTTCAAAATGTGGAATCTTCAATCTAGTTATAAAGAGACTCCACTTCTATTTCTGGAGTCACTAGGCATGCTCTTGTGCCCTCCTGACTTCAGAAGCACTGTTTGCTGCATCCCATCCACAGAATTCACTTACCTTTTGTGTCCTGCATCACAATTGAGCTGTACTTCAAGAAGGTTATCAGCAGGTTGCTAGTTTGCACATCAGCATCCAAAGGCAGCTCTGCGGAGCTTATAACTGGAACAAAGCAGATAAGACACATTTATCCTATAGAAATGCAAGAAATAACTATACAGAGAACTAAGACATAGGTCTGGGGTAGGATCAGCCTACTTGCAGGGTACCTGACCTCCTCTTCCTCCTCCTCCATGACCACCCAGGAAAGATTTTGTAATGAAGACTAGTACCACTCCCTCAGACACCTGCTCTAAGCACAGGCTGTAGTAGCCTGCAAAGTGATAACCTTCTCTGTCCTGCCCCTGGTCCTCATCCCAGGGAGATAAACCCACTATTTTAACACTCAACAACATCCCCAGCATAGGGAAATCTGGATACTTGCACTAATTATCCAATTATTTCTTACAAGCAACACAGATAACAGTCACACAATTCTCATTTTGTAAAGAGATGTGCCAAGGAAAGGCACTTCTCTGTTCAGCAATTTTGAAATGTTAGCTCCTAAAGGTCTGTGTCAATCCCCTTTTTCCCTCTCAACAACAGTCTCTCTTACAGAAGCAACATGCAAGACATAATGTAACAATTTAACCGGACCAAAGAGATAGAAAAGGAAGGTAGATACAAAAGCTTTATAACAATCAAGAAACAAAAGCAGACACAGCTTGTGCTAGATACATCTCAACCCAGCAGGGAACAGAAACATACTTTCCACACTGGCAGCAGATCCTTGGCATTTCTCTAGGACACCAGCTGTACTTTGACACCTTAACAGTGGACATCATCTGCCTTAGACTTTACAAGAAGCTGTTCCATTTCCTCAGCTAATTGCACAATGTACCTCCTTGCTCATTCCCCCATTCCCCATGCACCATCTGAAGCACTGAGTTTATGAGCTGTCAAGCCTCTATCATGTGACTGAGCCACATTTTTACTGATGACTGAGCCTGAGCTGTCCTAAAGGGCCATTCTCTGCCTCTCCATTTGGAGAGCTTTACAAGAAATATTGAAAGGGAGGAGAAAGATCAGTGGGAAACATGCATCACACATTTACCTGCAGATCCTGCCAGGTAAGTCTGATACCATTTAAGACAAAGTAGCTCAGACAAACAAATACCCAAACTGATGGAGCTAGCCTAGGAACACTTCAGTAAAACACTTAATACAGTTATGTATAAAAAAAACTAAAAGTGAAGGAAATAGGTGGGAGCCCATAAAGAAATTTAATGTACATCAAAGATCTGGCAAACAAGATATAGTCAGAGAAATTACTGGTCTGAGAAAAAATTACTGCTTGAATTCCGTAGACATCAATTTAGAGAACAGCTCTTTTTTTTTTTTTTTTTCTGTGTGACCTGGACATAGGAAACAGTTGCTTGCTAATGAACCTGGTAACAGCAGAAAGTTGGGATATGTTAACACAGAGGAGTTAGACTGCATCAGACTGCACAAAAAGAAGGAAATAAAACCAAGAACAGATAATAAACACAAGATGAAATTAAACAATGCAAGCCACAGGGTCAGGAATTTGGGGATTTATTTCCATGACAAGCTGAGAGCTCATCAGCTGCAAACAAAACACCACGATCAGATCACGAGATGACAAGCTACCAACATGAAGGGCTCAAGAGTGCAGTTCCACAACATATTCCCAGAAATGCACTTCCAGCAGAGACACAAATGCTGTAATGCCCTGCACAAGGTGCTGGTGAGGCCTTGCCTCAAACACTCTGCATAATTATGCAGAAGCCATGTTCAAAGAAGATAAACTTGAACAAGTTCAAAGATAGGCTAGTATGTTGATCAGGAGAACAGAGTACCTTTCTTGTGAGACAGCAAAACACACAGGTGAGTAAACCAACACATGAAGAAGAGTAACCTCTGCTTCAAGGGAGGCTTAACACCATGATAAATGGATATGAACTGACAGGTTCAGTTGTATTCAGGTTGCAGAGTATTCTAACCAAGGAACAAGATGCTGAAACTGCCTCCCAACAGAAATTATTGGGAAACAAATTAACAGATTTAGTTAGAGAACGATAAATTCAAGGGATTGTACGATGATATGCCTGCAAGCACAGGGCAATATGCTCAAGAGTTAAGGAGACCTTTTCCAGCTCTATGCAACTGTCCTGACATAATAACATGACAGTTCTGGCTGCCTAGGGGGTCAAACTCACAGGTTCTCACATTCAGGAGGTCATAGATGGCTTGAATTACAATTAACCAAAGTCTCTCTCTTCTCATGCTATAAAGACCACCTAACACAGGGCTCCCTTTGTGCTGAAAACAGATCTGCAGACCACTAGTACACACATCTTAAGTATATCATTTCTTTTCTGCCTATACTCAGGAATGATCAAGGCTCTTCTCACCTTTGAGGAAAGAAAAAGGTATTTATCATGAGATTGGACCTTGTAAGAAATGAGGCATTACATCTGATTGTTGAATGACTAGCTTGGGGGCTCTGAGGGGAAGTAATTTGATCCTGTACAGAACTATATTTTGGTTCAGAGAAAAGTCTGCTTTAAGATAAAACACCTTTCAAAATTAAAGACTTGTATCTCATAACCCTATAATGAGGCAAGTAAGGCTTCAACTGGGGCAAGGCAGGCACAAAAGAATGGAGGAGACAAGCCAACAGTAAAATGCAGGATTCTTTAAACCATGCACTGAGAGGCCTGGAGTACAGCAGATGTTCTCAGGGAACTCAGGATTACACAATCACCTTCAATACAAAACTGTATCCCTTGGAAACAGCAGGTCAAATAAATCAATATAACTTCACTGTTCAAATCACATAAAAAATCATAATGGGTCCTTTAGGTTATAAAGGTTGCACATTCCCAAGCATGAGCTGGTTTAGTCCATTCAGTCTTGAAGACCTGAAGCTCTTGATACATTACTAATGTGCCATGTCCATTGGCACAGTCTGTGCCATGAGACTGGAAGCTTTCTCACTCCCAATATTATGAATAGCTCAAAGATTTAGCTGAAAGTCTGAAAAATGTATTTATATCCCCAGTGGATCCTTCTTGAGCTGTTACAATGAACGTAGTGAATGAATATTTAACAACAGTAAGCAAACTGACATTTAGATAACTATGGTGACAGGCACACTTGATTTACATATTATGGATAAACAGTTTCTAGCAAAAGCCTCATTTCTGAAAAAAAAAAAGAAAAAAAGATAGAAATCACTCTGAAGAACACATCACTGCTTATCCTGGTTCATGATACAGGCCTTTTTTAACACACATTTTGAAACTTTACAAGGTCTTAATTTACACTGTAGGTTAACAGCCAGAGAAATTTCAAACCAGAATATGAACCCATTTTTTATCCCAGACAGCAGAAAAAAAACCCACCTGGAATTCATATATCAATTTCTACATGTTAATGTTACTTGAAAACAGTTCCACTACACATTTTTAGTACAGTAAAAAGAAAGCAATCTTCTCATTCCAAGGCCAAAAGCCTCTTGCTAACTGGCAGCCATAGGCAAATTTTACAGCTGAGTTGCAAGACCTCAGTAAACGAGAAAAATTCTGACATACCCTTAAAACAACAGTAGTCAAGCACCACCAAATTAAACCAAGCCAAGGGCCACCAAAAAAAAATCACATTGGAGGGATCAACAAGGTGACAGAAGATAAAAATAAAGCAATCTTCCCAATGCAATTGCTACATATTAATATCGGATCCTTTCCTTAAATTTAGTAACCTTACAAGTCACAGGAAGTCTCAAACTTCACAAGATCACTGCCTCTGCTGAAAGCAGGATGGAGGTTTTGTTTTGATTTTGCCTTGCCTTGTGGCAAATGAAAAAAAACAAAACAAAAAAAAAAAGTGCAAGCAAGCTGTAGATGTAGGTAAGCACAAATTCTGTCAGTTGTGTAATATGGTGTGGGGGTGGATACATTTGCAATGAACACATTGAACAGAAGCCCACAAAATGTCCATCCCTTCACATTTTATGTTATATGCACCCAGAGACTTGAGACATAGGGGACTCTTTATCTGAAGCTTTTGTTATCCATGGCAACCAGACAGAATTCATCCATGAGGAGGATCATCCTTAACTAGGGTATCAAATGACCTGAATAGCTGATATAACTGAGTAACCCAGGCTGTTTTTCCCCAGAAATATTTTCAAACTGTGCTCTATTCAAATTGACTCTGTTCCTTCATTAAACACTCTTCAGCTCAGATGCCATTAAAGTCCGTGAAAACAGCCATTTCATTTCTTCTCTTAAACTAGGCTATATCTATCTGTACCTTAAAATGAAAGGGTTTTATTTTAGATGATTTCAAAGCATATTTATGTGGACACATAACATCTCATTTAGAAGAAAGATCTCAGGGTAAGCAGTCTTTTACAAAGCCTATCAAAGAAAAAGTAATAATAAGAGGGAGGAATACTTCCACACCCAGACAGAATTCAAATCCCAATTAATTCAAAGCTGAGGACAAGTGCATTAATGACAAGCAGGAATCCACAGCGATTCTCTGTAAATCTGTTCCAATGACAAATAATCCCAGGCAAAGGACCTGACACTAGAAATATTCCTAAGTAAAAGCCTACACAGAATAACTAATGGGCTGGGTGTACCTTCATGGAAGTATTAAAGTAGCACTGTTCTCAGAAGGAATATCAGCATAACTTCATTGAGCAACACACAAGGCAAAAATAAATTGGAGTCAAAGAATCTTGCTCATGTTTAGTAAAGCAAGTCACTCCAGGAAGAGGCCACCAAGTTACATCTGCTCCAGACAGATCTCATTAGCTGCAGTCTTCTGAAAACACCTTGCTAGTTATTGTATAGTTTTAAATTATTTTTCCTCAGGAAATCATTACATTTCTTACCATCTGAAGAAGGCGGGGTGGTTCCAAGTGGAGTGACAGGTGTTGTTGGAACTGGGCTTGCTGGTGTTGTCATCAGGCCCATTTCAGGATGGCTCTAAAGAGAAAACACAAATGCACAAGTCAACCGCTTCCCCAGGCACTAGAAACACAGACCACTACTTGTACTGTTCCATGCTCTAGCACAATAAACATGACTAAAGAAGTCTCAAGAAACTTCAAAAGAGCCAAACCATGGTTCCTGACCTTGGATGTGTAATGATTAAACTGTACATCAATTTCCCTCCTCCACAAAACAAAAAAATACATCAGAAAGTGGTGGCCCTCTCCAGTAGACAGAAAAAATGCCCTTCCCTAATGTAGAATGGGAGATTTGCAAAAGCCTACAACATTAATAGCTTCTAATTCCCCCTAAAACAACCCAAGGATATGCATCTGAAGTCTGCCTCCAAGATCTTTTCACTTCCTTTCTAAGAGCAAATTCTTCTCATTCCTGCCCCCCACCTGTTCATATTCAAAGATGATGGCAATTTATTACTTTCCTGTCTCACTGTAAAGCCCTGCAGGAAAGACACTGCAGGAAAACAGTACATAACATAAATAATACTATCATTATCGATCCTCTCAGCTTCCATCAGCCAGTCACTCTCCCCATTTCATCTCTGCTAATAGTTGCCTGCCTAATTACTGCTTTGACTTCACTCTTTGCAAGCTTCCGGACCTATCCACACTGGTGAGAGCGTAGGCAATCTGCCATGCTATTTTTGAGTCTGGCTGCCAAGCGAAGTGTCCATTTCATAGGGCAAGTTTTACATAAATGTATCATCTGCCTTAATATATCATCACAATTTCAAAATAAAAGGAAGATACAGAACTGCTGATTTGATGTTAGTTCCACAGTATTTTTCACAAGTGGATATCCTCCACACTGCCTTTTGAATATCTCATTTTATGAGCAACTATAAATGCATATGTTTTATGGGAAGCACAGACACTCATACTACAACTCAAGGACAATTTACATCCCCACAGCTACCATCTTACACTTTAAAATACAATTTTTCACTGAAAGTCTTACATAAGCTGAATTTCCTTAGACAGGTTTTGGGGGCTCACCTTCTTTCTCCAGAACAGTAACTGGCAGTTGAGAGACAAGAGTGCCACCCAGCAGCAAACCTGAGCACCCACAGCTGGTGAGCACACAACGCTCCAAATGTCCACACAACTGAATCCCTGCTCTTCCCATGTGCAACACAGCAGCAGGAAGCCATTCATGCAGTGCCAAGCAATGGACACCAGCTTAGGGAAGGGCTTTTATCAGCTTCTATGAGGCTTTTTCAACATGACCTACCTTGCCGTCTCTTAAATGAAGGATTACAGGCAATCCACCCAAGGATATCAGTTCTTCAATTCAACCCTCTGATCAGTGGCTGCTCCAACTACCACTTTCACAAGTAACTAGTCTAACCTTTTATTTTTAAGAGCTTTTACTCTAGCTGATCTTTTTCTGCTCTGCTCTTTTCCCTGAAAAATGCCTCTCTTCCCTCAGGAATATCTTGACTACAGAGAAAGGCCTGAGTTGGTATTACACAGCACAGAAAGAGCAGAAATCTCTGAGAAGTGGTAGGAAAGAATAACTTGGGAAAAGACAAACAGGGAACCTCAGAAAATTAACCATCCCTGGAACAGAAGCTTTCTTCAGAGGCTGTAGATCTCCTTATCAGACCTCTTCCATCACCACTACTGTCAGGAGTCCCCAGAGGTCTCCTCTGTAATGCCAGGTGTCTAGCCTAAAATGTAGGCTGCAGTCTTGAGGACCTGAATGAACTGGGGAAGGTGCTAACTGTTTTGCTGGTGCTGTTTTTCTCACAGATTACAAGCAGTACCTACAAACCAAAACTGAAAGTCTGAATCTGAAGGTCTTCCTAAACATATCAGGCCACCCTTTCAGCATGATCACTGGATCTGATAGGCTCATTATCTGCCTCTCAGCAGCAACCACCTCTCCAAACTCACACAGCATTTAGAAAAGTATCCAGAGATTTGTGATCAGAGAAGCCCACTGCCTCTCAGGAGGCTGTTTCTCAACCATAAAAAGCCCAAGGACAAGTGCTATGCTCTAACAACTGGTTTCCATGCCAAAGGGGCTGGGCTCTTCAAGGAAGTCTGAATACAAAATAGTATTTGAAACAACAACTGTCACATGTCAGTCAGTCCCTAGAATAGCCAGACAACAACACACAGTCCATGCACACCCACAGAGCTCCAACTGGGAGCTGAATCAGTCTCTTTCTCTCAACCCTAGCTTAACAAAACTGTGATTTGCTCTGAGAGCTACAGCAACTGCTTTGCTCCCCCCATCCTCCCCCTAAGTGGACGATCAATAGGGCACAGAAGACACTCCATGCAGCCCTTTCCATTCAGTGGCAAAAATGAATCATTCCAACATGAACTGTGACCTCACAACTACTCATATACTGTCAAGTATATCATAAAATTCTTCCCTGGCCCTGGCCTGCTTCTGCTCTTTCCTGCTGATCCTATGACAAGTACATAAGGGGGGAAAAAAAGAAAATATCTTTTCACCAATTCCATTTCTGTCTCTCTGATTTCAAAGACCTCCACTAAAAAGAAATGGGGAAACATTCCACTGAAACTCACTTGCGCCAGAACTGTGATGAAATTCCTGTTTAAGTGAACAGCTTCATAGAGGGCCAGAAGGATTGCTTCATTTGTTCTGTGGGAAGGACAAAGGCAGAGTTAGTGATCAGAATACCAGGAGTCAAGTTTTTCAGAAGCATGGTCTATCTGAATATTTTTTTTTCCAACTATGGAAAACTGCCTCTGCAATCCAGTTGTTCCTCCAATTACTAGTAGTACTAATAACAGTACTAGTATTAGCAATCCATAAAAATAGCTATTTTTAGAGCACAACTACCATCTTTGTTGCCTTCCCGCTTAAGGCGTCCCTAGTTGCTCAGGGGAGCATTTAAAGTCCTCTCCTTTAAGAGCAGAGGGTCCTAATGACACTCATATTTATCACTTGCCCCCTTGATTTAAAACTATTTTGGTGAGGGCCAGAGTGCATGAACCTTTGCTTCTCATGTCCACCTCTGACACACCTATTTATATGTTATAAATGCCTCATAAAAACCACTGGAGGTTTTTTTATAGACCTCATTACAAGCAATTCAGCTTCTCACGGAAGGGCAAATCCACAGTTTGCAGGGTGTGGTACCATTTTAGTGACAGGAGAACCTGCTCTTCTAGTTTGTTTTGTGACATTAAATAGCTCCGTGACAGAACGGATTGCACTGACCAGTTCATTGTGTAAATAACATCTGTGCACTTACTGGACAGAGATCTTCTCATCAGCATCTGCTATGAACATGCTGCCCACCTATGGAAAGAGAGAGCATTGCACAGCAGGAATTTGGGAAAGCTATTAGACAGCAAGAGACAACACATGGATACAAACACCTTTTATTTTGTTGCACTGTCACTGACCAATGCTTCACCTGTCAAATCACAAAAAAGGAAAAAAAAAAACAAAAAAACCCCCTGGATCTTGAATCCCAGCCTGGGTGAGTTTGCCATTCTGTAACAGGACAACAGAGATCATTTCCTATCTGCTTGCCCCAGGGTGGCTGCAGTTTTACCCAAGTCACTCTTGACAGACAGCTGTCAACTCTGAACTACCTTTACTTACAGGAAATTTTTCTGTCAGTTAGATCTCAGAATACAATGAAATCTTTGACTAAAGCAAAGCCAAACCGAACAAGGGGAACAGTGGATACTCTTTACAGGGAACACATTCACAACTGTTTTTGAAGGGTACCCCTTTAAAAACGCACAGTGCCTACTGCAGAATCCAAGTTTTACTCCACAGCTGAAGGGCATCCGTGCTTGAGAAATAAAACAATAAAGCAACAGAACCTCAAAGACTAGTGACAGACCAGACTAGGTGCCACTATGTTTTAGGTCACATCACCAGAGTAGCAACTAGTTTTTAAAAATACATAGCTGTTCAAAAGGATTAAGAAGTTAAAAAAAAAAAGATCAAAAGTTTAAAATAAGGTGATTTTTAAAATAAAGTCAATTAGAGTGAAGAAGATGCAGGAAAAAAATTTCAGCTATCAACACAAGAGTAGAGATCTCTTCCTTTGAAAGAGCTTTCCCAGCCAGACAACACACTCCTCAGAATACAAACATTTTAGTTGTATTTAGTTTTGATTCGTTCAAGACATCTCTACCTCCAGAACTCGCATTCTAAATTCACACTTTTAGAAACACTCCTGCTGAACTTGCACAAGTGTACCTTTTTAAGAATAGAAAAATACCACTTCCTTGCTTACCATGTTAGTTAGGGCTGAGAAGAAACCAGTCTGATGCTCCTCTTCTTTATCTTTGTATTGCCTGAACAAAAAGGAACAAGGATGAAGTTTCAGCATTAGAAATGGGACTAGAGTTACTTGACCTTAGTCTTTTTTGACAAGAATATAGGATGGAGGAAACTTCAACATTCAACAGCCTTTTTCAAGAACTTACAGAAGAGTCAAAAAGTACTAAAATATTTGTAAATTGTGTAGATTTGAAATGGGGCTGCTGAAAGATGTGAAACTTGAACAATGTGCTGTTACAGTGGACACAAACAATTTGGACTAACTCTGAGGGAAAGGGATTAAGTGACTTAGGAAATTCTGTCCTGCACTGGACAAACAGTAATAAGCCACATGAGCACATAGAATCAGTAACCACAGAACAGTTTCATTTCATCATCCATTACAGAAAAAATCAGAGTTGGTCACTCTATGGCCAGCAGAAACCACATGGACCTTATTATAGTTCATGGCCTGATCCCACTTTTCTGGAGCAAGTGAAGAGACTGGAACTAGAGCAAGTGAAGTCAACAAACAGGTTGGGTACCTCATATTTAAGCTACACTGCTACATCTGGCATTCAAAGAGACTGGCACAGCTCACAAGGCCATTTATTTTGTCTGTCCCACAGGAATCCAATCACACGCAACGTAACACGCAAAGAAACCAACTCTAAATTCTTGGGAAAGGGTGAAGGAATGAGCTAAGCAAAACAGGCCATGATCTGAGACAGCTTTTGTCAGAATGAAGGAAGTTGGGTGGGTGAAGTTTTTTTTTTGCTTTATTGTAATCATTTACTCTGTTAAATATATCTACATGATTTGCTGACTTTGCAAGTCACCTGCATAACTTTCACATCACATATGAACTGAGTTGTGAACATATCACAACTAACATATCACAGCAGACTTTCAAAGGAATTAAAATATTTTTCTGGATACTTCGAGAATCCTAATGCACAAAAAAAATTCTTGAGTTTCCCATGTGAAATTGCTGTAAGTTTCCAAATTTTTCTAAAGCACTTTCCTCTTAGGAAAGCTTACATGTTTTATGCGACTACTTATGAAGCAAAGGCTAAGAATATGCTACCCTTTCTGCTGACTTTCTGACTCTTTCTTCAGTAGCAGTTAGTGCTTTCCACCACTTGGAAGAGTTTACATCTCCTAATAGTCTCTGCTTTGGCATGTGGACAGCCCTGGATACATTTGTTTATTTTAGTGTTTCAGCTACATCAATTTTTCAACAGAGAAGTTGTCAGCAAATTATTATCTTTTCACTTGTGACTAAGATTTTACACGAAGTTCATACAGAGGTAAAATCCATGACAGGAAAAGCATACAATGGAAATCTTCCCCTGCCATCAAGTTCTCTCCTGAAGCACGTCAGCCCAGCTGGTACAGATGCATTGAGACTTGCAATGACTGCATCAACTGAACCAAAGTACCTCAAAGCGTAAGACTATTCCCTGCCTCTCCAGGTGCATCAAGGCTGTCAGGTGAGAAACATGTACTTTAACTAAAAAAAAAAAAAGAAAAGTTTGTGAAAATGTACAGTAACAATCACGTATTGAAAAACAAGACACCATTTGGTTTTACCTGTTATATTCTGATAAAGCCTGGGCAATTACAAGTCCCATTCCCTGGAAAAAAAAGTGTTCAAAAAAAACCTTCACATTAAAATCTCAAGGGAGAAAATCACACACTGAACACACATAACAATGTTTCCCCCCCACAAGATAACCTAGCATGCTATGCAGAATTTCCCTTGAAGCTGTTTGAACTAAAATACAATAAATGAAATTTAAAGTTATTTATCTAAATGCTAAGTTGAACAGAGAATGTTTACTCTCCTTGGACCTCCAGAAAGAGCTCTCACTCAAGAAGCCTCAATAAAGCACCAAGAAATTTAGAAAGAAGTAGGTATCACAAGAAGGACACCCAAAAATTCAAAACAGAGTCAGACACTAATAACCTTTGACTTCTTGCAAACAGCCTCCAACTTTACAGAACTACTAACAGTTCTCACCCTTTATTTAGCATGGAGCTTGCTTTTTACTTCATGCCTAAAGAACAGCTTCCAAAGTCCAGAACTTACATAACTCAGTTTGCTGTCAATTTTTATCCAGGCCTGGATAAAAAACTCAGACTGTGGCTACAACCCAAAATATACTACAGGACTCATAACTCAGATATGAGCTTCCACTGAGTTACAAGAATTGACTTGTGGACTGGTAAAATCAAGTGACACAGCACTGGAAATGAGATTCCCTTTGGCATAAATCATCCTGTGCCTCTTTGGCACATGACAACAGATAGTGTACAGACAGTTCATGAATGCATAATAGATCAACCTCAGCATGTTCCTTGCTACCTAGCTTTTTAACCACCCACACCATCTAACTGGTGACCAAGACATTCAAATCATGAGGTGCCTAACCTATTGCACAGTAAGGGCTGAACAACCACTGTACTGGTGTTCCTTAGAGCAGCACTGTTCTGAGACCTGATTTCTACCACACACCATGCTAGCACTCATTACCCTACACTCCACATGAAAGAACATCTCCAGCACCACAGAGGAATCAAGCCAAGTACTCACATTGAGCGTGGCCTCATCGTCCACAATGGAGAGCTTCACAATGTAGGGATTCACTGACTGCTCAGGGTGAGAGGAAAAAGAAGAAAGAAAAAAAATGGGTTTAAGTTCAGCCTTCAGGGAAAAAAAAATACTATTATGTTTCCACGTTTACCCAACCACCTGGGAAGAATGTCTGTCCTGCCCCATAAAACAAAATACACACAAATAAGCAGGAGTCACAGCACATGCTAAGACCACTAGGACAGGAACATGTTCCCCTTATTGGCTCAAACAGTCTCCTGATTTTATTGAAAAGAGAGGGAGTTTCTGTCCCTCCACCAGCTCATCTGTCAGTCTGGAAAGTGGAGCAGCCATCCTGCAAGGCTGTTATCTGTCACACACACCAAGTTTTGCAGCAGGAACAGGCAGTGAAGCTGGATGGAGCATTAGAGCTCTGCTATCTCTCTTCTGCAACACCTTGCAAAGATTGCTTAAAGCAGCACCCAGGAAGGCAGAACAACATTCTAGACTCATTTGCTGCTGGGTCAGAGAGCAACACTTTGTTTTACACCACTAAGAGCTAGAAGACTATAAATGCCTTGAATTTAACTGAAGAAAGCACACAGGCTCCATCTATAAAGACAAATGCTAATAATTTAGGAAGCATTTCAGAACAGCAATGAACATTTTTCCTGGTTTATATGTGTCAGTGCAAAACTAAAAAAGTTGATTTTGAATCAAGACACAGGAGAAAATTCTCATCTGCAGGCAAGTCATTTTGCAGAGAATTGGAGCTTGAATAATTACTTTTTTTTTGCTAAAGAGATTTTTTTAAAAAAATAACTTGCATTATGCAAGATCTTTAAAAAAAAAAAAAAAAAAAAAAAAAAAAACAACATATGAACTTTCTGATTCTCCAAAGCTGTGTCTCTTCAGCACCTCTAGTTGTCTATACCAAGGAGAGGCAACACGAAGGGGTTTTGGAAACACTATATGCTGCCAGTCAAGCATACAAAGGGAAAACCCACATTTTAACTAATTTCATTCAGCTCTGTCTAACAAAAGACACAATGCAATTCTAGCGGGTTGAAGATGAGGCAAATAAACTTCTGCCTAGATGTTATCAATGAGTACACATTCAAAAGTCACTACCTGATTTTATGTTTTAATTTGCAATTCTATCAGTCATCCCTTAAAACACTGGAAAGTGATCAAATAAATACTTTCTCTCACAGAATTTTCTTTCTCACAGTATCAATGCAAAAGTATTTTCTCTGAAATCTGAACAGAATCTACAATTCATGATTCTGACATCATTGACAGGAATGAGAAATTGACAGGCATTACTTTGACACCAAGTGTAGTCCCTGTCCTTGCATATTCTCTAGGTCTATGCATAATTCAGAACAAGACCTATTATAAAACCAGGTAGGTTTTGAAGCCTGCTCCCTCCTAGTAATTCTGCTGAAGGGTGGGTTATTCCAGAACTTTCCTATTTGCTGCCTAATGAAGTATACTAAGATATTGCTATTTATGAAGAAAAAAACCCTGATCATTAAAGCATCATGCCTCATACAAAGAAAAGCCAACATGAGGTGTTGTTCTGACATTCAAATTTTTTTTTTCAAGCTGATGAATAACAGGAAAAAATGGGAATATACCATAAACATAAAAAGGAAGATGAATAAAGTTCCTCAAAGAGGAATCCATCAAAGAGACAGAGAGAGACTTCTCTTGGAGAAGCTGCTGTGATGTTTCAGTTCATTCTTTGGTCACAGCTTCACAGTCTCTTCTGGGGATCTGTGCTCTTTCAGTCAGCTAGTCAGATTCTGAATCACAAATTCAGTCTGAAGCCCAGGATGACTGACAGCTCATTTCACTTCGGAGATTATGTATAGCCACACACTCACACACACACAGGCAGACATGCAGTATGGCACGACAGTAACTCTTCCAAAAGGACCCTCCTCAGACTATTTCCACAAAGGAAATGCAAATTCCCTAGGTAGTGTCTTTCATGCTGGCACAGAATGAGCTGTAGGAATATCACACACATTGGATTATACACATACATCAGAGACAGACACAGAGAACAGGGCTGCCCTGCAAAGCTTCTCCTGCTCCTTGACGATGCACTGATGCTACAGTGTGCACTGCAATAAACTGTACTGTGTGCCTTCATAATCCAGAGGCCAGTCTAAATTAATAAAGTAGAGAGAAGTGATGTTTCTGTTACCCAGAACACATACCTCATACTTTCTGTAGTTGACCAGCAAGGCCAGAAGGACAACAGCATCGTACCCGTGTTCCCTGCGACTAAGAGGGCTGGAAAGGATCTGGAATAAACAATCACACTGTTCTGTTCAGGCCTGCTTCAGGAAGCTTGCAGTGATTCAGACAGAACACAGCCATGAAATATATGTGTAAGAGCAAATCACGTCCTATCTGAAAGAGGATATTTAGGGTGAAGAGAGTGTCAGTGCCCCAAGGAAGCTCTGCACACAGAGAAGCTTATTTATCACAGAAAGGATGCACACAGGCTTTTAATGCATAAAGGGCAAATGTATTTCTTAACAGCATTGCTCAGTACTCTCAGTGAATCACCAGCACTACCTGTGCAAGCGTTCTGGGTTTCTTCAGGGCTAAGTTCCACTGAAAAAATGTAATTTATCCAAGAGCAGGAAAAAACTTGATATATCCAAGCTACTGTTTGAAAAACAGTTTCTCCAATACAGGAATTCTGTGTGAAATTAGCCCAGAAATCTGTTCAGATTTTAACTGTGCAGAAATGTCTCAAGTGAAAATACTTTAAATAGTCAGTAGTGATTAAAAGCAGCAGACTAAAGAGGAGGGAACATTACAAAATATATGTATGACTGAGCTATGAATGGAAGCAACAGCAGTGCCAGTGAACTACACTGCACTGAAAAAGCTGAAAAGCAAACACATTACTGAAAGTTATAACTATGGAAGAGTCCCCTCAGTAGAAGGAAGAACCCTTACCTGTAAAATAGCTTCAAATATGCTGTTAATCATCACATATTCCAGGATGGTGTTCTGGCTAATGTTATCTGTCACCTGAGTACAAACACAAGTTTTAAAATCTCATCCGAAACCTCCACTGATGCTGTAGCTGCCTGTGGCACACACTAGGAACATTCTGCTCCCAGATGGACACATTTTTTCAGAACCTCACACTCAAGAAGTCAAGGTGTGACTAGCAATGGAGCTAGACATGAAGTAAAAGAAATCTGTCCTGCCTCCCAGCCCTCTCTCTGCCAAGAAGCGCCACCTACAGATTAACAGCTCCCCCATTCCTCCACACGTTGGTATTTTACACAGCTGCATGAATGACAACAGCTATCAGCTGTTGCAGGCTCTACACAGGAGGCAGAGAATTAAAAACAGGACACATATGCTCCACTGAGAACCTTCCCATCATGAAGAAGGCAATGAAGAGCTCCACCATTCTCAATAATCTCTTACCACAACCAAAAAAGTTCACAGTTGACCATCTCCAAAAGCTGATGAATGGCCATTTATTACAACTTCCTCCTTCTTCATACCCTCATCACTCTGGTCTACTCCACACTTTCTGTGTTTCCTCAACCCTTCTCCCTTTCTTTCCATTTATCAGAGACTTCTTAAATATCTTTTTCCTTAAAAAAACCCACACCTGTGAATCCAATTGATACTTCCTCCTGCCTCTCCTTTAGCTCCAGTTGGCACCTATCCTACAGGATGAAGTGTCTGCTAGTCTGTGCTGGCATCATGGTTAGAGCTATCATGCATATTCTGGACTGACCCTGGATCTCATTCACAGTTTCTTTCCCCTTCTTAAGCTTCATACTGCAGCATTGCACTCAAGTTTTGAAACTTCTCAGACGTGGCTCATATAAGTTCTTAAGTTATTATACAGCTGTTAATTACTTACTGTCACCAAGCAGAGAAGTAGCTTCAGACACAAGCTTTTGAGGCTTTCAGAACCTTCTGCACAGAGGAGGGAGTCCAAGCTCTCCATCAGATTCTAAAGAATAACAGTCACATTATTTAAAAGTAGTATTTTAAATTACTTGAAATGTTTTTTATAAAAAGCTTTCTGGAAGATTCAAGTAGCAGAGCACCAATAAAAAGCCATGTTATCCCAGAATCAGCAATTGAGCCATCACTACTGCTACAGGCCACATTCATACTATTGCTTCTCAACACTGTTTTGTGTTAACTACGCTTAATGACTACTGGTATAACATCATGATCATTTTCCATGAGTTTTCTCTAGATGCAGAAGCACACCTCCAACTGACAATATATATATAAGTTATTAAAAGTCTGATAGGCAAATTACTACTTAATGTTCTCCCCAAATGTACTGCAGTTTGTATAGAGAAGAAAAATTGCTACTCTTGTAGAGAAATGGAAGATACAAGAATTCAGCTTTATCACTGGTTACTTTGTCATTTCCCAAACTCAACACCTTTACAGAGAAGAGCATCAAGTAAGTTTCAAAGCGTACATGTGCTGATGGAGTGTGAGAACACAGGGTATAACTCTCAGATAAAAACAAGATGTGAGGTTCAATACTGGGTGGTAAGTGCCTGTGACAGTCTTTTCTGGCTTTAAGGTTTCTCAACAACAGTGACTACACAGTGAGGAACTGAAGGAAAAGAATGTGCTCTGTAACACTACTAATCAGCCCAGGGACCCCAAATGTCTGTACTACTGGCAGGTACAGAACTTCAGAACAGCTATTTTCAGTAAGTGCCTCAAATATTTCCCCCAGAAGCTGCTGCCTGGTAGACACACCCATCTACAACCCACTGCCCTTGCAACACAGCTGCTGTGCAAACGACTTCTCTACATTGCCAGGGCCTCACCTTCATACATAGCTCTGCCTTGTCAAAACCCACAAGCATGTTGATGATATCAAACCCAGAAGTGGATTTGTTCTTCTGATGGACACCCCGAATTAATGCACACAAAGTCTGCAAAGGGAAAAAACAGAAGGTGGGATGTAAGGCAACACTTCCGATTCAATAGCAAAACCCACTACATGGTCCTCTCCTAGCACTGGCAGATATTGAAATTAATACCACCAGCCTGGAAGCCGTGCATTTTGTCTGACCTCTCCTCCAGCTCTGTCATTTCTAAAAGGGCTTCTGGATGCTGAAAATTCATAAGAACTGGAGAAGAATATATTTGTTCATATTTTTCTTGTTTGAGCACAGATTTCTGTTTGGTTACCACGTTGCTATACCAACTTGGACCAATAAATTGTGTCTTTGTCAACAACAAGAGCCAACCTTCCCACAAAGAAAAAAAAAAAAAGGCCTCCAAGTCTATTAGGAAGCTTAATTACCACTTCAAGAATTCAAGTTCTTGAAGATACACAGGTATAAGCACGCTATGCTTCCAGCAGACTCTCTGGAAAATTTATTCATTTGTCCTAAGAGAGGGAAATGTCTGGAGTGACTTTTGTCATCAGGCACCTCTCAAGCCAGTGAAGAGGGGAATGAGCAGAAATACAACCACTGCAGTTTTAGATTCCAGCTTAAATTCACCAGGTAATTAGTTTCAGATGTAAAGCTGCAGACAAAACAGACCGGATGGAATTAGAAGACCTCCAGAACCATACAAAAGCAAAAAGGTAAGGTAGATATATCCTTTTCTTGGTTACTGTCAGAAACAGATACTGGGCTAAACAAAGCTTTGGTCACTGAACCATGCTGATTCTCAAAAAAAAAAGAAAAAAAAAAGATGCTTAAGTAAATTTTAGCTTCAGAATAATTTTCCACATTAACGTAGTCTGATTAAGGGAACACTCTCTCAGTTAAAGCTCAGGATGTGTTACCTGGTTCCTATTTACAGGCATACATCAGGATTCTTGTGACCTGCCCTAAGTTCTTCCAAGAGTCTGAATACAAGTTTAGAAATTCAGGGCTGGTCTAAGCTGTCTATATAACTATAACTACAATTTTACTAGCACCCTTTCAAACTAATTCTAAAAATAACAATATAACAATGCAAGATTGTACATCAGAGATGTAAATATTCTGTTTTAAATCAACTTCTCCCAGCTCACTGCTGGTCCAATGTCTCCTACAGATGACTTCTTCAAACCTGAAATTCATACCCTGTACTCCTAAAGCTCAGATGCATTTTGCATACTCCTAAAGCAAATGCATTCACCATACTGTGAGAATCAGCTTCTGAACTAGCAACATCAAATATCAAGACTGAGGAGGGGAGTCTCCCACACAAGATATGGAAGAGCAAAGCTTTGGTAAGCAACAACCTGCACAAAAAGGGCTATGAATTCTGAGTGATAATCCTTCACAGCTTCCAATTAGGAAGTGTCCAGCTGAGGCAATTTCCTACGTTAATTTTATACTAACTTCTCTAGAGCTTCAATTCTTTTTTGACCTATACAGAAATTGAAATAGGCACCTGAAATGAGAGAGGTGAAAGTAAAACACAAAGCTACACAGTCTAAGTACTTTTGAGACCCCAAACCAACAGCCTGCAATGTGAACAAATCCCTTTTGTCTCCTCATTGCCATCCACTTCATCATCATCAGATCCTCTTGAATTCTGAAATCAGTTCTTGAATTCTATTGCTCTGCCAAGAGTAAAGAGACTATGAATGTTTGAAACCTCACAGACAATAAGTAGCAACTGCTCTGTAGACTTCACTTCTTCTCAGTAGCAAAGAAATGAGCACAAGGTGTTTGATACCCGCAAGAAATACATGGCCTCATCAGAAGCAGAAAGACAGCATTCCCTGTCTCCCAGCGTGGTACCTGTAATGCATTCACCACTCTGATTGGGTGCTCCTCACCCAGGGCCTGGATGCAGTGCTGAAACAAGCAGTTGATGTTATCTTTTATCTTCATTAATTCTTCCCCATCCAGAGCCTCCAGCTTGCCTTCTAGATACTCCAGGTTGACCTGCCAGGTTAAGAAGCAGTTCATGCACATTACACCATCACCGGCACCTTAGAAACAGACGTCCTTGCACTGACAGTCTGCCACTTCGTAGGCAGAACAGCAATATGATGTTCACATTCTGTTACCTTCATGAGAAATAGCTCCTCCCAAAACCTAGGGTTGCATTTACTGGGGTCCTCTGTCTGAAAGGCAAAGGAATAGTCATGAGGGCAAAGAAATCATTCAGGCAGAATTTAAAGAAAGCCTTTATCACGGGTAGCTCAAGTGTCAGCATCACCTGCTGGATGACCAAGAGGTTTCAAAGTGTAGAATTCTGGCTACAGAGATTCCCCCCAAAAAAGAAGGACCAACAGAAGCAGCTCTCAACTGGGATGCCTCTGTTTATTTTCTGAATTGTTATTTGAGAAATACTGGGAAAGCCATGATTTCCCATAGATGGTACAGCTCTGGTAAGCGACAGGTCAAAGGAGACGTTTTGGAAGAGAGCAGAATACAGAGTTCTGCACGACAGTAGGAGAGCCCGAATCAAGTGCCTACACTGTGCAGGCCTTACCTTGAGGAAAGAAATCCACTGCAAAAAGCCCTCAGCACAAACTAAACCAAGAAAATTTAACACAACACTTCAGAAAAAAGAGATGCTCAACTCCTTACCGTGAAAATTTCATCATACATCAACACCACTTTCTCTTTCAATGGCTTCTTGGAGGCTGAAGATTTCCGGAGCAGTCCACCTTTCTTCTCTGTTTGGGCCATGCTGTATACCCTTAAGGAAAAAATAAACAAAAAAAAGCTCAGAAAACTTGAACTTTTCTTCAACGTGTATCTGGCCTGCCTCAACCATGAAAGACTTTTTCACTGCACTGAAATACTAAGAGTCTCTCACAAGCTGTAAGTAGGGGCATTTATAACTATATCAGATAAGAAATCCGATCAAAGGACCCATCTAGTTCTATATTCCATTTCAAAGACATGCAAAAGTCCACACATAGGCAGAAACAGAAAAAGCTCCTTATGAATAAATTTTCTTAATTCTTTTCTATTAGAAACTGATCCATTATCCAGACCAATGCAGTCTACATCTAGAAAAGTATCTATTTTTTAATCTCACTGGAAGAATTGTGATACTTGATATCCCAGTCTTTTTTGATGCAGGTCAAGCCTTAAAGGCATCTCGTGACAAGAAGCTCCTGAAACTATTTGAAAGTCTTCTCTTATCTGTTTAATTTGCTGCCTACCAAAGCACTTTAAATTCTGCTTTTGTACTCTGAGGTGGCATCCAACACTAGGAAAGCCTCCATAAAGCACTTCTGCCACCCTTGTTCACACCTACCTCTGCACCTTAGCATCTTTATCTGGGCCAGCAGCTCTGCAAATCATGCTGGAGAGGAACCCCAGCCTCAAAAGCACCCCATGTGGTTCACTTTTGGGAGGAGGATGCAAGACAGTGGACCAGCTTTACAGAGATTTTTTTTTTTTTAAAAACCAGATGAATTTCATGATCCATTTGACAGCAAAGGGTTTTCTAACAACACAAAGAAGTTTTACTATCATTAATTGGTGTCACTAATTACTGATTATACTATCAAAAAAAAAGTCATATCCTTATTACAAAATGAGCCATTACACGAAGTAACATGATCCTGAGCCTTCTGTGAAAGACAACACACTCCAGGAGCTGAGTCAGAACACACAACTTGGCACATATTCTCAACCTCATGTGTGATGCTACCAAGTGCAGCACTACTCTGACCTCGTAAATACACATTTATGTGCAATCACAGATTTTCCTGGCAAGCATCACAGCTTTAGCACTGTTATAACCTCCTCCATCACTGCAGCATGTCAGAAGTACTTAGCAGAAAGGAAATGCCATCCCTTCTCGTACCCTTGAGCTCCCAGCCTTTCTCCTGTACCTCCAAAGGTAATTACACACATGGCAACAGCATACCACACACAGAGGCTTGCCTTAAGTCATGCTCCCATGCAGAAAAACATGGGCAGGCTCTTGTGGCAGTTGCTCTCAACCATGATAAGTTATGCATAGAGAGGTAAGTTCACCGTTTGAATCTAAGACCCCAGAGCTTTCTGAGCTGGCAGCCATGGAGAGAGCTTTGGATGTAGCCTCAATCCCAGACTGCCTGAACCCCCTCCCACAACTACAGCAGGTTTAGATCTGCCTTCCCCTCAAAGACCAAGTTCCATCAACTACTGAATACCAGTTCCAGATCCCCTTTACATTCTTTCCACTGCAGACAATCTTTAGCTTACTTACAACTACGCTCTCAACTAGTACTCACTCTCAGGCTTCCAGAGTCACTTATTCAATTATCCATCCCTTTAGCCATAAATCTTGGTTCTAAGTGGCAGAAAAACATTTTTAGGCCTGGAAAAACAATGCTGCTGCAAAAGACCCTGCCTCAGGTGCAAAGGGAAGCAGCTTTGCCAGGATGGAAAAGGGTAGGACAGAGAGCAGTAGATCTCACACCTGAAAAGCTAACATTTACACAGGCAGAAAGGTGTTGTCTTCCCACTAGACAGGGAACCAGCAGGCTGGTTATGGGCTGAGGTGAGAATGGAAAAAGCCCTGAGACACACTGACAGAAGAAAGCTTAGCAACTACTGCACCATAGCCTCCAGCAAAGACCAAAATTATTCCCAGAGCCTAGTAGGTCTATGTATCCAACTAAGATGGAAGAAGGTTTCCAACTAACAAACAAAAAAGAAAATATTATTCAATCATCTTGATAGCTCCTCTTTTACAGACTTTGCATTATTTTTAAACTGTCAAGGGAAATAAGACATTATTCTAATTAGAAACATAACTAACTGGAAACACTGAGAAATCTATTAAAAACCAAATCAAGAGTGATGTCACTTTTAGCCTAGGAATATAAATAAAATTGCACAAAACAATTTTCCTACTAGAATCGTAAGTTTCTGAACCTAAAACAGCTGCCAGCCCCAGCATACAAACACATCCATCAGTGTGCTTCTAATTGAATTACAGCTAACAAATGTCAATGTCAAAACTAATAAACGAACTCTCAGTGCTTCTAGGTCAGCATTCTCACATCAAATGTGTATGTGAATGGGAGGGGATCAATAAGCTCTGCTTAGTCCCCGGATTTTCAGAGCTGCATTTTAACCCTCTTCCTACATTTCCAGAAAGACAGAAAAATCTAAATAGCTCAAGACACAAAGGGTGAGCACTGGAAGGATCTCATGATCATGTGAAAATTCTAGTCCCTGTCAAAATGGGTCTTAGGATTCACATTCTCTCACCCAAAGCTGCACAGAGCACATACAAAGACAACTGCTAGAGGCAACGACTAAATAATGTTCTTGTTGTAATTTGCTATTCTACAAATGAGCATATGGAACAGTAAGGGGAGAAATGTAAACCTTGCCTTTCATGCCAATGCTTTATTAGGCTGTGCTTGTTTCATGACCTATGATGATCAGGTCATACAAATGCTTTTTTTTTTTTCACTTCATTCAATTACATTTTCTAGATGTCATAAAGACAAACAGAAAACTGCATTTTGCTAATTGAGACCTTCCAGGCAGTTGCAGAAAACAACAGCTAAATGCACAAAACATTTATAAATAAGTTGTAGAGGTGTCAAGTTACCATGATGTCGTGACAGCTTATGAAAACAACAACACTGATGACAATTGACAATTTTCATTTCAACATCACATCTAAAAAGCATCAGTGCTTTTTCCATATTTTGGGTTCAAATGGATAATTTATTCTGTCAATAGGTCATTCCCATTTACACATGCTGCTAAGTGAATCTTGCTGTATTCACTGACTGCACAGAACTGCCCCCAAGGCCAACAGAAGCACACACATGTTGTTAGAACAACAAATACTTTGCTGTGCAGCAGAAGATCCAAGATGCTTCATCTGGAACTAAAAGAAAACTTGACAGAACACAAGTCTTGGTAGCTCAAAGGCAGGAAGATAAAAGCCATGGCAGACACAAGTTCAGGCAGACTCTTGCTTTATCTCTCATCAACCCCAGGATCAGCTGATCCAGTCAGGAAGAGATGAGCACATCCAACCATCCACATCCTTTCTGTTTCACTCCAGAACTCATAACAGACATTCCAGCCAAACATATGACATTCCAATGAGCACAGCTCTGTTAGCTTTTTGCTACAGTAGCCACAGGGAAAATGAATCTGGTATTTTGAGTTTGAGATTTACTCAGACTTGTGCACACTGAAAACTGCTACACAGCGTTCCACATGGTCACTCAGCTCCTGTACAGATTTATTAGTATTCAATAGACCATCTTTTAATAGCAAAAATACTGTCAAGAGGATAACACTAATGCACATCTACACCATAATGACATCAAGATTCAAAACTTGCAACTTGTGTAATCTTGCATGCAGCCCATCAAGCACAGCACTTTGCATTCAACTGCCTTGGCTAACAAACCTGAAGTTCTCCAAAATTATAAATGCCTGTATAAATGCACAATCCCCATGTGCAAACAAAATGTAAATGTGCAAACAAACATGAATAAGTGTATTTTTTTTTCAGTGTGGACCCCTCACAAAATATACTGTAATGCTTCTTGGCTAGACAAAAAGAATCCAGATGACACAAAACTGTATTTTTACACACAACTTACTTGTCAAATCATTTATTCACTACCTGGAAAAGGCTGTGCAAATGATGTGATCTATATTAGTTTGTTAATGTCAAAGCCCTGAACCTCAATCAATTTATAAAGACTCTAAATAAGAACTGTGATACTTCTGCTTTTAGAATCCAACGTCCCTTGACTTGCCAGAGCTACTACGACTGAACTCACCTGTTCAAACATTTCAAAGCCAGCAATTGCCTCCTCCCTCCCAGGGTGTATGCACCTGGGACTCAGTGTGATCATGATTTGCCTTTCAAGGTGTTCTGCAGGTACATCACTCAAGATTAAAGGAAAGTTGTTCAAGAACTGCCTCCATCATGCAAGAGGCGGGGATAAACCTCTGTCAAAAAGTTAACACACAGCTTCTAAAGCAATGTGTTATAAGCTAAATACTCATTAAATTCCTCAGTGAAGTACCAGGAAAAACTTGCATAATCCATGTGATGAATCTGCAGAGTAAATACTGGATCTGAACAACAGGAAGCTACAACACAGGTCCCAGCCCTCTTCCATCGCTGGAAGCAACAGACAACCTGCACCAGAATTTATGAACCCCAGTGCACAGGGAGTGTCTGGTCCCAGTTACAGCTCCTCTATTAAAACCCCCAGGACCACCCCTCTGCAGCCCAGCAGACCACCACTGAAAACAAAGAGAGCAAGAACACATAGGGCTAGACTTTGTCAAGGCTTTAGAAACCATCATGGCCAAATTTCTGCCATAAACACTTCTGCAACTTACTCTCCACAAACAACTGCACTGGCAGTTACAGCTCGTGCAAGTACATCCACACTGCTTTATATTCCATCCATTATTTACAACTTCATTTGTATATTGTCCACTGGAATAAAAACTGCTCAAACTGTGCTCTCCCCTACAGCTGTAAGGTGCTCAACCCTCCAACAAGGGAAACAATAAAACAGTATACAAACTCTGGATCCATGCTGCAGAATTTCCGGGTGCCTTCAGGCAGTAATGTACTGAGAAACATACTCTGAGGGTATGCTGATGACAAAAAACCCACAGAGATCCTAATCCTTTTTATGCAGTACAAAGCAACAACCCCCAGCACAGTCACAGTATATATATATTTTTACTAGAAATTCCTTCCATCCCACTCAGAGCAGTAGACATTCTTCTACAGAGTACAATCTAAAGTTACACCACTTCTGACCATTTTTACCCCCTGAAAAACGGGAAAAGCAGCTTCCTAATGCAAATACAGCCACATGCTCCCTCCCAGTGCACCTGCTTTAGCAATGATATAAAAGAGTTACATTTGAGTTATGATTTTAACACTTCATCCATAATTGTATTTAATTTCTAACTGTCCGGTTAAAATAACACCCAATCCATCAACTTCACATACCAACTAGCTATGCTTCTTCCTCTTAAGTCCATCCAGACAAGCGCTGTGTGTTTCCACCAGCATCTGCTCACACAATTTTCTTATAAGGTAATTTTTTCATTTCACCACACTTTCTCTCTGTATTCCCGACTACCATGACCAGCTCTCTCATGCCAGAAAATGACTTTGGGTCTTCACTTTTTGAGCCCATTAGAACTCATCCCACATAGTTTATCATGAAATATTCTGCACTGCCTTTACACTCCCACCTAAAAGCTCACGTCACCTGCAGACTTTTTCAAATGCCTTCCTTCTGAAGAAAAACACTCTCCCTGTAACCTTCCCCTGCCCTTTTCTTATGGATTCAGCTGGTAGTGTGGATCCAAGGTCCATGCTGAAATCAGAGCACCTGCATGACCTCAGCTCTGACTTCAGAGGTAGCTGCTATGTTCTAAGAAGCTGCACAGTAAAGTCATGCCAAGATAAGAAATGTGGAGCTGCAGAGTGGGTAATATTTTTGAGATACAGACCATCAGCAGCCCAAGTACTCAAGAGTTAAAATGCAAACATGAAAAGGTGAAAGTTTAAAAAAAAAAAAAATAGGGAGCCAGAATATAGCAACTCAGCAACTCTGAGCAGCAGAGGCTGACCCTTCCCCTCCTAAGGGATGTCTGCATGGCTGCCTGGTGTGTTAGCAGGGGGAGGGAGCAGATGAATGCTTAGCCCAGGAACTCATTAAACCCTCGCTGTTCCTTTTGTGCATGCTAGCCAATAACTGTTTAACATTTTTACCCTGTATGTACCCTCCTCACAGTATCTCTTTGCAAACAGCAAAAGTGCCATAAATGACACAGTAGATCAACCTATTATTACTGGAAAGCAAAACTGCTGTCCTTTCCTCCCCTCGAAATTCCTCTTCTGCATTTTTGTCACATTTCCTAGGTGAGCTCAAACAGCTGGTGAACTGCAATCACCACGTATCGCAATGATTCAAATTATCTCATTGCTTTGCATATTCCACCCACCTGCTCACCCTAACTGGCTCTCATCTACATTCAGATTACAGTCTCTACCGAGAAGCAAACTTTGTTACAGCGACATACGCAACAAGGTTTGACCGAGGCCGCAGCTTGCCCATGCAGCAAGCGCCTCTGCCTTCAGCATAATAAACACCGCAAGATCCCACTGCTTTACCACTGTTTGCTGTTCCCCTTTGCTTTGCCCATACAAGTGTTCGGAGAAGGGTGAGGTAAACCAGATAACTGGAATGATCAGCGAACGCTGGTTCTTTTCCTAGGAGTTATCTCAAGCCCAAAGCACCCGGCAGCGTGGGGACGGTGCGGCCCAGAGCAGTCCGAGGGCTGGGCTGCGGCAGGCCCCGAGCCTCCTCAGGGCCGGCACCCGGGGCACGCACCGGGTCACCCCGGCGTTACATGAGCAGCACCTCCCGCTACACGGGCAGCGTGCGGCCGCTCCCGCAGCGAACCGGGGCAGGCAGCGAGCGGCCCTGGCACGGGGTGCCGGTGCCCGGCGAGAGGCCGCTCACGGCGGGGAACTCGCCCTCCCCGCGGAGCCCCCAGTGCGGCGGAGCCCCCGGTGCCGGAGGGGCAGCGAGGGTGTGCCCGGCCCCGCGGGCGGGGTCCCGCGTCCGCCCCCCGCCGCTCCCGCACTCACCTGCGGGCAGCCGCTCCCCGCACACCGCGCAGGCGCCGCGCCTGCGCCCGCCGGCTCCCCGCGAGGCCGCGGCTCCCGCAGGCGGGGCGGGCGGGGGAGGCTCCTCCCCGGGCCGGGCTGGAGCTCGGCTTACCCCGCGGGTACTGAGACACACACACATACACACACACCGGTGACAAATGACACCGCCGACTGCGGGGACCCGAGGGACGCGGCCCCACAGCCCACTCCGCACCGGCGGCGGAAGTAGGAGCGGGACGGCCCGCGGCGGCGCGGAGCGGCTCCGCCCGGAAACCCGCGGCCCCGTGACTGCGCAGCGCTGAGCGGAGCTGCCACCGGCCCGGCCCGGCCCCGGTCAGCAGTCACCGCTGCGGCAGGTGAGTCCCGGCGGGAGGGGGACCCGGTATGTGCCCGGGGCAGCGCCGAGTCCTCTCGGGCAGGGGTGTGCGGAGAGCTCCGGTTGCGGCCGGTCCCTGCGAACTGCTGCCGCGGAACCGGCTCTCCGCGGGGGGAAGGTGCCCGAGGGGTCCGTGGGGGTTTCCTAGGGTGCCGGGGAGTAAGGTGCGGCGGGGCTCCGTGTCCCGGCTCGCCCTGGTGCACGCTGTCGCTGACAGGATGAAGCTGCGGCAGGTCTCCGACTTGAGTGACTTCAGCCGAGGCCACTGGCTGCGGGAGTTGCTGTGCCGCGCAGAGGAGCCCAGCCACGTCCAGCCCAGCCCCGACGGGCAGCATCTCCTGCTCCTGCAGAAGAGCCTGCCGCCGACCCTGCCGCGGGTGGTGGCCTTCCAGCGGCACAGCATCGCTGGAGCCGACCTGGAGAGGAGCTGGCAGCCGCCCCAGCCTGCCGTTGTGGGACTGCTCTTCCTGCAGAGCCCTGTGGTATTGGGCTCCTGGGTACTCGCCGTGGTGTGGGAACACGGCCGGACCGAGGTGTGGCACTTTGTGGTGGCCGTGGGCTGGGAGTTGCTGCAGACACTGGAGCTCTGCCAGGGTGCCCGGGCACGAGTGGTCTCCGTGTGCAGCCGAGGAACCAGCCTGGTGTGGTGTGAGGAGAGACCGCCGCTGGGTGCTCACTCGGACATGAGCAAGTGTGCCTTCAGGTTCTGTGTCTGTGCCCGTGCTCTGGAGGTGGGGGAGCAAGGCGTGCGGCTGGGCACTGTGAGAATAGTCCTGCACAACAGCCCAGAGTACCAGGTCCTGGCCTCTCCCCAACACATCTTCCTTGTGCCTGCTGCTGCCGGCTTTGCCACCACTTCCAAGTTCCTCCTCATCTGGCATCCAGAGAAGGCAGAGTTCACCATCACAGCCCCCTCTGCAGGCTTCATCCGCAGCAAGGTGCTGCACTCCAGCAGCGAGTCAGACTTCAGGAAGCTCCTGCTGGATTCTGTAGGCCTTCTCTCGGGTTTTGCACCTCTGGACATTCACACCTCTGCTGTGTCCAGCAGTGGCGGTCTGCTGCTGGTGAGCACAAAGGGTTCTGTGAGTATCGTGGAGCCAGATGGGACACAGAGGCATATCTTTGACCTAGAGGGTGGCCCCCTGGCCCAAGGGAGTCCTGTCCAGCTGAAGACCTTTGGCAGCATCCTGGCCTGTGTGCTTGCTGGAGTACTGTACCTTGTGAACCAGAACAGTGGACGGCTTGTAGAAAAGGAAGTCCTGAGCATGAAAGAGGTGCATTTCCTGGAGGCTCAGGGAGAGGGGGACAGCATCCAGCTCCTCAGTCAGACTGGCATCTACAGCTTTAGCTTTTCCAAACCTGAGGACAGCAGCAGGCCTGAGCCATGCCTGGTGGAGATGGTGTTTGAGGAGGCCTGCAGATATTACCAGAGGAGGAGCCTCAGCAGCTCCAAGCTGACAGTGGAGAAGTTGAAGAAAGGTGGTACGTTCCAGGCTCCTGTGGTCCTCACTGCCATCCTGCAGCATAGCCTCGACCAGAAGCAGAAGCCAGCCCAAGGCCTACAAGACACTTACGCCAAGCTGTTGAGCACAATGAGCCTGGAGCTGCAGAGCTACATGAGCCTGGAACTCCTCAAGACTTGCGTGGTGTGTGCCCCAGAGAGTGAGGTGGAAAGCTACTGCAAGGAGCTGGTGGAGCAGGAGGTTGGCCGCATTCTGCAGTCTGACATGGACAAGGACAACTTGGCCTATCTGAACTCTGTCTTTGCCTCCTTCCCTAAAGCTGCCTGGAAGGCCATAAGGAGCTGCCTGCAGCTGCAGCAGAATGGGGATGGCCTCTTGGTAGCCAGGGCCACCCCAGAGGTATGGAAGAAGGTCCTGTGTCAGCCGCAGCTGGAGGAGGTGGGTCAGAATGGGATGGTCCCACTCTTTGAGCTCATTTGTACCTCCTTCCTGAGGTTCAAACCCAAGTGGTTGCCCAGCTTTGTGGAGCTGACCCAGCAGTATGTTAGCAGCTCTTGGTCATACAGCAGCAAGGAGGGCCCAGAGGGCCGGGTGCCTCTGTACAAGAGAGCCCTGGGAGTGGTGGCCCGAAGGAACAAACACGGCGAGGCAGAGGACGAGATGGAGCTGGAACTGCTGCTCTGCAGCAAGAGGCCTAAGGCCGTGCTGCAAGCTCTGCACCTTCTCATCCGTCTGAAGCAGTGGCAGCGGGTGGTGGAGGTGGCAGAGAAGTTCTCCAAACTCAGCCCCTTGCTTAACAAGGAGATATTCATCACACTGCTGGCTGAGTTTGCCCAGCACCGGGAGCTGGACCCTTACCTGGACAGGCTGTGGCCGCTGTGCCCTGCTGAGCTCACTGCCTCAGACATCCTTACCATCGTCCTGCAGCACCTCCCTCATTCCCAGGAGGACCCGGTGCCTTTCTCCAGCGAGGGGAACCCTCTGACTCTGGGCTTGCTTAAGCCACTGCTGCAAAGGGTTGTGCAGCGTCCCAGTGTCCAGGAGGAGATGTACTCAGATGCCCTGCAGAGCACTTTCCCCCCTCCCACCCCACCCCGAGAGCACAAAATCCCCTCAAAAGCAGTGGCTGATGATGTTCCTCAGCCATCCATGGCAAGGACTTCCTCGCCCTCAGCACTGCTACAAGATGACAGTGTGTGAAATGGGGAAGGACAATGTGATCCCAAGCCCTGGGTGCGCAAGGAAGGGAAATCCTACCTGTGTTGGCAGTATGGAAGCCTGCTCCTTTCTGAAGCATCCCTGCAGCAGCATCTTGAAAAGCCTGTTGGGTGGCTGGAGTTGGAGGATCTCCTCTGAGCCAGGGCAGGCTTTCTGGTTATTCCTAGCAAGTGCAATTGTGTGTGTGCCAGTGGAGGAGCAAATGCCAGGTGCATTTGCAGATGAAATCGCTGGCTGCAATACAGGACTACAGAACTGCTCCCTGCCCAAAGCACTTTGTTTTCAGTTTGTTTGGCTCCTTTTTTACTCCACTTCTACTTCCATCATCCTCTAGTACTGGTGGTGGAGTGGTAGGCAGGGATACACAGTCATTCCCACCCATTCTCTACTCAGTGAGTTGGGTGGTACCTCCAAGCTCTGCCTGAGAGAAATGGGGCGTGTTTCTTGCAGTTGCATCACTGAGTCCTGCTGCTTTGGGCTCAGTCAGATGCTGAATGCCAGTGTGGCACAGCTCCGTGGCACTGGGGGTCCCAGCACACACACTGGCAGTTGCAGCACTCTGCACATTGTCTCGCCACAATTCCTCTGGGATCAGTCCTGTAGCAGTGACTGATTGCAGCTACTTAGCTGAAAAGAGCAGCCTAATTCCCTTATCTCTCTGTCCCAGACAGTACCGAAACTCTCTTCTGAGCTGAGAAGCTTGCAGCAGCCTGTGTGAGCTTGGGGCTGGTTCTGACTTTCCCTTTCCTTTGGGGAAGCTTAGATTATGCTGCAGGACACCCGAGCCCTCTGTTCCCATCTCCTCTACCTTTGCCCTTTGCATACAAAAGGGCTTTGTTAGGGTTGTCTGGCTCATATTGTGCCTCTGTTTGCAAAATCAGTGTAACTTGAGAGCAGTTTGTGCAGGAAGATCCAGGTTCCAGCCTCTCTCAGGTGCCTGGTGCCTGGCCCCTCCACCAGGAGGGAGACCCTGGCTGTGGCTTTGCCCCTGCATTCTGGGCTCTTCTGGTATAAAGAAACTGTCTGTTGCCTTATTGGGCTGCGGGAGATTCACCTGCATTAATCCTCTTGCGAGTGGTCTTAAGTGTGGAAGACAGACTCCTTTTGAAAATAAAGGTTCCTAAAGCACTGAGGTGGTGGTGGATGTTATGAGGGTACACAGCCTCAGGAAGAGGCAATCTTGTTTTGCCTCTGGTGAAGAGTGGCCAGGCTCGTGTCTCTGGTGCTGCCCAGCATGACTCACAACTGGTACAGCTGGGCTCAGAGCATGCCCAGATAGCCCATTCCCTCTGTGGTACACAGCTGCTTACCACTGTGAAGCCATGGAGGCAGGAGTCTGCACAGGCAGGCTGGAGCATGTGTGCCACAGGGAAGGGCCATCCAGGCTTTGCACGGCTGTGACTGGGCCCAATAGGGAGCTGAGGACGGGACAATTTTTTTCCTCAAGAACTGCAAATTGTCTATTTTTTAGGAAAACTAGCAACAGAGAACACCTGGCTCTCTCAGCAAAATTCTGCTGCCAGGTTGTGCAGAGTGTCAAAGCTGCCATTGGAGAAATTATTGTTTGTGAAACCACTGTAAAGATCTGTCGGGGTCTCCCTCAGAGAAGGGCTTGGCTACAGAAAGTCCCTGTGGTGGAAAAAGGCCTGGCAAAGAGGAACTGCTGCAATGGTTCCCCAGAGTCTGTCTTGGTTATTAATGAGACCTTTCTTGGGGGGCCTTGTGCTGTGGCCCTGAGGCACTGTGAGTTTCCCTCTCACTCTGGCAGCTGCCACGCATGTGAGTGGAGGGAGCATGGTGTGAAAGGAGACCTAGTGGCATCTGCTGTGGGCATTTTGTAATGAGCTGTCCTTGCCTCCACTCCAGGCAGCTGCTGGCCTTGCCTGACACTGGTCTTAACCAGCTCCCAGGGCTGCTCAGGAGGAGGATGTTGAATGTTGGACCCCAGCACCTCTTAGAGCCATGGCTCCAGGGATTGGAACGCTGCCCTGGAGCTGCACTGAATGGGGAGATGCTGAGAGCAAGCCCCACACCTTGGGCTGTGCAGTCATTTGGGGAGGACATTGTTATTGCCAGGGCTGGGTGCAGGTGGCCACAGTGACACAGTGAATGAGGGTCAAGCTCCCTGCCTTCCAGCACTGGCTCTGCAGAGAAAGTAGAGCAGGGAAGAAGCAATGCCCACAAAGCCAGTAAGTGGAAACTGAAGCCAGTGGCAGTCCTGTGTGAGCTGGCATCCCCAAAGCACAGCAAGGGAAGAGGATGCAGGGAACATGATGAGACTTGGGTCAGAAGCCTCCATGTATGAGCCCTAGACAAACAGGAAGTCAGAATTCTGGAGACTGAGGGTCTAGGGCAGAGGAAAATGAGACTAAATTGAGCTAAATGCTTTCCAAGGGGTTGCTGGATATCTCACTCCAAGAACTAGGAAGGGTGGGCATCCCTTGGGGAAGCAGGGGCCAAACCAATCTGAAGGACAGATTCAGCTGACTGATAGGCAAGAACAGGGCTCTCTCTGCAGTCAGACTCTGCTGGGGGGAGACAACGGGACATAAGGCCAACACAGCTTCAGATAAAGCCCAGAGGAAAAACTAGCAATAAGATCTGAAGGCAAGTAGAAAAAGCAATAACAAGAGATGCATGTAGTGGAGGGGGAGCTGGCCAGCCTGACCCTCTCTGCTCCAGTGAAACTTGGACTTCACAATAAAGGAAATGAGTCAGGCTGCTCACATATATCCCCTGTGCCTGACACAGCTTTTGGGATGGTCCCTGCACTTGCATCGAGGAGCAGCACAAAACAATACCTGAACTCACCCCAAGGCTCTAGACCAAGTCACCCTTGGTTTATCTGTGCATGCAGCTCTTTCTATGCAGAGCATGGGGTGTGCAGGGGTGGGCACGAACTACCCATGTCACCATAACCTGCAGAGGGAAGGAGGTGTGGGCTGCAGGCACCCCATAAATTCACTGGAAATCCACAGATTATACATGCTAGGGTTGCCAGAGGGAAGTGCTCATGTGCTGGGGACAGCTTGGTGTGGCACTAAATGGACAGGAGGCTCTCTGTGTGGCTTGTCCCAGGGAGGGACCTGGCACTCACCCAGTCAGGGTTGCAAAGGGCTGTTCAGTGAGGGGACATCTTGGTGACACGGAATAGTGATCCTGTATCAACCCAAAGGCTGGCTGTAGGTAGAGCACCCTTAGAACACCAGAAAGAGCCCTCAGGTCCCAGGCAGAGCCTCAGGTTGTGCCAGCAGCAGGGAACCCTCCAGCCCCTAGCCCTACGTACTTCCTTCACAGCTAGACCCGAGGAGCACAGTCACATCCTACAGTGCACACAAACACACCATTTATTGTTTGACACCAAAAATTATAGCTTGGAAAGAGGCAGGCTCCCTGCAAAAATAAATAGTCACATTTTTCACGTGAGGGGGTCTGTCCATTTCCTCCTCCACCTGTGGGTGATGGGGGCTAATGCCTTGTGGAAGGCCTGGGGATTTTGTAGGAGTTGAATGTTGGCGGCCTGCAAAACCAAGGTCACATACGTCACCCCCAGCCACAGAGGGGAACAAGGGACAGCACAGGATATACTGGGATGGTCAAATATTATTCCACTCCTATCACCCAGCCCCACAGGAAATAGGGTATGGAGACAGCTTCCCCAAACCCACCAGCTAGGGAGACTGAGACCAGCAGCACCTCCAGACTTAAGAGTGTGGGAAGATGATAGGAGACACCACAACTGCATGCACTACAAAAGTCCCTCCTTCCCAGCCATCTGGTACCAGCACACTCCTTGGTCTGCAGTCACCCTGGTGCCCAGCCCCCTGCCTCTGTCCCCTGACCCCCCTGTACTACAGGGGCTGCCCCCCACCCCACACAGGGACCTGGCAGTGTATGTAGCTTACATCTCAAAGTCTTCATTTCTAGAGGGGAGAAAAAAGAGAGGACAGTGTTAGTGGGGCAAGAAGATGCCTTGTGGGACAGCCCAGCATCTCATGGTGGGACATGGTCTCCCATGGGTCACAGAAGGAGAGCACGTGGGCTTCAGGGTGATGTGGTCCCCTCCATCCTGGCTGCCTGATCTGAACAGAGAGCATGGGCTCTTACAGGCCCCAGAGCATCAGTGCTCCTTCCCCAGGCAGGCAGAGCAGGGCCCCACACTCAGCAGCACCCAGCTCCCTATGCCTCAGCTTCAGCTCCCTGAGGTTCCTGGGCAGCTGAGCTGTCTCCAGCCAGCTCAGAGGGGTGGCAGGAGCTGGGGGACCCCCAGCACAGCAGCTGCACTACAGGGCCATGATGTAGCCCTCAGGAGTTGGAAATCCAACTAGAAACTGCTCACTGCCTTCAGGGGTCAGTGGCTGTGCTGGTGGTGGAGCTGCCAGTCAGTGTCCCAGAGAGCTGGGGGCAGCCCCAGGACAGCAGTGGCCAAAGGCATGTGAGCAAGCACTGCACCCTCGTGGCAATGCCACCAACCACGCAGCACACTGCATTCTGCACAGCATCCAGCTGTGCTCCAGCAAAAATTATGCAAAACAGAGCGAGTCAGGTGGTGGACTCAAGCCAGGCTGGAGCTGCAGCCCTGCCAGGCTCCTTCCTCCAAAAGGGATACACCTTTGTCTGCCCAAACAGGAGGTTCAGAGCAGGCAGAGAAAAGCTCCAGAACATCCTCATCCTCAGAGGCTGAGGGGCCCAAGCCACCTCTCAGGTTCTGCCCAGCCCATGTTACTTTAGCATGAACCCCACAGGCTGCCACAGGACATGAAGGGACAGGAGGCAGAGGGACCCCAGACCAGTGTAGTCACAGAGGGTGGGGCTGTTCCTCACCTGTACACATCAGCAATATCCATGCGGCGGTAAAACTTGGCAAGTCTGACAGCCAGGATGATGCTGGGCAGCAGGAACAAGGTGCACCAGCCCAGGCTGAACCAGAAGGCATTCTGCATAGGGTGGAGGAAGAGCCATTAGGTCGAGAGAGCAACTAGGCACATATCTTTTGCTTCCAGCATTCCCCAACAAGCACCGACTCCTCAGAGCCTGGCCTTTCCTCAGCCACAGCAGTTAGCTGGGCAGAAGCTGAGCACTGCTTCCTGTGCATCCCCTGACCCTTCCCTGCATCCCTCATCCTGTGCATGAGGAGGATAAGAGGACCTCACTGCCACCCCACACGTGTGTCACTCTACACACCGCTGCCTCACTCACCACAGAGTCCATGATGTAGTCACAGCCAATGGCCTCCACGTTATCCAAGGACTGAGCTATGGGCTTACAACGTGCCACATCCTCTGTCACCTGGGGACATGGTGAGGACAGCATATTATCAGCATCCACCAAGCCCTGCAGCTCATTCTCCCCTTCTCTCCACCTCACTGAGGAAGGCTCAGCTTACCCTGCTCTTGGCCCATGAAATGTAGATCTCAAAGAAATCCAACAGCTGCTCCAGGAAGGCCCATGTCTCCTGGCGGGGCAAGCACAGAGTGGAGATGTTGCACCACCAGCCCTCTCTGTGCCCCATGTCCCCTCCACATCAGGATCAGAGCTCTCAGCCCAGCAACAATAGGGCTGAATGCTTCACTCCACCCCAGCCCCCTGCCAGGGATGCCATAAGGGAAGGGTGCACCCAGGGGTGCTGGAAACACCCAGAGAAGGCGAGCAGGATGAGCAGCCAGACAAGGTTTGGCTTCCTTGTATAGAGGGAGGTCTTGTCCATGTGACCTGGCAGCAGGGCAAGGCAAGCTCACGTTCTTGATGATGTTTGGCATCTCCCTCTCCAGGAACTCCTGGGTTTTACTGGCTTTGTCCAACGCAGCTGTTGTCAGTCCCTGAGGTGAAAGGTGCCCTCAGCAGTGTGATCTAAGTGGGGTCTCTGCACTTTACCAGCCCTGCACAGAAGCAATCCTTGGGGGACAGCCTCTCAGAGCTGTGGTCTTCCCAGCAGTCACACGCTGGTAGTGCCAAGTACCTCAGGTGGAGGAAGCATGTGCCTGGCAGGGTCCATGGCCTCCCTCCCTCTACCCCATGAACAGCCCCTGCAGCACATAAAGAGTCCCACAGCAGCCCCCCAGACTGCAGGTTAGCCCCACCACCTCCACTGCAGGACCTCAAGGGTGCTTTACAGGGTGTCTGGGACTGGCATGCACTGCCCTTGTGCAGCTTACCTCAAGCTGGGCAGCCCCTGTCTGCACTGAGTGGATGTTCTCCTTCAGACTTTGCTGGGAACAGAGAGAAGGGGGGTCAGAGGTGCAGACCCCACAGCTCAGACAAGACCCTGCCAGCAGGCTCTGAGCTCTAGGGAAGCCCAACCCAGCACCCTCAGGACATCCCCCAGCATTGCTCACCAGTGGCCCAGAGAAGCTTGCCTGCATCTCCTTTTCCAGCTGCCTCAGTTCTTGAGCATTATCTTCCAGGTCCTGCTTCACATCCGTGCCCTGGAAGAGCCGCACTCAGCAGTGCCCAGCTCTGTGCCTCACCACAGCCAGCTGATGAGCCAGGCTGAGGAAAAGAGCTGGGCAGGAGTGAAGGGCCTCCCCTCAACACCCAGGCAGGCACAGAGGAGCCCTGCAACCAGTGGCTTTGGGGACAGGGTGGCTGTGGCCCTGGGGTGTCATGGTCTCTCACCACTTTTTCAGCCAGCTGCTCCAACTCTGCAGCCAGATCCAGGAGGCTTCCCTGGGTCATATTCTGATCCAACTGGAAAAGGCAGAGATAGAGCCATAAGAATGAGGAATGGGGTTCATGAGGGGAAGTATACACCACTTATTTGTGGGGCAGAGTGGAGCCAGGGCCTTCTGGGCACAGAATGTACCTTGTAACCCTAACAGGTTACAGATGGCAGAGGACTCCCACAGCAGCAAAAAGGAGAGAGCAGTAGACCGCCTCAACCCACGTCCAACCCCTCCCAATCCCAAGACCAGGCTACACCCAGCACACCTGCTCCAGGGTGAGGGTGAAGTTGGGGGGCTGTCTGGCCCGACTGGCATTCAGCAGCAGGTCTTTCTGGCTCTGGCTGAGCAGGGAGATGGGGCTTAGGGTGAGGTTCATCTTCTCGAAAGCTGTAGAGATGTTTCCTGTATACTGCCAGAGCAAAGGGGGCCATGATGGGACATGTGCTGACCCCTCACTGTCCCCTTAGCCCTTGGTCTGGATTCCTGCCCTCAAAACCCTGGCACCTACGCACTCACCTGGCTGATATTCAAGAACTCATCTAGGGACACGCTCTGGTCCAAGTGCAGAGTTTGCCACAGGGAAGCATCTTGCTGACACTGCCTGCAGGATGGGGGCATGGGGTTGAAAACAGGGCAGGCCAGGGCCACCCCCCTCACAGGAGCATGTCCTCACCTGTGCAGGAAGGTTGCACTTTGCTCCTTCCCTGAGACCAGTGCCTACCCACAGCCTGGGAAGGTAGAGCAAGCTGCCCTGCTCCTGGAGAGGATCTGGGGGCATTGAGGAGCTCTACCCGCACCAAAGACACAGTGTCAGGGCTGGGACCCACCTGTATATCTCTGAAAAGTTTGCTGTGTCACCCTTCAGACCCAGCAGCTCTGAGAGATTGAAGTTAGGGATCATGCCAGGGGTATCCAAGAGCTAAGAGCAAGGAAAGAGATGGAGAAACTAGACATAGTGCAGGGCAGGACACCTTGGAAGAGCATCCTAAATGGCTAGTGCTGCCTCTGCTCCACCAGCAGCCCTCATTTAGTGTCTCCAGGCAGGGCTGTTTCCCCACAGCAAGATTACCTGGAAGAGCTGCTGGTTGCGCCAGGACTCACAGAAGAACATGTAAATGTTCCCCCCCAGCACGAAGATGATCATCGCCAGCAACATGAGCAGCCAGTAGAAGATGAAACTGAAGCCAACTCCTCTGCCAGGACAGAAATGCCATCAGCACTGGCAGCCCTGTGGCCCAGCACTGATGCTGGCATTGTCCCCAGCTCGCAAAGCCCAGGGACTGCACGCCCCTCACCCCCACAGTTGTGGGAACACCACCCTTCCCACAAGTGCTTCTCTGTTCTTCCTTCAGACCCCAGAGCATGACCAGGCTCTACCCTGGAGCTTGGATTCCAGAATAGCTTCCCACAGCTTTGCAAGGCAGCACTCCCCCACAGAGCTGCAGGACCCACACACACACTGCCAGCCCTCCCCATCACGGGGCAAACGGGCTCCCCTCAAATGCCTCTTACCAGCACCATGTTTGACCTTCAATTTACCACCTGCATGGGGACTTGCCATGGGACAGACCATTAAGCTGCAGTAATATGATGATTTAGGAGCTTGAGCATTCCCAGGGCAGCCCTGCCCACCCATCCCACCGCTCCCACACATGTCCTTGGCAGCCAATTGAGCCTCACGCCATGAAGAAGTTCCCGCCAGCGTTGGAGAGGCTGCTGCGCTGTGTGGGCAGCACACCTTCCTTCAGCCCCAGGGGCCCCAGCAGAAGCCCAAAAAGGTTGCAGAGGACCACCAGCAGCACTGTGCAGCACAGGAGGGCACACACAATCAACCTGGGGCAAGACAAAGGGCAGGAGTCAGGCAGCAGAACCTGGGACCTGCAGCCCATTGGCTGCCTTCATGGGGAGGAAAAAAGGTCCCAGACACCACGGCAGGGAAGGGGCATGTGTGTCTGCGAGGCACAGCTCTGACCATCCTGCACCCACAACCCTACCACCCAGCAAGCCCCCACCTCCAGCAACCAGAGGAGCAGGAACCTCAGAGCTCTCCAGTCAGTGGAGCGGGGCCACAGCCCCTCACCCACCTGAGCCTGTCCCAGGCGATGATCGGCTCCCTGTATTCCTCCAGCACCGATGTGGCATCATTCACAAAGGCCCCAGCTTTCTCTTCCACATCCAGGAGTGGCAACTCTCCCTGCAACCTTCTGATCTCCTGCCTGATGAGACCCAGCTGGTCCTGGCTCTCTGCAAGAAGTGGGGACACTCTGACATTGTGAGCTGCTGCCCAAGTCCTGCAGGACAACGGGGACTCAGAAAGGATAGGAAAGGAGCAGTCATGGCCAAGGATGGTACTGGCATGATGGCACCTGGGGACAGCCAGGGCTGCAGGGAAGGCCTCCAGGAAAGAATTGCTTGAGAAGGGAGAAAGGAACCCTAGAAGAGGGAGAAGTCAGCACACAGCCCTGCTTACTTGCTACCACTTCCTGGGACTGCTCCTGCACCTTGTCAGGGGTCATGTCCAGCGTTCTGTTAATCTGCATCCAGGGGAACACAGCATGAAACTCACATCCCTGCCTGTAATCCAGAGCTGAGCAGCACATCCCCTTGTCCCCAGATCCTAGTAGCACAGGACAGCCAGGCTCCCCACAGCACCCAGTCCACCCTGCCAGTGTTCAGGGATGACTGGGACAGCAAGCAGACTGTCACACACCTAACTCCTGACAGAGCTCTTCCCAACCCACTCCCCATCAGCACAGCCCCAGCAGCTGCAGGAGCACCCAGCTTTGTGCCTGGGTGAAGGGGACATCCCTTACCTCCTCTAAATCTGTCTCTATGTTTGAGTCAGAGATCTCACGCAGTGCCTCCAGCTGCTGCTCCACACCTGGGATCTGCGGGGAAGAGCTTGGGTTGAGGGAGCTGTGGGGGCTGGGGCTGCTGGGGCTCCTCACCTGCACCTTGCCTCTCCTCACCATGCTGAAGTTGGCAGTGAAGGAAAGCCCGTCCAGGGACACTCGGCTGCAGGGGAGGCCACAGCTCTGCAGGGTGTGGTTGAGCCCATCCCGCAGCCTGACCAGCCACTGGCTGTAGTTGCTCTGCAGCTCCTGGAGGTCTGAACTACTGGTAGCAATGTTGCCAAAGGTGTCCTTCAGTGTCTCCATGCCTGGGGAGATAGTGGGGAGCTCAGGACCTCATCCTGCCAGTGTGGCAGGGACTCATTCTCACCCAGCTGAACCCCCGTGAACCCATACAACACTGGGGCACCCCCAAAGTCACAGCACTAGCTCCAGGGTGTGTTTGGAAGGCCAAAGGGATTCATCTCCAATGGACCCTTACCCAAACATGCACCTATCCCATCTCCTGATTCCAGCATTCCCCTAAGTCCCTTGCCAGCCTCCCTGGAATGGGGCCAGTACCTTGCAAGAGGCTCTGGAGAGATCCCAGAGCCCCATCCATGCTGCTCCTGATGCGCAAAGTGATCATACCACCCAGGTTAGGCCCAATGTCTGCAGAGATGGGAGAGGTGGTGTCAGTGATGGGATCCTTGAAGGGTCCTGGGGCTTGCAGGAAAGATGGTGAAAACACTGATACCACTAGCACCCCTCCCTCACACCCACCCCCCAGGTGGGGGGCAGTGGGGATATCCCCACCCTCCCACCACCTGCATCACCCTTCCCAGAGAGGGGAGCCTGAAGGGGGAAAAGCAGCATCTGGAGAAGAGCTGAAGCTTGGAAGAGCCTCCAGAGCCAGTCACTTTAGACATCCCCGTAAGAATCAGCCCAGTGGCCCACAGGGTCAGCAACTACCCACAGGGCAGAAAGGTAAACTACACAATACCCCCACTGCCCAAGAACCCACAACCCTGGAACAGCTCGCCACAGGACCATGGGGATGCTCCAGCCCCTCCCATCACAAACCCTCACCCTGGAGGCTGTGGTTGGCGTAGTCCAGCGGGACATCGCTCCTGTTGATGATGAAATTGACTTGCTGTAGGGACAGAGATGTGGTATCAGTGAGGGTGGGGACCTTTCTCTGCTGCCAGCCCCTCTGTTGCCTTTCCCCAGGGGGCTATTTCACTGCTTCTCTCTCTTGGCCCCTTCCCCCAACATGTGGCAGGGGGACCATGCGTGCCTGGGGGATGGAGGCCACATAGGTGTGGATGTCGTCCAGAGTGTTGTTAATGTTGGGGAAAGTGGTCTTCACAGCCTGGGAGAAGCGGGCATTGCTGATGAGGGCACAGACACCACCCGCCCTACAAGACAAGGGTAGCAGCGTTAGCATGTGAGGAGCTCAGGCCAAATCCTCCCCCCCAGTACCCTCCAAACCCATCCACACAGACCCCAGCCTGCAGGGTCTGGAGCACACCAGTGACTCCTGCTTCCAGTGCATCCCAGCAAGTGCCCTGTGCTGAGGGACCAGAGGGAAGGGACGCAAGGAAACCGAGGCACGGAGGAGCCCGGTACACCGTGGGGAAGCCGTGGGGAAAGGTCTACAGGGTGGCAATGCGCAGCCCCCCGGGGCCAGCTTCCCACCGTCGCTGCTTCCTCTCCTTTGTCCCGCCGTGCCGGGATCTACTCGTGAACAATGGCAGTTTCCTGCACGGCCGCCAAGCGCCGGCATTCCAGCCACCCCTGGGTTCCATCCGGAGCCTCCCGGCCGCTGCACTCACAGGAGGAAAGCGGAGACCAGCAGGACAGAGGCCCAGAGCGCCCGGCGCCGGCAGCCCATCCGCCGGCCCTGCTTCTGGTACATGCGGCCCCCGCAGTTCCCGCAGCAGCGGCAGCAGCAGAAGCAGCATCCCACCAGCGGCACGAGGATGAGGAGGAGGACGCCGATGGCTGCACAGATGAGGAAACCCAGTTCGTAGAACAGCAGCTGGGATAGGAAGGATGAGATGCAGCATAACACTGGTGGCCCTGAAGCCTCCTCAGCTCTGAACACCAAACAAACAAAATGGGTCCCCCCAGGGAGCAGAACATGTCCCCTTGCTGCTGCCTGGCATCCAGGGCTCAGCCTCAGAGCAGCACACACCAGCATCCCCCAGCCCACCAGTGGTCTGGGGCTGCCAGCTCCCCACCCCAGCTGCCTGCTCACCTCATGGATGTCCTCCTCCAGGCTGAACTCGCTCTGGGACTGCCCAAAATTAATCAGCTCTGGGAGACAAGAAGCACAGAGAGCTGTGAGCAGGTGCTGGGCCCTGTGGGGCGCTCCAAGAGGGCCCCAGACCCTGCTCACCCCAGAAAGGTGCTCCCAGCCTGAGGCATCACCTGCAGCTCAGACCAGCTCTGAGTATGGAATTTTCCTCCTTCCCAGCTGCCCTCCCCAGCAATCACATCCTGCAGCATTTTTACACCCAAGAAAAGTGCTGCCAGCCCCCAAGGTCTCAGGGGTCCACAGAACAAGGGTCTTCCTCACCACAGTGGGCATAAGGGACACTGCCCTGGGGCTGCCCTCCTGCAGTCCAGCTCTACACAAATGCCCAAGGGCACTGCCAGTGAGGAATGAGTACTGGGCCAAAGGCCCACTGCCACGCTGCCTCTTTCATTCCCAGGCTCTCCCTGCCTGTGTCCCACGCCCTCGTTACAAGCCTTGATGGCACATGGGGCCACTGATTGTACCCTGGTGTCTATTTGACACAAATCCACAAAGCCATGTGTGCCACCCACACCTTTGCCAGCACATTGATGGTGAGCAAGGGTTGAAGCCAGTGAAGGAGGAAGCACAAGTGGCAGCAGCCAGAGTGGCAATTCCCTCCAGGATGGCAGCACTTTCCCCATGAATGTCGAGTAGCTGCAGGGTCCTGGCAACATCTGTGCAAACCTGCAGCTGCTTTGGGACAGCGCTGTGACAGCAAGAGGGGCAAGGGCAAGTGCTTGCAAGCCGGGCAGTGCACAGGAGAGCACACAGTGCTGCCGCTGGCACTGGGACACACTGCTCTTGGTGGCCAGCAAGCACAGAAGGCTGTAAGACAGGCAAAGACCCTGCAGGTGGACTGGGGTTTGCTCTGCACATTTTTGGGGCCCTAGGATTAAGACATCTGAAGGGAGGATGGAGCAGGAATCTGCAAGGTGGCACTACTTGTCCTGGGGCCAGCTAAGATAGCCCCACAGCTGTTATGGGACATGAGCAGGACCCAGCTGGCAGTCCTGGGGATCCCATTCCTGCTTACCCCAGCCATACCCGATGTTTAAATGCTGGATGGAGAGTTACCACTGCAGGAGGGCTCATGTGTAACAGGGAGCCCGCAGCCCCAAGCAGCCCTCCCACATCACTGCCAGCCCCTCGCCGCCATGCACCCACCTACGGGCAGGGGGTTGGGCTGCACCAGCCGCAGGAAGCCGTGTGCCATTGTCACCAACCCCGGCGTGCTGCTCCCCGGCGCCTCGGGGCCAGGGCCGTACGTGGGCTTCGAGATGTTCCCCAGCTCCATCGCAGCAGCTCCTGCGGACACCTTGGCACCGAGAGGAGCTGTCGGTGTCGTCGGGGCACGGGACCACCCAGCCTGCCCTGCCTCCTGCCTCCGACCAGGAAACGCAGAGAGAAAAAATCAGGCACCTGCCCGCTGCTGCCCGGAAGGAAAGAGCGGCGGGAGAGCACCGAGGAAGGATGGGGAGTCCAGTGAGCAGCGAGGTGGGAAGCCAGGCAGGAGATGCCCACGAGGGACCGGGGGTCTGTGGGAGATGAAGGGAATTCAGAGTACTCACCCTGTTCTCTGACACTTCTCTGCACTCACAGCTGCGGCAGGGTCCGGCCGCACCGTGCCAGCGCCCAGGTCTGTGGTTTGTTTAAGTTTCAGCGATGATTGCTGACAAACTGTTTGCCCGGGCAGGCGGTGATGCCGGGATCGCCCCACCCTGCCCCTTACAGCTCTTGGCACCCGGCCACCTCGGGCAGCCTCTCTAAACCGGGGTCAGGGTCACCAGCGACCCGTCCCGACTCAGGCTTTGGGAAGAGTCCCTCTCCTCGCCCTCCGCTAAGCTCCCCTGCCCGTGCTGGTTTCCTCCTGCCCCAGCCCAGGAGCTGGGTGGCCCGGGATGATCCCGAGGGCAGCTGTCCCGCCCGCTCCCCCCACACCATCTGCATCCTTTCGGGATGGGGTGCGTTGAGCCCTTCAGTTTCAACACAAACCAGCTGTAGCCACAGAAGCAGGTTTTGCATCTAAAAACCTTCCGAAATGGGGCACTGCGGCAAACTCCGCATTTCCACACGCGTCCCGGTCCCCCAAAAAGGGAAACAGCCTCAGGGGCCCCCAGACAGCATTTTTTTCTCCAAGGCTGGGCACCCGCTCGGCTCCATCCACACTCCCCACAGAGCTTTCCCACGCCGAGGGCTCCATCCCCCGCCCCGCCGCCGGAGCTCCGGGAGCCGCAGCCGGGGAGGGGCCCGAGTCGCTCCCGGTTGTGGCGCGGACGCACCCGGTGGACGCGGGGCATTTGCCCCGGGGGTCGCGTCCCGTCAGGCGGAGTTCCTCAGCTCGGCACGGCTCCACACCGAGCTCCGCGGCGCGGGAAGGGCCGGACAGAGCCGCCCCTTCCGCCCCGCCGGGGTCTGTCCGGGGCGTGCGACTGCGACCGCGTTAGCCCCCCTCCTCTGCTGAGGGGGTGCCCTCTGCCCCACCCCTTCCCCGCTGCGCCTTGGCACTCCTCCTTCACCCGGGGCTCACCCCTGCTCCTGACCCAGCCCACCCTGACATCCTGCATCTGCCCCAGAGACCCCGGCCCCTGCCGCCCACAGGCCCTCTGCCTGGGGATGCCGTCTCCTTGTATAAGAGATCCAGCATTCACCCCACACTACCAGAACCACTGCTGGCCCCTCCAGCAGCCCACCCTGCCATAGCACCCTTGCCGGGAGCCCGCCCTCCCTGCCCACCTTGCCCCTATGCCAGCCCTCAGCTGTGCCCTGTACCCCGTATCTCCTGCCCCGGAGTAGATGGAGCCCCCAGCATGGTCCTTGGCCCCTGCCCTGTGTCCCTGCATGGGACACGGCAGGCTTTTGGACAGGACCAGTAGGGACTCTGGGTGAGCTGAACCTGAATGACCTCTGTATGGTGAGCTCCCTGGCCTCTCTAGCACCCACAATTTGCTCATCACCACCTCCCAGTTACTGCTTAACTTTCCTTGGCACAAAAAATCGCTGCACTCCGTGACCTTAGGCAAAGGTGGCACAGGCAGGAGGGCAGCCCTGCTTCAGGTTTTCTTCCTGGTCTGGCCCATGCTGGGTGCCAGAGTGTCATGTGGAACCCTCTGGCACAGCACTGACACTGGTGCAGGGCAGCAGAGGACACTGATTCATCCCAACAAAAGGGTGAAAAAAAGCAGCTGGTGAGTTTCTCACAGCACTGGAGCTGATGTGGGAAAGGAGGTTTGGGGGCTTCACAGGTTGAACTCTTGGGCTTTCCAGGTTGAACCTCAATCCCAAAGCATTGCCTTGGGGCCCTCCAGCAGCTCTCGGGTGCATTTGCAGGATGCAGCCAGCCATATGCAGGATCCATCACAGATGGCAGGATCTGCTCCTGCAGGGCATTGCTCCCTTCCTGCCCAGGGCATCCCACTGAGCCTGCCAGAGCTCAGGGCACATCAGAAACAAGGGCAGTAATGCATCAGCTCTGGGTGACACACCATAGGCTCACCGGGGCCACCCTGCCCAGCCATGAGCTCCTATCAGAGCACGTGTATCATGCAGCTCCCCCAACCTCAGCCCTGTCAGGGGAAAAGATAGCCTGGTGACATCCCTCACTGCAGATGTCAACCCAACCCTGTCCCTACTCTGAAGATATAGGCCCATCCTGCTCTCACTGTCTGTTGCATCAGCCCTGGTTTACAAGCATGGTTTCCCCCATATCCCTTATAATGCTGGCACAAGGCACCCCAGCTTCTGGAAGAAGATTGGCATAGTCCCCGTGAAGGCTGGCTCTCTATTGGTCCCCTGCCCCTCCTTTGCTTCCCCCCCTGGACATCTCCACGCTGCTCACCTGCTCTTGCCCTTTTCCCAGGTATGATTATATGGCCCCCACTGCTCCCCAGGGAATACGCCCATTACCATGATGTCCAGGCAGGCCTAGAGCTGCTTGTTTGCTCTGGCTTGGGGACTGGGCCACTTCCCAGCCTGTACCTTACTCTTGCTGGGATTTCTGCTTTCCATGGCATGTCAGGGAGCTGGCTGTGGGCTGCCTGGGAATCAGAAGGCAGAGGTAGGCCAGCATCATCT
>CM031862.1:13578203-13595039 GCA_018697195.1 Certhia americana
GTGGCCACGTGGGGGGGTCTGCGCATGGAACTCCGTCCCGCGCGGGTAGGTTCAGGAGAAGGGAACCCTGTGAAGGGATCCACATCTCAGCATCTTTGCTGAGAAGGCACAGGGTCCCACAGACCTGCCACAAACATGTGTGGCAAGTAAGACGCTCCGGTGGGTGTCACCCAGGGAACATAATGCAGGTGCTCTGTCCATGATTCCTGTAACAGCCCAGCACTGCCCAAGCCTCCCTGCCTTCTCCTCTGCTGTCCCTTTGCTTGTGAACTATCAGCCCTATGGGGAAAGTTCTCTGGTGCACTGTAACCGGTGGGGTTTGCTTGGGGGAGCAGGAATGTTCACATCCTACCAGTTTCACAGATTTGGGGAACATCAGATTTCCCAGGCACCAAAAGCAATGCTGTACCACCGTCCAGAGCCACACAGCTGAATAGCAGGGTCTTAGCCTGAGACCAGCACTGTGGAACTGCCCTCCTGTGCAGGGGATGTGGGAAAGCGGGAGAAAGCGTGGAAGATGTGCCTGAACTCCCATAACTTCAGTTCACTATTAAAAAGAAAAAAAAATGCTGATGACAAGTCAAAGCAGCACCACACCTTGTTCCTTCACACTGTGCTGGGCTGCAGGATTGATGTCTCCCTACCAACGAAGCCATCCGTCTGGGCAATCATGCACTCTCTGTGCAACAGCAAAGCTCACCAACACGTGCAGGTGCGAAAAACATAAATTATGAAAATGAATAAGTGGTCTTGAAAGGGAACGCAGGGTTTACAGTTCACCAGGGAGCATCCCCTGCTGCTTCCCAGCACCCGGGAAGACAGAGCCTAGCCTTCGCTAACGGCAGCCGGATCTTCCCGGCTGCTCCATTCTGCTTCCTGGCTGCCTAACGAGGATGAAAGTGTAAATACCAGCATTTTTCCCAGGGCTGCCTCGGATGGGTTGTGGGGCCGCTGATGGGAAGAATACATCTTCCCAGGCCAGTCCCGGTGGATAGGGTGCTTATCTGGGACTGCGTGCAGGGCAGCGTCTCAAATAATTCACGTGGTTTTGCCCAGTGATAGTGCCTGGTGTCCGGGAAGTTGGCAGGGCTGGGAGGCAAACACGAAGTATTCAGAGTGACTGGGACAGGGAGAGACACATGGAGCACTCCACGGTTTGCCCCTACAAGCCTGCCTTCACCACTTCTTTCTCCTTTTCTCTGTAATAGAGGAGATTGGGAGACGCCAGTTGCAAACTCCGATGCTGTTAAGCCCCCACAGGAATCCAGGTAGAACCCACCAAGACATGGCCTGAGACATTATCAGTGACAGTATCAACTTGCAGAACCAGTTTGCTTTAAAAATGCAGAACTGATGAAGCTGAAGCTCCCACGAGGGTGGGCTCTCCAGAGAAGAGCAGATACCACCTTTGGGAAAGACCATGTGCCATGGACTCAGTGGCATCCAGAGGCTGACCCCAGCCAGGACACTGCCTGGCCCTGACCTGTCCGAAGGCAATACCCACATCGCCACCTGCATGCAGGGATTACTCTCTCACTTTTCCCAAGCTGCACATCTGAGCAGCCCACAGAGTTTATCAGGATCACAAGCTGCCTCCCTGTCCATACCACACCACATGGCTGTGCATGGTGTCCCAGCCCCAGGTCACATCCTGCAATATTAGTGCAAGTCCCCCACAGCAGACCACAAAGAATCAGAACACAAGGGTGCTCTTCTCTGCAGATCAGGTCACAAATTTAGGGGGACAGCCAGAGAAGCGATAATTACGCAGCTAATTATTACAAAGAGACAACCTTGATGTAGGCTACAAAGTAGCACTATCTGAAAGCATCAGGTGAGCAGAACCTGGTCAGGATGTGGATTTGCAGGTCAGGGCTCCCACATAGTCCCACAGCCCCAGCTCTGCCAGGGTCCAGGGTCTCCCAGGAAGGCACCCTCTGGAGTTGGGACATTTGGCTGGAGCCCCAGGGAACTGCACTGCCCTGCAGTACCTAGACACAGCAGGAGTCTCCCCGTTCCCATTTTGTTCCTCAGATGAATCAGACACGTACATGGGGAATTCTCCAGGAGGGAAAAAGGGAGAAAAGCACACCCTGCCAATTGCAAAACAGTCAGAAAATTGAATCACGTCCAAGGCTGCAAGCCCCAGATGCAATCCCACAGATAACCCAGTTTCAGTTCCACTACTATCAACTTACCACGAGGCAGTCATTTCCTGCAACTCTCAGGGAAATATCCCACTGTCCCTAATTACTCCTTTCAGTTCACTGTCTCAAAGATGATCCATAATCAAACACTGTCGGTTTCAGCCTCAGGAATGCACCTTTCACATTTTCAGACACTTTCCCTCTCTTCCAGACCCCTTCACCCTGGGGCCCTGCCACCCTGCAGCGATCAGGCTTACATCTCTCCTGCAGCACGCATCAGTGCAATGCTGGCAAACAAACTAACAATGTCGTGTGGAAACCATAGGGCTGGAAAAAAAACCCTGTCAGCATACCTAGAATAAAAGCCTCCTGACAAACCAGGATTTTCATCATCAAAGGTCTTCTAGGCTCTGCGGCAACACAGAAAAATTCAGTTATATCTAACCATACCGATGGTCCTGCAGAACATGAAGCCAACGTCCCTGCTCAACATGCACATGGTGGAGAAAAACTACACAGCTCTGTACAGTATTGTGGGATTGTTGCTCAGAGCAGCCCTCCACAAGGACAAGATCTGCCCAGGAGAGCTGGAGCCGAGAGCCACAGCGCAGGGCAGCGGCAGCAAGAGGCTGAGGTCTGGCCTTACAGAGAGAGAAGGGGCTCTACAGCGATCCTCCAGGCGGGCAGGACCCTCAGCGCTGCTGCCACAGAGCCCAGGAGGCTGTCAGCCCCCACGTGGCGCATGGAGATTTGCGATCCCGGGATGCAATGCTCCCCTTCGCTCCCTGCCGCTGCCCACGGCGCCGAGAGCTGCACGCTGGGACGCGTAGTCTCCGGAGACGGCGGCCCCGCTGCCGCCGGCCGCCTTGCTCCATGTTGCCTCCTAGGTGGAGCCCCGCAGCCCTGGCAGCCGGCCAGACGCCCGCTCCGGAGGTGGGGAAAAAAGCTGGGTAACTCCCGCCGAGAGGATCCAGCTGGCCTCGCTGGGGTAGCATGCGCCCGGGGGCAAACCATGATGTGACACTGGCGTGCAGTGCCTGCCACAAGGTCTGGACTACTCACAGATACCCATGGAGAGGAGGGAACCATGGAGTGTGAGCATGGTGGGAACCTAATCAGTGCAGCTGACAAAGCACCTCCATTGCTTCTTCGAGCTGCCAGGGCAAGTCTCTGCCCTCCTGCTCAGGCAGAATTCCCCTCTTCTCAGTACTTGGTTAAGAGGCAATATGGGAGTGGCTGAAGGAGGGACAGGCAGGCTGTCGGCAGCACTGGGGACAGAGGAAATGAAGTGGTTTACTGGACTCGCACCGCTGCACTGGCAGCACGTGCTGCCACTGATGTCAGGCCTTTGGACAACCAGTGCAGGACAGGGCCAAAACCCCAGGAAGCAAAAGGACAGGGTATGGTCAAGCACACCTACCTGGTGTTCCTGAAGGCATGAGGAACCCAGCCCCAGGGAAACCCTCTCATCCCAGCATCCCTGGTTACAACTCAAAACAACAGCAACCCACAGGGCGGCAAACCTCACTGCAACAAGCGTCACAACCCACAAACACACACACGGAGAGCACAACAGCAGGAGCACTCTGTCCGCAGATCACTCAGAGGATGGGAAGTTTCCAAGGGAGAGAGCCAGGAGAAGTGCTATCCTGCTCTGCCACCACATAGGACTTTAGGTTTGTATTGTTAATGCAGATGACAAGCTCACCCCAGTGCAGAGCTGCAAGCACATGAAAGCAGGCATGCTGAGAGAGACCACTCTGGGCCAAGCACTGCTGCCACCCTGCTAGCCATGGAACAGGGAGGGAGTCCTGGGGCTGGACTGGTCCATATCATCCTCTGCTCCCACATCCTGAGGGGGCTAAGCAAGCTCAGGACCACCAGCTATCACTGCTATCTGAAAAGAAGCTGAAAGAGGCTCCAGGTGCCCAGGCTGGGGCACCTTTGCTTCAACTGAACTTCTGTGTCTTTTCACTGCCCTTTTCCTATTTTACGTGGACTGTGACTTGCTCCTGGTGACCGTAAAAGGGCACCAAATGACACAACTATTTGTGTCTCCCCAAGACCTGTGCCAGCACTGAGCCGGCCTATCCCCCATTGGATCACAAAGTTTTCCCCTCTTTGAAGGCGACACAACTTATGTGTCATTCTGCTCCACACTACTCATCTTTGATGGGGGCTCAGATCACAATCTGGGATTTCTACAGCATCAGGAGGGGGAAGTGACCCATTCGTTTACCTGCAGTGAAAACCGTATAACTCCCCCACAATGAGAACGCTCCAAAACCTACGGGCTTTAAAGGATTTTACTGTACTTCAATCAGAAGGTAAGAGCTGATACCTGACCAGCCCTGAGGAGTCGGCTGCAAAACTGCTTAGACAAGGTGCTTTGAAAGCACACAGAGAACACTGGGAAGACCCTGGGACCCGGCGTTTTTGCCCTCACACTCTGGACACTTGCCTGCCCCACCTCTCCCAGCAGGCTCAGAGTACGACTCCGGGTGAGACAGAAAGCACATAGTGACAGTTTGCTAGCGTAGGCTATAGTGCACACTGTGTTGCTCCCAGAAGTTGACTCCCTGTTAAGAACCCACGCCTCAGAAACCCTTTGCTCACACCATCACCCTGAGAGCGGCTGACACCTCTGGTTTGGCTCCTGCTGTGGCCCTGGCTGTGCTATGGATGGCAGCTCCATCAGCAGCTCCTTCCATGGTGCCGTGCCCTTCTGCCAGCTAAGGCTGCAGGGATGGATTGGGAGCTGCAACAGCCAATGGAGCCCTAGTAGTGCTTATCACACCATCCTGAGCAGGCAGGCTGGCAGAGACTACCAGCCAGGCCCCCGAGATCAGGGCCAGCCCTACCACAGCAGGCTTCGTGCCAGAGGGCTCCAGGAAAACACAACCCGCTACAGACACCCCTCTTACCAAGCTCTTGCACGCATGCTGACATCCCAAACGTGGACCTGCTGAGCCTCCCCACTCCCAAGGATGGCTGCGCGTCGACCCTCAGCTTTGGGTCCCCCTTCTGACTGGCCCAGTCAAGTCAGTGCTTTGTCGGCCAGGGAGATGAGCCTCCTGTGCCCTGGCCTCGCTGGGTTTGGACATCAAACCCCAGCAAGGACAGCTCCTGAGAGATGCTCCGTGGCCTCATAGTGGTTTGCACCCCTTGAACCTTTGAATATACCATTTAGGAGGCAACCTGGGAGGCGGGTGGGACTCTTTGAGCTGCGAGCCAAGAATGAAGTTGCAGCAAGCTATGAGGTGCAGCTCGGTGGTGGCAAGCCCCCCGAGCTGGGCACTGTCGCCCCGTAAACCCGTGACAGCACATACAGGGGACCATGAGGGCGGTGGGGCAGCTGTCGAGGGGGCTTCGGCAGGGGAAGGAACCCGGACAGAATCACAAGGAGTCTGCGGACTGGTGAAGGATTCAGGGCACAGCAGGCATGGGGGCATAGTCTTGGCACAGCACTCCCCCCAGGCTGGGGCTGCTGCTCAAAAGCCAGTACGCGGTGGAAAAAAAAGGGGGAACCCTAGGGGAGGGGAGAACACCACAGGCAGGGAGGGGGAGGGAGGCAGACAGCGAGCTGGAGGGGAGGGAACAGCTGAGGGGCAAGGATGCACTGAGCAGCTGGGGATGGGATGAGGGCTGAAGGGAACTGCATAAAAGGAATGGAGAGAGGGGAGTCGAGGAGGGAATTGGAGCTGGCACAGAGAGAGCCGGGCCGGGGGATCCAGGGCGGCGCAGGGATCTGCCGCATATGTCACCGGGCCGTACGGGGGGCCCCGGCCACGCAGGTCGGCGGCGCGGTGTCGGCCGACGCACAACTTCGTCAGACGCGGGGGCCGGCGCAGGCGGGACCCCGGCCCTCAACTCCCGCCGCCCGAGCGGGGGCCGTGCACCGGGGCGGGGAGGTGGGAGAGACCTGGAAACGTCCGCGGGGGTGGGGGGGGGGAGAAAGGGGGCGCGGGCAGGGGGGGCGGGGTGACCTTCACAGGCGGCGGCGGCCGGTGGCGGGGGTCTGGCGGCGCACGGCGGCGGCGGGCGGCGGCGCGGGGCCGCCGCGGGGCGGGGTGCGGGCGGGGCGCGGGGCGGGGCGGGGGCGCTTCCTGTTGTCTGCGCCGCGGCCGGGAACCACAATTGGCTGCGGGCGGGCGGCGGCGGCAGCGGGGGCCGCTCCCCCCGCACCCCTCCACCGCCCCGCGCCGCTGGGGGCCCACGGGCCAACGGGGGACGCTCGAAAGGGGGTCCCCGGAGAGATGTTCCACAAACACAACGCCCCCCGTCCCCCGCCCGGCGTCGGTACGGGCACTCCCCGGGATGGGGATGGGAGGATGAGGTGAGCCGCGTCCCGCTGAGGGGAGCTCGGCACCAGCCGGCAAGGATTCTTTCCCTACTGCTAAGTTGAATAAAAATATACCTTTTCCCTAGCTTGGTTTCGGGGTGTCTGAAGTTTTTATTGTTTTTTTTTTTTTTTTGTGCAGGATTTTTGTTTTTTTTTTCTCTTTTGTGTGAAATACTTGTTTCCCTTTCCCAGGTTTAGGACTAGAAATACACAAATACAACCGTGGTTTGTTTGGGAGGGGGAAGGAAACTAAAACTGTTTCAGTTTGCATTGCGATCATACCCTGACAAAACAGGGAGTCTGCTTTCCTGATAAAACTGCAACCTCTTCCGTTCTCTTTTTTGTTTTTTTTTTTTCTTTTTTTTTTGTTTGTTTTTCGGCGGGGGGAGATTTTACAAAAATTTCCATTATGAAAACTAGTTCCGTTATTAAAAAAAAAAAAATCCATCCCCTTTTTCCATCGCCCTCTGCCCGGCACCTCTATCCCTGCAAGCGTGTCTGCTGCAGCCCAGCCCGGCAAGCCCATGGGCTCACACACACACACACACACACACCCGACACCTCTCACACACTCACACACACACCACACAGCACTACACACACACCCACACACACTCTCACAACACTCGACAAAAAACCCATCTCACACACACACACACACACACACACACACACACACACACACACGCTGGTACAGCTCACCCTACACACACAGGCTGATGTTCAGCCGATGGGCTGGCATGCACTTGCACGCCTTCCCAAACGCCTCCCGGCACAGCCCCAGCTGGGTGTGCACACATGCCTGGGGCATGCACACCCTCCCACATCCCCCTACTTGCAGGGCCAGGCCCACACCTCATCCCCTCCCCAAGCCTTGGGGTAATGCAGGTACAACCAGTTGGGTCCTGCCAAGCACACCTGCTTTCTCCCCCCCTCCACCCAACAGAGCAGACGTGGCGGGTGCAAAACTTCATCCATGAGGTTTTGGGGGTGTCCTCCCCTCTGTGCTTGTGAGCCCCCAAAGCTCTGCACCTGAAGACTGGGGATAGCCTCCTGCTCCCCAAACATGTTGCTGTCTGGGACCAGCACTGAAGAGGGACAGGCAGCATCCCCTCACTCCTGTCCCTCACATTCACCGGCTGAGTGAGGCTCCAGCCCTGTCCTGCTCCACACTGCACCATCATGATTTCCCCTTCCTCTCCCAGGCTACCCTGCAGTATCATATTCCACAGGCACATGGCACATAGACCAAAATTCTTTGTAAACCCCGGATTTACAGGGAGGAAAAACTCACTGTAAACCTAAAAACCTCTGTGACACCCTTCTCTGTGAAAGGCACCTGCAGCTGGAGGTACCCATACTATCAGTGCCTTGATAACTGGGCACAGGGATGCTATGAGTGCCCTAGTATGCTGCCCCTTCACTGCCTTGTCCCCCTGCCAGCCCAAGTCTTGTGGCACTGGGTGCAATAGGGCTGCAGTATGCTGCCCCCACTGTCATTAGGCCAAAAAAAAGTGCTGGCTGCAATGCTGGTGACAGCTATGGGGTGGCACAACCCTCCTTGCCAAGACAGGCCATTAAACATAGTCCACCTGCACCCCATTCCCACTCCAAGGCACAAAGACGCACAAGGCACAATGACCCATCAGCACTCAACACCACACTGCTACTGCAAAATTCTGAAAAACAGTGAAAAAAGGGACATTTTGTCCCCATATTAGAGACTTTTGGCACCAGTGCCACGGCCAGCAGATCAGAGAGCAGCCCCCATTCATCCCCAGGCCCCACGGCCTAGCCCAGTGCATCCACAGCAAACATGCCTGGAGCAATTTATCCCGGGGCTCAGCAGCCCTCCAGGACTGCTCACGTGTCCCTGCTCAGCTCTGACGACAGCGCTGGACTGTTCCACGTGGCTGCAGCAGCCCCAGCTGTTTATGGTTATAGCCGAGTTAATAATTAAATAGATGCTGGATGGAGAGCAGAAGGGCTGGGATGCAGCTGGGAAGCGTGTGTGGCAGCAGTGGTGTGGGGGAGCCCCTTCCTCACCATGTGCTCATGCCCACACTGTGAGGGGAGTAGAGGGCTATGCAGTTTTTGTGGTAGGGCTCTGCATCCCCCAGATCACAGCCTCCACTCTCCCCCTAGCAAGGGCCCCATGCCTGCCTGGTATCCCCAAAGTCCAGCTGTGATCCAACACCCGGTACAGGTCTCAGCCCAGGGAACTGGCAGCAGCTCAGGAGCAGGAGTGAGCACAGAGATACAACCCAGGCAACTGGATGGGAAGAGCCCAGTGGGGAGACCATGGTAGCCAGGGTCTCTCTGATCTCTATGGCCATGGCTTGGTGTGCCTGCAGAGTCTGTAGGGGATCCCAGGCGAGCAGGGCAGGAGGCAGGGCATGCTCACACTGACACCCGGCCGGGGCCCTGGCAAGCGCAGGCGTAGAGCAGGGACACGGAACACGCACTTACATAAAAAATAATAATAAAAATCTGCTAGCTCTGCAAACAGCACAGCTTGTTCGGGGAGACAGCCTCGCCTGGCACTTCCAAACCTCATGGACTTGTCCAAATAGCAGCCAGACCTGGGCATCATCACATGCATGCAGATGCAGCCTGCAGCAGTGCAGCACAGCATGCATCCTGGAGCCCCCCCTTTCTGGAACACAAGAGACAACCCCTCAAATCCTACCATCCTTCACACACAAATATGTTTTATTTCCCTGTTTCTCAAGAAAGAGCTTCTCTCCCCCCCCCAAAGCTATGCATGACCAGATAAAAATGGAGTTCTGGGGCAGGAGAGGCCCCCATTTTTGGCTGGAGAAACCAGAGCTCCATGTCTCCAGAGGAGGTTTGGGGGAGGCTGGAAACTACATGGTGAGTCATGCCAGGCAGGCAGCATATCCTGGGGGCTCCTGGGATTAACCCTTCAAAACCAGAACCACTTCCAGAGACCCAGAGGCAGAAATAAAGCCAAGGGGCTGGGAAAAAGCTACCAGAGCAGGATGGAAAGTTACAGGGTCACATTTTGAGCATCCTGCACAGGGCAGAGAAATCAATCTGAATATGTGAGCAGTGGACAAGCAGCAACCAAGTGCATGCCTTGGTGCCCATCCCCTCCAAAACAAGAGGACATGGAGAAAGGTTACAGTGGGGTGCAGAACCCCAGAGTGCATGAGGTTCATATGGGGTGTCCACCCCACATCATGCCTTGTGGTGGGTCAGCCTCATCACCAGTGGGCTGCCTACAGGTTCCAAGGCAAAGGTGCATTCCACAACTAAGCTTCAGCATGTCCTGTTAGATGGGGGTTTCCCTGTGGCATCAGCACCACAGAAATGCCCCACAGTGTTCCTGTGCTGTCCCTGAGATGCCGCAATGCATGTCCTGCAAGAGCTCAGCCCCAGCATGGCCACCCACAGCAGTGAGCCCCAGTTCCTCTACAGAAGCTTGGGGCCATCCTGCCAGAGCTGGAGGGTTTTAAGGCTCCTCCAGAGCCTCCAGGTAGATTCTCTCATGTTACAAGAATGGTTGGTTTTATAGCCCTTTTCCTGGCCTGGGAACCCACAGCAGGGAGGGGGTGACATGCAGCATGGCTGCACAGCCTCAGTATCCTATGCCTACCCTCTGTCCCCCAAGAAGACCATCTACCCTCCAAGGGACAGGCACTGCTGCTTCAAAGGGAAGCCAAAGCAGAACCCTAAACACGCAGCCCTGCAACTCCAGGAACTCAGCCCTGGTGGGAGAGCACCCTGGTCCCTGGCCCACTGTTCCCCCTCCATGTGTTCTCTCCACTCTTGTCTCCTAAGCCACAAAGGACCCTTGGCATCCACAAGAGATTTACATAGCCAAGAGCTGCCACCCACCAAACCCTCACCTACTAAGGCTGCCATCCCTCCTGGTACCCACATGTCACTGTGCCCTCCCATGCTGGAAGCTCCCCTGGGAGAAGGAAAGGGACATCTTACAGGGCCATGGCTGTACATGGCTGACTCAAAGCAGGTAACTCTTCACCAGCTGAGCCCACCCCCTGCCACCCCCCCACACGGTGCTGCCGAACACTCCGGAGAAGCTCTCCGAATATAGCAGCATCAAATAGCTCCATCAATAATGCATTGCTTCTGCTTCCTCTCACTGCCGTGTTTTCGTTGCTAACATGCGTGTCCTTCCTGTTAGCGGCTGCCTCCTCCCCACCAGCTAGGCCAAGCAGGGACACAGCCACAGTGGGATGGTGACGGCAGCTCCCACAGCTCCAGGTCTAATTCCTGTAGAGACTGACACAGAGCTCCATCTATGCCACTCGGGGGCAGCCTGGGGCTCTGTGGGGGAACCCTACCACCGTCCAAGCCTCCTGCTGCGCACGCGCTGGCAGCAGGCAGGGAGACTTGGCATGCCATGGCTGCCCAAAGGATTTGGCAGGGGCACCAAGCTGGGAGGAGCATAACATCTCCACAGCCTCAGCAGGGAAATGCCCCTCTGCAAGGACTTTTGGTTGCCCGACACTCCTCATACCCAGGCAGCACCCCAATTTCCAACTTCATGCAATGCTGTACATCAGGCTCCTCCAGCAGCTAGCTCTGCATTGCCATCCCTGGCAGGGAGAGAGTTCTCACTGCCATGCTCCTGCCTGCCCCTGCCCGCAGCTGCCCCGGGCTCACCCCGGGCCCAACCCGGGCCAGTTGGAGCAGGAAGGTTGGGGTGCCTGGACCTGCCCTGTGCCCAGCAGAGTTGCATGCCTGCAATGCCATGAGATGCAGTGGGGAGGCAGGAGCTGGTGTGGGCAAAGCTGGCCCCCACTGCCCTACAGCTAGTCACAGCAGGCAGGGACAATCACTGCCCTGGAAGGGAGACCGCCAGGCTGCACAAGACCCTGGTTAGAGGAGAATGCAGGTAGCAGAGCAGAGGTTGGCACAACTGGCTGCTGCAGAATGGTCCAGCATCCCAACACCACCAATGTCCCAGCCTGGCTTGGGCTGCAAGCACTTTGTCCAGCCACCTGGGCTGTACTGCACAAACCTGGCTGCATACACCATGCGTGCCCCTTGGTATGTAGCAGAGGGCCAGAGGCTGCTGCCCCTGCAGAAGGCAGGGGCCCTCTGGGCCCTCCTATTCCCTGCCTGCCACCCTTTCACCATGGGGCCATTCTGGGGCATAGGTACCATCACCTTGCTGCAAGGTAACCTCTGCCACCTGACTGTGGGTTCTACAAAACAGGAGCAGAGAGACCCCGCAAAAGGGGGGCAGAAGCTACATGTCACAGGGCCCCCCAAAGGAAGCAGTAGCAGAGGGGTTCAAGCAGGGTGTTATCGGTCGCCCTGCGGGCAGGGCGGGTCAGGGCTGGACAGGGGCCAGCGCCTGCCACAGCGAAGATTACGCCTCGGGTTTAACGTTCATCCCAATCCATGACCTGCCCGGGAGACAAGGGGCTGAGCTGCACTGGGAGGCTGGTTTGACAGATTTGGGGACTCCTGAGCCCCACCAGCACCCCTGCTCAAAAGGAACATCCAATACTGGTGTACATCCCACTCTCCCAACACCCCCATGAGCTCGCAGTAGTGAACCTCCCAAAAACCTGCCAGCATTACTCCCACTGCAGCCACCCCAACTCTGCCCGGCAGAGACACTGGGAGAGAGGGGCAGACTGCTGCCACTATCCCTGATCCAGGTGGGGCCCAGCAGCCCCCTAGCAGCCCTGCCTGCACCCCAGCACCCTCCTCCCCCGGCACCAGCAGGAAACCACAGCTGCAGCCTGCGGGCAGCTGATAACGGTCACCCGGCCCCATCCTGCCTGCACCCCAGCACCCGGGGAGCTGTCCCCGCACCCACTGCTCCCCAGGGCCCAGGGGTGCCCCCACAGCGTGCACAACGGCAGCCCCAGGGCCCAGTGTCACCCTGCACGGAGCTGGGGGCTCTTGCCGACAGTGCAGCATGCATCAGGACACATGGACAGTTGTTGTGCATGGGCACCATGCTCACAATTGTCCCAGCATGCTCCTGACACATTACGGAGACCCATGCCTCACAAGTTCTAGCAACATGGATATGGTGGGAGAATCCCAGAGGGAAGTGGGGGAGGAGAGGGTGGCATGAAATCCAGCGATCTGACACAAAAGGGATGGGCAGGGGACACTTGAGCTGCCTCTGCCCCTGCCCTGCCTGGGGGCACAAAGCCACCTGGTGAGTGCATTCCTGGCCACAAGCCCTCCCGGCTCACAAGGGTACCTCCCTGCCCCGGAGGTCCCATCCCCCGGGGGCACCCCTTCACTCCCCAGGGAGCAGCTTTCACAGCAGTTTCTGTTGAGCAGGTAACAACTGTTCCTGGAATAAACTTGGGGCCCAGTGCAAATACACAGTGCTGAACCCACTGGCACTAATGTGGCACAAAACAATCCAGGATTCTTCAGGTAAATCCTGGGTGAGCTCACACTGGCCCCAAGTAGCACTGGTCCCTCACACCAACAACAGGACCCCTGAGGAATCCCCTTGATGAGCACCAGACAGCCACAAACCCATCCTGATTTTGCCACAGCATGCCAGAAATAGTCAGGCAATGCAGCACACATGGTATCTAGAATCAGGCCCTTTCCTGCTGAAGGGGACGGGGCAATTAACATGTTTCATCCAAACATCACTGGTAAGGTGAAGAAAACCTGGTCTAGAGCACGCCCGTATGCACCATGAGGCCTCCTCTCCAACGGGCCCAGGGGCACCCCAAGGTGCCAGGCACCTCCAGGGGTGTTTGGGAGCCGGAGCCCACACAGGTCAGGGCTGCCTGGCCCCCCCGCTGCAGCACTCAGCCCGCTCGCTGCCATCCCTTTTCCAGCGCATCTGTCGCAGAAGGCATGTGGCACAGCTCGGCCTCGTGACGGTGGGGGATGCACGGCGCCAGCTCGGCAGAAGGGAGGGATACGGCACTGGGCTGTGCCCTGGCTGGACATGTCCATCCCAGGACCTGAAGCATGTGGTTTGGGAAGCTCTCCCTCCTGCCAGAGGGGTGCACAGGCTGGTTCTCTGCAAGGTGTCCCAGGGAAGGTGCTGACCTTGGGAAAGTTGCTTCCCTGCCATGAAGCTGGAGCCAGCCCTGCAGAGAGGGAGAACAGCTCCACTTCACTTTGCTCCCCTCCTCCTCCTCTGCACTGACACCATCACTACAGGGGGAAAAACAATGATAATAACAAAAATAATTAAGAAAGAAAGTGCAGAGCATGCTGGGAGAGTGAGAGGNAAAATAATTAAGAAAGAAAGTGCAGAGCATGCTGGGAGAGTGAGAGGTGCCCCCAGGGGTCAGGGCCCCGCTGGGGTCTGGATGCCAAGACCTGTCTGCCGGCCCTGCTCCAAGCAGCCCTGGGCCCAGCACCACCAGCACCAGCCAGCTGCTGCCCCAGCCTCTCTCATCTCCACTCTGAGCCCATTATGCTCCTGCAGCTCACTTTTCCATATCTGAGGAGGGAGGCTTTGCCCGCCTCAGCCCTCCGCTGGCCCCAGCAGCTCCCCACCATCCCCGGGCACAAGAGTGCATCAAGGTTCCCAGCCGAGCAACCTCCCTGCTCCAAAGCTCTTGCGGAGGGGAAGAAACGAGCAGGGAAACATCTCTGGAGGAGCTCGAGAGGAGCAGCCGTGGGGCAGGATGCACCCCCAGGGATGGCAAGGAGTACATCATCCCTCTGGGAGGGCACAACTTGGAAGGGGGGCAGCCACACACACACACACACACACACACACACACACACACACACACACACACGCACACACACACACACACACACACACACACACACACACACACACACAGAGCAGCTCCCAAGCAGGAAACTCCTCCAAGTTAATGCAGCCCTGAAGAGCAGCCTGGGCAGAGCGGCTCATTAAATGTTTCTGGCTGGCGGGAGGCCAGCGGCAGAGCTTGTGTTTTCTATATTCCGATAAACAGTCCGGGGAGGGGAAGGGGGAGGGGGGCGCAGGCTCTGGATGTGCCACCCAGCCCCGGCGGGGGAGCGGGGGAAGAGGCGGGGGGCACACGACCATTGCACGGCAGCCTCGTGTCCTCCCTGCCCTGGGGCAGCAGGCAGGGGCGGCGTGGGGAGGGGGGGACACAACACATGAAGCCATCCACAGGATAACTCCCAGGTGAGGGGTGACCCCACGGCTCCCCATCACCACAGCGAGGGAGGACCCCCCTCTTTGCGCCCACCAACATGCCGATGACATTCCCAGTGGCGCGGGGCCAGCTCCTGGGGAATCAGACGGGGCCCCACCGTTGGCCGTCACATGGCCTTCGCCCCGCCGAGGCGGGACCCCCGCCAAGGCTGGGGGTTTCGGGAGGGGTGTCGTGCCCCCGGTGCGGAGTGCCTGCGGGGCGGGTGCTGTGGTTGCTCGGCCTGGCTCGCAGGGAGGTTCACGTGACTTTCTGCTTGAGGAAGCAGCGCTCTGGCAGCTTCCAGTGGGAGATGGAGGAGGAGGAGGATGGGGGAAGGGGCCGCCTGCCTTCATAGAAACACGGCGGCGAGGCGCAGGCAGTGCAGGGGCGGGGGGCCGCCGCGCAGGGGCACCCCTTCCCTACCCCGGTTACCCAGCTGCAAACCCCTCGGCGGAGGCGGCTCCGGGGGAGGCACGGGGACTGAGTGCTGTCACAGTGCCCCACTGCCTCCAGCAGCCCCACAGCATGGGGTTCTGGCCTGGCAGGACGCTCTCTCGGGACTACAGGGATGCTGCCATGGGAGCTGGGCTGAGGAGCGTCCCTGCTGTCCCCCCCCACAGGGACCCCATGTGCCATATGCCCAGGGAAATGGCAGAACTCCATTCCCAAGGCCCCCCAAAGTTGAGTCCCTGGCTGCTGGCTAGCACCACAGTAATCTGGTGCTGGATAAGGTTCCAGCAGCCCTCCGAGACCCCTGCCCTGCCTTTTTCCTGGCACAGCAACATTCTGCACACAGCACCAGACAATGCAGCCAGGCCAGCTGCCCCAAACCTGCCCCCAAGGCCGGGTGTGCAGATGAGTATCCCAGTGGCAGCACCCTCCCAAGTGCTGGGACCTCACCAACTCATCACACCTATGTAGTCCTGCAGCCTTGTTTGGCCGCAGGCTCCAGAATTAGGAAGAAGCTCTCCAGCAGACGCCCCACAAGGGCCATGGTGGGGGGCCTTACAGCATCCATGTCCATCAGCGGCATTGCCAAGCCTCTGCAGGGACACTGTGCCTCACACCCACATGGGGAGCTGTAGCACCCTTGCCCTGGCCACAGGGGCACTTTGGGGTCACTCTTTACAGTGCCACCTGCATGCCTGCCCAATGCCTCTGCAGCACTCTGTTCCCAGTTCCACGCTGGTATCAACATCCATATTCTCTTGGGTCTCAGATCTCTTAGTCCAACAGATCTCAGCATCCATGCCATGGAGTTCTAGCCTCATAACTACGTCCCAGCACCCATGCCACAGGGTCCCAGTCTCACAGCCAGACCTCACCAGACCCCAGCACCCATGCCATGGGGGTTCCAATCCCACAGTCAGACCTGTGCATCTATGCTCTAGGGACTCCAGCCCTTCAGCTGGATACCAAACAGCCCATACCATGGGGACCCCATCCCCATGGCTGGACCCAACAGCCACACCATAGTGACTAGGACTCCAGTTCCCACACCTTGCTGAAACGCAGAGCTTATCCCCAGCACCATGGCCAAAACTCAGAATCTACACTGAAAAGTCCCCTGTATTGTAGTCAGCTTCCAGCAGCCATGCCCCAGGAACCCAGCCCCATAAGCAAACCCTACCACCAATACCACGGAGACCCCAGCACCAACATCATGGTGACCCATCAACGCCATGGAGACCCCAGCCCCACAGCCAGATCCCAGCACTAATGCCAGGCAGTCCCAGGGACCAATACCATGGAGAACCCATCCCCGCAGCTGGACTCCAGCACCAGTGCCTTAAAAGACCCCAGCATTAACGCCACGGAGATACCAAGCACCAATGCCATGGAGACCCCAACACCAATGCCATGGAGACACTAAGCAACAATGCCATAAAGACCCCAGATCTGGGGATCCCGGCCCCAAAGCAGGACAGCAACATCAATGCAGTGGGAAGCCCAGCCCCACAGCCAGACCCCAGCACCATTCTTAGGGGACCCAGCCCCACAGCCGGCCCCCAACACCAACACCACGGGACCCCAGCCCCACAGCCAAACCCCGACACCACTGGGGCCCTTACCCCGTAAGTGGCCCCCAGCTCCCCACCCAGCCCCGATGCCGCGGGGACCCCAGCCTCAGGGGCCGCCCCCGCCCCACGCCCCTCCGCCGCGCCACTCACCAGGGCATGCACAGCCCACTGACATCTTCACATGCCTGGCCCGGCCG
>CM031862.1:13602403-13679291 GCA_018697195.1 Certhia americana
GGACTATTACTCCCCTACCGAGGCAAATCAGGCGCTGCAGAGCTCCAGTGACATTTCCACACTGCACCTTGCTGCTGTAACATATTTCTGAACTCCATGAGATGATCCTACCATCCGTCTGGGGAAAAAAAAAGCCACAAGAAAGAGCACCCAAAAGGACTCTGGCTTCCTTAACAGAGGGTACCAAACAGGGCCAGGCCAAGCACTTTGCACACCCTGGCATCCGGCTTGCCTTCTGGGGAGACAGGCTGGACAGCAACTGTGTCCGTGAGCCGAGTTAGGCTCCTTCACAATTTTCCTCCGTATTTTCTGTGTGCCAGCTTTGAGAGCAGCACAAGCCCCAGCACCAGCAGTGAAGGAATGTCAGTGAAGTGAATGTCGGAAGCGGAACGGCAACCACGTGCCCATACCCTCCTTTCACACCTGGTATTTTTCCATCCCCCTGTGCATGTGCGTGTCACCTCCACAGCCTTACATGAGGCTGGGTCGTGACGCGTGTGGAGCCCCCGGCAGGCTGCATAGGCACCGTGAAAGCTCACAGGCAGGGACAGCAAGCCGCTGCGCCCACACAGCTCTGCCGCCTGCTTCCCGGTTAGCGCGGGGACACGCTGCTTCGGCCGCGCACACGTGTCGCCGCAGCCGGCGTTGGCGGGCCCGTGGCGCGCGGAAAATGCGCGCCCGCCCCGCCCCCAGGGGGCGCTTCCCGCCAGTCCCCGCCCCTCCCCACTAGGGGAGGCGGGGGGGGCGCGCCGGGGGTTGGGCGACCCCCCTCCCCTTCGTTCCGGCCACGGCAAAGCGTGGCGGCTAAGCCCGCGGTCTGCCCGCCTCAAGATGGCCGCCCCCCGCCCGTGGCCCGGGCGCCCCCTCAGCTGGTGCCCGCCTGTCGCGCGGGGCCGCGGCGAAGGGTTTGCTCCCCGTGCCGTGCGCGGGGTGGAGCGGCGCGAGGGTCCCGGGAGGCTGTAGTTGCGGGGCGTGGCGGCGGTCACGTGAGCGCGCTCGGCAGTGGCCGCGCTGGAGCAGAGGCGGCCAAGATGGCGGACGCGGCGGGGCGGAGCGGTGCCCGCCGCCAACGGGGCCGGGGCCGGCGGTGCTGCCGCCGCCGCCGCTCCGTGGGGTCTGGCGAGCGGCGGAGCTCTGCGCGAGCCGCCTTTCCGCGCCGGCAGCCCCCTGCAGGTAAGGGGCGGCGGGGCGCGGCGGACCGCGCCGTGACACGTGGAGGCCGGGGCGGCTCCCGCGGCGGCAGCACCACGTGTGCCGGGAGCGGGCCCGCCGCACCGGCGGCGGACGGGGGCCCTAGCACGGGCCGGCGGCTCCCCCGCTGGTCCCGGAGTAGGGCACCCTTTCTGTAGGGTGGGAGTGGGGTGCCCGGAGCTATTCCGCCGGGGTGGCGTATCGGCGAAGGGAGATTATGGGGCTGGGGGACCGCCCCAAGGCCACGGGACCCAGCGGGACGGGTGGCTTGGTGTCCCCTGCGGGAGGTGACACCCCGGCTTTGAGTAGTGGGAGTCAGGGGTATGCCGCTCGCGTCATTCCCCCGCGGTTCCTCCATCCCGGTGCCACTCTCTGCCACCTGCGGCCGCGGGGAGCTGGGGCCGGCGCGGTTTGGGACACCGACACCCGCCGGTTTCGGTGGCAGGAGCTCTAGCTGAGAACGTGGCCCGGGCCGGGGATGGTTCTCCGAGCCGTACCGAGAGCTTATCCACGGGAAGCGGGGCTTTATTTCGCAGCAAGAGGCTCCCGCGCCGGGGCAGGCGTGGGGCGCGGTGCTGCCGCTGTCACCGGCCCCGGTGGGCCCCTGCCGCGGCTGGGCTGGGTGCGATGCGCTGCTGTCTGAACGGGGAGCGCAGGGAATGCAGCATCACGGGAGGGGACGTGGGAGCACCTGCGTTGTGCGTTTGTCGGGATTTTTTGGGGGAAGCCCTAGGCTTCTGCCTCCCCCAGGGTCCTTCTGGCCGAGGGGCTGCGGGTCAGGACCCCCCCATCCCGACCCCGTGCTGGAGGATGCCAACCCCGTCTCGCCCCTCCCCGATGTGACCAGAGTGGGCTGCGTATAGGGGAAGAGAGGTGTGTTCCCGCCTGATCCCGCAGCAGAGGAATCCACGGAGCATCCTCTGGCTGTTCCGCGCTGGCCGGGCGGAGCCCCCCGGCTTCCCGGGCTCACCCCTCGCCGCCAGCTCCGGCGCTGTGAGAGCAGCCTTGGCAGCCAGCCGGGGACCATGGCCGCCCTGTGCTCGGGGCGTAGCCGCAGCACGCCGGGCACACGTGTCACCAGCGGCCTGCGGGGGCCTCCCTTGTCCCTTCCGGGGACCAGAGCAGCGAACGCAGTGTATCCTGCGCCGGGTGGGTGCCGGAAGAGCTGGTGGCCACGCTTATACTGTGTCCATTGCGAGCAGTTAGTGCCTCACGTGTCTAAAGCCCTCTCTGGGGCTGTGGCCATCCTCCTTTCTCACCGGCAGTGCTGGTTGCTTGGGCACAGCGTGGCCGGAGCTGAAACCTGTCCTTGAACATTCCCGTGACCCTCTTCCCTGCAGCGCTGCTGTAAACCAAACACAGGGAGCTGTGAAGGAAGGCACGGGAGGTTCCCCCCTCCCCTCGGGCTAGAGTGACAGGGGTGTTGGAGGGAGGAGAGCGGGCAGGACGCGGGAGCAGGATGGGGTGGTTTTGTACCCCGCCCCGACGCACTAGAGATGCTCATGCAATGAGGGGCTGAGGAGGTGCCCGTCCCGGTGGACAAGGGAGTCCTGGGGGAACACAGCCCAGGGACGTGACTCACGACTGTGAGATCCTTGTGAAAGGCGTGAGAGGGATCAAGGAAAAGCACAGGGAGATTGCCATCCCTCCCTCCCTCCTGGGCTGCGGGCAGGAGCCACCCCAGGAAGAGGCCATTTGTAATGGGGGGTTTACTTCCCCTCTAATGTCCACGCGCTGATCACACAGCTGGAAAACCCTGCTATTAAGATTTTCTTTGGGGAGAGGCTAGCCTCTGTGGCCAGACTGTGAGACCATGGGCTGTCATCTGGATTCCTTTGCCACTTCAGGCAGGGTTCAGATGGTTCCTGTGTCCCTGTTGGCTGCTGACTGCTGCTCCATCTGGGTTCCTTCGGTGGTTGGGTGCCTTTGCCTGCCGGTCCCGCGACTCAGGGTTTGCATGCTGGGGCTGGGCGGGGCTGGACCCACGGCGCGTCAGAAGATGGATGTCCTCCAGTATTGCCTGAGGATTTTGGCGGGAATCGCAGTGAGGATGCACCTAGAAGGCTTGCAAGCAGGCTCTGTGATGCATTGACCAACAGTCAGCACCAGCAGGAGGGGAGGAGATGCTGAGCAGAAAACTAATCTAAAGTGCCCATAGCAGATCTGTATGGTGGGGTGCGAGTGATTGTTCATTAGAGTCACTGATGGGCTCTGCTTCAGGCAGAGGGCCCTGGAGAGAGAGGGCTGGGTGGCAAGCTGCCTGCGAGCCCCAAACGCAGACTCCTGTTTTTAGGGCTGTCATGTGTGTCACAGACTGGGGAATTCGGGATGGGGTAGCTTGGGGCTATGCTCTGGGTAGACTGGCTTGATTTTCCCAGCTGGTCTGGGATGCCTGTGTCCTGGGGTTGCCAGGACTCTGGCTGGCTACAGTGTGGCTGCTTTATCTTATCTGAGCAAGTCTCTGAAAGAACCCCAAGGGACAGGGACTTGGGCATGTGGCTTTGGTGCTGTCGTATTTAGAAACACCTTATTTTGTCGGACATGCCTGCTGTCTCTCTGATGCAGTTTACTGCTTGCTAGAAGAGGATTTCAAAGTATTAGCAGATTCTCTCTAGGGACAAGGTATATTTTGTTCTGCATGGGCACAGGCTCACACAAGCTGTGGTACCTACATGAAATGCAGGTGAACTGCATCAGCTGTGCATCCCCCAAAGTTCAGCTGTATTCTCATGGTGCTGGTGCTGCTCCAAGGGCAGGAAGATGGGTTGCAGCCTGCTCCCAGCTAGGTTTGGGAAGGAGGTGTACTCTCTCAGGGCTCTGTCCTTGGTGCCTTTATCTTCCTAGCTTTCATTATCTCTCTGCCTAAGCCTATCACAAACAGGAATTCACACCCTGTCTAGTGCTGGTAACTTGCCTGTGCCTCTGCTCTGTGTGTCTGTGGCTCTGCTCAGCCGGGGGCTGCAGCCCCTGCCCTTGCTCAGCATTTGGTTTTTCCTCTCTGGCCTGCAGCATGGCTGTGTGGCACCCTGGAGTGCAGTGCAGATACTTTTTTTGAAGTTACCCAAGCATCCCTGGAGGTGGTTGGGGGACTGGAAAGGATGTGGGGTTGGGAGTTTGAAGGAGGAAGAGTAGCAAAGCTGGTTTGGTCCTGGATTACAAGCACCGACCGTGTCCTTTTGTAGCCTAAAGCAGAGGTATTGGGGTAGGGCTCCGACAGTGGCAGTTGGCTGCACCTCTCTTGCTGACTCCTGCAATTTTGTTATGAATTTCGTAATGGTTTTGGGCTTATCTGAAGTGCCGACAGCCAGAATTGGAGGAGCACGTGACAGTCCATGAGGTGGTGGGAGCTAGCCTGTCCCCTCCCTGTCCTGCACGACCAATGCTGTGGTGTTGGGTAGAGCCTGGTGTTTTATCTATTCATCTTTCCCAGTCATGCAGCTGCAGAGTGAATCAGGCAGAAATTTTTGGTGTGGAGGCATCCTGGGTAATTGGAAGGGTCTCAGGATGAAAGCAGCACAGGACTTTGTGCAGTGGACTCTGCTGGGAAGCAAGGGGGAAGGTCCCCTGTGCCACCTTCTGACCTGTACCCCTGTCACTGTTTTCAGCACAGGCTATCAGGAGCCCATGTGTGCTGCAAGGAAATCAGTGCTGGTAGCGAGGCTGTGCAAGGTGTTTACCTGTCTCCCCATGCTCCTCAACAGTGCTTTTCCCTCTAGGAGGATGACCTGAACTTAGCATCATTGGATGCAGAAACTATCTTAGAAGCTGAAGAGATCCTGGGGACAATGCAGAACTATCTCGACTCCTCTGTGATCTCCATCATTGAGGATCTTTCTCTGAGTGAGGTGGGAGCTCACAAACAGATGCAGGATGTGGCAGCCAGGCTGGCCTTGGCTGTGGCATGGGTGGGGGTGGTGGCAGTGTCTTCCATGTTCAGAACATATGGCTGTATCCCATTGCCCTCTGTCCCTGCCATTGCTGCAGAGCAAGGCCTGCCTGGATGCACAGAATGAGCTGTCCCTGCTGAACGCCATCACAGAGATCCTGGACAGCACGGATGATGAGACCCTGTCCCCCTTTGACACCATCATCGATGCAGAGCTGCTGACCTCACCCCGTGAGCGGGAGAATCCCTCGGTAATTTGGGGAGCAGATACAGCCTGAGCCCAGAGCCCATGGGAAGATGCTCAGGCCGGGCTCTGCTAGGTCCTAGCATGAGAGTGTCCTGAAATAGTAGGACCTTGGTCCCCAGTACCCTGAGGTGTGCTCTCATGATGGTTCCAATGTGAAAGAAGTGCTCTGGAAGGCCTTGCCTTTGCCTTGGGTCTTTATATAAAGCCAGAGATGTGCCAAAGGCTTTGGGAAGTAGCATGTCCCCAATGGGAGCTGTGTGCAGTGTGGGTGAAACAGGGCTATTTGCTCTTGGGTTTTGTGGGGTGAAGTGCATGGGCACTGTAGGGCCAGGGATGGCCGGTCCCCTCCAGCAGCACAGATCTGCCACTGTCTCATCTTCTGCCACTGTCTCATCTTCTGTGCATCATTCCAGTTTCAGAAGTTTCTCACCTTATCCCGCCCATTGCTGGAGTGTGAAAACCCTACCCTGGAACAGCCTAAGGCTCTCAGGCCTCTCAGCAGCAGCAGTATCTCTGTGGTTGGGAAGGTAAGCAGCTGAGCTGGGGAAGGTGAAGCAGCAGTGTTGGGGTGGTGCTGGCATAACTGTCTCTGCTGCAGCCCCCAGCCCCAGCCTCCTTCCATTCTGGCACAGACATCCTTTCCCAGAAGCGATGCTTCTGCAAGGCACCAGTGGCAGTTGGGAGCAGGGTCTGCCTGAGGTGGTGGGCTCCAGGGACCTGGGGATGCTCCCATAGGAGCGTCAGATTTCCAGCTCTGTTGTGTTTTACTGGTCAGGTCAAATGTGTCCCAGCTTTTTGTCTGCCATGGGGCTTTGCTATAGAGTTGCAGCAGACCCAGTTTGCTGTCCTGGGGGAGTGCTGCTAAAAGCCCAGGAACTGATGTTTGCTGTGGTCCCCTTCCCAGACTGACACAGACGTGCCCTGGGACCGTGCTGCTCGTGGCCTCGAGGACCCAATGCTGCCAAAGAAGCAAGTCTGCAGCACCCCAAGGGTGGAGCGGAAGGTGGGCTGGCACCGAGCCCGAGAGAAGCCCCTGCCACAGCGCAGTGATGGGGAGGAAGAAGAGGAAGAGGCTGTCTTGAGCCTGGACCTAGAGAGCAGCATGGGGGCTGTGGATTTCTGTGTGAACGAGGCTGGGTCAGGACTGGAGGAGCATGAAGATCCTTGCATCATCAACACGGGTGACGTATCCCTGAGTGAGCTAGTCAAGTCCATGCATCCCTACTGCCTGCCCACCTTCACTGTGTGCCTCGACCCTGACACTGAGCCTGTGGCCAAGGAACTTCTGAGCAGTCCTGTCTTGCTGGAAATTGTGCCTGGAGAGGGAGAGAGTGTGGAGATCCCGGTGGTCCTGCAGCCCTTGACTCCCAGCTCCCCTGACCTGGAGCCCCAGCTCCTGGGAATAGAGAAGAGTACCAGGGAGTCAAACCCAGATCTAGGAGAGCTGCCAGGAGCTCCAACCCAGGAAAATGGTGTGGAAGAGGAGGAGGAAAAACTGCCCCAGGAGCCTTCATGCACCATCCCGGAGGCCACTTCCCCACTGGAGACAGCAGCACCTGGAGCCTCAGGTCCCAACAACAGCTCCTGGCACAGCACAGAGGCCCCAGCAGATGGAAAACGTGAATGCTCTGAGAAGGGACGAGGCCGTGAGAGAGCAAGGAAGAGTCGGAAAAAGAAAGCAGAGGAGGACAAAAGCAAGCAGGCCAGGCCTGGCAGGGATGTCTTAGCGCACCGGCTCCGTTCCGCTGGCCCTGGACAGCCCTATGTCCAGCCAGCCATTGGCCGGCAGCGGGCAGAGTGTCCCTCTGTTCAGGTCTCAGACTTCCTGGCACAGCAGCTGGAACGAGCCCGGAAGGAGGGGCAGATGGAGCTGCATGCTGAGCGGGCACCACGACCCCAGGGCAGGCCTCGGAGCACAGCAGGGGTGTTCCTGCCCAAGAAAGTGAAGCAGGACCTGCAGAAGGAGCCAGCATATGTGGCCCTGGAGAACAAGACTCTGGTGCCCCTGGAGAAGACTGCACCAAGCATGGAGGGGCAGCCAAGAGCTGCATGTCCCAGCTTGACGGACCATGCTGAGGGCCAGAAAGATGCACAGCCATCTGCTGAACAGAGCAGTGGGGTCTCGGAGGCTGTCTCTCAGCTCCTAGAGCAAGGTGTTGGGCTGGAGCCTGCCCAGAGCCTGCCAGCAGCAGAGTCAAATGAGGGCCTGCCCAAGGAAGCCAAACCCAAGGCCCTGAGCCTGCGTGAGTACCGCATCCGCATGCTGCACCGTCAACCCAGCACAAGTGGCAGCCAGGAAGGCAAAAATCAAGTGGCAAGCAAGTGGCCCAGTGTCCCTGAGCCTCCGACAGAGCTGGCAGAGATCCCCTGCCTGGTGTCACCCATGCGCTCTGCCACCGAGGCAGATGGTGCTCAAAAGGAACCAGACAAACCCACCAGCCCTGCTGCTGTCCCTCCACCCAGCAAAACTCTCACTGCTCTGACTTCAGTCCCAGCACCTGCCACGGCTCCACCACCTCTATCAACACCAATGCCTTTTGTGACACCAAACGTGCCCCTAGCTGCTGGGGTGGCCCCCGCTGGGATGCCACCAGCCTCTGCCGGTGCTTATGCCCTTTACCCACCCGTGCCTTCCTGGCCCTGCTTCAGCCCGCAGCCCATGGGCTGCCATGGTTTGCCCCCACCACCCAGTGCCAGTTCCTCCAGTACTTTTCACGTGGTGCCTGGCCTCCCGCCTCCAGCCATGGCCTGGCCCCCTCCACCTGTGCCACCCCCCCCTCCATTTGGCCCAGGTGGCCCCTATGCCCCAGTTGGGTGGGCACCACCATCCTACTGGCCAGGAGTCCCTATGCCGCCTCCGGTGCCTTCCCTGGCATACAGGGACCCCGGAGCAGCAGTGCAGGTTGCCACTGCCTTCCCAGCTGGCAGCCACCCTGGTACAGCCCATTTGCATGGGCAGCCTCCTGCCACCCCTATGCTCAGCTGCCCAGATCCACCAGCCTTCCCCACTCAGTTGCCTGCTGCCCCAACCAGCGAGATGGAGGCTGCAGCTGGCCCAACTAGGCCAGTGACTGGCAGGGTGTCAGACCCCAGGAGGCAGGCACGGCTGGCAGGAGAGAGCTCTCTCCCCAAGGCCCCTCTGGCTACAGCCCCAGCCCAGCCCCTGCCAGCCCCCTCAGCTGCCACTGCCCAGTCCAGCAGGGTCCCTCCTGCAGTGCCAGTCCCCCAGGCTGTCTCCACCCAGCCTCTGGAGGAGCCCCGAGCTGCAACTCCCAACCAGCCCCCAAAGGCCCTCTCAGCTGCCATCTGCTGCCCAGCAGAGGTGTCTCCTGCTGCTGTTGGGGAGTCTCCTGACACCCACACCATGGAGAAGGCTGTAGGGCCAGGTAAAGAGGCAGTGGAGAAAGCCTTGTTGGAGCCCAAGGCAGCTGCTGGGCAGGAGTTGCCTGGCCAAAAATCCATCTCCCAGGCCGTGGCACCACCACCACCGAAAGCAGGTCGAGAGAGCGGCCTTCCCACCAAGGCACCCACTGTGCGGCCGTGGAGGCACCAGCCACTCCTGAGCCCAGCCCAGCCCAGCGACAGCAGCAAGGACATTGTGCAAGCCTTCATCAGCGAGATCGGTGAGTGGGAGGGCAGCAGGATGCTGGGTTGATTGTCAGCAGCCAGCAAGGCTGCAGTGCTGCCAGCAACCTGGGTAGCAGGACTGGTTCTTGGCACTTCTGGGGGCAAGGGTGGCAAAGCTATGCCCACAGGCTTGCAGTCTCTTCCCAGTACTCTGCTAGGATGTTGCCTACAGTGGTTGCCTACAGGTCTGGGCTGGCTGTCTTGAAACTTCTCCCTTCTGGGACTGCAGAGCTGGGTGCTCCTGTCCTTGCTGTGGGAGACACAGAGCTGCTGCAGGCTCTGTTACTGCTTTTCCTCCCCAGTGCATGCCCCATCATCCAGGAAGGATGATGCAAGGGGAGAATGGCGTCAGGGTGCATCACTGCAGTGCTGGGAGAATTCTAGCTGATCTGACTTGTGCTTTCTCCTTGGCCCAGGGATTGAAGCCACCGACCTGTCCAGCCTGCTGGAGCAGTTTGAGAAGTCTGAAGGTGCGGATCTAGCATGCCATCCCCTGCAGGGCTCCCTCCATGCCATGATTGCCTCCCTGGGCTGTCCCTGCTCCCTGTGTCAGGGTGGTAGTGGGAGGGCTGTGATGCTGCTGCCTGTGGGCTTGTGTTACCCTGCCCAGGTGTTTTGTCCTGGGGCTGTCTCTGCCCCATCTCCTTGGCCTGTGGAAACACCTGGGGGTCCCCATGGCAGCCAAAGGGGTGGTGAAGAGTCTGTGAAGGAAAAAAGATGTGCAGCACCTGTCGTCAGGGAGCTGGGTTTCAGGTGCTGTGAAATCTCTTCCAAGCTGTTCCTAGGGTACTTTTTGGACCCTGTCCTTCAGCCCTGCTTGTTGCCACTCTCACCTGCCTGTTCTCTTTTTAGCCAAGAAGGAGGAAACTCCTGTACAGCCCCCTGAGGAAAGGCAGCTGATGGAGAGCTCTGGGTGAGTATCAAAACCTTGGCAGCTGGTACCCAGCCTGGAGCCCAGCAGAGCAAGGGCACAGGGCAGCTTTTCAGTCCTGGCAGGGTTTGAAGTGTGCTGGGGCACTGTGTCCATTGGCCTAGGTGGGGCTGAGCTTGTCACTGGACTGGGACAGAGCTGGCACTGAGGGGAAAAAACTGGGAGCAGTGGTGATGGGCATGATCAGGTTGTGCAGGTTTTATCCTTGCAGCTCTCTTGGATACTCTATCCTCATGAACTGGCCAGTGGGTGCCCTGGATGTGGGGAGTGGAGCTGGGCTTTGCCTGCTGTGTTTGACAGAGCTCCTTTCCCATTCTCAGGCCTGAGACCCAGCAGGATGCACCAGCCCAGCAGGACAGGAGCTCAGGCCTGCAGGCCTCTGAGCTGGCCAATGTGGCAGGTAAAGAATTCTTGGGGCGAGGGAGGGTAGTCTGCCATGTTGTGGCAGGACTGTTGTGTCCCTCACGCCCTGGGGAGTGATGGTAGCCAGGACATGAGGGAACCTCAGCTGGGTAAGTTGCAGCAAAGGGCTGCTTTTGTAAGTGTTCTGGTGCTCTCCCAGGCCTCACACCCCCAGCGACACCTCCTCACCAGCTCTGGAAGCCTTTGCCTGCTGTCTCACTGTTAGCCAAGACCAAGTCACCTGGTCCCATGCCCCAGGAAGGGCCCCAGAAGATGACCAAGCTGATGAAAGCCAAGCCACTGCCCCCAAACAAGATCCAGGTGAAGAGCATGGTGCCAGCCCCTGCTAGCACAGCCCCCAGCCATGTCTGCTCGGGAGACCATGACTACTGCATCCTGGGTACCCCACGGCCGAAGAGCAGCAATATCCCTGGCACACCTGCCGAAGGTGGCTCCCGCTGGAATGTCAAACACCACAGGGACATCACTATCAAACCCATCTCCTCCTTAACCAAACGGACGCTGGACCAACCTGAGCCCACCCCACCAGCCCCTAACACCACCGTGGGGCACAGCCAGGAGCCCCTGGGGATGGCCTGCCCAGCTCCCCTGGATTATCGGACTACCATCCCAAACAAGGCCACCACTGAGTGCAGCAGTCCCCCCACTTCAGTGCTCCTGTCTCCAGCTGCATCCCCCTGCCGAGACCAGGAGGTGCGGACTCCCAGTGCCCAGGCCAGCCATGCTGCTGCCAAGAGGTCGCTGCGCTGCTACCGGAGACCCCAGGACTCACCCAGCCCCTCTACTGACAGCTGGAGGGCTAGCCGGAGCCGTGCCAGCCGTTCTTTCAGCTCCAGTTCGGATGGAGCTAGTGAGTCCTCATCTTCATCCTCGTCCTCCCGATCCCGGTCACGGTCGCTCTCCCCACCCCCCAAGCGGTGGCGAAGGTAAGCAGTGGATTGTTGCTTGCTCTTGGGGCAGTTGTCCAGTGGCTGGTCTTTTGCAAGTTCCCTGACACATCTTTATTGTCTACTAGATGGCTGGATTTGGTATGTTTGTCCTTGTGGCCCTTCTGAAGAAATATTTGGATTGTAGAGGGTGGGGGAGCTGCAGCAGCACCCTGCCCATCCATTTCTGGCTGTAGCCCACATCTGGGCCCATGTGCCTGCAAAGCCACCACTGAACCAGCCTTCCCTACTCCTTTGGAACACCCAGTCCATGTTACAAATTCTTGGCTACATCTTTGCTTTTGGCTGCTTTTTCTGGATTATTGTGGCAGGTGTTCATATTTGTGCTATGGGGCTGCTGCAGCCCTTGGTGTAGAAATGAGAGGAGCCACAGTGGAGCTCTCCAGGGAGCTGCTGGAGGCAAGCAGGGAAAAACCTGTCTAGCTTGGCTGCCTCGGGGGCTCCCTGTTCTCTTTAGGCAGGTGTCTGTGAAGGAAAGTGGGACATATTTGTCTCTGTGGGATGCATTTCTTTTGGAGTCTTTGTGCATCTGAGTGATGTGCAGCCTGTCCCAGCTGGGCTGTGAGGTATTAGAGCTGGTCAAGGGTTTCTCTTTATGTCATTCTTTTGATGTTCAGCCAGTTCTGGAGATGTCCCTGGGCATGAGGGGCCTGTCCAACACAGACCCCCTTCATTGATGGCCAGTAAATACAGAGGCTGGAGCTGGAAAGGGCAGGTATAAAAGTGCCATGTTCCATGTATGTGCAGCTTGGGGATTGTCAAGCAATGTCTGCCTTGGCTTTCCAGCAAATCCAGAAAATGTCCACATGAACTGTGCCACCCTGATTTCCTGTCCTCCAGGAGAATATGTGGCAGAACCAGACAGCATGCCCTGCCAGGCCTGGGTTTGCCCCATGGGAGGGACCACCTATGGCCAGCATGTCTGGAGAGGGACTGTACTCCTGGCTGGAGGCAGTACAACTTAATCCCAGAGGTGTTTTGGTCCTGCTGTCTGTCCTTAAGCTTTTTCCCTGGCCCTGCTGGAGAAGCTCTTGCAGTCTGTGTTCACATGGGTGTTGAGCGTGACGTGGATATAGTGTTGTCCTGTGTGGGGCTCAGCACAGAAGTCCCAGTCCTTTCTGAGCCCTCCCAGGCACAGCCCTGTGCTTCACACTTTCCCCATGACTATTTCTTGCTCTTCAGAAGCTGTGCCTCCTGTGAGCCTGCTGCTGCCTTTTCTCTGTGGCATTGGGAGCAAAAAGGAGCAACATTTCTGTAGTGTTGTTGCTGCCCTGGTAATCTTGGGCAGAGGCGATGGGTCCTGTCCGAGTGGGATGTACCATGGGGACAGTGGAGAACATTTTCTACTTTGGAGCCCCATGATGCTGAGCAAAGGGAGGACTCAGCTGTATCTCTCCTTCCTCCAGGTACCGCTCAAGATGTTCCCACAGTTCCTCTTCTCGCTCCAGCTGTGGGTCATGTGGCAGGTCCCGGGACAGGTCTTCATCCTCATCATCAACATCCTCCTACTCATCCAGGTCCACGTCCCGCAGCCAGTCCCGCTCCCCCTCACCCCACAGGAGGAGTAGCAGGTGGAGAAGGTGAGCATGGCCACCCTGCATGGGTGTGAGCTCTCCCCAAACCATCTCCCAGCCTCCTGTGGAGGAGAGATGGACCCACTCCTTCGAGATCTTCATTGTGTTTGGAATCACTCTTCAGACACCCCTATTATTCCATAGCTCACGTGCCTGGTTTCTGCCCTGACAGATACAGTTATGATGCACAGGACCACTACCAAAGGCAGAGGATCCTCCAGAAGGAACGTGCAATAGTGAGTGATGGAGGGCTGGGAATCTGGGTTAGAAATTTGGGGGTCCACAGCCCCTCTATCACTTCAGAAAGCCACAAGGGTGCAGCCTTGCCAGCAGCATTGCTGAGAGGCCCTGGCCAGGGCACAGTGTGGTGGGAGGCCACGCAGGGAGTGTGCTCTGTGCGAGAGGTCCTGCTCACGCATGGGGCATCCCTGCCTGCAGGAGGAGCGGCGAGTTGTGTTTATCGGCAAGATCCCCAGCAGGATGACACGGTCAGAGCTGCGGCACCGCTTCTCTGTGTTTGGGGACATTGAGGAGTGTACCCTGCATTTCCGCTCCGAGGGGTAAGAGTTGTGGGAAGATGGTTCAGTCCCTTCCTCTTGGCCTTTTTCCCATTACTCAAGGGGATGTTGCAGACCAAAGGGGGACAAACATAACTGTCGCTGCTGATCTCCTCCAATGTCAGGGATAACTATGGCTTTGTCACCTACCGCTATGCTGAGGAAGCCTTTGCCGCCATCGAGAGTGGACACAAGCTGCGGCGCCCAGACGAGCAGCCCTTCGACCTGTGCTTTGGGGGCCGCAGGCAGTTCTGCAGGAGGAACTACGCTGACTTAGGTGAGTTGCGCAACCTCCAAGTTGGGGATTGGCCTCCCTGGGTCCTTCTTTTCTTTCCAGAGGTGTAGGAGTCCCCATCCTTGAGGTCAGTCAGGGTTGGCAGGAGAGTTTCATCTGGGAATGGTCCTACCCTGAAGGGAGGTTGAACAGGGGCTCCCTGTCTCTCCAGCACTGTGTTGGGAGGCTGGCCTGACTCTGGGTCTAGACACTGGCAGGTGAAACAAGATAAGAAGTTTGCTGTAGGAATGGCTAGAACTGTGCCAGTGTTTCCATGGGATCAAGACAGCCTCTCCCCATCTCTTCCAGATTCAAACCGGGAGGATTTTGACCCAGCTCCCGTCAAGAGCAAGTTTGACTCCCTGGACTTTGACACTCTGCTGCGGCAGGCACAGCGCAGCCTGCGGAGGTAGCAGCAGGCAAGGCGGAGCGCCCCGCCCCCACTTTTATACTCAAATACAAAAGGCAAAAAAAGTATGGAGAGAGAGAGAGATGAGGTTTTTAATAAAATGAAAAAGGAAAAAAATTTGTTTTATAACCAATATTTAAGGAGGACGGTTCATTGGCCTTCAACTGGAGCAGTCCAGGCAAGTGGCAGCCCTGGGCTTGCCCCAGACATATAATAAATGCAGATGCCCAAACAGCAGCACTGCCTTGTTTCCTCCTTTGCATGGGCTATTCCCAGGTGTGGGCTCGGGCTGTGTCCCCCTCAAGATCCCAGGGACCCTGCCTGTGGTACGACCCCATGAAATGTTGGCACAGATAGTGGACTGGGCACAGGAGTGGGATGTTTGGGGAGAGTGGGGCAGGACCAAGGTCACCGAGTGGGTGACTGTCACTGTGACAGCCTGCGATGGCTTGGCACAGAGTCAATGCCTCTCTGAGGACCCCTCTGACCGTCTCTTGGGCTCTGCTGGCCGCAGGACTTGGCACCCCGAGGCTCCCAGCCGTTTTGGGGACACCTGCACCTCGCGCGATGGCCACGGGGGGGCAGTGCAAGATCCTCCAGCGCCGCTGCCGGCAGTGGGCAGGGAACGGGCTGTAGCCCTTGGCCAGAGCTTGGGGAGGGCTCTGCTGACCCCGAGCCCGCTGCCCTGTGTGCCCGTCCCTTTCGAGCCGGCTCCTTCGTATTGCTCCGGCTTGCTGGAAGGAGAGGGGGGACATCTCATCTCTGGGTTTCCCCCAAAGGAGAGTTGTTTGTGTGACTGCAGAGAGATTACAGCTGTCTGCAGTGGGATGGTGCTTGGCAGGAAAGGATGGCCAGTGGCAGGGAGGGATGGATGACGCCTGTTTAGGCCCTCTCAGTGCATTGCATCTCCTCTCCTCATGGTGGAGAGGAGTGATCACAAGCAGCTCCCAATGGAGCATGCTTGGGGCTGCTGCCAAGCATCTTTCCTGCTCCCTGCTTTTATGCTGGCAGTCAGAGAAAAGCCCTGCCTTGGACTGCTCCTGTTCTGGGACAAGTTTGGGGGTCCCTTGCAGGTGGGGCTGATCCCTTGCAGGTGGCAGTGCTGACTGGGAACCCTGAGATGGCATTGAGTACCCTGGCTTCAGGACCAGGACAGGCTTGGGGCAGGGTGCAGTGGTACCTGTTTGAGCCCTCTCTTGGCACACCCTGGGTTAGGTAAGTCTGCAGCTGCCCAACTGGGCAGTGCAGAATTGGGAGAGTGTGGAGGGAAGCGATGGGCAGGGGGGGATCCCTGTGTCACTCCCAGGGTTTTTCATGGTGTTTGGGGTGGGAGGGGTGTGGTCAAGGTCCTTTCAGATCCCTTATTGGTGGAGGCAGTACCCATTCCAATATGTGCGAGCAGGGAGGGGAATGGGGCAGTAAACCCAGGGTGGGGGATTCAGCCAAGTTGATGCTGATGTTGCCACTTGGATCACGTTCAATGCTCTGAGCCCTTTGTGGCTGTGCCTGGGTGTATTGCAGCACTCTTACGGTCTGGCACTCTGGCTGGAGCCCACCCCTTCCCTTGGTGCTCCCCTAGACAGAGCAAGGTGCTCCTGCTCCTGCCTGCACACATGGTGACTTGTGGTGTTCTGTCACTCAGCCCAGGGAGGCCTCCACAGTACCCAGGGATATGGGGTACAGTAAAGCTGCATGCAGGTGGCCCCTGAGCGAGTTCCTACCTTGTCCTCTCCTGCCTGGCCCTGGGCTTCACACAAGGGAGGGAGGGTCCAAGGAGGCAGCTGCAGGCAAGGGTATGAGTGGGATAGGGGAAGGCAGGCAGGAGGCTGTTAATCAGTAATGCAGTTCTTCCAGGGACACCAAAGAGGGGGTGACAGCCAGGGCCCAGTGCAGTCTTGTGGGGAGGATCTGTGTCCCTTTCTGTGAGTTCATGCAAAGCTCTGTGTCTGTAGCACATCTGCTGCTCCTCCCCTGCCCAGAGCTGCTGGTGGCACTGATGGTGATGCTGACCAGCATCTCCCTGGTCTCAGAGCTGCCACAGCAGTACTGAGGGCATGTGGATCCAAGCAAGTGTTACAGGGAGAGCATCTGTTAAACTAGCTGTGAAAACACTCTCTAGCTGTTGGGTGATTCAGGCCTGAGAAAGGACTTGTATGCTTTAGAGCTGGGCTTGTTTCTGCAAATACTTTAGGTGGTCTGAAAGTTTCTTTAGAGCCTTTCCTCAAAACTGTGATGCAGCTGAAGAGACAGGCAGGAGCAGGCAGTGTTATAGGTAAAGTGGAGCTGGGCACGGGGGATGTCTGCTGTCAGCAAACCCCAGGAATGCCTGGGCATGTGCTATTCCATGGACCTTAGGTGTGTGCATTTGAGCAGCCCTGTGAGCATGGCATCACCTCAGATATCACAGCTGCTGACTGTTGCGTGAACAAGGCTGTGTCCTTGTGTTCCTACGGCTGGGCTGCACATGGTCCTCTCTCCTCCCACTGCTCCTGCGGGCGAGGAAAGGCAGGGGATGTGAAAGCGTTTGTGTTGCCAAAAGAATTAACACCCTGCTGTTGTGCCCTATAAATCTTCTGAGTGTTAGAGGTTGGCTTTATCCCCCTGTATTACAGTTTAATGGTTTCCGTTAGCAATAACCTGCCCCTGTGTACTTGATTATTGATTTAAGGTTTGTTGTGGAGGGTGTGAGAGTTGCAGAAAGGTGTTTTCCTGCTGTCCAGCCAGTGGCAAAGGCACTGTTGCAAAGAAGGAGGCAGGAGTGTGGAAAGCAGTGCACAACCAGCTCTCTGGAAGCACGGGTGCTGATGGAGCTGTCTGGAGAGAATTTGGGACAGTGGCAAGGAGCGGCACTTGAAGCACATGCTTTGCCTCGCCAGAGGTGAGGAGCACCACTGACGCTTTGTAGGAAGCCCAGTTCTCTTGGAAGCAAATCCACTTCACCATAGGACAGCCTGCCTTTCCTCCTGCAAGCCAGCATCCTGTGCTAGCTATTCAAGAGCTCTGCCCTGAGGTGCAGCAGCCCATGGCTGGGAATCACACAGAGGGTGTTTTCTGAGAGGTCACTGAGCAGAGCTGGGGATTTCACTCTGTTTCTCTTCAAAGCACTCTCAGCCTTTCCCCTTCTATTCCTGCTACAGACTCCAATCTCCAGCAGTTGTCCCTTCCTGCACCAGGCCCTGTTATCTACAGTCTTCGGGAATAAATCTCTAAGGGATTGATGCTGATTTCATATCTTCCTTTCTCCCCTTCCCTTTTCATTCTCTATTGCATTAGTATATTCTGGACATGATCTCCAAGCTAGAAAGCAGCTAGAAGGGCATCCAGATTGGTCCTTTATAGTGGGTAAAACCTACAAGATGAGGGGCTTGTGCTCTGTGCATAAGCTGGTTTGAGGCCTGTAGGCAGAAGGCGGTAGGGCAGCAGGAGCATTTGACAGCAGCAACTTGCACATCTCTGCCCGGGGCTGAAGGCTGCAGAGCCCTTGTCCTCATTGCTTTGCAGAGCTCAACATTTCCTCAGCAACAGCGGAGTCCCTTATCCTCAGGAAAGGTTATTTTGTGACCATGGAGCTGTGCACTGCCAGGTGTGGAGTACCCACATTTCTGTGAGGTGAGTGTGCTTTCCCACACCTAGGATATTCACGCGTAAGATGTTCAGCATACTCATCCTGAAAGCTGACAGGGACCTCTGTGGGCAGAGGTGCCAGGCAGGAACCTCACTATGGTTCTTGCTGTTGATTCCCATTCCAGCCCCTGGGACCACCAGTCCTCGAGATTCAGACTTACTCAACACACCCAAGGGCTCAGAGCTCCTGACCCAAAGCAGAGGTTGCTCAGTGGTATATCTGTGCCTCCCCAACCTGGGTTCCTTCCACCAGGAGCCTCATATGGGTACCCAGCTCCAGGGTGCCTGCTGAGCATGGCCATGGCAGTCTGGTGCTGGGATTGATGCAGGTGGGCTCAGAGGAATCCTAGAGAGCTGGGAGAGGTGCTCATCCCACTTTGGCATGCAGCACCTGTAGGTTTGGGGCTCCCTCACTCTCACCACGCTTTCTCTGCTCTCATACACACTCCTTATCCCAAATCCCTGCCCGCCTGCCTGCAGATAAGCCCTGGAGGCTAGCCAGTGGTTGTGTGTGTCCTTTAAATCTGTGCTTGTACAGCTGAGAGCCTGGGTTAATGCCCCTGTTCCCTCTTACATCTACTGCTGCAGTTTTTGTGTGTGCTTGTGTTTGCATTGAGCAGTCCTCCAGGGTCACTTTGTAGTCCAGTGTCTGCAGCTGGGAGTAAACATGCAGTGAACATCGTGCTGGTGCCTCTAATCTGGACACCTACTTTACTCACCTCATAAACCAGGTGCTCAAGTGCTTTCTGACTCCTCAGAAAAAAACCAGCAGCTGTAACATGCTAAAGGAAGCAAGCAGGGAGATTAAGGGCCCATTGGTTTGCTGCTTGGCTATGGCTGAGAATTAATGAAAAAAAAAATTACATAGGATGTAGAAAATAGATGTGAACTTGACGAAGTAAAAACCCAAAGCAAAGCAAAATGAAACAAAAAGCCCCCAACCAAAACAAAAAATGCAATGGCAATTTTTCTGTCAATCTAGGAAAATTCCCTCCTGACCCTAATCTGGCAATAGCGTTAAGCCTAATGTGTGAGCAGACCTCTGGGACTGTAATGCTAGGAGCACCAATGCATGAGACCTGGAGCTTGTCTTTAGTTTCCCAAAGGAAGGAAAACCTCAGTACCTTTAGAAGCAAATTAAGAGGGAAATTATATTCTTCATCATCACAATGACCAGCAGAAACCCAGAAGACTCCTCCAAACGCCTTTAGCACTGCTGACTCCTTAGCCAGCTCAGATCTGTATCCCAGGCTGAGCAGCCCATTTCCAGGGCTCCTTCACTTACAAATTAATGGAGGGAATTCTGTCAAACTGTGTGCTAAATTGATGCAGGTTTTTCTGCCTCATTACCCTTCTTGGAAGGCTGGTCCAGAACATCAATCCTGGCAGGGGTATAAGCTCTCTAATTCACTATTTAAACTTACTAAATACTTTTTGCAATTATTGTACATATTACATATTTTTATAACAATTGTATTTATAATTTTCTTTCAGTGGTTCTTCAGAAATATATGTTTCCTCTCAGCCTTTGTCTGACCAGAACAAACCAAACTCTTAGTAGATTCTTAATCAGCTTGTGTTTGTTAGTCTCAGCATCTAAATAGTTTTTCTTTGTGCAGTGGAAATTTCTTTTTCCTGGATTCAGAGATGCAAGGATATTCTGGAGGAAGTCTCACAATGCCTTGCGCAATGGCAATAATGTTTCTGTCTCTGCTAAAAATAACTTGTCTGATGCATCCTAGCATAGTGCCATTCCTTTTTCACAGAAGAATCACGCCACTGCTTCATATTCATCCTTCAGTGCAGTAAGGTCTTTTTATTCCTTCGGAGCCTTCATTTCATCAGTTCGTAGCAAATGTCCTTGCTGCTGGTCCCCAAGTGTTTAATCTGCCCTTTCTGCCATTAAATTTCGCCCTACTTCCCTCATCCCTTGACAAGGTCAAGGGCCCCTTCTTCTCCTATAAGGAACTATTACTCCCAACTGTCTGCTCCCTCTGCATTTTGGGAGTTTGCACTTGGCTCTTATGAAATTACCAAAGGATTTACTAGCCTGAATTTTTTCTCAGAATCTGTGGTTAATATCTGTTCTGCAGCCTGGTCCTGCTTGCAGCCTGGCCAGTTTCTCCTGTATCTCCTCTCCAACCTTGGGACTGATCTTCACCTTTAGCAGCAGTTTCTCCTGGTTTGTAGTGCACCATCCTTTACTCTGAACCAAGTGCCCCAATCTAAGAAACTGGCAGCCTCATCTAAGGGATTATTTCTATTGTGCAGTTCCTGTTTCATTAGGTATCTCCTCATTCTCCATGTTCCCCCTCATCACCTTTACCGAAACAGAGTTAAACCCAATTTTGGGGTTTGATTGCAGCTGGTTCATGTCTTCTCTCCCTTCACCTCTCTCCCTGTAGTGCTACATTTGGTGTCTGCTCCTCACTGCAGGTCTGTTCCCTGACTGATGGAGTAGGCTTACCGTTCACTGAAGCTGTCTCTGAAATGATGTTGTGTTTTACATTACACTGAATCGATATGGAAATTTACTTTCTGTCTTGTCAGAGGATATCTGAGCACTGCTATTCTGGCACGGTTTACTGCCTGGCATTCACTGTGAAATTAAAGACTCCTCTAATTGCACAGTTCCTACTCTTTATTTGTCTTGTAGCCTTGAAGACTGCACAGTTTATTCTCAAGGCTACATCTGGTGTATATGTAGCCAGCCTCTGAGAATAACTGTGCAGGGTCCTTCCTACCACCCTTTCACACACCTCCTCAGGCCATATCTTATCCATGTCATTCCCTTTTATGTCCTTACAATGACCTGATTTACTAGCAGTGCTTCACGACTTCCTGCTCTCCTCCTACCGACCAGGTGCTGCCAGCCAGCTTCCCCTCCTGCTTATCTCTGCGGCTTTGTTCCAGGTGGCACATTCTGCCTGTGCCAAGCGTTCCAACGCATGCTGGGATGCACTATCCTCTGGCTCAACACCTTTGCAGTATTCCAGCAGCATGACTTGCCTGATGTGGCCACAGCAAATGGCAAAACTTGGGGAGAAGTCTACAAAATCAATAGCACAGGCTGTCACAAAATCTGAAAAGGAGAAAAAACTTGTACAAGGAATGGATGATGGAAATAAAGGACATGGTGTTTCCAGTTTAACCTCTGGTTAGGTGATGACAGAGCCTTAGGAGATAGTGCTGGTAGGACAAATGGATTTAACACCTCTCAGCTTAATCCAAGGGAGACCTACAAGTCCGTGTGAAAATGCTAAACAAGGTAAATTGAGTGTGACTGAAAGGCTTAGTCAATGGGTGAGTTACAAGGTTGTGAAATTGTGTATGATATCAATATAGCATACAAGCTCTGTTCCCAGGTGAACTGGTGAGTTTTAGAAACTGCATCTTCAAATAGCATATTTTTAGAGGCAGGAAATATGTAGAGAGGTAGCAGAAAATACGCTTTTTCAGTTACCAAGAGACAGTTGGAGCTTGTCCTAAGTAAAGCAGCTCTCCTTCAAGTACCTGAATCCCACTCATTCACTCAGCAATGCTGCATAAGCTCAGGAAACAGGACTTTACCAGCTCTAGACATGCAACCCAGAGCAGATGTGTTTGATACTGTCATTGAGATGGCCTGGAGCACAATGTCTATTGCAATCAAAGGACTTGTGAAGTGCACAAAGAACATTGACAGTGTTGTGCAATGAAGATGTGGAGACTGGGCAATGTCTGTGCATCAGAACTTCCAAAACCTGGGATTGCACTTAGCCTGTAGGGAAAGCATTTAATTTCTTATAAAAATGCACATTAAGTGAGTAAGAGATGATCATGTTTGGGGAAACACCTGGTACAATGAATGAGGAACTACTTCAGGCTAAACATGGGTTTGAAGGCTTTGAAGCCTGGCTAAGGGACAGTTAGACCTCACTGTGGTCCATTTTCACCAGTGGGCAAAAATGAATGACGAGACCTGCAGGGTTTATCTGCTCATGAATTGTAGCTGCCACTGGAGGAAAATTAATAAATCAGACTCCTCCGGGTGCTGGTGGAGGCAGACTTCAGAGAAGGCAATGCTATTAATGGCCCAGATAAAAGGAATAGGTCAGAGCAGGACAGGATCTCTGGAGTGCCAATAGCAACCAGGGAAAGAGGGGACAGCAGCCAACACCACTTACTGCTATGGACAGCTGTTCTCTTAATCCCCATCTCTATCAACATCTCTAAACATCTCCATGCGATAGCAAGGTTGGTGAATCAGTAACCCCTCCAGATCCACAAGCTGGGCTCAGTTTTGTCTTTGTATTCTCTCTCTCCTGGTGCTTTGACTAGTGGTTAATTCCACAGACCTCAGTGCTTCCCATTTGACTATTCACTTCTGAGCTATCTATTAATGAGATACAAGATAACAGGGACTGAAACCTGGTGTGGGACCCTCAGCGACCACCTTATTATTTCAGCAATATTTCCCTCAGCATGCTGGAAGCCACATGTTGGAGTGAGGCAATTACAAGGCTGGACCCAAACTTCAATAGAAATTTTACATATACCTGTTGCTTTTAAACCACAGCTAAAAAATATTTGGAAATCCACAACTGTGCTTGGTGATAGTAGCCTCTAGTCAAGGCTAGAGGCTACTATCTAATTTTTATGCACTGTTCTTCCCTTAAAGCTCTCTGTTGGGCCCCTGAGTCCCTGCAGGCTTTCCCCTACAGTGTAAAACATGTCTTTATTAGTAATCTTCATGCTTTTAGAAAGCTGCTCTTTGAAAATTAATTTGGCTGGCTTAAATGTGTTGGATTGTGGGGTTTCATTATTTGTTTATCTATTTATTTGACTTGGCAGAATTTGGGATACTCTGTATTTCTTCTTTGGCCATACTTATTGTTTTTGCAGGGTATTTTTTTTTTTTTTTTTTGTCATATTTTTTCTACTGATTTACTGTGCCAGACTTGGAGTTTTTTCTTATTTTAACTTGATGTTAGGTTACTTTGAGTGATGCCGTATTTAAAGCTTTAAATAAAAGGTCTCAATGTCATTGTATGCATTTGTCCTTTCATCAGCTACCTAAAAATTCTTAATTACTCTGCTGACTTCTACACTTATTCTCTTTGGAAGAAGAATATGCATTTCCCTTTTAAATTACATTGCACTGCAGTGTACTTTTCTGTTGCTTTTTTCTCTTCTGCCATAATACAGGATTTGAGCACATTGTGTTCCTAAAGACAAGGTGACTCTTTGTTATTACATTTCAAACTCCCTCCTATGTTCTGCTCATGACTAAATCAAGAGTTCATCCTCTATTTGGTTCCTCTGAGTGGTCATTCTAAGAAATATCCATTTATGAGGGCTAAAATGCAGTCTTGCATCATTCTTTGACATGGTGTCTACCAGTTTGTATGGGGGTAATTATTGTCTCCCATTATCGTTATGTTTTCTCCCCTGACAACCTCTTAAGTCCTCCAGATGCTTTTCATTCCACTATCCTAATCAGGTGGTCAATAGTGTATGCTCAGTATCACTCATAGCACATGCCAGTGCATAATTGTTCTCTAGTAGTTTAAACAACATTCCAGGTGTGCTTTTTTTCCCCTCTTCCCCCCCTCCCCTTTTTCCTTCTTTCCCTTTTCCTTCTGGAACCTGAATAAATACTCTGCTATTAGCCTGAATAATTTTCTGTGTCTTCATATCTTGAGCTGCTACTCTGGCAATCATTTTCCTGCTGAAATGAGACAAATTGGCTTGGGTAGGGTTTTTTTGTTTTGCTTCTTTTGATGTTGTTGCTTTTTTAAAATAAAATTCATGTTTGATTTCTGGCCCTGGACTTTGCTCCCTGGAAATGTCTTCTTTCACCAGCTGGTTTTTTCAATTTGCTGAATGTACATTTCTCACTTGAAAGAAAACTTTTATCACCTTGGAGAAAGGCGGAGATATTTTGTATCTGCATGTGGTCCCCCACCTCTTCTGTATTGCAAGAAGCGTTTTATGGTCATTGTTCGTAAAAATCAGCTTATTGTGTATGAAGACACTCAGCTTTTTTATACCCATACTGTTCTTCTCAGGGTGATGGGTATGGTGACCATTCCCTAATTCCTCAATTTCCATTCAGAAACTGCACAGCATTTGCCACTTTTCACTTCTTGATGATGAGAGCCAGCTGGTGTGGAAAACTTTTAAGATGCAACTGCTTGTTCCACTTACCTGTCTCCTAGGATGCCCCAAGCCTTCCTCAGAGTTACCTGCATGCTTGGTTGAATTAATGTTTTGTGGCTTCCTGTTTCTACAGCGTGTAGAGTTTTGGCCAAACTCCTTAATGAGCTGACACACACAAAGATGCTGTTGTCTGCTAATCACTCTGCTAAGAGCTTTGGAACTTCAATTTGCAACCATTCCTGTAAATTTCATGGAACCAGACCAAAGTTGGTTAAGTTCCTATGAATTTCCTGACTGTCAGTAGTGGCACAGGCAAAAAATAGCTGATCCTGTTCCCTTAAGTGGGGGAAAAGCAGAACCCAGAAATTATCTGTTCCTTTGGCAGCAAAACAGCTCAAGCATCATGCACACGTATGACCAACAGTGCTGCCTCACATGGATGTGTCAGAGAATTTACACTTTGTGTGTGCCAGGGACAGTGGCACTGGAGCAAAGCATTCAGAGCATGAGAACTGTCTAAAGTCATGCTACAGTCTCAAGTTAAATATGTTGCACACAAATTGGCTGTTCCAGTTCCAGCTCTACCCTGGTTTCAGGGGAATGTTTCCTCATCCCCTAGAAACAGTTACAAGCTGACCTGGTGTTCACCTTGCTGCATCACCCTTTTATTACAAAGGTGATCTTTTTTAGTCCATTTATTCAACTGTCCAGCTTTCCTGTTCCTTTAATGAGGATAAACTCCCTGCTGTAAACCCCGGATTATTCCCATCCACTTTACAAATCCATTGCTTTCTATTTATATTAATATTATAATTTCTGACAACACATTGTGTTGTGCCCTGAAATCCATCCTAAACTTAATGAATATCTCTCTGCTGATAGTCTGTCCATCTCTAGTGAAGCTGCTATTGCATGTGACAATAAAGCCCTTTGAAAAAGGGATCAAATTGCTTCCCTCTTCATCCATAGTGCTTCTCAGGCTTCTGCCCAGCAGTGTAAGTCACAGTGTTTCCCTTACTGCTATCAGTGGATCATTGCATGTGTTGCTCTGTACTGTTGTCAATGGCCTCTTGTCTGCCCGTCTCATCTCTTGCAGGATGTACAGTTGTACTCCTTGTGTAAAAAACACAGCCAACAAACTTTGATTGGATGGAGTGACTTTTGGTGCTCAGCAAACGCTAAATATGTTGTCAAAGGTTAATTTTGTGTCTCTTCCCACTGACTTGGGTAGACTTTCCAAAGTACAGTGTTCCTTTTGCTGGGCCATCTTCCTGGGCTGTAATCAGTCATGGCCTCCTCCATGATGTCACTTTCTACCTTGACAGGTTTTAGTGTAGGCTCACGCACATTTGTGTGAGCTCCTCCCTGCAGTGGGCATGGCACAAGCATTTGGACTTAGCTTGCATTATTTTAACTATGTAATCCAGTTTGCTGCAGGGAATAATCCTGTTCTGGCAAGAAAACTGAAGAGTTAGTATCTCTCACTCTCATTACTATAAATCATTTAACAAAGATGATACATTGAAATTACGATGCATTCCTCAGAAGTGGGCATGTTTCTCCTTAACTTTCAGTGAGGTCTCATTTGTTGCTCTACTTGACAGGACGTAGTCTGTATTTGCTTCTGCTTGGCTGGGGCTTGTCAGAGGACTGGGTCACTCCATTCAAAAGCTTGCAGAGTCTGGACAGAAGCAGAGTTTGCGTGAGACAATAAAAATGCTTTGCTGATAATGGGCAGAGGGTTACAAAATTGAATCTGTGCATTTTTCTCACTTGTCTTTGTTCATACTTGTGGTTCAGTGCTTTCTTCCGGACACTGTGGTACCTGACATTTCTACTGGACAGATATCTTTCTCACCGTTCTGTGCTTCCAACACTATCTCTCCACAGCAGGAGTTCTGCCTAATCTGGGCCCTCTCCAGTACATGGTATTATAGCCAATACAGAGGTATTACTCTAGGGAGAAATCCCACCCTCCTGGTCTGGGGCCCACAACAAGTGCTGACTGCAGCCAAGGAAGCTACAGCATGTCCACAGACTCTTTTGTTCCCTGTCTCTGAGGGGTTGATCACTGACCTGTAGGTTTGCATGCACTTGGCAGTGTGCTGCCGCCTGGAGCAGATTGACAGAAAAGGTTTTGCTGAAATATCCGCTTAAGAAAGAGGATAGTCCAAGGCTGCTTGTGCAAGTCTCACTTTACTGCAGCTCACCCCTTTCATTCAAACATCTGCTGTGCTGATGGAGAAGGTGCCATGTTCAGAATGGCGTTGTCTTGAACACCAGCCACAGATGAACCAGGCAAATCAATTTAGAGACTATCCCCTCCTCCCACTCCTGTGTATTCCTTCAGCAGGACCACAGAAGCCGGCAATTAATGGGGCGAGAGGGTAAATAATGCTTCTACTGAGTCCATAAAGGTCATGTGATTTTATAGGTCCATTTTTAACTCACTACTTCCCTGCCTCTGTCACCTCTGGGGCTGTAATGATATTGGGCGTGGTGCAAGGCTGTGTGAGAAGACAGGTTTCTGCTCAAATGTCTTTCTGAGTATTTTCTGTTCTTATGGTAAAACGGATGTTGGAGAGACTTGCTGTAGGATCTGCCTTCGAAGTCTTACCTCTGAGATTCCAGGCCCTGCTCCGTGTTAAGTGAAATTGTCTGCGGCTGATTAACATCAAAGCATTTTCTCCACTGGTCTGGGCAACTCAGTAGTAACCAGCAGATGGACCAGAGAACAGCTACGCTCTCCACTAAACTTTGCCTGCAAACAATTAACATCAAAGGGGAGCCACTGTGAAACAGGGGGAAAACAAGTTTCCAAATGTAGCATGGCTCATGGGAGATGGGGGGAGGCCAAAGCTGTGTCCCAGCCAGAGAGCTTGTGCTGAGATGTTTGCAGGAGCAAGTACTGGAATGGCTGCTGGGGCCAGCAGATGGTCCTGGCCAGGAAAATGGTGGACCCAATTTGGTTTGAACAAACCTGCCTGATGGTGTTGGTGGCAGCATGGTGCAAGTTCTGGTTTATCAAACTTGGTCCAGCCTAATTCTAGGATCAAGTCAGAGCTGCCCATTGCCTTGGTAGTTTCATGATTACTCACTTACTCTTGATGAGACTCTTGAGGCCAGTTCCTCCGTTCTTTATACCCTTTTTCTCCATCTCCCTAAACAGAAAATTTTAGCTTGTGATTCTAGATCCTGCTGCTCTTCTATAAAGCAGACCTTGGCCCTTTGCTCCTCCCCACAGAAGGCCTGTGATATTAAACCATTATTTAGGGTTGCTGCCTTTCTCTAGCTCTCAAACAGTTTCTCCTGCTTTATGTACTGGATCTTCTGGTTCATGCTTTTTTCATCCTCTTCCTCCCTGCTTTGGTGGTGGATAAGAAATCCAAATTGTTGGTATTGTTGGTATTTATCGTGGTAAAAGTCTGTGATTAGCCATGGGGAGGGCAACACATTATGGAAAATCAATTTTTGTATGGGTCCCAGTCAGGAATTAGAAGCTTTATGGTACGTTCAGCACCAGCACAGGGTAGAACCATGGGGCTGTCTCAAAGAGTTTATCTAAACATCAGTCTAAGAACAGAGGATTGCAAAAAACTCCAAAACCGGAACTCTCTAATAATTAGTGCTTGGAGTCCACCCACTGTTCTTGCTGCCATGCAGACTGCAGACAGAAGTTACCTGCTGGGGTTTAGACCGTTCATGTTGCAATCCCTTTGAATAGATTATCTGCCTCTCAGGAAATACATACTTCTGTGATTAGTACAGTGCCTAACAGACTTATGAACTCAGCCTCTAGTGAGAGACATGCCTGGACTTTGCGTTGTGTGGAGATTCCTCACTTCTGGATATGAAGACATGTAGACCCCAACGGCTCATCACATTTTAAAAAGGGTGGAACAAAGACCAGGATATCGCAAACAACTGGAATGAGATGCAGCTAAGGGGATCATTCCTGAGCAGAGGTGCCCAAAGAGCTTTCCTGCTCTTTGTGGTACAGAAATTCTCCATATGTCATGCTTTCTCTTTCGTCACTGTTAATGACCTTCAAACCAGGACTGGGATTCCCTAAACCTCTCTGCTCTGCTCATGAAAACAAGCTTCGTCTTGCTCTCCTTGGATAGAAGCTGTGTCTTGAAATGGGCTTTTGCCTCTGGCTCCTCAGATTGCTCTCTGCTCTGGGAAGTTCCATCTCCTGCAGTGACAAATCATCCTCCGACTTCCTCCAAGAGTGTATTAAAATCCAATCAATAATCTTTCCTTATACTACCATTGTCCTTCAGATAGCTCTGTCCATCTTTTCCCCATTACAGCTTCCCTGGTAGATTGGCAGAGCAAGTACACCTTGGGTGTGCATTCATTTTGCTGGACTAGCCAATCTGAGCTGTCCCGATCTCCTTTTGTAGGACAGGTTCATTGCTCACCTACCTGCCCTCACCAAGTACCTCTCGGAGTTCCCTTTGAACAGGACAGGTGGCTTACTGCAGCTACAACAGCACCTGAACAGTAGCTCAAACAGCTCTTTCTCTCCAGGAATTACTTTATTTGGGACATCCTGATACTGGCAGCTGCATTGGACCAGCCAGCTTTGCACAGCCAACTTTGAGCTCTATGCCCTTTTTAAAAAAACTCCCTAAATCAGTGCAGCTGGCAAGGTGAGGGTAATGGCTCCTTTGGTTTGGGAGGGAATAATGGCTCATGCACCTTTGTCCTGGACTTGAAATGCAAGGTTTGGAGCAGAACTTCACTTTCACCAAGTCCTATCCCCCCGAATTTGAAAAGAAGCTGGTACGATGTTCTTTTCCTCCATACACGGGCACAAGAGCAGTGCCATGCCTCCCCAGTCTGTCAATGTATTCCCTTGCTTGCTGTCATAAACTGGTGTTCACATGCCACTAATAACTAAAACTATCCTACTTTGAGAAGGCTCAACCGGTCGGTAACCGGTTTTTAGACTACAATGGATCATCATGCTGCGGCGCAGTTTTGACGCAACTTCTGAGCTTATTCTTGTGGGGCTTTGTTGTGCAAGCCATGAGTGACTGCAGTCACAGTAGGTGGGCTGACGTTTTATAAGCTCCATGTTAAGCTATGATGAGGATTCCCGTGTCATTCTTCCTGAGGACGGAAAACTACGTGGATCCTGTCATGGGCTTGAAATGTTCCTTCAGACAGTTAGCTGAGGTTCTTAGGTTAACAGGTGTGAATTGGCTATGCTTTGCTGGTAGCACGAGGATGGCGAACAACACACACTCATGAGAGTCAGGGGCTGTCCGCGGCGGTCAGGGACTACGCTTGTACCCTTCCAGGGGTCATGCGCAGATGTCGCCCTCAAGAGACGGACGATGACCGTCCGTCTTCGAGGCAGATGCGAGCGATGTCGTCACGCTATGCATGGACGACGGTGTAGCCCTATACATGCTAGGGACGGAGCGATGTCGTCGCGCGTATCTTAGGACTTTACGATTACTTCCGCAATCAGGACTCGCGATGTGAAGCCCTGGTTAGGGACGACTGTGTGGGTGGACCGGCCCGTCAGGACATTGATGACCCCTTGCAGGAGCATCGTGGGTGACCCCTGCAGCGACTTACGGTGACCATCTTCAGGAGCACTGATGTCCTGTTACGGGTGTAGCACCGACGTTGATGAGCTGCGTAGCTCATTCATGGTAGACTATGATTTACCTCTTCAGATCAAGGAACGTAGGCGGTGACGGTTGCCCTCAGGACAAGACGAGTAGACCCACCTATTTCAATGATCAGCACAGTAGGTGACCCTCGCCATATCATGAGGATCACGGTGACTCCTCGTCAGGACCATGATGTCCCCGTTCAGTGTACACGGTGTCGGCCTTGAGTAGCTAACGTAGCGGTGAGCGGCCCTTCAGATGACTAGTCGAATGTCCGCTTTATATGACACTATAAGGCAAGAAAAAGGCAGGGATGAGACGAAGAGGGGTGAGTTCACAGTAAACCATATCCAGCTGACACGGTGAGGGCGCTGTCCATAGATATCGCGCTACAGGACGTAATGGAATATGTCGGGTCCTCATCGAGGACTTTACGGTTGCCCTTGAGGACATACGGTACGGTCCCATAGTCATGGAGTATTCAATTCGATGTCTCCTTTCAGGACACGGATTGTTACAGCTACTGCCTGGCGGACCACGCTGGTATGTCGGCCTCTCAGGGCTGCAAACGGATGTCACCCGATGCAGGACACGGTGAACTCCTTTAGGAGGCACGGGTTGATATCTCCCTGCGAGTAGCACGATGTCCGCCGTCAGGACTTTCATGATGTCCGCTTTATGGAAACACGGGTGACTCCCTGCTCAGGACATATTGATTGTACCCGCATCAGGACGGTAATCGGTGTACACGGGTGCACGCTCAGGACACGATGTATTCGGCCCTGCGGAGGACAAAAAGGGGGCGACGGTGACGCCGCTCAGAGAGGCGACATGTCCCGTAATCAGGACTAGGCGGTGTACGCCCTCAGGACACGATGTTCCGCCGTGTCGAGTTCAGGACTTGAAGCGGTGACCCTGCTTCAGGACAGCGATGTCCGCGCTGAGGTTCAAGGATGAAGGACGGTACGATTGTCTCACTCTTCAGGTATCAGCTGGTGACCGCAGTGCAGTACACGTGTCCCTGAATTTAGTTAAACAAGCGATGTCCCGGCTCAGGTAGGCCAATGAGTTGTCCGACTTTACGGTTGAAGTGACACGTATGTCCCCGTCAGGACTAACACTATGTCGGGCTCTTTGAGGTACATCGATGTCCCTTAATAGGAGCGAACGGTGGACCCTCGCGAAGGGAGACACGAATGTCCGCTTTAGGAGCACGATGTCCGCTTTTAAAGTGGACATCAGCCGGGTGTACGACCCAATTCATGGGGAAATGATGTCGTCGCCTCAGGTACACGGTGATGACCCCATTTCAGGAGCATGGTGACCCCCTTTAAGGAACAAGTACTCGGTGACCCGCCTGCAGGACATGATGTCCACCCTGGATGTCAGGGACACAACGGTGTCGGGCTATTGAGGACACTTGTGCGACCCACTTCAGTAGTCGACATGATTCTCAAATCAAGTGACAACGGTGACAGTCCTTTAGGGATCACCGGGTGACCGGCGCTCAGGACCACGATGTCCCCAAAATCAGGAGCGACGAATGTCCCGTAAAAGTTAGGGCATCCTACGTGGACCTTTCTCAGGACCAATCGGTGAACCGCTCAGGTGACACCGGTGACCACCTCAGGAGCACGATGAATGCTCGCCTTCAGGACTACGAGTCCCTATTATAATTAGCACGGTGACCCTCTAGGACACAGATGGATCCCTTAGGACTAATGCGTTTGGTACTGCCCATCAGGCTTTTAGGCGATGTCGCGCCTCAGGAGATACACGAGTTCCGGCCTTCAGGAGCTACTGATGTCCCCTTTATGGACACATGTCCCTTTAGGTGGAATGCGGATGTCCCCTGGTCAGGGACTAGCGAATGTCGGCTTTATGGAAACTAAAAAAAGAACTATGGATGTCCCCTTCCAGGACATCGATGTCGCCTTTAGGACATCGATGTCCGGCTTTAGGACATCGAATAGTCGCCCTCAGGACAACTACGATGTGCCCTTTAGGAACTTATGTCGATGTCCCGCTTCAGGACACTGAGGTCACCTTTATGTGACGACCGCTGTCCCTTAGGAGCAAGCTGTGACTTCTCCGTTCAGGCTATCACCGATGTCGCGCGCTTCAGGCGACACGTATGGTCCTGGTCCCATCAGGACAGCAACGGTGATCTACAATCGCTCAGGACAAACCGGTGACCGCACATTCAGGACTAGCAAGATGTCCCCTCAGGGACCGAGTCTAGGTGACACTCCTCATGAACTAGGCGAATGTCCCCCTCAGGCTCGTACATGTCTCCCATCTAGGATCATAGCGATTGCACCCAGTCATGACTATCTGGTGAGACCCCCATGTTATTTCAGAAAGTGTCCGTTCGCGCCAGCTCGAGCGCAGGAGTAATCGACGAAGATGGGCTCTCGGGGTTGGCAGCAGGCGCCCCTCCTAAGCGGTCCGGGATGTTGTGCGGCGGGGGCGCGGCCTCACTGTGGCGGGAGCCGTGGCAGGGCTGGCGGCGCATGCGCGAAGGGCAGGGTTGAATAGGGGTACGCGTAGACCCAAAAGGAGGGATCGGGGGGGAGGGGGGGGGGGGAGGGCAGGGGGGGGGTTGGAGGGGGCAAGGGGGAAGGGGGGGGGAGTGGGGGGGCATGGGGGGGGGCGGGCTGCGGGGGAGGTGGGGGGGGGAGGGGGCGTGGGGGGGGGGGGCGTGGGGGTGGCAGGGGGGGGGGGGGGGGGAAGGGGGGGGGGCCGGGGGGGGGGCGGGGTCGGGGGGGGGAAGGAGGGGGGAGGGGGGGTAAGGGGGGAGAGGGCGCCGAGCTTCGAGTGGGCGTGTCAGTAGCGCGGCGCGTGCGTCGCCAGGATGGCCCTCCGCGTCCGGCGCATCCATCCCTCCCACCGCCGCAACGTCTCGGGCTCGCTTCTGAAAAATGCCTTCGACCTCTTCCGCCCTTCCCATTAAGATGGGCGAGGGCCCGTTCGGGCGGTCTTAAGGGCTATGTGGCTCCAGAATCCGAGGTAGGTCGGTCGGCGTGCGGCGCCTACGCATGCTCGATTCGTGGCGGACAGCAGGAGCTGCATTCACTGTGTAAAAGGAGTGATTGGAGTGTCGTAGCGGTCGCGTGGCGCGGTGGAGGCTTACGGGCTCCGGGGCTCCGCGGCGGAACGGGAGGCTCTGCCGCCGGACGCCGGGTCCTCGTGGGCGAGGCGGGCGCCGCGGCCTGCTGTGGCCCGCCTCTCAATCGTGCTGCCCAAAGCCTGCCCACAAAGCCGGCGCAGCTACGGTGAGGCGCCGCGCTGGCAACGGTCATTCGGGTGCCCCGCCACTGCGTCGCGGAGGGGGATGCCGGGTAGGCACGGGGGGGTTCCTGGCCAACTGACCTCTTTTTGTGCGGCGCCTGCTGTCTACGAGCGCCGGCGGACGCGCGGCTCCTCCGCCCGCTCGGTCCGGCAACGGGCGCGCGGGCGCTCCTTCGAATATCTTGTTTCCTGGCGGTGGGGGACGGCGGCCGGCGGCGGGAGAGCGGCCCGCGCTGTCATAGTGGTCCGTGGGCGAGTCTCGCTTTGGGCTCTGGGCAACCGCCTGGTCGCCTCTCGGCCGCGGTTCGGGACGGGTAGGGATCCCCCCCCAACCCCGCGCGGAGGCCGACCGAGAGGCCGGCGGGGAGATAAGCGGCGGGGGAGGGCGGAAGTATAAAGTTGTGGGATCAGTCGGTGGCCGGATTTTACGGCCGTAATCTTCGGATCGTGGAGGTTATAGTTAAAGGATGTGTGAGTTTGCTTTTTACCCTCTGTTCTCTCGCAGCGGCCCAGACCTCGCTTTTTTTTTTTTTTTTTTTTTTTTGTTTGAAAAAAAATTTTTTTTTTTTTTTTATCTGCAAACGGCCCTCCTGCCTCTCCTTTGCGCTTTCTTTGTCTGGATTAAGGTTCTCCTTGGCAGTTCGAATGCTTTGATGTTTTGAAAAACAAGTCCCTTTTCATCTCGAGTAACTTTTATCCATATTCCAACAATACAGGATTGTTGCCCATTATCTGCTTGGAAGAGTAAGAAATTAAGGATCTTTTCTATTGTGTCACCTCACTCAAGATAAATGTAAGCCTGCATAGGCCGGTAATAACAGTGTGTGTCTCCATAGGAAATTTAGGTTTGAGAACTGTAGATCTGTGAGACTTTGGCTAGAGGGTGCTATTAGAAATAATCCCGAGTCGAGAACACTGGTGTTGTCATTTGTTTGGGCGCTTACTGTTTTCTAATTCTGAGTCACACGATCTCGCTCGTTTGTATTTTTTATATTTATTGATGCAATAATACGTGGCCATAAATAATCTCTGGCAAGTGACTGTCTCAGCATAGTAATGCGTTGTAACTAACAAGAAAGGGTCGACAGGATGATTCACTTTAGTTCCTTGTGGTGGGTCAAGAGTTATAACCTCGTTAATTGTCTAGGTTTTTAGGCTCAAGGCGATACCCCTAGGTTCATTATCGACGGGACTTTGAAACACGCATTGTTTTGGTTACACAATATAGGATTTGAAGCTGCTGTGTATAGTTTTTGGGCTATTCATGCTAAACGCTTAAATTGTCTGTAAGCATAGTCAGAGTGGCTCTTAGGATGCGTGTTAACTGTCCAGATTAAATTCAAGGGCAATTAAATTTGTTTTATTTCATTATAAACAACTGTAAGGGATAACATGTGTTATTGAGAAACTTCACAGGGGGTCAGCATAAAAGTGTTTGTGATATTTCTAATTCTAAGTTTGTGGGTAATTTTATTTGGATTACTATCTACTGCTACATTTTTATATACGGCTGCTCTACCGCTGCTCTGTTCGTAAGTGCAGGTTTTTATTTTATTCCTATCTTCTTTTCCAAGCTCCGTTCGTTACGCTGCGGTCTAATTCCTTGGGGCTGGGGTTCAGCTGTTCTAGAAAGAAACTAGTTTCTTATTTCTAAAACTCTCGGGGCTGATTTGCAGCATGTCATTCTCTTTCTGCTGCAGTTCTCTGGCTGGGTCTGGTCTAGCATATGAGTTGCAGGCCTTGATCTTTCCTACGCAAGTGGAGCTGTCCTACTTAGCTCAGAGTTTAGCTAGCTGTAGGCTGTGAGCGAGTATATAATAACACAGGGTGATATAGCACTTTGGAGGTCGAGAGTAGAATAAGAAAGGGGAAAAAACTCCAGGTGCATAACCATAAAGAGGGAGGTCAGGTTTTCAAAAGCACATGGTGTTGAGGATACTATAGTTTGGATGAAGTAGGGGGCAAAGAATTGTCTTTTAATTTTTTCATTGGTGCTGCTTTTTTGGGGAAAGATCGCTGGTGATTGCTAGTAGAAGTTTATTTTGTCTACAGACTCTAAGAAAACTACTACCATTTACTGAAGTTCTTATGGCCAGATAGACGGCCTGAAGTGGCTACTAAGTACTAGTAAAACTAAAGACAAACGGCTAAGGACGGACCCCCTCTATGCCCGTATCCACGCGATCTGTTCTATCACCTCCCATTAATGACACAACGGGCCTGTTCCAGCATTTCCCCTAAAGACCATTTAAATTGCCAGAGCTGTTCTGGTGAAGTTTGGGCGTCGCTTCCCCTTGTCCGCGGTTGTGTAGCAGGATCTCTTGCCTCATACCTAGTATTTGGTAGCATATTTTCTTGCTTCAAAAAGATTTCCCTGCCTGCTAATGAACGGTGTTCCCATCTGTGTGTTTTAAAAAACAAGAGGATACTGAGAATGGCTTTTATCTCTCTCTTGCTCTGGCGGCCTCTTTTATTTGGTCCAACCCCCCCCAAAACAAGAAAAAACACTCTTTGGCTGTTGGTGAGGCTCAATGTCATTTTTTTTTTTCGCTATTAATAAAAAAAAAAAAAAAAAAATTGAGATAGGAGGGCAATCCGCGTTCTACCAATGCTTGCCTAGCCAAAACAGAGACAAGGGGTCTTAGGATAAGCTAGGTGAATTAAATTGGCTTTTCAACATGAGAATAGTCAGATTACAGGCTGACTTGTCAGACTTGCTAGATGATAACGCTAGCAGTACATGTGCTTTCTGAGTAGTATGACGAGTGCTTGATAAGATGCTTCACTCCCTCCCTCGCTCAACCCTAGCAGTTTTTACAACTCCCGGCTAATTCTTATTCTATCCAGGTTTGTAGATATAGGCTGAGTATCTAATTCCAGATATCATTCCGCTGCATATAGAAAAGCAGGCATGTACATCTTTTTAAAAACACATTGAAAACATGTGACATGGCTAACTGTAGGAACTTAAATGGTGTCTTGTTCCATAGGAACTAACTGCATCCCACCTCCCGTCAAATATCTGGGACATGAGTGGCTTCAAAGCGATCATTAGCAGTACCTAAATGATCTCATTTTTAATCGCTGATTTAGTACATTAGTTGACTTTGGGTTCATGGCGAATTCATTAACAAAACCATATTGGAAGATGCAAATAACTCACGCGCGAGCCTGTCTGCATTCTAAATGTCTCGCTTAGTCGCGTCTGGGTATGCTATCGTATCCTCTGTCATAGCCTTCATATCGCTTGCCTTTCTGCCCAGCATAATTGTGTGTTGATTTCCAGCTATGAATAATGGCTCTTCTGCTATTCTATTTTCTGAACTTGGAAAATAACAGAGTTTTCGGCAGTGTATGATGAAATACTGCTGGCGACAGGGCAGAACACGTCACTTTCCTCTTTGCCATTTTACTGTGTATATTTGTGTGGCTTATGAATTTGCGAGAGGATAGTGTCGTATAATATATTTTCTCCTGATAACAAAGAGCTTAGCGTAAGTACGCGTGGTCCGCACACATTGAAATTCTTGAGTAATTCTTAGCCAGAGATAATTTGATTTTTGTGCGTGACTACTAGCCACTACTGCTTTCTTGTCTTTATTTTTTAGTATTTTTTTTCTTCTTCCGGCTGAGCATATGAATTGATTTTCTAAAACATAGAGAAATAACATTAATGGGCAAAGGTCGCTATATTAATGCTTATCTTCCAATTGGGCTTATTTTAAGTATTTATTTAAAGAGCTGCATGACTTCTGAAGCTGGCTAGAGATATTAAATTTGCTGTGTTGAGTTTTAGGCACAGTGTTCGATCTAGCTCCTTGCAGCTTATTGCGCTCTTTAGCCAACTGTAACTGACAAAGGTTATCAAAGCAGAATTGGTGAGTATCTCTATCCATGTAGGCTTAGAGTGAAAAAGCTATCTCATAGACCTTATTATTGTCAGGGCTCATGACACAAGTGTTACTGTTGCTTGGGTTCTATTGGATGTTTTGAGAGCCTACCTGTACGTGGTCAACTATAATTTTGCCTAGTGCATTATCTAGCTTTCTAAATGATACTTACCGTTAGTCGCTCATATGTCCCTCCTTACCTTCTTGAGAGTCTGTGAAGGCAGCTGCTTTGTTTAAACAGCTGGCTGCCGTGGTCCCTCTGTAGAAGCGTCTTCTCCCTCTTCCTCACTTCATTATTACAGTGTGTTCGCCCCGGGATCTACTGTTTGCAGTGAGAAATTCAGCAGGAGATGTTGATGCCCGCTCGGATTCTAAATCCTTAATAAGGTATAATACGAGTATGATGTTTAGTTTCTTTCTGTGCTGCTCACTATAAACGTATAGCTTTGGGGGGGGAAATGGTCAAGCTGAGCAATTATGAATGATCATTTTAATATGGCCTGCTTGCTGTACTACTTGAGATTTGCACCTTATTAGTTAAAAACTTTTATAAGCTTCCTATTTACGTAGCCGTAATATTTTAACGTGTGACATTCAAACAACTGCAACGCTATCTTTTAGTCAGAATAATAAGCTACGTCCAGAAGCGGTAATTGAAACTTTATTCTGAATTTTTTACCTCTTTTTTCTGCATTTAAGACATTACTTTCATATTTAAAAGAATATGTAATATTGTTAGAATGCTGTCTAGTAACTTACGTCTGGAAATTTTTCTACATTTTTCTTTCTAGTGGGAGATAAGGCACTAGAGGAAAGCATAGTCATTTCGCACTCTATGAGCAAGTTTGTAGTGGCTTGCTCCCACAGAAATGTTTTTTTTTTTGTGGTAGGAGGGTAGCTTATTTTATGGTTTTTTTCACTGGTTTCACGACAGATGCCAGTGACAGTGTTTGTTTCTAGTGTGTGAGTGAGAAAGGGTTTGTTGGCCACTAGGCAGGTGTGCATAGGGCATTAAGTATACATTTACTTTTGCTTCCTCAGATATAAAAGCATTATTCCTTATGCTGATTAATATTCTCCTTAAGAGCAGTTGAATTTAAAGATGGGGCAAGTATTTGCAGTAGGGGGGCCATTCTTATTACCTTTTCGTTGTGGAAAATCAATGATACTGAGGTGTCGTTTGTCATGAGAGAAGTACAGACGTGATGGATAGTTAAATTAGATAGTATAGTGTACTCGACAGTAAAGTCCGCAATATTCTATGAGGCGCTACCAGGAACTGAGGTTCAAAATACTTCAAATCGCCACAATATAGATGGAGACTCTTAGTTTCATGAAGAAAATTGTGTTCTTTCATGTAGCAAACATCATTTAGTTTTATTGTCTTCAAACGTGTATTAATATCCCTCATTGGCTCGGAGGTGCTGCTCAGGAGTCTTGGGATCCGGTGGACTTCGTTTTCGTCGTACTTCACAAGTTCAGAATTGAGAGATAAGAGGGGTAGGTGTAACGCACCTTAGTGAGTGTCTCTTGTCTTAACTGAAATAAAGTTTCGCAGAAGAAGGCGAATACATGTTATATTTTATAAGATTTCTTTTCTATACTGAAGTTAGGAAGTCAAAGTGATATTCAAGCAAAATTGTTTATTATATCTACCTTCTAAATACTATATTTTGTTGTAAGGTTAGTGTTTGGATTTTTTTCCTCTGGTGTTGTGTTTACCCTTTTTGGTTGGGATGGATTTCAGAAAAACTCATTATTCTACAGTTAATAGTATTTGATATACTGGGTCTCAGTTTATGGTGGGTTTAGTCATCTAAAGCTGGATATGGAAGAGGTGATGTATGCTTCCCTGTGTCTGTGAAAGGAAAAGTATAGATTCGACTTGATTAATCGATGATGCTATGGTCCTGCTAATGCAATGTGGATTTTCTATTACCTGGTTGCCTTTATGCAATAATTTGGCCAGATTTTTTTTTTTTTATCCTTTTTTTTTGCCCCTCCTACCTCTCCTTTCCCTACGTTTCTTGTTGGAATAGGCTCCTTGCAGTTCGAATGCTTTGAGGTTTTGAAAACAGGTCCCTTTCAATCTCGAGTACTTTTCGCCATTCAACATACATGATTTTTGCCCTTATCTCTTGTCCCTAGTAGAATTAAGATCTTTTCTGTGTGTCCCAGCACTCAAATAAATGTAAGCTCTAGGCCGGTAATACAGTGTGTGTCTCCATAGAAAAAGGTTTGAGAACTGTAGACTGTGAACTTGCAGAGGAGTCTTAAAAATCCCAGTCGAGAACACTGGTGTTTCATTTTGTTTGGCCTTCTGTTTCTAATTGAGCACAAATCCTCGTTTTATTTTTTAATATGCAAATATGGCCATAATCTGCCAGTGCCTGCTCAGCATAGGTAATCTGTAATAACAGTCACAGATTCACTTTAGTTCCTTGTGTGCAGAGTTAAACCTCTTATTGTCAGTTAGCTCAGCATCCCAGTTCATTATCACGGATTTGAAACACCATTTTTGGTTACACTAGGATGTGTAACTGCTGTGTATATTTTTGGCTTCATCTAAACGCTTAAATTTCTGTAATATAAAAGAGTGCTCTAGATGCGTGTTAACGTCAGATTAATTCAAGCAATTAATTTGTTTTATGCATAAAACAACTGAAGGGTAATGTGTTATTGAGAAACTCACAGCACATAAAAGTGTTGTGATATTTCTCGATTCAGTTTGTGGGATTTTATTTGGATTCTATCTCTGCTACATTTTATTCCACCCCTGTTTGAAGCAGGTTTTTATTTTATTCCTATCTTCTTTTCTCAATTCCTCTTACCTCAAGCTGCTGGGGTTCAGCTGTTCTAGTTCTTTCTAAACTCCCGATTTGCAGCATGTCATCTCTTTCTCTCAGTTCCTGCTGCTCTAGCATTGAGTCCTTGAATCCTCCAGTGGAGCTGTCCTACTGCTCAGAGTTTAGCTAGGTAGCTGTGAGCAGTAATTTTGGAGGCAAGAAAAAAGAAAGGAAAAAAAACCCCAAAAAGGACAGTTTCAAAGCTGGTGTTGAAGATACTATGTTGGAGTGAAGAGCAAGAATTGTCTTTATTCATGGTGCTGCTTTTTTGGGAAAATCCTGGGTGACTAGAGAAGTTTATGTCTACAGACTCAAAGAAAACACTACGTTACTGAAGTTCTTAGCAACCCTAAGTGCTAAAACTTAAAACAAACACCCCACCTCCACCCCCATTAATACACACCCTGTTCCATTTCCCTAAAGCCATTTAAATTGCCAGCTTCTGGTGAAGTTGCTTCCTCCCCTTGTCCCTTGTACAGATCTCTTCCTCATACCTAGATTTGGTACATTTTCTTCTTCCAAAAGATTTCCCTCTCTGAAAGTCCCTCTGTGTGTGTTTAACAAAGGATACTGAGAATGCTTTTAAGCACAGAATTGACTGGGGTTTTTTTGGAGGTAAAGTACAAAACCATTTTAAAAAAATAAAGTCCAAAGTGTAACAGTGTTTGTGACTTTTATCTTGATGGCACTCTGTCATAAATAGTTTCAGCTTCAAATTGATCAGCTTTATGAGGTTGCAGGACCTGCCTCGTTCGTAGTGTGAATCTTGCATAAATCGTTGGGTTGTGTAAATGTGTTACTTGTTACTTTTTTTGTTTTCATATTTTTATAAAATTATAAAAGGTTTATTGTACTTGCCCAGGATCTCCAGCTGAAATTGTGATCTTAACCCCTTGCTTTGAATATATCTCTGTCATCTTTTTAAATTAATTTTGACAATATTCCGTGATATTTGGGAGTAGACAGTTCAATGATGTAATGTTCTGATTCATCTTGGTTGTTTGTAGAAGTCTTTGAGAATTTTTTCCTGTAATAAGCATTCTGCTTTCCAATATTTATCTATCAGTATGGGAGAATCTTCCTTGTAGTAATCAGAAATATTCATTCATATTTAGTTCTGAAAGTAAATGAGGTGTGTGGGATTTTCTGTGTTAAGATAATTCCCCAAAAAGTCATTCTAATATCACACCACATGGCATTCAGAAAAAATACACCTGTGGTTTGAACTAGTGTATTTGGCAATAAAAATGGCTAAAGTAATTCACTTTCCCCTCTTGTTTCTTGCTTCTGCAGTTGGCTGCTCCTTTTGGACTATTGGGTTTATGGCAATTTGTCAAACTAAGCTTGTGCTCTTAAGGGAGACAGACCCCCCCTGCCCACAAGGAGCCAATTCAGGGGAGCTGTCCTAGCAGAAAACATCTTTTGGAGGGAGTAGAGTAATTTTCTGCTGGTATAGCTCCCTGAAACTGGCTGGCAGGTCAAGCAAATACCAGCACTAGCACGAAGAAGAGTGTGAGAATGCAAAGCTGGTGGAAAGGAAGAGTGAAAACAAGGCAGCAGAGATGCAGATAAGCTTGAGCTGTCACAGAGTTGCATCTTCGGTTGTCCCAGTGTCTTTTTGTGGGAGATAGCTCAGGGGACCGATCTGGCTGAAACCTTCCTTCATTGTCATGCATTTCATCCCCTTTTTTTGAGGTGGGAGATGAGGAGGTTGGTGGAATACAGGTCTGTGAGCAGTTCTGTTGATCTGTGATGAGATTAAGGGAGCAGCCTGCCATGGCCTGGAGGTGGAAGGAAGCGTGGAGAAGGGGTGTCTCAGCTCTCTTAGCCCTGAGTTGTAATGGGACTGTGGAACCACAGAGCAGGGGTAGCTGGGATTGGCACCTGGATCTTGAAGCCCTGGTAGGACTTTGTAGAGATAGATACAATGTGCCAGATGATAACTATTTGATTCTGACATACATGTTCTCTGTACCAGTCTTAACATCTTTTTCAGTGGTCAAAAGCACATACCTAGACAGAAAGGCATGTGGGGATTTAAATTTTTTTTTTTCCCCTTCTCCCAGTCTCTAATCATGTTGTGTTCAGACACTTGCTGAATTTGAAATGGTTGATGAGATTGGATCTGCTAAGGAAGGGGGGAGTTTGAGGAAGGAAATAACCCACAGATCCCTGAAACCCTCCTGCCACCTTTTCTACAGGCAGTTAATAGCATGGCAATGCTGCATGATCACTGGAGTAGTGTGAGGTGATCGCATGCATTTCTTCTAGCTGGTGATGCTTGGCCCTTTGTTAAATATTAGCTGTACTCTTGGAGACTCCCTGACTGAATTATGGTCTGTGATGGGGGTGTGGGGGCAGGGAGGGAATGGTTCACTACTCTTCAGCAGTAATCCTAGTTTTGGGAGCAAAATGAGGATTTCAAGGGAAACCTGTAACATTCTCGTAAGATTTCCAATCATCTTGAGCTCTGCCAGTGTTTCATTGAAATGCTGCTTAACTGTTATGCTGTCAAAATAAGCTGAAGCAATTTCCTTTTTTTTTTTTTTTTTGAGTTATTGTTGCTGATTAAATACTGCAACCTAAGTCCCTGATCTCTTTCTGTTCAGTTTGTTGTATGCTGGTGGTCTTCTGTGACCTTGAATACTTAGGATTAAAGTGTGGATTCTGAGGAAGAAATATGATACATCAGGAAGTGTTAGAATATAATAATAATCAAGAGAAGGTGTATAGCAGTTGAATAATTCTGAAATCTTTATTACTTTTCTTATCTTGATTATGGCTCCTGTATAGCTCCAGCCTGTGTGTGATATGAATTACCTGCTGCTTCCAAACAGTTAGCTGTGTTATCTTGTTTTGGTAGTAGGCTCGAGTCTTCAAGTGTTTAACGTAGTTCTAGTTCAAAGGTCAGATTGTATTTCTTTGTTCCAAAATGAGAAAGCTTATTATAGCTGTGATGCTGACGAAAAATAATAATAAAAAAGAAGTTAAAGTTTAAATGTAGGGCTGCTCTATACTGGTATTTGTTTTAGATACACCCCCAGCCTTGTCCCCAGCAAACATGTGAGTGGTACTGTTTGCCTTATCTCAACCTGCTTGCAGTGTAGCTGAAGCTTATGGCCTCTTTTATTAATATAAATCCATTGTACAGCAATTTTACAGTATAGTAGCTGAAGGCTCGTTCAAGAATATCTGTTCTATCCTCCAACATTTCTGCTTGTTGGCAGTATGAATAGAGGGAAGGAGAATTACCCTTTTATTATAAAGTTACACCAGGAAACGATTGAGGCAAGTATCATTTAAAGATAAAAATCCTTAGTTGGAAGGAGTAAAATTTCAGTTTGATTTTTAGCTTTATTTCAAATGTGTATGGAATGATGGTATGTGTCTGAAGAACAGTAGAAATTGAACTGCGGGGGATGAATCTAGACTCTAGATCTGTTCCAAATACCTCTTTGAATTCACTACAAATCACTCTGGATTTGCCCTTGTTTCCCTGCTTGCACATGAAGAATAACATCTGTCCTTTCAGGGATGATGTCAAACAATCAAAAGCATACTCGAGAAAATTATTGATAATCACTTTGTGTTGTACCATCTTGGGATCTTCTTCTGATGCCTGTGACGTGATATTTCAGACTAGGCCTAATCATTTGGGTTTTTTCATATTTCAACCAAAGCGTATTTTAATTTGTGGGAGGTAATAACAATCATTGCAAGGTGGGATGTTTCCTTCTTGGGATATGTTTGTCCTGCAGGAAGTATAGGCATTTGGACTTCTTAACTAAGAAATAATGACATTCAGAATTCATCCACTCTAATAGAACTTCCAAAATTAATTATAGTAGTCTATTCCATACATGTTAAAAAAAGTAAAAATCTACCTAGGTAAAATCTTTTCAGCATTTGTGTTGGGGTGTCTGTATTACAGATTTACAGCTTTGTGGTACAGTACCATTTTAAAAGAATACCGGAAGGACTTGTCCAAAATTTTAAGTTTCTTGACAGTTTGTGCCATATGTTGATGACAGTCTAAATGCTATTAATGTATAGAAGTCCAGTAACTGCACTTTAATAATGTGTGATAAAAAAATCCCAATTTCCATGCTCAGTTGTCTAAATCCTTTTTGCGTATCGTGACTCAACAGTCTGCCATCTTAGGCTAGCGTACATCCAGGCGAGTACTGTCATGTGTCTTTATGGGGTTTTTGGGGTTTACTTGGTTTTGGTTTTCATTTGCTTATTTGGTTTTGTCTGAGAACTTGTGTTCTTTCATCGCTGTTGTAAAATCACAAGGAGAATACTTCCTAGAAGTCAGTTTAGGTAAGGGGTTGAGGAAAAACAGGCATTTAATAGGGTTAAAGAAAATTAGCCCTGTCTTACAGGTTGGGGCTGAGCAAACACTACTGCAGTATTTTACAGGAGACTTTCCAATCCTCTTCCTCACCCTTCTATGTATACATGTTTTCACTCTTAAGAGGATGAGGCTTTGGTTCTCAAAGATTGCTGGGATGGATATTTTTAACTCTGAGAAATACAAAGCTTTTGGGATTTTCTGAGGGCAGGATTGGATGAGATGGGATGGGCTGAGCCAATTTAGGGTCTGCCTCTGGCTAAGAGGGGCGTTAATGCTTATTTTTACCAAACTGACAGAAGTCTGCAAAACCAGCTAATCTTCTGGTGATGTGCAGTAACCTGAGTTATCCTAGCTGGGAATGAGATGATCGGGGATGTCATCTGAAACACTCCATGGGATCACATCTGTGGGGGGCAGGGAAGTGGGTAGAATAGTCTGTTCCAAAGACACAGTCTTCCAGTTTGTATCTTGTTTCTTGTAACCATGCTACAGACTGTGGTTATGTTTGACAGTAGTGCTGTCTAAACTGGCTTAAATAGTCCCCTCTGTTCAAGCACAACTATGTGTGGCAGCTTGGTGAATCAGTTCCCTAACAAGACCTGACTGGAAAACAATCTTTTTTATTTTTTTTCTGCAACATCTGCAGAGGAAGAAGAGGCAGAGAATGAGGAGCTGAGACTATTCAGCTGGTATTGTCACACATGCAGAAATACGTCTTTCACTGAGTAGGTGTTAATTTTTGTGTGCTTCATGTTCATTGCAGAAGTAGGAAGATTGAAGCATGAAGATCCCTCTTCATGCTCCCTCCCTGATAATGAACTGTAGGGTTTGCTTTCTGAACCAGTTCCTCTTTAATAAGTTGCAGCTTTATACCTCCTCTCCCCAAATCTCTGCAGGCCTCTGGGGTTTGTCATTTCTGTCTGATAAATCTCTGTGGCCATTTTGGGAAATGGGAGCTTCAGCTTCTTTTTCTCTTGAAGAATGCCTTACTCTTATTTCTCTGGATATCTTTAAGTAATTTACCTTTTTTCTCAGATTTATTTCACCTTGTATGTTGTGTGTAGTATCACATGCTCTTTATGGTAAGTTGACAAAAAATTGAACTCTCAAAGCTGAATAGGAGACATGTGAGTTCCATATCAATGCTGCTGACACATGAGGGATGAAGTAAAGGTTATGGTTGTGCAACATTTCTGCAGAACACCAGTTCCTCTATGGTAAAATTGCTGTTAGGTGATGTCTCCATCTGTTTTTTCCACTGTTCTTACAGAGAAGAGAAAGGTTGGTATTCCTCTTGCATTTTCTAGGAGGGGTAGCAAAGTGGCTGCACAGGGAAGACTTGCAGGAAGACAAAGGATGTTCCTTATGCCCTGAGGACCATGATATTTTATGGGAGGGAATAGAGGGGGAGAAAAGAGGACTGGACAAGAGCCTAGTATTCATTAACAAAGGAAGCTTTCAGAAGCTGGATCCAGCAGCGTGGAAAGACACCAGAGGCCACCAGGCAATCTTAACTCTTGAGCTGAGTTTACTAATGAAAACTTTCCCGGCTGTCTTTGATTGCTTTTTGCATACACCTGTAGTGCAGGTGTTTCAGTGTGTAAATAGAGAGGTGAGTCCATCTGATGTCCTTTGCCCTCTGCTGCTGCAGGGGTGATGGTCATTTTGAAAATGGAGTAACTGCCAGAATAGGAAGAGGAACAGGTAGTCAAGAGTCAGAGTTCTTAATTTCTTTATTTCTTTTTTTTGTTGGTTGCCATAACAAAAGGATGTGAAAGCTTCAGCCCACAGCCTTCAATTCCCTACTTTTAATACTTCAAGGCTGGTTCTTAGCGCCGAGGCTCCTGTGCTTGTTGTGATGTCTGTAATGAATCTGTAGCAATGTGCTCTTTGCTTCTCTTTGCTGCTGTTTTTGTGTGACAGGAGGCAGCTTGCTGTGTTACCTGTGCAGTAGACTTTTGAGTTCAGCCTGCAGCTTTGCCAGGGTAGGCTAGTCCTGCAGCTGTTAAACTCTCCACGATTCATGTGCACAAAGCTCCTTGATCTGCCTGTGCTTCATGTGCAGGCTGACTTGCAGGTCAGTTTTGAAATTTTTGTCACAGAGTAGTCAGAGTAATGGAGTAATGTGCTTATGCATTTCAGATAGGGAGTCTCATGATCAGAAGAGTCCTCTCAGCCTGTGCCTTGTGTCCTGTAGTCCTGGGCTTCTGCAGAAATATTTTTATATATTTAAATACAGAAAATGGATTAGCTCTGGTTTAAACAGCAACCTGGCTTACTTCTTGCCTTCTTTGGGAGTCATTTGGTCCTCATTGTGAACAAGTTGAAGATAAGCTCGTGTTGCAGCAGACCTTTGTCTCAAGTTTGGTCATCTCCTGGGTTAAGGTTTGTCCTTGTAGCAAAAACGATGAGAGCTGCTGTCTATGTGATGCTTTATCATGTTTTTAGGTGTTTCTGAAAGCATGCTATTGTATCCTCTGCATAAAGAAAATTTTTGCAGAAACGGATGCTTAACTTCCATTTCACTCTACAAAAGCAAGAGAATAGGAAAGCATGGAGATAATTTTGTTTTCTGATCTAAACAAACTTAAAAGCAATCTCCTTAAAGCAGTGATTCCTTTTACATCCTTCAGAACAGGAGGAGCATTGCTACCTTATCCCTAGCTTTCTGTCCTATTTTAGAGTCATTAGTGAAACTTAAGTTTATATGATACCAGAATCTCTTTTCTGAGGTTTTTCTCAAGGGTCTTATTTTTATCTTATGAAGAGAAAAACCATCTGACAGTGTTCACTTCCAAACAAGCAGTGAAAAAAAACTTTTCTTAAAAAATTTTTTGTGTCAGTGATCATTTCTTGATTTAATTTTCCTCTTTGCTAACTAAGAGGATGTTCGTTGCTGGTTTTAAATGTCCTTTGGAAAAATTGTGCTCTTATTCAACTGTAAATGGCAAGTTTCAGGGACCTGAGTGGTTTTTCTTTATCTGCATGCTGGACTTTACTAACTTCCAAAATATTACCAGATTGAGAAAAGGATGAAGACATGTGAGAGAAAAAGTAAGTGTGAAGTATTACTTATATGTAGGATTAGATGAGTATCCATGTTGCAGGATGCATTGTGTAAGACAAGTGCAATGAATCTTTTTCAAAATGAAGTGTCAAAGTCTCTTGGAGGGGGAAAAAGTATTTTTTTTCCCTGAAATATTTCCCACGAATGTTTAGTTTATTCCAAATTATACTTGGTGGACAAAATTGTATCAAGTATAACACTAAATTTGGTATTTCTGGTTAAATGCCTAACTACTGCCCACACGTTTCTCTTGGTTTTTTATACTTTTCTATCATTCTTGTCAATCTTGTGCATTCATACAAAATAAGAAAAACGTTTTCATCTGGAACTGTACGGTAAGATGCTATAAGAACCTAGTTCTTGTTTCTTAAAGGAGTATTTTTGTAAACTCCTCACAAAATCTAGTGCCTTGGTCTTGCCTCTGCAGTTTTCCTTGAGTGATGTACAGTCATTTGGGAATGAATGGCTTTAGTGCTCAGTTGACATAGGCCATGCAGAGGTCCATTTTGCATATAATCTTTTAAATTCAGCAGGGTTGCTGCATTTAGCTCTTGTTCAAGCCTAAACCATTGAGAGAAGAACTGTGTTTTGCCAGAGCTCTCTTAAATCAGTGTTTTTCAATCTGAAGTTGGCAAGAAGCAACTGTGGAAAAACAAGGCTATTGCCAATAGTTTAAATTGTGTGACTTTTTATGCTTTTCAAGATTCCACAATTTGAAAATTACTGCTCTAAATGATTTGTAAATGAGGGCTACTTTTCCTTTCCAAAGTGGCTGTAGGTGTTAAGGAGTATGAGCTGGTACTTAGTAATCCATTAGATTAGAATTGATTTTTCTCTTTCCTTCCTCTTCTCATGCTTTGTATGAGCTGTCTATTTTATCCAAAAATGGATATCATGGAGGATACTAAGTCTGGAAAACTTCAACTTGAAAGCTGACATCTGAAAAAAGGTTAGAGTGGTGTTAAGTAGGTCTGTTTACAGAACTGCACTTTGTGAATGTAGAAGCTTCTGTATTTTCCCTTCCAAGAATCTTGCTATGAAGGCCAAACTCCTGCTAGTTTGTGTTAGATCTGAAGATTTCATTGCATTCCTCCCTTACATGGTTGTGAAAGGAACTTTAAATATGCAGGCTTGAACGTAAACTGATGTAGTCTCCATGCACTGCATTGGCAGATGCCCTGAAACAACAGGTGAACCACCTTTTGGGTCTCATGGACATGGATTTATTTATTTTAATGACTAGAAGGCATTTGAAGTATGGGATGAACGCTAAGCTGTTTGGTAATCCCTTGGCGCACTGCTCTTCTGGGTATCAAAACCCAAATAGTCTCCATCCTGGCCACTGTCCACCTGACTCTTTTTTTGCTAGAACCATAACTGAGGTCACAATTTGAGCATGCTAACAGTACAAAATTGAATAGAGTTCAGAGGTTGCTCTGCTCAACAAGTTACTCAGTTTTAAAATAGATTAAAATTTGACTTCATAAGTTAAAGATGTTGTGGAACTGTGGTCAACTTTGCTATGGAGGCTGCACTCCTTTCCTGTGATGGATTGGTTCTTGTTCTTAAATCATCTGCCTGTAACTAATCTTGAATTCGTATCTTTCTGCTGCTTGTACTTTGAAGTGAATTCTGTGCTCCAAATAAGAGCAGCAGATAGGGTTTTACATATTCTCAGCTCCTTGTAGCCCAAGGACTGCTCCTGGCCCTAGGATAGGAAATGCCTTACACAGCTTGGTATATAATGGGAGGTGCTTGAGAGGAAGGCATGTATCAAGAAGTCGATCACAGCTGCTTTGGTCTATACTTACTGGCATGGTGATGAACTTTAACAGCTAAATGAGCTTGTGATGACACTTCACAAACTTCAGAAAGTAAGCAGTTATTTTTGGAAACTTTTTTCCCCTCAGGACTAAAACTACTAAACCTACTTTAAAAAAGTCTATGCAAAAACACTTCTCCCCAAGAAATTGGCACCTTCTGCTTACTATGTTTGTGGGCATTTCAGCATCCCAACCCTGTATCCCTTTTGATGATCCTTTCTGTTGTCTGAAAGTTAGAGGGCTTTCCATTGCTATAGTTATTTCCTGTTCAGATAGGGGAAAGAGATAAGCAATCCTCTGATCTCATTTTAAGGCACATGGATCTTGGCTCTTGGCATGCCATGGTGCTGCCTCAGAGGTCTTCATGATTCTGCTGGTAAGCAGCAAACAGCTAATTTCTGAATTGATTTGTACTAGAGACTTGAAGGGTTAAGAGTGCTGAATTTATTGTGCTGTTTTGAGATTCTGTTGGTGGTGTCAAAAATGTCTTTAATAAATAAATAAGTAAATCATACTCTGAAGACTGATTTGCTTCCTCATGGTTTTGCTGGCGTAGCCCTATTTGGTCTGTTTTTAAGTTGGGTTGTGAAATCAAGGTTTAATAAGCCTTGACTCTAATGAGACATCACAGATTAGTGTGAACAGAGACTGTAGGACCTCGGCTGTAAGCGGGCCAGAACGAGAGCCATGCATGTGTGTGTGGAGGAATCCCTGTGAGGGGTGTCCTTGCCTCTGAGCTAGGAACTGTTTTTGCTCAGTGGCAGCAAAAGGACACCAGTGCCTGCTGGAGCACCTCGTGGTTATGTGTGACGAGTGAGGCTCTCCTGAGGACTAATTCCTTCTTTCTGTCAGCGTGGCAGCCAGCGTGCAAATGTGTTTGGGCTGGAGTGCAATAACTACCTCACTCTCTGCTGTCAGTCCACACTCACGTAGGGATGGGGTCTAAAGCAGCTTGAGTCAGGTGGCTTTAGGAAATTGATCTCTTGCTTCGGATGACCTCACAGAAGATCATAAGCTTACTCTTGTTTTCAAAATGACATGTAAAATACTTGTCTGTGAGCTTTCAAACTCCTTGGTAAGGCATTCTTTAATTCAGGTGGCTCCTCTCTGTTAATTTCTTTTGAGGGGAGGTAAAGATGAAAATGAAGTAACAGGACATCACAGCCTTGAAATATCCCAGAGTCTTTCTTCTTGGAACCAGTGAAGGAAAATGAATATATCTTCAAAACTAGGTGTCTTGAAAATCCGGATTTAGCATAAATGAGGGTCAAACTTCACAAAGAATACTCTTAGAAAAGGAGAAAATGAGCTTTAATAGCTGCGTAAAGACTAAATTTTTCCAAATACATCTTAAAGCATTTTTGGGGAATGGCAAAATATTTCCCACTTCAGAGAAAAAAACAGTTTCAGGTAACTAACCACCTGATCTTCCCATCATAGAGAAAAGTGTACTCTTTTGAAGCCTTTGCTTATTAAAGTTCTAATGTGAAACTTGAGGGGACAGTGTTTGGGGAGGCACTGGTGGGAGAAGGCAGCCAGGTTCTGGTGGGCTTATTTTGTTTTTTTGCTTGTTTGTGGTTTTTTAATTTTGCTGGGTTCTGTTTTTGTTTTTGTTGTTTTAAGCTTAAATAGTCAAATAGAAGTCACCATGAAAAAGCTATTCTAAAAACATATTGTTTTCAGTTAAAGGGTTAAAGGTTAGGACAGCATAGGGATATGCCTAGATAGGTTCTCTTAATCTTTTTTTAAAGGAAATTAACAGAAAATGGTCCTCAAGAATATCTAATAAAATTGTTTGTTGGCTTCTGAACCGTGAGTTATACTTTGTCCAGAATTAAGTTAAACATTACACTATTTTTTAAACTGTATTGCATGACATTAAGCAAGTTTGTAAAGGGTCAGATTTCTGAAAAGGCATGAAATTACTCTCTTTGCAATATCACTGTTTTGGTGAAAAATATTGAAATGTATTGATTATAGTTTCTATACCCAAAAAGTGATGTTTAGTGTTTGTAGAAGATGCTATAGGAAACATTAAGTAGACTTTTTTCCTTTTTAAAATAAAGGAGAGGTTATGCTAGAGCAGCTGTAATAAAGCATTTCACCCTGATTTTGAGGAAACTGCAAGTCCACATTTCAGACCTTGCCAAACTGCAACTTTGTGTTACGTTTAGAATGGGTGCGGTTTTGGGCAGTAACTCTTACCATAATTTCTGAAAAATCACAATTTTGTATCTTTTAACCTAAATTAGCAGTATTAGAGAGTATAGTTGTTTAATGTTGACCAATATATAAGATTATTCAGGAAAATTTTGGTTCTACCACAGGTAAATAGAATACGTGTCCAAGGGATGCATAGCAGTAAAAGTGAATTTCCATATAAAAAACCCAGTTGATGGTTGCACAGCAGTTTTTACTGTCATGTAGATTTAAAATGCTGCAGGAGAAGGGTGATCATACCACCCCCTTTGTGCCACTGCCCTCACTTTTGTGTAAATGCATGCTGGGTTGGATCAGGAAACTGATCCCTGAACCATCTTGTCGTGTTACTGTGCAAATGCGAGATGAGTGAGCATCTGGGGGGGTGGGGAGGATGAGTGGGATCAGCGCTTTCAGTGGAGAGGTGGATTTATCACGGATTAAAGTGCCAGGTGATCAGTAATCATAGCTTCAAAACATTGAAGACATGCTGCAGAATTAACTTCCCTGTTACAGTAACCTTCAGTTTGCAGTAATCTGGATAAGTAAATTGTAGAGTTTTGTTTTTTCTTACTCTGCTTCCCATAGTTAATAATTTTTGCGCAGTATATTTTGCAGTCATACATTTTGCATGCACATAAATTTTACTGCTGTTTAATTTTTATAACCCTCCTTTAATGCACTTGAGTCAGGCAAGCCTCATTCTACTCCTGATGCTGCCTTGCTAGTCAAGTTGCAGTAAGTCTTGAGTAGCTAAAGCTCTTTACCCAATATGTTTGTTTTTCATAAAATTAACAGGAAGTTACAGAGAAACTGAATCTGTAATGGGGACATTAGAGTCATCACTAGGTAGCAAAATGTGGTTTTCAGGGATAAAACCAGCTGAATGTACCTTTATAACAACTGTATCCTTCATAGTTGTTCTCATAGTTATTTTCTTGCTCTGGTTCCTATGACATAGTGGTATTCTAAATTCACCTGTTGAACTACTGTCAACACACTTAAATGTTGGCCTAAAGGAAGGAATTCCCTTTTCCTCTTTGGGTAATCTGTGTATCTGGGCTTTAGCAAAATGGCAGCGATCTCTGCTAGGGTACCTTACACCTTAGGTTTATGATGCCAGCTGGGGAGATGGGCCAGTGCTGAAACAGCTTGTTTGGGGTCAGTGTTTTCCCAAAGAGGAGGGGCAGTGGGTTTCTAGCCATGGGAACCTCCTGAACCTCAACCCCACATTACACCAGACTTCAAAGCATTCTTGGTCTAGTTGCAGTATCTTCCATTTTCGGTAGAAACCGTCCCTACCACAGAGGGATGCGTAGGTTTGGACTGGGCTTATGTGATCAGCCAGTCAGCACAATTACTGGTTTAGGGATTTTGTGTTAAGACAAGGTTTAAAGTTGTCATAGGGATTGCTTCCAAACAGGAGTCATTAGGGAGAAAAGGCTAAGGGTAGTTAGCACTTGTGCTGAGTTCATCTGAGATTCATCAGCCAGCAAATCTTGATGGCTGACCAAGAAGTACAAGCAGGGCTGTGTCAGAGCAGGTCTGCATTCGTGAGAGAGAACTGGAGTATGAGCTGCTCCCAGGTAACACCTGTCTGCTCATTCAGCAGTAGGTCCCATTGCCTTCCATCCGAGCTGTGTGATCTGTGTGGTGGCCTCTCCTAAAGGGGCATGAGTCAGTCCTGCTCCTGTGTGTCTCACCTGTTCTCTTCCAGCACACTGTGCCAAAACCTATGGACCACAGATTATTGTTGGTTCTATCTCCTTCCTATTCTATTAGGCCTTGATTTTCCAGCATCTTCACTGTAACATGCATTTCTCATGGTTTTCACTTGCAAGGAGTCCAGTGCAGTTACCTGTCTGACAAACTGGAGTAATTGCATGTTGTTCTTTAACAAACTTTTAAGCAGCAGCTACACTTCTACTTCTGAAAAGAGGTTTTCTGTGATGCAGCCATGCTTTTCATGATGGCATCGTTGAAGGCAACTCCTTGTGTTGCCACTTACACTTTTGCCCTTATTGAAATTGGGATTCTGGGCTAGTTAAATCTTTGTATTAACCCGGAACAGCCATTCTCATGGAAGGTGAACTTGTAGAAGCTACTGCTTAAAAAAAAAGAGAGAAGTGAGGGGAGGGTTGTGTGCAAAGCCACTTATCTTTTCTGCAGTCTCATGAACTTCTACCAGTGTAACTGATGCAGTGTAGGAGTAGGAGTGAGTGATGGAGTAGAGAAGGAAAGGACTGCAAAACCTGCTGTTGCTACTGCTCAGGAGACTTTGCTTTGAATCTGTAGTATGATTGGAGTTTGCCTCTGTGAATCTTGCCTCATGCTAGCACTGATCTTTTAAAAGGGGCAAAAGATTACCAAGATACTTTGCCAGCGTCCTCTGGAGCAAAAAGCAGAAATGAATTTTTGTTACCTTTGAAGCCTTGCATCTTCCTGAAATGCACTGAGTTCTTCAATAGGATTCTGCGATTCTTCATTCTGTACTATCTTTATAGCTTGAACTAATTTAAAACCCAAGCTGTGTTTCATGTGTCTTTGGCTTGAGGGATACCTGGCAATATGTTGTTTAAATCTCCATTGAAATATGCAGGGCTAACCAGTTTCTGTCAAAGATGGGGCAAACTGGTAGGAGCTGTTTTGTTCTTGCAAAAATTTGGTTCCACCACAGCTGAAGCAGCAGCTGAAGATGTGCATAGGATTAACTGATTTCAGAAATCACATATCTTAGCAGTTGTCAAGAGGAGGGAAAACTTTCAGTCTCCTGATTGCTTGTAATGATGTGATCCATAAACTGGAGCAGGAGTCTCCATGCTGGAGCTTCTCCTAATATTCAGCAACGTGATAAGCAGAAAGATGGCTTCTGGTAAAATGTTGGACCTTTTGCCTTTTGGTTTGGGGTGGGGTTTTGTTGTTGGCAGGTTTTTGTTGTTTTCCTTTTGTCAGTGGACTGCCATGAGTATAAAGCATCTACATGGTTGCCTCATGGAACCCTTGTTACCAAGAGAAACAAATTCCGTAAAATTAGCCTATTCTGTTAATTTGGGAATGAATCAGAATAAATGGTTCCTAGTTTGTGCCTAGAAATATTTCTTAGAAAAAAAAGGCTTGACAATCCTTAAAGATGTATGCTGGTTACTGTAACTTTTATGTTTACATTTGTCTGCTGTAGGTGGGGATCCTCTTGTAGCCTTTCTAAAGGCTGAGTCCATGCTTTCCTCCTGTTATCTTTGCTATTTAAGCTGGATGGTGCTGACACCTGCCTTGATGGATGAGTGGATGTCATTCTTAGGAAAAGTAAATTTAAGGCAAAAAGTAAATGGTGAAGGATTTTTTAAATTATTCCTTCGTTTTAGTAGTTGAACTAGCTGTTTTGGTTTATTTTCTCAAGGACTACAGGAATAACTCTGAACAATGCAAGGTTGAGTTGCACCTGTAAAAATGGATTCTTTTTCTTAGCTTCCTCCTGTTCTGCACAAAGCCACAAGCAGCAGAAGTACTGGAAGAGCCTGCTGCGTAGGCTTATGCTAACCGTATGTTAAGTTTGCTTAAAAAAAAATTAAACCCTACCTCCTGCAGAACTTGATTTGCCATTGAGAAGAGCTTTCCACTTGCTGGGCGTGACGGGGAATTTTTCAGTCCCTGGCAATTGTGCAGAGAGATGGCTATTGTTATTGGCTCAAAGACTGTAGAAAGAACTTTAATTTCCCTGCTCTGTTTGGTGCCTCTACAACTCCAGACTGTCTTTCAATGCAAATATTTAGCTGACTGTCCACTGTTGCTGCTTCTAGGCTCCTTTCATTTTACATTTTCTGCCGCTGTCCTTGTGGTTCTTCTACATTGGGTGTTTGCAGTTATTTTTCACAAGATGTTTTTGTTTTCCAAAGTAATTTTATTTTTTCTCTGGGTCATTTATGTATTTGTCTTCACTAATGTTTGCAACATCTCCGAACATAGTATCCTCTGTGAATTTGACTAACGTGCTGTTTACCCTTTCTTCCAGATCCAGTTTCTGATCCTACTTCCACATTTGGGAGTATGCAAGGGACAAATACATCTCTTTGCGTAGCTTGACTGGATATCCCAAGACTAGGATGTTAGTATATTTAAACATTTTTTTTTTGCATTAAAATGTTGCCAGTATCTTAATTGCACATAGACGATTATTTCTTAAATGTAATTAACTTTATTGGCATTATGCATATTCAGAAGCCTGCTGGTAGAAACATTCTGCAGACTGACTAGTGCTTGTTGGTGACTTTAAAATGGGTGCAGGAGTAAAAAGAATTTCAGGGTTGCTTTTTAAATGAGCTTATTTAGTGTTACAGCTTTAGCACTCATTCTTGAAAATGTTGGCTCTTTGTGTAATAAGATTAACTGTAGGTTAATCCATGAACATATAAAATCTTTAGACTATGTTCAAGATAGTTATGAAAGACCATTTCAGACTTCTGAATGCATGAAGAAAGATTTTTAAATACTTGAAATAGTCAAATATCTATAGAAATACTTGCATCAATTAAGTGTTAACAAACCCCAAAATTGCACGCTGAAGTCTTCTTTGATTCCCTGCATCACAGGTCATATTATTATGGGACTCGTAAGGAGCCAGTTGTCTGGAAGAGTACACCCTATGCTAAACTATTTTGCAGATATGATAACACAGCTTCCTTAAAAATGTGTTTTGTATTTGTATCACTATTGCAAAATGAGGTATTGCATGTTTTCTGTTATGGAAGTAATTGCATGGAAGTAATTAGCAGTTCAAAGACAAAGTCAGCATTAACTATGTGCTATTTTGAAAAATGTTGGGGTTTTGTCTTGGCTTCTCTTGGAATTTTCTGTATATTCAACTACTACTGTATTTAATTGAATTACTTATTGAACACTAGAATAAGCAAGTATTTAAAGTACTGAAGTCCCTAGGATGCTGAATGCAGTGTTCATTGTAGAGCTGTGGATTTTGCGGTTTCTTTTCCAGCCTTAGTTTTCCAGTGTGCTTCTGTTCTTTTTGCCCTGCAAATGAAAGGAACCTTCTCTTCATCTGGTTTGAATTTCTTTTGTTAAAAATGCTGCTGACCTTCTCGGCTATGATTTTAAAGTGATTAGGTATAGTTTCTCTGCTTGGATTTTAATTGGTATTATTCAGCTCTGTACATAGATAATAAATCCAGGTAAAATTGCAGTTCTTCCTTAGCTTGGCTACTTTGGCAAAAGAAGAACTAGTGTAAGTTTTTCTGCAACACTCGTTTAGTATCCCACTGCATTTTGTTTTGGTGTCTGTTTTCCTTTACTCATACCTCTGGTGGTGTTGTGGATTTATAGAGAAGTGTGTTATGGTTGCTACAATGTGTTCTAGAAGTCTTATATTTCTTGAACTTGGAAATATTTCTGGTTTTCAAGGTAACTTTTTTTTAAAAGTTGAAGTAATTGTCGGTGTACTTAAGGTATAAAATTGACAGTATTGGACAGCAGGGCACTCACATGAAGTAGTGATTGACTCACATTGATGCTTCTTGCACACACAGTCATCAGTAATTTACTGTTCCCTCTTTATACCATACTTTGTTCATTACTCGTGCATGATAGTCTTTTTCTTTTAGAGAAATTTATGAAGAATTCTGTAGGGGAAAAGATGACCTTAAGGGAACATACTTACAAAATGTCATAGACATCAACCAACTTGGAATAGTTGTTAGTGCCACTGTAGACTTTTAATCCCTTAGGATCAGATGACTAAGGTGTAGCCTGCAGAAGCTCAGTTTGCATCAAATTCCTTTGCTGTTTATGTGGCTGTACTGCTGGCAATTCCTAGCTGTGGATTAGGAAATCCATTTCTGAGATTTTACTCTGAAAGAACAATTAAGAAGTTACAAAAAGAGCTGCTTTGAATATAAATAATCAGTGATACTGGTCTTAAAAGCTGAAGCTTCTAGCAAAGCAGCATTTTGTGAAAGCAGCAAAATTGTGAAGGTTTTCTGTGGTTTCTTTATGTAAAGGTTGTACCAGATACTTCAGTCTGATGAAATTAGCAAAACAACAGAGTGGACAGCCTTGAGAAGATTTGTATATAAGTTACCTGGAATATTTTATTCTGATTTGGAACAAAGGACCAACTTCTGATTTGGAAGGCTAAGTGTTCTCCCAGCATTTCTTCCCTTAGCATCAAAGAATTGGTTTCAGATCTTCTGATCATCGTAGTGATGATAGTGACTTCATTCTTTGAAAAGATCTGAGGCAGGTCTAGCAGGTTTACTAAGACCTTATTATTGAGATACTAACTGTAAAATTAGAGCAAGACTGCCTGTTGTAGAAGTCTTATTTTCAGATGTTTTGTCTTTGTAACAGTTTGATGTTCTTGACTAGAAATTTATAATTTGTTTAACTGTTAGCATATCCTGAGATTCTGCTGCAACATGGTGATATTGAGAAGCTTAGTGTGCAGAAAGTATAGGACTGCTGTCTTCTCAAGTTCAGATCACAAATGATGCTTTGAAGCAAAGAACTTCAACTAGATTGAAGAATGTTTGAGGGTATAGGGTGGCCTCAACCAAAGTACAGTGGATTAAACATTTTACTGAAGAAGGCCAACAATATATGCTATGTTTTAGGAATTTCAGAAGGTCTGGAATAAATGAGGTGGAGAAGACAGCAGTGTCAGAAAGCTGCACATAACTCTTGGTTTGAAGAAGACTTAAGATGATGATAGGAACTGAAATTACTATGTATATAAATCAGTTAAGTGCACTAAGAGCTGGTAAATATACCATTAGACACCAAATTCACTGTAACTATCCAGGAAAGATACTTGGGAATAACTTTGAAATCCTGAATGGCCATCATGAATTCTGTGTTCTCTATTACGTTACTTTTGCATCAACTAAATCCCAAGGGATCTTTTCTGGCTATGATTTTCAGTTCTGATCCAGTAATTACTTCAGATACTGTTTTTAATTTGAATAAGGGAAAGGCAGTCCGAGAGAGTGAACAGCTAAGTTCTTGATTTCTACAGTGTTGTCTAAAATGTCCCTCCCTGGTCCTGCCACTTGTTCCTGCTGATGTAAGTGGACTAGGCCAGGAAATTATTCCAATCTAGAAATAAGGCAAGCAAAAAAGAATTTTTAAAACTTCTGTATGTTCTTACATAGTAATTTATATTGCCAGTCAAAAGTGTGATTAGAAATGCTGATGGTTAAGCACTCTAAGCTCAGCTTACAGAATTGGTGATGTGTGTCTGAGGCTAAAAGGTTAGTAAAGCTCCCAAGAGTTGCAACATGAAATGATGGAAGACATTGTGTGACATCAAAAGTGAGAGAGATTTGTCAGTCACTTGCTCTTTGGGAAAATTCCACTAAACCCCAAAGGTCAGACTCTTTTACAACTGTTTACTGTGTTTCTTGCATCTGAATATAGTTATTTTTTTAGAAAAGGTTTACTATTCCTCATCTACATTGAGTAATGTCCCATCACATCTGGCAATTTCAGTTCCTGCAGTTAATTTGAGCACCAAATTGTTTTTCTGCTGTAATATTTTGCTACAAAGTTGTCAGCAGCTGTGCTTATGCTTTGCTGTTTCCATAGGAATATCCGGGTTTGCAGCTTCTTTAGTGCATAGGTATGACCCGAGGTGTGACTGAAGGATAACTAAAAATATTTCTGTTAGTATTTGGTTCTGTTGGCACAAGAATAACAACAATGGTACAGCTGTATCTTCTTTGCTTTATGCAAGAGTTGTCATGTACTTGCTTTGTACCTTTAAGTTCTTAACACTACTGCAGTGCAAACAGCCATAAAGCTGGAGAGGATTGTTAGGCTTAGTTTTGCTTCCTTTGGGTTTGTGCCTTGTGTTGTAGCTCATGGAATTATGCCTCACTAGATGTATACTTGAAAGTGTGTCTTCAGTGGTTACAATTAGCCACTGTAACCTGCCCTGTAGCTGGTATGAGTTCGGTGTCTTTCAGTTTTAAGATACTCCTCTGTGTGTGTTGATGTGTTTCCAGGGTTTTTGTTTGAGGTATATAACTTGTGACCCCCTGCCCTGCTTTCATTTACCCTTTCATTTTTGTGTAGCTGCTTGTATCACCTTCTCATTTCACCTAGATCATCCTTCCTTTTGAGGCAAAACAGAGCTGTCCATCTGAAAAGGCTAAGGATACTTTTCCAGAATTTCTGGGAAACCTTCTCAAAACATTGCATGTGCTTCATATTCACCATAGTCATGGTTCAGCTTTGTTTCCATGATCTAGAGCTTTCTTTGCTTTTGTTAGCTTTTTAATCAGAATTTACATATACTCATTGGCGTAGTGAAATAATCACTTGACTTAATAAAGTGGTGTATCTTTGCATATGATGAGATTTTTCAGGATGTTGTGAGCTAGCTGGAGTCAAAGTGTACTGTCCATTGAGGTAATTATATAATGGCTTATTGTGGAGGTTTATTTTACACCAGACTTACCAGACAGACCTACAATCACAAATAAAAGAGTAAAAAAAGCTCTTGGCAATTTTTACCTTACAGGTAAGCTCAGTATATTCACCTCTCAACTCAGAAATGTTCAATTGTTTTAGTGGGACTATTCATTGAAGGTCATCAGGTTTTCAATGATTGGTGATATAATTATGTTTAGTTTTCTAAACAGAATCATGCTTTCGTTCCCATTTGCCAATTACTGTATACATCTGAAGAATGTCTGAAGAGATGGTGAAAGGGATATCTATAACTTGAGAGCTGAAAGAAAAGAATAATGTATTGAGTTTATTCAGTAATGAATCGTGGTATGAATGACCTCCTGTGGTAAAGAAGTTGAAACTGAGTCACACTCCAGGAGTTTTCTAGATCACAGCTGTGGTTGGTAGATACTTTTTCTGCTGGCAGTCCTTGTTTAAGTGGATTCACCAGCTTGTACCTATCCTATATGGGCTGACTTTTAGCTTTGAATTATTTCAGTTAATGTGTTTTCAGTAGGTGATTGTGTTGCAGACAGGGAACAATGTCAGGCAAGACTGAATTGCTGAGGGAAGGCAACCCTCTTCAAACAGGACAGTTGTGGAGTATGAAATACAGCTCATTATCTCAGCCAGTTGAACTCATGCCTCTAATGCTTCTGCACTATGCCAGTGTCTCTTGAGGTTGGGGTGAAAGCCACTGCTGTCCTGTGCTTCCACATAGACAGCTTCTGTGGGACAGGGAGTGTTCTTCCATGGTTTAGACTGACTTGGATCTGCTTGTGGCAGGTTGTTCCTGATAGCACACCTGGCCTTTGCTGATCTGTGATAGGAGCATTACTGTGGTCATGAAAAAAATGGAACAGTGAATTGGTGCTGCTGGAAATCCTGTCTTTTCTGTGGGAGGCATTTTCCAGGCAGATCAATTCCATCTACTGCAAGGTTATACTTAAGTTTGTGCCTTAGGAGCATGACATATGGGGATAAACAGTGGTAGTTAACTTACCACCTTACCTTTGCTTAGGAGTGAAGCATTTCACTGGATTTTCTCCAATGGGAAAAAAGGTGTCAAGATTTTTACTTTGCTGCAGTAAGTAATGCAACACGGTTAGAAATTGAAAAAATTGCTTCAAGTTTGAGAAATGTTTGGGCCCCTATATTTTGGTCTATGCTGATTTGTGCTAGTGTGCATTCTCATTCTTGAGCTATTTGACTCTTCTAATCTGTTTGTAAACTTCTAGGTAGTCCTTACAGTTTCTTATCAGTGAAAGTTGTACCTGGTTGCCTGCTGGAGATCGAGCAAATAAGAGCTCTGTCTTTGAACTGAGATACTGAAAAGCAAATACCACTTCCATTTTTATTGTTAAAATTTGTTTGCTTGGATTTTAGTTTAGTTAAATTCTTTTTTTTTTTTTTTTTTTAAATTTAGGCCCTATTCTACCATTAGGTAAAAACTATATTTTTAAAGGATGTATAGAAAGTTGTTAGTTACTGAAACTCCTCTGTTGTAATTCTTTGCCATTTTGTGCTCTCTGTATTTTGTGGTTTATCTTCTAAAGTAATAAAATGCAAGTATTCACAGGACAAGATTCCAGTTAGGTCTTGCATTAGTGGTGACTGGCTGTGAAGGAAACCAGATAGTCATACAGTAAACCTCCTGATCTTGAGTTAAAATGTAAGACAGAAACTCATAACCCCTGACTTGAACAACTAGCCAGATTAGTGATGCAGTATCTACAAATTGGAGGATCCTTTCACCCCTGCAAATCCATATGAAGATTGCAATGCAGCATGCCAGAACAGTTGCTATCTTGAGGGGCTCTTGAGACAGCCATTACAATGTCCTTAGCTTTTCTTGAATTCTGCTTCTGAGACTTTTGATTGGAGAGAAGAAGTTTGCACGCCTTTGTGTAATTCTCTTCTTGATATCAGATCACACACACAAAAATACTCCTCGTGGGAGGGAAGCAGGAGATAATCCATATTTTGCTATACTCTGCACACTGGCAACAAGCTTTATAACTTGTCACTTCTGTTTTTTTGGGGTTGAATTTTCAGTTGTAATCAGTGAGATAACTGGGCAGTTAGAGTGCTAGCATTGGATGGAGAGTCTCCTGTTTCCATTTCTTGCACTGTGACACAAGCTGGTAACTTGGTTTGCTTCTCTGCTCTTCCTTGTAGAGCAGAGAGATCTCCCCTCTTCAAGGGTATTTGGCAGGGCACTTTTCTGCTGTGAAGGCAAGTGCATTGCAGCTCTGTAGTTCTGATGTGTAGCTGTTATGCTGTCATATTTAGCCCATTAAATTTTAAATGCCTTGCTGTGAGTTTGGGATTGCATTAGAGGAGATGTTCTTAGACTTGGTTCTCAGAGGAAAAGGAATAGCATGGTTGAGAGGGATGCTTGGAGAGGAGAGTGAGGATGGTCTGATGCAGCTTTTTTATTAAAATTACAAACTAGTAGTGGAATTTTAATTAAGTCCTGCCGGATGGATGGTCAGTCAGAAGCACTTCTATCAACAGTTCTTGATTTTTTGCTGGGTTTTTATTTTGATTTCTCAACTTACTGCTGTGGTAAGTTATTGTAACAGTGAAGCAGTGGCTGTTTTGCAGAACATGTACCTTGCTGGCTTCTTGATTGCTTCAAATGAAGCTTCTCTACTGGAGATGCTGTTCTGCAGTGAATAAAGCATTACTCTAAGGCCAAAGAATTCTTTTTCTCTTGAGCTCCAGGGGCCTGCTTAGGGACCCCAGCACGTGATATTCTGTCTTGAGAACAGAAGATGTTTTGGTGCAAAAAGCTACAGAAGAGATGTGTGTTGCCATACAGAATTTGGATGTACCTGTTCTTTTAAACAGTACCTGTCTTAACATCTTTAGTTCTTCTGTATGCATTGTGTCTATATTGCTCTTACAAAAGCAGGTTGATATTTAAGGTCCTCAGAATCCTCTGGAGCAGGAATGTCTGCAGTAAGTCCCTAAACAGTGCAGTTTCATTAACAAGAATGGGGAAGCATGAAATTTGAAAAATTGGTTGAGATGCACAGCTTTTTCTTTGTTCCCCAAGAAGCTAAGCAAAGTTGATTTAACTTGTAGTTGGAGTCCTTAACTGGTCTCCATCCAGATAACGAGATCTCTCATCATAGGTGGATAGGAGTTTCTTTTATTTTGTTGCATGAATAAAAGAATATTCACAACTTATAATTATATGCATGTCATGAGACTTAGTGTATATTAATAACTGTCCTGTGACTTTTTTCCTCCTCCCTTGTTGCTTAGTCTTGCTTTTCTATTAAGATGCCTGTGACTGAAACATTCAAGTTTAATAGATTTTTGTCCTGAAAGAGACAGAATTCCCGTGTTACACATAGACTGTAGGATTTTTCTGAATTAATTCCTGCTTCAAATCCCATAGCTGTGGATAAATATAACCAATCTTGACCAGAAAATCTAGGCATGAGAAATCCAATAAAAACCTGATGTGATGGTGGTGGCTCTTGCTTCACACCAGTTAATGAGACTCCTAACATGATGAATCTAAGTGCTGGGGGAGAGGGAAAGAGAAATAGATCTGAGCAACAGCCCATGCTTTCCTAAATAACACCTCCAGAATCCTAAAGTAGGGAAAATGATGATCCAGTCCTAGAGTACATGTCTTGTGTCTCCAACCGGACCCTTGTCAAATTAAAGAGAGAGCGTCTCATGTCTGTCTGAGTTTGATCAGCTTCCAATTTCAGCTGCTGGATCTGGCTGTGTCTTTGAGAAGCTGTTTTTCCTGTTCCTGGATGTGTAATTTGTGGCTTTCTCTAGTCCCCCTACCCCCCTTTCCAAGTAGTGTTTAATTGCATTTGCTTTGGTAAGCAGCCTCTGTGACCTGGGCCTTCTGTTAGTTGCTGCTCTTCCTGTCTTTGTAGCTCCAGCAAATTTAGTGACTGCTTTCTTCCAAGTCACTGGCTAGGACTGAAATGGCAAATGGCACAGGGCCAAGAACCAGTACCTGATGGACCTCACTGCTAGTAGTTTCTTATTGCCACCAATATTTTTGTATTTATTTGACTGGGTTGGTTTGTTTGGCTTAGGGTTTTTTTATTTATTTTTTTTTTTTTTTTTTTTTATTTCTGGTTTTAGTCAAGATGTGTCATGCCAGCCCAAAAGTCTAAAAATATTATATCAAACCTGTTGTTAATTAAAATTTTAGTTTTGTAAGACTCTAATAAGAATTTCTGTAAGCCCATATTGATTGACACCATTTTTGCTATCAATTCCTGAGAACTGTTCATTGGTTTTGAAAACCTTTACCAATTTGAGACCCCAGTACTAACTTTTTTTATGTTGTGACATTTCAAAGCAATTTTTTTTCCTTTTTTTGAGCCCATTGGGACTTTTGCAACATTTCAAGACTTCCTGGAATTAAACACTGATGCAAATACTCTTTGAGTAACTCACAGAAAGAAAACCAATATATGACCATTGACTATAAAGAAATTAACTTACAAATGTTAGTAATACCACCTTGGTAGATTTTGTTGAATGATTATATGTCATTCTATTGAATGTTTTGTGATATACTACCCTACTCTTACATATATTACCTAAATAATACAATCTGTATCTGCCTTGGTTTTGATTTTGTCTTTGCTTACTTTAAAGCTGTATGCATCTCCTCTCTGACTTTTGCAACATTTCTGAGTTTTGGTTTAACATCTCTGCTCTGAATCTTCTTCTCCATCATCCAACAGCTTGTCTCCTCTTTCTGCTTTTACTCTTAGTCACTTGGGTTTGGGTTTTGTTGTTTTTTTCTTTTTTTTTTTCCCATTTAGCAGGTCAGGTTTTTTCCCCCATGCTCTTGGTGGTTTCTGATATGTCCTTAGATCGTTAAGAAATTTAAACAAAATATGTAGCCAACTAATGTCTTAAGTGACTTGACTCAATTTACAGCTTTTTGAAGTTGTCCTTTTAATGTGCAAATTGCTGTATATTTGGCTGTTTATTATATATAAATGCTGATGAATCACTTGTCTTAATTTCTATTGCAACTGGTCCATTGCAGTTGGATTTGATCCTTGTGGATCACTTCCAACTCTGGATATTCTGATTCTCTGCTTCTGTGACCTACTGTACTTAACTGCTGGCCTGGGTAGTACTTATTTAGTCTATTGAGGTTTAGTTTATAAATTAATATTCACAGATTAAATTGATATGCAGAGATAAGGACTGAGGAGTTGACAACTATGTATGTTGGTTTTTGCTTGTTGCTTTCTTTTTTTTTTAGTTATTAACAATTGATGTAATAATACATTCAGAGCAATTGTGGTTTTTTACTGCCCTCAAAATGATTTGTACCTGTAAGTTAAAGTCAAGCTTCACTGCTTTGACTAGATACATATCTAGGGCTGAATTATGTAGTGACTATTCAAAGGTACATTTGAGCTGTGCTGTCTTGAGGGGGAAAGAAGCATTGTTTGACATGCTAGGCTCTGTGTCAATGGCACTCCAGAAATGCATCCCTATCTTTTTCTGAAGATCTGGCATTCCTGTTTTTTAGAGTAGAGAATGTCTTTGGCTAATCTGCATTACTAGAGATCAGCTATCAACTATCAACTTCTCTAATACTGTTATCTCAAAGAGCCTGATAGCTACTTAATGATCACAAGGACTCTCAGTTTTAAGGGAGAAGAAGAAGTAAGGGCCCAACTGGATTTTTTATCCTTTGCAAAGCTTAAATTGAACTGTTGTGTTAAATTGTAGTCTTAAACCATTAGCCATCAAACTAAAATTGCAGTTTAAATTTATCACAAAATATTTGGTTACAGATGGGTAAAAATGTCAAGAAAAGATGAAAATAAAACTGTTTAGGTGCAGAGACAAAACTAGTGAAAATTGATCATGCTAAAGTCTGCATAGTCAGCATTCCCCCTCCCCCTCCTTCTCTTTAGTTTTAATTTCTTTCCTTGCTACCCTTAGCAGAAAAATGGCACAAACTTATTCTGATTTTCATCAGAGGATGTTTTAGGGAATGCTTTACTTGCAGAGCTAACAGTTGTGAAATAGGAATAGGTGTGTAACAACCTCTGCATTTAAAAAGTTATTCCACCCTTGCTTCAGTACTAAGGGTTTTCTTTCTTTATTTTGGGATTTATTTTTTCTAGTTTTTCTCTTCCTAGAGAGATTCCACTTTATACATTTGGTGTTTTGGGTCTTTTTTTTTTGTTTTGGTTTTTTATCTTTTTTTCTTTTTTTCTTTTTGTTTGTTTGTTTGTTTAATTAAAATATTTTTTATTTTTTATTTTATTTTTTTATTTAAGTATTTTTTTCTAAATTCTTATACTAACATCCAAAACCTGTTTTTCATTGTAATGGTCATCAGTAACATTTGTAAGAGTTAAATATGTGGCTGCTTTGATTGTGAAGAGTATAACAGAGATCTAAATACAGCTGATATTGAAAATCTAATCTGATATATAAATAATGCTGATTTCTAAAATACTGGAGTATTCTTTCTTTTTCTTTCTTCTAATTCTGCAACTTTTCCACTGGCTCTGCTCTTCAGCTGCTAGAAACTGTCAGACGCTGAAATACAGATGATGAAAATATAGAAACTAGATTTTAGCAGAGGGAGCCATGTTAATTTCTGTTCCATTTGAAATGCAGGAAAATATCATCTGCCAAATGGAAAAGGACAATCGGTGGGAAAAGAAATGTTCTTTTCAAGCTTCTAAGAGCAGTGACAATGGAGAGAAAAAATACTATAAAAAGTAGGCAGCTCCTTTTTCAAGATTTTGTTTTCAATGTATTCTGCATGATTAACTGTACACAGTTGCTCTTTTGGAGCCCTGAATGGCTGAACACGACATCACAGGGCTTAAACTGCCTTTGCTGCATTGCACTTTGCATTTGGGGGGAATAGGGCTCTGCTTTATGGCAGTTTTACCAGTCTCTAGTATAATTTTTGAATACATTCATACTTCCCTTATTTGCCTTTTTTAATGTCAAACATTGCACATAAGATGTTCTGCTGTTGCTATGCAACTGCTAAATCCAATATTTAATATTAATAAAACCCGAGTGGCATTAACATCACTCAGAACAGTGGGCTAGCAAACTATGATCATACAATATCCAAGCTGTAAAACTTGGCAGGGACTTCAGTGTGCAATTGCATGCATGGCAAACTGTGGGGCATGAGTCACTGGCAGTTACTATTAAAAGATTGATGAGATTGAGTAAAATTTCTGAAGTATTTTGACTTTTATACATAAATATATATATATTAAAAAATATAAGTTTTAAACAAAAAGACAAACAACAAGGTTGGTTAGCTATTTTCGTTAAAGTTTCATTTCAGAGTCAAATTCTGAGGGTCACTACCCATATGTTAAAAACGTTATAAACTATTTAACGTTAGAAACCTATGGGTCAATACCCTGATTCTCCTATTTTTCTTCTAGGTCAGGTTGGTCGGCCCTTTCCCACTGTTCCTGCCACTTCCTGAAGCCTGAATTGGCTTTTTTTGGAGGCAGTGCTACTTCTCTGCCTAATAAGGTGCTGTTCCATGGAATGTGTTTCCAGTTCCTCCTCTTCCACCTTGTTTTCTGATTTCGCTTCACACTTGACTGTTCACCTTTTTTTTTTTTTTCCTTTTTTTTTTGTTCTTGGTCCTTTCTGAGATTAGATTTTTAGTGTTGCACCTCAGCGAAGCTTTGGTCATCTAAGTCATGTTGCAGGCTGCAAATTCTCTAGGATCCTGCATCTGATTGCTGGAGATGTTGGTGCACTGACATTCTTGCTGACACCCAGAGGGGTGTGACACTATCTGTCATTTTTGAAGACTGCTGTCCAAAATATAACTTAGATATTAGATCTGGATGAAGTCAGAATTATTTTAGAATTATTTCTCTTTTGAAGTGTAATAAACGATTTCCTTCATAGCACATTATCAATTAGAGTCTGACTGATATCTTAAACATTGCTATTTTGGGTCTTTTATCTGTCCCTGATTCACCCATGCAAGTTTCTCTAAATTTAAGACCATATTTTTGTTTCTTAATTTGTTTTTTATTTCTTCTTCTGCCACTCAAAGACTCAAACAAGTAGGAGAAGCTAGAAGCCCCTATCTACTTGCAAACCATTCTTAAACCTACAAAGCAAAGGTATTGGATGGGGGAGGGAAGGGCAGGCAATAGTAATAACTATAGTAAGTTATAGTCTTGAATTTTTCTGATCATTCTATTTTTATACATTTTTATAAGGTGGAATTTGTCTATCACCCTTAAAGTAATCTTTGTACTTTTCATACTCACTCTGCTAACCCATCTTCTCACAGTACTGGGTAGTTAACAGCATTGTAGATTTTTTACAGCCAGCAGGGGGTTAGGGTAGTATTGATTTAACTTTTCCAAATAATGGTAGTAATTTTGGTGCACTTTTTCCCTCTTCTGGAATAAACTCAAATTGATCAGATTTATTTTAAGTGAGGTATAAATTGTGGCATTGAAGTAAATGGGGCTGTGTGTGTCTTGGATGCAGATCTGTGAGTGAAATTTCATTCCTTAGTGATATGGCAGCGCTGAATCCCTCTCCTTTTAATTTTCTCTCCTCAAAACTGCAACTCTTCAGGAAACACTGATTCTAACGTTTACTGAAATTCAGAAAAGTAACTGAATGCCACTGAGGTGGAAGAATGTATTTTTTTAATTGGGAAAATGTACCTTCTTTCAGTTCGGAGGCTTAAATGAGAATATTTTTATTTGTGTAGAAATAACTTGGTCATGTTGTAGAACCTGCAGCTTCCTATGTTCTTTTCAAAATGGTTTATTTCAGTGTTGTAGTGTTCTTTGTTTTTAACCTATCTGTTTAAATAAGTACAGGAGTCAGTGGACTCTAGATTGTGCTATGATTTATCAGTAGTTCAGTCACCACAATTGACCCGTGTGTCTTGTAATACTTGGAGAAAACGTGTTGAGCTCTGTTCTTGGAACAGATAAATATAGAACTGCTATTGTGAATATTGTAGTGACGTACTAATCTAGAAAGCTAACAATTCTTTTATTTGCTTTTAGGGTTTGAAAGTATTCTAGAAGGCCTGTTTGGACCTGGATTATTAAAAGATCTCAGTTTGTTTAAAGGTATTCAATCTCTATGTTTGTATCTTGTTCTGCATTTCTAATGACAGAAGCAGCCTCAGCTCTGCCTCTAGAAAATGTGTGTTACCGTGGTGATTTGTGCTTTTTTTTCCCCCCTCCCCCAGGCAGTGCTCACAGTTAGTTTCATATTGGCTAAAATTACTAATGAGTGTGCGTTCATCTTTATGTAGCTGGGAGTGTATTTTGCAGTGCTCAGAAAAACAGATTTGTTGTGCATAGATAAAATGTATATAGTTTGGTAATCTGGGGATTTTGAAAAATGGCTGAAATGAAGCCTGAATCCTCAGAAAGCAGGCAAGAATGTTGTGAAACAGGTATTTAATTCAGCATTTCTCTTTTGGCTCCAGTTGTGTCGTGGTTTATGAATATGAAGTAATTTACTATTCTTCTGATTTACAGACTGTGAGCCTGAAGGTGTTTCTGATTGGTCTTTTGATGAAAATTGTCTTTTCTGCTGCCTGAGAAGAGAAAAAGTGAAGGTAACAATGCAGATGTGTGAAGCTAGTAGTTGTAGGGGAGGGACAAAGGGAGGGAGTTTGCTGCTCCTAGTTAACTGAATATGGAAAATCTGCAACCTCCTACCCCTTTCCCTTTCTTTGGAGAAGGTTTTCTGAATTAAAATATACAAGTTAATGAGCAGACTTGCCTCTTTTTCTGTAACTTTTTCTTTGTAGTATGTAATTCAGGTGGTGGGGGTTTTTTTGTTGTTGTTTTTTTTTTCCCTGTGCATTAGCTCTTTCTGTTTGGTGTTTTTTATTTGTTTTGGGTTTTCTCGAGTTCTTTGTAAGAGATCTTTTTTGGAATCATGAAACCCTCCCCAGGGGAGCTGGACTGTGGCTTGTGCATGTTTTCTACAGTCAGATGATGGGCTTATCTTAAGTATGGAAATGTGGTCCATTTTAATAATCTAGAATCTTGTTCTGTATCTTGGAATCTCCCTCCCTGTGGGCCATATCCTTTTATTAAAGTGCTCTTGTGCATTGTAGATTTTATACTGTGCTTGTTCATAATGAAGTTGGAACCTAAACGTGGACAAGTCAGGTTTGTCAACACAATAAACTTGCAGTTTATTTTCTTGAGGAGATTATAGTTGTATATAAAACAAAAGCTATGGTGCTGTACTGATTGTTGTTCAGCCCACATGTTGAAATTGTGATTGTTCTATAACATAGGAAGCAAGGATCATCTCTCTTGGCAAAAGTTTATTTACTGGAATTTGTAACTACTGCTTCTTCCTGCACAATGTAAAACAACACCAGAATGGATCTCTATCAATTTAGGAATGAAACAAAAGCACTCTTTCCTCTGCAGCAACTAACATGTAGCTGCATGGCTTGTTAAAAAGGCAGTCTTACTGCCCTACAGCCTCTCTTTCAATTCTGTTTGGTATGGGTATTTTACTTTTTGGTTTGTCTTTTTCTATTTGTTCTATTTTTGAGGGAATATATCTCTTTTCAGGTCTAGGGTTTTTTTTGTGTCATCTGAGAGATGGTAGGATGGGAGTGCTTTTTTTCCCCTGTGGGTGCAGCAGATTGCTGCCCTGCTGGCACTGATGTCATTAGCTTGCAATACAGAGTAAAAGATGGTTCTTTCACAAGAGCCTTCAAATAGTATGAATTTGACAACATCTTAATTGGAATTATAATATCAGAGACAAAATTGTTAGAAAATGGTTTGTAACTTAATTTGGTATTTAGCTAAACAATGGCCAGTCTTCAGCGAATTTAGTTCAACTAAATTAGGAATGGTACTAGTTTCTTTGACATCTCTTCCATTGAACATCTGGACTGATCTCTAACTCTTTAGGGAATTGCAGGCTGTTCATGTGCTTCCTCTCACCTTGTTTGGAAAGGAGCTGGGTAGGGTGGGATGGTTTGGGTTGGTGCTTGTGTAGTGCTGAGTTACAGAATGAAAAGGTGTGCAATTGATGCTGTAGCTGGGGTTTTTTTTGGAGTACATAATTGCCAATACCTCCTTTTGGATTAATTGAATAACTAATCAATGTACTTTATTTTCACCTGTAAGTGACATGTAGGTACCTAGTGCAACAAATTCAAAACAAAAAAATATCTTCAGGGTTTTTTTTCTGTATTTCATTTGCTCATAAGAATTACCTGTAATTTAGGAGACCTGTAGTTGTGCATAAGTAAAAATGAGTTCTGGACTGTAGGATGAGAATTGAAGGCCAGTATTAGTTTATTGGCAGAGCTGCTTAAAGATAAAAATCGACATTAGCTCTCCCACTCTTTCAATGTTAGTTGTTATTGCTTTTGCAGGCAGTCAGGTTCAGTTACATGACTTCTTCAAAGGATGAAGAAAACCATCTGCTGAAGTATTCTAAAAAGATTAATTTATTTGTAGCAGTAGTTCTAATTCAAATACTGAGCAAATACCTGCATTTTTTGGCAGTCAGAATGCAAGGTTTTGATAGAGAATTTGACTTAAGTGTCTTCATTTGAAAGAGATAATAAAATACAAAGTAGGGGGCCAGCATATTCCCAGACGTATTTTTTTCCTGCATCCAAAGGATTATGTGCAGTAATGTAGAACTTCTAGAAACTGGATTTTTTTATTTTCATCACAGAATGCAGAATACACAATTGTTTCTGTATGGTGTGATAGGAGAATAACTGTTTACCTAAGATGCTGCTACCGGGTTAGTAACATGGGTGCCTGTGTGCAGAAATGGACATGTACCTTGAAAGACAAAAAAACCCCAGCTAGCAGCTCTGGCTGCCTACATGTGGTAAGAGAAAGATTGTGTTCTATGGGACCAAATTAGACAAATTCACATTTGGATAATCTGCAATTGTGGTAATTCTCTATTGCTTGTGGTCTTTTTTCCTTCTAAAATGTTGTGGTACAGTGAAGGCCCATTAATTTAGGTGGATTCAACTTGAAATGTACTTGCCTTACCTCTTTTTAATTATGATTCCTAATTTTTCCATGTGGTTTGTTAAATAATCTGACTGAGCTGTCACTACAGAAAAGATCTTTGGCACCATGTAGAATGTTTGTATCAAATGAGGTAATGTCATTTGCTCATAGTTGGAGCTCAAGCCTAGTTTAAGAAAGGCAGAAGAAAGGAAAAACTGGGAAGTGAATCTTTAAAGAGTATTCAGTTGAGTATATTCATGTCGTGAAGAAAACACTATTGTCTATAATGACATAAAGCAATTCATATGTATTAAGAGAAAAAAGGAACACACATACATGGACGCACAACTAATCTCATTAGTTGGTGAGAGCAGAACAGGGATAATACTTCTAAGCACATTAACTAATTTATAGGTATATTTAAGCTACAAAAATAGCAAGAGAGAAAATGACTTCTAGGAGCATATTCTGCATTCATAGGCTGTTGATGCCAGAAGATTGATTCTGGTCTGCAAAGTTCTGTAAAATATCTGGGCTTCAGTGAAAGGACCTCTCACAATTCTTTCATTTGTGAAGAAGTGTGGTAAGGTACAGCATTTGAAAAAGTTATTTTGAAATGCAAAATTACTCTGATATGATGTAGTTATTTTTAAAAGCTTGTGATTATTTTACACAAATCTGGTTGCCTTTGACTATGGACGAACATAAGCAATATGATATGAACTGTGGTAAATGTCTGAATAATTCTGAAGGGAAGTTATCACTCACCTAAAGCATTAACTTGTAGAATAATTGAAGATGGCAAAGGAAATCATTTGAAAATGAATTGAAGTTGCAGAACTCTTACAATTTTTGATGGCTTTAGAATGTGTTTAAACGGTGTACAGAGATCCCTGAGTGTGCTGGAACATGCTCTAAAACATTTTAAATTGATTTCATCACTTAAACTCAAGTATTTAGACTGTCAATTTCGTATTGTGACATTTTAAAATAATTAGATATGGAGGCTAAAACTTAAAAACGTTGTTTCTGATAATGTCCAGATGTGTTTAATAGTTATGCAGAGTTGCAGCTTTGCTTTTGTGCAACAGTGTTAATGTAAGCATATTGTAGTTCCACACCACAGTATGCTTACATTTATATTCCACTGATGTATTTCTCTCCCCCTACTATAGATAATAAATGATAGTCAGTAGTTATGGATCAGTCATTTGTTTTGAATTTGATAAATATGACGTTAATCATCTTACTACAAAAATATTTATTTTCAGTATAAATATTTAAGTGAGGGGGGTCTTAAAACTGATTAAATCAATGGAATTTTTATTAATACTAAGCTGGGGCAGTTGTAGATGCTTTAAAGGACATGCTCAGAATTGAAAATGATCTTGATAAATTTGAAAAACAGGACAGACAGACCTGTTTTGTCAAGTCACAAGTTAAAGATGTCTTAAAAGTAATAGGATTGTAAAAGTAGTAAATGACTTCGGAGACTGTTTCAAGAGAAGAATTTGCCTTAATACCTGGAGAGGAAAATCTAAATGCTGGTGAAGCCTCAAATGACTGTAGCATTTTGAGAGATGTAAACAAACTGAATTGCACTGAAATAAAAGCAACAAGAACGATATTCTCTTGCAGATAGAAGGGAAGAAGAGTCTCTGGTTTCCCTTAAAGCTTGTCTACAGAAAATTGTTCTCCTTTGTGTTGGCTATGAATTAAAAAAGACCGTACAGTCTTAAGAGGAAAAAAAAGCATTGGGGAAGACAACCTAGGGATGTTGAAACATTCCATTCTTATTCAGTGTTCCTGATTTTGCCTTGAGGTAGGGTGGGAGGCTGGATTTTATCCCTGTGGTCCATGGGTTGACCAGTCAGCCATGGGTCTGTGGGCAGCCTCCCTCCTTTTTCTTCCTGGAGATGGATAGGAATTATCTCATCCTGTTCTAGCTTGTGGGCTCTTCCCATTCCATCTGTGTGTGTGCTGTGGCTTAAACATGAAACTGCTGTTTGTACATCTACACAACAACAGCCTGCATCATACAGTTCTCTTCATGTCAGCAGTTTAGCATTTGAAATTGCTGTATCAACATTTCCTACAAGGAGGCTCTCAGTGAGCATCCAGCACCAGTGCTGACGAGGCCAGGCTGCCCAGGATTAGGTGGTCTCACAAGGTCATGCATTGACCTTGCATTTTGAAAACCTGAGCTCTGAATTTCTAAGGCTCTTTGACTTAATTACATAGTTATGCTGTTTATCTTAACGTACCGAAAGAGCTTTAGCCCTCAGGGAGCGTGTGAAAATCACTCCAGGTATCTTTCTCTGAAGGTGTGTTGTTCAATATAGTGATACTGCATGTTCACTGGTGGATTCCAGGAATACTCTGGGGTATGTTTCCCACCTGAAGAGAAGCACAAAGAGAATAGAAAGAATCCTGTGTTATAAGTAAAAAATAAAAAGTAACTGATAAGTTATAAATACCCTGAAAAAAACGCCCAGTAAAAATGCTGTCTAGATATTATTGGGTTTTTCTTCTTCCTACTACCTGCATGTTGCTAATGAAAACTTTAATGTGATTTAGGACTGTAGAATGAGTGGTTAAACCTGAAAGTGTTCTAAATAATGGTTATTGGGAAGAAATGCTGGAAAATGTAAAAAAAAATCCCTAAAAAATCAACCCCCACCCTAACAAAAAAACCCCCAACAGAAATCCACCAACCGAACACTCTCAAACCAAACAAAGAACACCACACTTTTTGAAGTTGAATAGCAGTCACAATCAAATACTTAGTGTGCATTTTCCTTCCAGGGTGAAAAAACCTTCAGATTCCTGGAATAATTGTGGTACAATGGATAAGAAAACAATTAAGAAGTGTAAAAAGTGCCAGAAGCAGACCTGTTTCCAGTATATTTTGTCTCATGTAGTCAGTGCTGTACTGAAGACCCCCAAAGACTTTTTTTTTTTTTTCCTGTGAGGTTAAATCTGACTCATATATATAACTGTATTCCTTTATGTTTTGATGTCTTAGCATCGACACTGCTAAAAACCATACATGTAAAGAGGTGCTCCTTAGTTTGGGGGGTAAAAACTAAGCACTGCCATTTTCTTGCTATTATTCCTCTCTCTCCTGAATGCAGATCAAGAGATCCTTTACTGTGCTGTTCACCAGCATAAGCCACTTAGAATTTTTTCTTCTGGCTGATCCCTTTTGCTTCTTTCCTTCTCTATGTAGTAAATGTACAGCTTTAGTTAGCTTCAGGAGATTAAATTATACTCTTCTTACATTCCCTTTATATGAGTAATATACTTTTGTTTATGGTGAGGCAGGGTACTACTGGACTCTGTTTCTACTGAGTTGTCAGGGTAGTATTTACAGCATCTTGTTTTAAATGCAAAAGGTTCTAGGAAGATTTAAAATGCATTGTGTTGGCCAAGGGGTTTTTTTATTTATTTTAGGCTTTTTGCAGAGCTGTAGTCTGTTAAAGGGCAGGGTGTCAGATCAGGTTGGAGGGGTAATGTTTTTGTCAAGTCTGAATTCTCTGTTTGTCTCTTGAATTAAAAGGTTTTTTGCAGTGGTTCAAGGGACTTGAGATAGAGGATGTCTTTAGATAGAGGTAATGCTCGTGAATCTTACCTAGCCAAATCTCTGCATCAGTTTGCAGAGTTTATTTTAAAGCAAACTTCTGTGAAGGCTTAGAAATTTCAGTGATTATTCCAACATTTCTGTGTGCCCAGATTACTAATATTATTAGTTATTTTGCAGACCTGCTTTTTATGAAAACCGATGAATTCACTGTTATCCTGGTAATGCCTAAAAGATAATGGAGCTGATCTCACTCTCTGTCAATAACTAGGACAGATTCTGCATAAAGCTTTGTCAGATGCAGCAACACAGTTTCAAAAAGAGGATACAAGTGTGTTCTGTGAAGTTTCACCTGAAGAGTAACTCTTAAAAGATATTTGGCTTACTATCCAGAAATACTTTATTGTGAAATTCTGTTCAGATACTTAATGTATTTTAGTATCATAGAAGTACAACTGCATTTTCAGTGTGTTCATAAAATGCCAGTGAACTGCTACTGGTTACTGGTACAGGGATGCCTGGCACAGAGGTGAACACTTTTATTATAGCTAACCATCAGTTCAAATTCGTATGAAAGAATTGAAATCTGTCTCAAAAGAAGCTTCTCCTATGGGAGCAAGCAGGTTTGAATCTCTGGTATGGAAGAAAGTATCAGTCATTTTATGAGGCCTTCACTTCTGCAGGCTCTTACCTTCACAGAATCAAAGATGTTTTTACTCACCTGTTACCTCTGTCATCGCAGGTTCCTTATATTTCAATTTGTCATAAAATACTGCTTTGTCTCTGTACCCTGAGGTAGCATCTCCCTTTGATTTTGATAGAGATCTTTTGGAAGCTGTTGAATTACAAATATGATGTGAAAGCCCATCCGTGTGGTTCAGGCCAGAGTCCACAGCCTTTTGTATTATTTCCCTTTCCACTCAGTTCATGTGACTGCTGTGTTCATTAATTTACTGTGGGCTGGTGATATAACCTTAGTTCTTAAACCTCTTGAAGTTGAGACAGCACAGACTTAAGAATTACTTATTTTTTCATTTATTGTGATTTATAAATGAATTTCCAGTTCTTTCCTTCCTTTCTAGTCCCATGAGGATATGAATCTGAAGTCAACTTATACAGTAGAGGCCAGAAAAACAGATGCAGCCTAGATGTTATGGTAACTGATACTTTATAAAGGTTAACAAAACAAAACACTCCCTAAAGCCAAAGAGTGGCTGTGTATAGATTCCTGCAGTAGGTAAATACAGGTATCCTTAATATAGCTTAAAATGAAAGTGAAAGGAGAGGGCCAGTAAAGAGATTTTTCTCCTGAGCAGGAGCAAAGCATTAATCTGAAAGAAATGGGAAAAGGTGTGTGCATCTGGGAGTGGAACCTGAGCATTTAGATTTTGTATTTTTGTAACCTTGTCTTATAGTTTCTCAATTGTGTTTAAAATGAATGATGTATCCTGGCATCTCATGTGCTTAATTATCCTAGTTTGAATATATGCTTGTGATTACTCTGCTCCTTCCAGTTGTGAGAATGGATTTTATTTCATTGTAGGTGTTGTAACAGCTAACTTAAATTTATTTCACTTTAAAGTGGCTACTACTGAGCTTTTTTACAAAAAGTCCTGTTTGTTGATAATGCTTGGTCATTTTTTGTTCAGCTTGCACGAGGGATGTGTAGAGTAAGGAAAACTGTGTATGTTTTGCCTTCAAGAGTTATTTCTTGGATCTAAAAATAATAGCCAAAGAACGAGTGCTAGATACCAAATTTATAGCTAAATGCTGTAAAATATCTGAGTTTTCTTCTTTATAATGGATTCTTATTTTCTGTATTGTTATCAAATCTTACAGGCTTCTGCTGCATTTATGTCTTACAATGTAAGGTGTCACAAAAGTATGTGTTCTACCACCACCACCA
>CM031862.1:13679301-13729737 GCA_018697195.1 Certhia americana
TTCCCTATTAAATGGTAGCTCAGTCTGGAAATCACTTGCAAACTATTTGCATGGGGTTAATTCCTCCTGTCAGTTTACCTTCAAACCAGCACAATTTACAACAAAAAAAGGGGACAAAGTGCAATGCTCTGATGGAGCCAAAAAAAGAGTTTCAATTTCAGTAAATTCGACGCTGTGCTGACTGCCTTAAGAAGTTTTTAATTTAGTAAAATATTGAGTGCCTAGGGAACTTTATTAATTTTGGAGTCTGGAAGATCTTACAAATATTAAATATCTTTGCAGGAACACTTAGTCAGTCTGGATGAGCCAGCCTCGGAAGCTGGACAAGAAGCTCTGCTTAGACAAGAGCAAGCAAAAATCATTCGTTTTGAAAGGCAAGCGGAAGAGTTCCTCAATGCAGTCTTTTACAGAAAAGGTTGGTTTTAATGGGGGGAGGAGGATGTGGGAAGTCTCTCTTGTGGTCTTTTTGCATGCAATGTAGGTGTCAAAGATCTGATGTTCAAGTGGTATGTTCAGTATTTTTCATTCATCTTTATATAAATTTATCAAGGATAAAAATTGACTCTCAAGTAGTGTAGCAATATAATGTAGGCTTGGGACATTGGAAGAGCATGTAACTGTTTAGCCCTGAACCAAGTGGGAACACTGGTGTTTTTACTTTTGGAGATATGAATCAGTTTTTACCCCGCAGAACTGTTCCCCATAACTAGTGTTTAGGTGAGTGGGCTGTTTGGAAGAAAGGTCAAGTAGCAGTGGTGGTAGTAGGTGGGTAATGTGGTTTTTTTAAAATATTTATTTTATTTTAATGGGATATGCACTAATTCAGTTTTTCTTAAAGGTCATCAGTCTTTTCACTATTGGAATGATTACCCACCCTATTCCTTAACAATCTAGAGCATAAAATATTATTGGAATAGTGCTAAGGGGGATATATGGAGAATTCAAAACGTGATCAGCAAAAGAATTGCTGTAGAATATGCTAAGAATATGTTAAATGCTAGAAAATCACCTAAATATCTTCTTGAGAGTTGTTGCTTAAACTGTGCTCTTAAGGCAGGCACAGAGCTCATTTCACTGTTTTCTACAAATCTGAGAAACATGAATCCAGAGGTTGCTTCCAAATGCATCCTGAATGAAAGTCATCGTACTTATCAGTCTAACCCATGTGTGAGAAAATCTGCCAAATCAGTAATTCCAACCTATCTGCTGGGGGACAATGCAAAGCTTCAGTTTAACAAATTAGAAATTGCTGTAGCCAGTCCTCAGCCCTTCCTTCCAGTGACCAAAATATTTAAAGGTGTTTTATGTAGATAACAGTATCTTACCCTTTCTTTTATGATCCAAATGAATAAATACAAGCTATACATTATGATGCTTCTATACTTTTTGCAATACATGCAGGATGGTAGGAAGGATAGTTACTGCATTACTATTGATAGTTTAGATAATGCCTTTATTCCAACTTCCTTTTCAAGTTTTTTCTTGAAAGAAATTTCTTAATGTTTCCTTTTTCTTTGGAGTTTATCCCATTTATCTTCAAATCCAGAAGGAATTTAAGAAAACTAAAGTCTAGAGAAAATACAGGTTTTTTCCATATTGCTTTTTCTGGTGAGAAAAAAATGCGCCCTTCCATCATTTCCAAATTGTTTACTAAAGACTTCATTCTTTTACCACTAAACTTAAATCTTTATGTATGATATGTGTGTGTGTTTCTTTTAGGAAAGTATACTTTTTAAAATTCACTAGGGAGCCAGCAGCAGATATTGCAGTGTGCTAATGAAGGATATAGGATTCTGTCAATGGCTGGATACCCAGAATAAAGATGATGAAACACATCAGATATCTAAGAATCTTTGAGATTTTTTTAAAAATATACCCTTGTTTTCCTTCCTTGGATAGAGCTGTGTTTGGTGGAAGAATAATAGGCAAGGGGTAGAAGCCTGGCATGAAGTCAGTTTGGAAACCTTTAATGTATGATTTTCAAGCTTGCCTGTATTTAGATTGCTTGAAATCTAACTCATGCTACTGCCATAAGATCCCAAGGCACAGTCATACCACAGAGGACACAAAGAATGGCAGAACTTTGACATTAGTATGTTGCCCAGAAATGCTGAGCTCTCCTGGCTTCATGCCAGCAATTAGTTCTTTTCTTCTTTCCATCTTCACTGCCAGTAACATTTGAGATGGGTATTTTGTAGCCCAGGTAGATCAGAGAAAATGCAGATGCTGTCTTAACATTGGCTACAATTCTTGTACTGAATATGAATCAGGAATTAACAAAATCAGGAAACTTTTTGAACAGGTTTACTGTCCATTAATCTTAGTCCTTTCTCTGAAAATTGTGTCCCTGGCACTCTGACACAGTAATGCTTCCTTCAATTATTCATGTTTTTCCAGTCAAAGTGGAATGGTAGTACTTAGTTGTCTGTTACCTTTACTTTGTGTCAGGACGGGACCTTCTTCTGGTTTGATGAAATCATGTTTGTTTGATACAGCCCTTTTAAGATTTCAGTATAAAAATACACAAAAGTTTTTAAGGCTTTAAAGCTCAGAGATACTGCTTTATAGCTGATAAGTTTTAGCTATATTTTTTCTTCTCTGAGAATTTCTATGTTTTAGTTAGTTTTATTTTCTTTAAAAAACCTGGACAGATGGAGTAAAATAAATATTTGGTTGATTTCAAGTGATGCTAGAGGGGCACTAGCACATTTTCCACTCACTTTTGAACAGCTTTAATCCTCAGCATTCAGGCTTTATATTAAGCAAGAAGCCTTCAATGTGCTACCCTTCTGCTTGAAAATGGAGTTTTGTGACCTAAATTAGTGCATTTATCTTGAACAGCACTAGAAAGTTGTCATTCTGGGCTGATTCTTTGACGTTGCCAATTACAAGGATGCATGGCTGTAGACATATGTAATATTTTATTTCTGAGTGTGTAAATATGTTCATATGTATGCATTTTGGAAATGAACATATGAACATGGTGCACAGTAAAGGCCTAATTCTTCGTTCAGAAAACACAAGTGCCATAGAGCCCTTCATTCCTGCCAGCCCCACTTGTATATGCTGCAAGCATATGTCAAACAGTTGGTATCTGTGTGATCATCCTGTCAAATTGTGTCCCTCTGGGCCTCCCTAGAGCCTTTCCATGTCCTTCAGGAGGTTATAGTGAAGAAATTAGAAAAGTAGAAGAAATGCCACCACAGCAGAACAAAACTTCCACACTTTTCCAGGCTGGTGACTTTGTGGACTATTTGGGAAGCAAATGAGATTACAAATGTACCAAAATTTAAGTTTGGTGCATGTTTTGGTGTCTTCTTAAAACTGTAGTATTTGATACTTAACAACAACTAAAATCTGCAGGATGTTTTAAAGAAAATGGTTACATACTTATATAAACATCCTGGAAATTTATAGGATTTACAGAAATTTCCTGTAAAAATGTATGTGGTGACTGTATAAGATCTTAGGTGTAGAAAGCTGTGCTTAACAGAAAAGAATTTGGGCTTGATAAGTATTTAAAGCTCAATATGGTGTTTCACCAAGAAACAGGCTGTTCTGTTACTGCTGCTCTTTGATTTGTGGGCAGCTCTGCTCAAATGTTCACGTCAGTCATCTTCTATACATACAGTAAAGCTGGTTTGTTGGATTGATGTACTTTTGACAAAAATGGTGGCAAAAGGCAAATCTAACACTGAAAGGTCCCACAGAAGATTTTGTTAATGCTTGTAATAGCTCAATCTCAATAGATTACCTTTCAACCTGAGCAATTTTTTAAAAAGAGGTAGTAAACACTTCTCTATTGTTCCCCCTTGAGAGCTGCTTTTATAGATTTTATTTGGTCTTCTGCTGTACAATTTTTTTTCTGAGTGTTTCTTTGGTAATAGAAAATCAAACCTTTTGAGCCATTTCAGGAATAATGTTCTGGTTGTCTGTGCTTTGGGGTTTTTTGGGGGTATTGGGGTGGTTGGTGTTTGTTGTTGTGGTTTTGGGTTTTCTGGGGTGTGGGTTTGTTTGCTTGTTTGTTTAAAAAAAACCAAAACTGATTTGGCCAGAGAACACAGTGTTTCAAGCCGAGTGGAAGGACTTAGCTTTTGTGATTTAGGAGTTACAGATTTACTTTCACATCACAAACTACTATTGGTCTAAAATAGTGATTTTTGCCAATAAATTTTTGGGTTGCCCACATGCCCAGATACCTTTTTATTTGTACGCTATTTCATTTAAATAAATTGGAATGCCTACTTGTTCTATTTCACATCCATTACTAATAGATTTAGCAGCTCTTCTAGAAATAGAATTACTTGTCATGAGACAGATCTTGGGATTTTGTGTATATGCAAGTTCTTTGGGTAATTCCTGATCCTGCATTGATTACAATGGTAGAACTGTCAAAAGAAATAGACAGAATGAGATGGAATACACTTGAACATTTGATCTTCATGTGAATAATTTTAAATGATCAGAACTATAGGGCTTTATATCTCAGTAAATTTATAGGGGACTGCTGCAACTTTATTCTTCATTTTACCCTTCTGTAGCTGCAGGTAAGTTATGCAATTCTTGCACTGTATAACCTGTTCAATATTTTTGGATGAGCTCCATTACTTGGCACTTTAGCTCTCCTTTCCATTTCCACACCTCTTAAAGGTCTGGTCGAATATATTTATATTTTAAAACAAAATATGAGATTGCGTTTGTCTTTTAGCAAAGTGTTATTTTGGGAAGGCTATACCAGAATTAGCAGTGGTTCTTATTCAGGTATTCTAAGACTAAAGTACATTTCCTACAGAAACTATTTTATCTTTGGCTTTTTTTTTTTCCCCCCCGGATTTTTTTTGTAAATAAACAATGACTTAATATAAAAGCTGTTTTACTTAAAGCGCGTCCTTAAAAGAAATCTCTAATATTTGCAGACAGTCCTAGGGTCTCTGACCCCAATATTCCCCTAGTGGCCCGTGAGATCATGCAGCGAATGATCCGACAGTTTGCTGCTGAATATACCTCAAAAAATAGCTCTACTCAGGACTCCAGCCAGCCCAATAGCACAAAGAACCAAAGCCTGCTGAAAGCATCTCTGGTCGCCTCCTCTCCCACGGCTGCAACTGCTCAGAACCCTGTGCTCAGCAAACTGCTCATGGCTGACCAAGACTCACCTCTGGACCTTACTGTCAGAAAGTCTCAGTCAGAACCTAGTGAACAAGGTAGGACTCTTACCAGTGTCTTGCATCCTGTGGCAATCCATTAACGGCATTTTTGTTGTAGAACCAGACAGTTAGAAGGTTGCACTTTTGCATAAAATATAAAGTGGAAAAGCAGTGGATGTTCTTACAATAAAGTAATGACTAGTTCAATGTAGCTGGGAGAGAAAAGACTTTTTTAGACCCAAAGACATCAGAGATTCTTCTGAAGATGGGCAAAGGGGATGGACATGCTCTAGACTCTGAGGATAAATGTGCTGTTCCTACTGGGAGCTGCAAGAAACAGTCTGCCGAAATAGACTGTAGGCTTGCTGATAAGAGAAGTTCATGTGGTCATGAAAATCATAATGTTGTCTCTTCTCTGAAGATTAGTGCACAGTCTGACTGAAAGGCTGATTTATTTTCTTTCTGGTTGTGGTGTGAGAAGAGTGTCTTTTAAAAAGTCTGTGAGAAATTGCTTTGTGGAGGCTATAAAAATGATACCGATGAACTGCACCAAACTTCCAGGTTTGTGCATTTGGAAGAAATGTCTCTTTTCTACCTTAAAAATAGACTTGTTCTGCAGAGCACAGATTGAATAACTTGTAACAGTGTTTCAGAGCTTATTTTAATTCAAAAACCCTTGCTTTCCATCAGAAATGCCTTTTTTTTTTAAAGAAGCAAATTCTGTGAGTGATATAGTATATGAACTTTTCTGAAACCTAAGTGTATCATACTGATTAAAATTAGACCCTTTACCCTTCTTCAGAAAAATGTTAGTACTTGAAGTCAGTCTGTCACAGTAGGCTGTCCATCTGCAAATGGAAAAGGTGCCTAAATTAATTTTAGTTTTAATTATTAAAGAGCTATGAAAGAAGAGTAGGTATCCCTTTATTCTTTTAAATTTGGTTTATGAAACATTTTGTAAACAGGTTGATTTTGTGTGTCCAGTAATAGACAGCTTGGACATCTGGACACATACAAGCACTTACTGAAAGCTGTTGTTACACTTCAGTTTTAAACTGCAGTGAGAGGTTGAATAATGTCTTTCTTGAAATGTGGACCTGTACAGTTAGCTGTACAGGGCATTTGTTTCTAGCTGTCTTTATTATAAATGCACTTTGTGAGTGTGTTTTGCATGTATGTTTATAAATGTTAAACTGTTCTCATTGTTAAACTTTTTGCTGAAAGAGGGAGAGAACCAGTTTTGCTTTGTTCCTTTTTAATTAGAGGATGGTATGGTGAAGAAGAAAGCAAGTACATGAACTGTTCTTTAGCTACCATGTGATGGAAAAAACTGTAAGATAATGTATAATGTTCATAACACTTGTTGTGAAAGTAGAACATGTGCATATTGACATATACAGTAATCTGTTTGCTGATGTAAATTTTTTTCCAATTTACATTTAATGTAATTGGAAAGAGATTTTGCCAAACTTGTTAATGAGAGATTTCAGAGGCTGTGATGAAAGATTGCTAGTGGTGCTTTGTGCTATATTTTATTCTAGTGGATTAAGGGGAACCCAGCTAGTTGTAAGCTTCTCTCTGGGGTATGAGGTTTATCCTGCTTCCTCTCAGGGGCTTCTGGGTCATGCTGACCCTTATGAGGAAGGAAGCATGGATGCAAATGCCTCCAGCAGTTGCCTCTGCTGTCCAGCCTCTTGAAAAGAAGGAAAGACTTGATCCAGTCTATTTCTCTTGTGCCTGCATAAGTGTTGTTCTAAAAGAAAATTTAATTTTCTGCTTGCTTAAGTTTGGGTTATGGTGTGTTCCCAAATGCAGTGGGTGGAACAGCTTTCTGTAAGTTAATTCTAGTTCCCTGTTTATCAGGTTTTTTCTCCATATGTCAAATGAGAACTTTAAGCAATCTGAAAGCCGTCTTATATTGTTCTTGTGTTGTGTGGTATTCACTTGATTAGATGGAATGAGTGAGAAGCTCTGGTATGTCTCGAGTTCACCTTGCCAACAGGTTTCATTTATCTTTGCCTCATAAATACCTTATTTCAGAGTTTCCAGGAACTTCAGATGGCTGGGCTGCTTCAATGACAATGTCACCCTTATTAAGATAACCAGAATTTCAAGCTGCTTCAGTGCAGCAGGAACAAGGCTTTTCTGGTGAAACACGTTCCCTTTTCTGGTGTCTATAAATGCAGAGTTTATGTAAGGGTTTGCAGGGGAGCATGAGGGGAGCATGAGGAAGTGCCATTAGTGAGAGTGGAGGAAGCAGTCTAACAGGAAAATCAGTCTGGCCTATGGAGGAGAGGGAATAAAATGACACAGTAGAGGAGAAAGGCAGCAGCTTTTGCAGTAGGGACCTATTGGAGACATGAAAAAAGAAGATGAAGCTAGCTGCCACGTGAGAAGGAATCGCACATCTCTATGTGTGTTCATTTAATTTCCAATGTGAAATTCTCAGTGAATTTTCTTACAAGAGATTTAAATTTAAAAATCTAAATATTGGCTTGCATCCTTCCTTTAAGGAGGGGAATACCACATGTTGACTGTTGACAAATCTTGAAGATTTCTGGTCTCAGTTCTGGACCACTGAGAGGTAGTTATGTGATAGACTCTTGTATCCAGAACTGTCACTTGTAGGTAATTTGTTATGCTATGTCTCTTGTAACAGATGCACTTTTAATTTTGTAAATTTTTATTGTGATTTTTGAAGACTGTATTGAGGGCACATGTAAACCATATTGCACAAAAATCTAAGCCTTATTTTGTTTCAAAATACAATAAACCAAAAAATGTTGTGTGCTAAAAGTTGACTTCAGCTCAGATGACTTGCTTTGTCTTTTCAGCTGAAGACAAGATCAGCATGGCTGATCCTGCATCTTCAAACACTGAAGTCATTCTTTTGTCTCTACAGACGGTGTGCTTGATTTATCCACTAAGAAGAGTCCTTGTGCTGGCAGCACCTCTCTGAGTCACTCTCCAGGGTGCTCCAGTACTTCGGGAAATGGGTAAGAGAAAGCAACTTACTACGACCTTTTAAACCAGTTTTTTACTAAAAATGTGTGCTTAGCTCCTGTTAATTTTAACTTCCTTTTGGTGTTAACCCTTTGGAGTAATGTGTTTTCAACTTGTACCTTTGGCAAATACCTTCACCCCACCTGCCAAATAAGAGTTGTTGCCAACTGAGACAGGTTTAACTTGCAGTTAAAGATTGATGGCTGTTATTTTGGCCATTTTGGTACTTAGCCAGAGATCTTTCCATTACCTGTTTCTTGGATTTAGTGATAGGTGATTTCCGTGGAGATGCAAGTTCATTTAAATGCATGAAGAATCTTAGAGGCTTTGCAGTATATTAAGGCTTTATTTCACTTAGGGCAAAGTTTACTAACAAGAAGTTTTAGAGATAACTGATTTGGGTGATAAGCAATGCTGAGTTTGATTTAAATCACTGCATGATTTTTGTTAATATTTCCTAGCATAAATCAAACATAGAAAAGGACATGGGGCAGGGAGTCTGGTAGTTCAGAAAACTTTGAACGTTAACTTTGGACTTGTGATTGTTCTGTAGTACTGTACAAGTTTTTTTAAAAAAATAATCACAAAGTATGTGGTGTACTACTCTTGCCTAACAGTTCAAGGTGTGAAATACTGTTAAATTTAAAAAAAAATCTTCAGGTTTCATATATCTAATGGTCACCATTTGCATACGTTTAGAAACCCTTTACTCTTAGTCAGGGTTGTACTGGAGAGGCTGACTGGGACTAAGAGGGGTTTTGAATGTTGATTATCTTGAAACTACTGTGAACAAATAATTTTTTATTGAAGTACAGAAACAGTATATAGTTTAAAGTGCTATTTAATTGCTGGATTTAGCTTTATGATAGCCTTTGAAAAACTTGAAAATCCCAACTAGCTACCCTCTTCCATCACCAATACCATGTACTGATAACAGCTGGTTGAATTTTTGCATTTCTCTTTGGAAAAATATTGCTGTCTCAGATTTCTCCTTTCAAGATTACTTTTCTGTTTAATATTTCTATTAATAAAATACTTCAATCCTCCTTTAAAACTTAGTCTTAATATTTTTTACAATTCTTTAGCATAAACCTTCCGCAGAAGCACTTCTCTTTTAAGTCTAAACAGATTATTTCCATCTTTATTTTCCTAGGAGGGCAGCAGAAGCCACTGAGGCTCTGTCTGCTTGTTCCCTTGTTTGTGAATCAAGTGAGGGCCAAAGTCCAACACACAGGGATGGCAGGGCCAGCGTCTGGCACTGTCCTGCTCAGTCCTCTAGGTCCAGAGAGGATGTGGCACTTGCACCTGTGGTTACTTGTACAGGTGTGTGGTATATGACGCTAGCTGTTAGACTTAGCATCACTGAGTCGGGTGTAAACCCTCTGTTAGCTGCCAGTATGACCTTTATTTAGGTGTAGAATCACTGGTGGACACTGTGATGCTAATACATGCTGTAGAAGGGGTGGAGAATGCACATTGTCTGAGAGGGTTCTCTGGAACTGCAAACTTTGATCCATTTCTCTGGATTTTGTTCTGAATCCTTATTGACTTCTGTTGTGCACATCCTATGACTTGTTGCATCCTGGAGAGAAGTGAACAGCATGTGTATCAAGTATTGTGTATATTACATACCAGGTTCTTTCAGTGGGTATCTTTTTTTCTGAAGACTTTTTAATCCCAGTGCGACGTTAAAAATAATAATGTAGCTTTTCAGTACTATGTATCCTATCCTTAAGTAATGCTGACTTAGCCAGAGGCCTTTACACCAGTGTAGTGTCCCAGAGCATTAAAATAGATTATCTTTGTTAATTTGTATGCTGAACATGGAGAAATTTGGAGGTGGATTTTAAAACCAATGTGACTTAATAACTACAGGGGGCTAAGCAATCAAAGCATTAAAATAGATGTGCTTCTCTGCCGCAGTAGTACTTAATTTCTAGAAGGAACACTTGTGATGAAAGGGAAATGGTAAAAATACATACTGTCTTTTTTTTTTTTTTTTTTTTTTGTTAACCCTTGATCTGGATGACAGTTGGAGCTTAGATCTTCCTTTTCCTAGCCATGCTTTATATCCAATGAGATTCAGGGCTGTGTATATATGCAATTAGTTAAGAGAGCAGTTTGGTAAGTCTAGTGTAATGCAGCGTTTTTCTTTGTGATCCGCAGTATCCCAGCTTTCATATTTGGTGCTGAATAAAAGTCAGGCGAATACCTTTAATGCCTGCTAAGCTTTTTCTTTTATCCTGAGCAGCAGTTCTTCAATATGATGTAAGCAAATACTATCCAGGGTTTCCACCTGCGTGTAGATACTGCAGGTGGCAGTTGTATTTGCATGTTGAATATGTTGCACTTTGGCTTACTCTTTTATTACTGTGCTTGTTTAGTGGTAACGTCACACCAGTAACACAGTTGTGTGTAGATCTATGGCGATTGATTACTACTTTGTAATTAAGGTGCTATTTTCAGACGCTTGCGCGAAGTCTTTTCTACTCCGAGAATTTGTGAACCCAACCAGAGACCAGCCAACAGGTTTCATTTTTCTTTGCCCAAAAAGCTTCTCTTTTTTTGCGAACAAGTTTTAAAACTGACTGATGCTGAGACTTAAAAAAAAAAAATAAAAATTAAAGTAATAAAAAAAAAAATTTTAGAGAAAAAATAAATAACACAAAAAGTGATGTTACCCAAGCAAGGCCTTCTAATAAAGGAGTGGCCCCCTCACCCATCCCTCCCTACCTGTGCAAGTCCTGCTCACATCAGTTTCCTTCCATCCAATTAGGCGACCTGGGAGACCCAGCCAGCACCATCCGGAGGGACTACAGAGTGGTGATGGGGTACCTCCAAGAAGCTTGCAGGATGGAACCAGGGAAGGTTATGGCCACTCCACATCTCTTAAAGTACCACTGGCTCGATCACTCCAGATTAGTGAAGAACTGCTGAGCAGAAACCAGTTTTCTACGGCTGCCAGCCATGGGCCATCTGGACTACAGAATCATGGACAGCACTTAATATTATCCAGGGAGGCTTCTTGGGCAAAACCACACTACGAATTCAATTTCAGCCGCATGAAATTCAGGGGAAATGGTGCACTCAGCAACATCAGTGACCTTCCTTTTCTTACAGAAAACTCTGCCTTTCAAAAAATGGCACTTCAAACTAAACAGGATGGGAAAAAGGACGTGAGCCATTCATCTCCTGTGGATTTAAAGATACCACAAGTTCGAGGCATGGACCTTTCATGGGAGTCCCGCACTGGTGACCAGTACAGCTATAGCTCTTTGGTAATGGGTTCACAAACGGAGAGCGCGCTTAGCAAAAAGTTAAGGGCTATCCTTCCAAAACAAAATAGGAGAAGTTTGCTGGATGCTGGACCAGATTCCTGGGGCTCAGATGCTGAGCAGTCTACCTCTGGACAGCCATATCCCACCTCAGATCAAGAGGGAGATCCTGGCTCCAAGCAACCTAGGAAGAAAAGAGGGAGATACAGACAGTACAACAGCGAGATACTGGAGGAAGCAATCTCTGTGGTTATGAGCGGGAAAATGAGTGTTTCCAAAGCTCAGAGTATTTATGGGATCCCCCACAGTACACTGGAGTACAAAGTTAAAGAGAGGCTGGGCACTTTGAAAAACCCTCCAAAGAAAAAAATGAAATTAATGAGGTCGGAGGGGCAGGATGTTTCAGTAAAGATTGAATTAGATCCCCAGGGAGAAGCAGCACAAAGTGCGAATGAATTGAAGGATGAATAGGGATGTTGTAGAGTGCCAATTACTTTGCAAACTGGGTGAGCACTACTGCATAGTTCAACCATCACTGAGCGCACCTGAGTCTCCTGTTTACTGCAATGCTCTTTCCTTTGCAGTTTAGCATAGACTTATGTGAACACAGGTGAAAGATGTGCTCTGAATGTCACATTTGTAAATTTTTCTAGCCTGGCATGGCACAGTTTCCCTCCTTCACCTGCCCACTGCCCTCTTCCTTTCTTTCTTTGGTTGTTTTTTTTTTTTTTTTTTCTTTTGCCTTTTGCATGTTTCTCTGTAATAGAGAATTGAGTTACCTCACAAAGAATGCAGATCTGTAAGAAGTGGACATCTTGCCTGTAGAGCCTGCCTGAACTTCGGATGTTGGATTTTTCATATCTGCCTTTAGAGAAATAAGTCCACTTTGTTAAACTGACACTCTCTTAAAACCAGGCAATTTTTAAATGAAAATCAGACTGTCATTCTTCAAAAATGTTTCAGAAATTTTTTTTTCCCCCTTTTATTTTTGTTGATCCAGTTGATTGAAAGATTTGAGCTAAATCAAATTATTTAGGAATGGTACCTCTCTTGAACTCAGATTTGTCAACTAGGTAGATAATCAATTGGGTCTAATTAGGCTTCCACTGTTTTCTTTCTAAATTAACCGTACTTATCATTTGCTGTCTGCTTAGTGCTCACCCGGAGGGGAGGGGAGGGAAAACTTACATACACTACCTTCAGAAAATGTCAGTTAATTATTTATAACACTACCTTTGCTGTAATTTTATTTGGTGTTTTTGAAGGGTGATATTTAGACTCACCTGCTTGAGGATGTAGCCTTATCTCACGGAAGACGAGCTTCTCACAGTTAGGAGCAGTCAGGGTACACTAAATGATGTATTAGGGTATGCCTCATTATACCAGAACTATGGTTCTTTGTGACCTTTACACTTTTTACTGACTTGATTCTGAGTTTACTAAACTATGTGGTCCCAACAGCTAGTTTAAATGACTCTAATCCAGGGATGGGGGATTTGCGTAACAAACTACTGTGATACCGAAAAAAAAAAAAAAAAAAGGAAAAAAAAATAGCCCACGAAATGGTGATATCAAACGTTACAACCTCAGTAGTCTGCCCAAATATCCACATTAGTGAAGGAAGCTTGTTAATGTTCAGGGAAGAAGTAAAACACTGGTAGCCTGATCTAATTCAGGCTCTGCATCATATCTATCTGTAATACTGTCAGGGTCGAACACTCAATGAATGGGTGTTTCCTTTTTAAATATTACAGTTGCCAGTAGCAGGAATTTATTTAAGTCCTGCTTTTTTGTTGTTGTTTTTATTTAATCTATTTTGATAGTGGTTTAGCACATGCTAGAATAAGCATTTAAACACCATAAAAAAAGCACTCCGTAAACCACAAGTCTGGGTTTTTTTTCAATATGGTGATATCTTTATGATTATATGGAGATCCAGGATAAGTTTTGTACTGAACTTTTATCTTTGATACTTTCTGCGGGAGTGGTCAGTTACTAAGTGGAGCTTACTGGACTTACCACAACATGACCAAATCATAATTGCTGGTTCTTCAGGTAGAAGCAATTTGGTCTTAATCTGTGCAAAAGGTAGATAGAATTATCACTTTTTTTCCCCATTTGCACAACCAAAAGAAGCATTGGAGTTTTTGTGTGAGAGCATTAAGTGATGTCAGTGAAAGTGGTTTCTCAAAGTTCATGGGAGGGTGGCCTAGGTAGCCCCAGGGATGCTGAATTGATCTGGAACAATTGATTCTATTAGCCTCTCCCCCTCCCCAGCAACTTCATATTTTCAAAGGTTAGGCACACCATTGCTGTTGTTTTAAATATGCACTGCTCAATCTTGAAATGGACTGGGCATTTGGCCCCCAAGTATATTTTATTTTTGTTTACTTAATATATTTTAGTCCTCAAAATCCTGATTCCTTGTAGCTTTCTAGTTGTCATCTTGGCATTTAAAGCAGTTTAAGCTCAGTAGCAGTATATAAACTCTGCAATACCTTCCAGTTTAGCTGGTGATTGCAATAAAGGCGCAGTTTAAGGTGTGGTTTCATCTGCTGTTGGAGGTTATGTTAGAAAGTTTGTTGCAAGTTAGAAAAAAGTAACACAGTTTTGCTCTTGAGAGAGGTTTAACCTTTTGCAGTTGTCCTTATTTAAGAAACATGAGTTGAGTTTTATAAAACTTGTCACTGTAGTGTAAGTGGAGTGCTCATTTTACTAACCTAAATATTTTGTATGTGTATGTTTAAGTGGGTGACAATCGTGCAGCAGAAGAATGGTGTGCCTACCCTTTAATGCTGCAGTTTTAAAAGAGAATTTGTCTTGTCATTTCAGACTGTAGGCTAAGAATTGTAAATAGATAGTGAGAAGTTGAGTACTCTTTATTTGCTTTGGTTAGAAAGTGGATTTAAAAAAAAAAACAACAACAAACCAAACACGTAACTTTCTCAGTTTAAATGTCCTGAGACCTGAAGATTGTAATACTCATAACTGCAAAGCTTTTAAACACAACGCTTGATCTGTGATAACTTAATATTCAGGTAATCTTTCTTTTTCGAGAAGCTTTTGAACAACCATATTTCCTCCAAAGGTCTCTGTTTAAAAAGGAAAAAAAAGAAAAAGTGTAGATTATTTTTTAAGCACTAATTGCATTACATTGGTAACTGCAATATGAAATAGCCATTATTGTTTTGTGAAGCATGGTTGAGATTAGTTAGTGGTCCCTTTTTAAAATTTCATGAGCCTCTCAAAAAATAAAAACAAATTTAAAAAAAAGCTGCTGAATATTCAAAAGATATATATTTTACCTTATTGTAGGTTTTGTAAATTTAGTCTGTAATATTCAGGTGCACCTTTTAATGTTACTTTTTTGTTTCAAAGTCCCATTTAACGTATTTTCTCTGAGGTGATTCATCACTTAAGACTAGTATCACTCTAAGTGCTGCAGTGATCACTAAGATTTTGTTTCATTTTTCACTACATATTTTTTGCAGGCGCTTTCAGTGTAGCTAACTAGTAGTATTTGGGATCATTTTAAATATATGATTGGAATTAATGTTTGTCCATTAGCATGCTTAATTTTCTGCTGACCAGCAGTTTGCATGGCCAAAATCCCTGGTTGACCATATTTTGGTGTGGGAAGGTGTGGTTCACTGCGGTCTTTGTAACAAAAGCCTTGTTTCTCATCTTATTTCTGGTAAATGGATGCTTATGTTACTTGGATCACTTGGACAGGAGAAAGAGTTTTAAAGCCTTCTCCTGCTGCTCTTCTGAGATCGCATTAACGTGTAACATAGACAAACTGCAACTCTGTGAAAATCGAGACGTTGTTAGGAGGAGACCTTTCGGGTATTTTTTGTCACTAGTTTTCTCTTATTCCCGAGAATGTCCATCCAATGTAGTTATTGGACTTAACAGTATTGTTGTGTACTACGTTGATGTAGCTGAAAAAGCCTGACAGCAAGAAACTGTGAATTATATTTGTGGCAGTCTCTGAAAACTAGTTTTTCAGTCCAAGTACCATGAAGGAGAATCCCCTCCCCTACCCCATCCTAGAAAAGTAATTTTATATTTTGTGTGTATAAAGTTTTAAGAATCGAAGTTTCATATTGTACTGAAGTTTAGGTGTCGCTTGGTAAATCTTTGCTGCAGCATATAATTGAAGATGAATAAGGCTTAGTGTGGTAGGGGTCCTGGTGTGGAGTTAATTATCGTACAGTTCTGGTGAGAAAGCCCAACATGTATGAAATGTGTCCTTTTTTTTTTTTTTTTTTTTTTTTTTAAATTTGGATTTGTAAGATGTAAAAGTGCTTTTTTAGAACTCTGACCTATTACAAACTATTACCTCACTTTCAGCCAGCTGGATCCTCATTCCACAGTGTTGTAGGCATTATTGTGGCTGTAATGCTTGAGTACAGCTATAGAGTTGAACGTTTCCCGTTAGATATTGTAGGGACACTTTTCTGGACTCGTTTTTATTTCTGTCTAAAGATAATTTATTTTCCAGTCATTCCCTGATTTTTTTCTAAAGGTTCAAGATAGTTTCCTTTAGAATTTCTCATTTTTTCCCAGTTGCACAGGAGAAGTTGCTGCATAAGCAATACAGGTATGCCTTTACTTTCTTTTTTGTTGCAGAACTCATAACTTGATGCTTGCATTACCAACCCTACTGCTACAGCTGAATTCGAACTCTGAACTTTTTGGCAATTGGAGAAAAAATTATTTTTAACAATGCAGGGGTACAGATAGGATAATGCCTCTAGTTAGGGAACACGTTCAGCTTCTGTGTTCTCTCTCAGCTCCTGCACGACCTTTTTTATAGAACTTTCCACTGCTGGAGGATATTCCTAAACACGGGATGTAACTGCACTTGTGTTTAGACTGGGTAAGAGCAGACAAGGAATAGTCTGTGCTTTGTCTTGTGGCAGTCCAGTATTTGCATCTAAATATTTCTTTCATGAGTACTCAGGAGTACATTGCCTTTCCCAGGAAATTCATGTGAGCTGGCAAAGTGATTCAGGGGCTTTAGGGTTGAGTAAGCTTTGTGAAACAACTTTTTAGTTCTGATTGAATTGCTTTTTGTATCATCTGCAACGATTGTTATACAGGCAAAACTGGAATTGCCATGTGTTTTTTTCCAGTTTACTTTCAAGTACTACTCTTAAGATGTCTTTGAGTTTTAGGAGAAAAACACAGCGTCCAAGGAGTGAAGGGAGCACTCTGCTGTTCCCTTTTTTTTCAAAAACAGTGTGGCTGCATCTGTAATGTAAAGACCTCTTTCTTCAGCAAAATTTGAACTCTTCAGTTTAAGAATACATACTCTTATTGCAGTCCAAAACTTTATGAAGGCAAAATTATTAACCTTACTGAAAGGTTTGTCACAATATTTTAAAATAGCTTAAATTCTCTGCCAAATGTTAGAAGTAGGATGGCAAGGGTTGTGTCCCTCATTTTCATGAAGATCAGAAACCTCTAGGTATTCCCCACAAATGTTTCAGAAATTAAATGTAATTTCAGTCCAGGTCAATGTTGCTTTTTCTTGGCATCAGTACTTAATGTTGGCTAATATTGTTTTAGAAAGCTGTAAGAAAATAATTTTGAGACTTGTTTTGGTACTATAAAGGTTTCTACTTGATCTTGTTTCATGTTGAAAATTCAGTAATTGGAACCTTCAGAAACCCGAAAATCTGCACTGCTAGTTGTATGCAATTCTGATGAATGTAGCAGATAAAGTAGCCACTTATAGTAACTCATTTCAGATTATCCAGTGTATAAACTGTGATGACCACTAGGCAGAGAGATATTACAAAATCAAAATGATCTGTTGATCCAGTTCAAGTATACCTGAAAAAGCTGCTAAGTATACTTAGAGCATTCCAGTGTCCATCTCTCTCTCTTTCTCTTTCCTATTCTTTCTTTGATTGGGGCCAAGTCTCTAAACCAGTATTACAGCAGTAATTTTGGACTTTGTGTCCTACTGAATTATGCCTATATTCAGGTATTGTCATAAGAACCTTAATATTAAGAGAGCTTTATTTAATCCTCACAAAAATCTCTTAGCCCAGTTGCAAAATCAATTTTCCTAGGTGATGTACTAGGAGGGAGGATTTTTTTCAGCCTGTGCAGGGTATTTAATTTACCTTAAAAACAAACATCCCCACCCGTGCCCTTGTGCTTTTCTCTAGTGAATTGGTAAGTGTAATTTAGGAGGACTCAAGCTGATAACTACCTTACAGAGCAGGGATTAGGACAAAGACTTCACTCTGACTGGAGCATGAAAAGTTAGCATTAAAAATGATTTCTCTCATCGTTACCTAGCACAGTTTATCTTAATATTTTTTTCCTACTCAGAAATAATGAGGATACTATTAGAGCTACTTAAAACAGTCTATCAGTTACTTGGTGCTACATTTCTCGAATAGTTTTGCAGATACTTCTTATGCCTGCATGAAATCATGTAAACTTTTACTGTCACTATAAAAAGCACTTGTCTGACCTATTCTAAAGTACCAGAAAAGGGATAAATAACTGCAGCACTTTTTCTGTTACAATGCCAGAGTCTTAATTAAGTCTGGTCTTCAGGTTATGAGATACTTCAAATATACAATCTACGATCATTAACAGCTTGTCAGGTCAGATCACAAGGTTTCTTGGGATAATAATCTGTCTTTTAGAGACTAGTACAACAAAATAATCTGGAGTTCAGGCAGGGGATGTATATATACATGCCTGGTATTTTTAACTGACCATTTCAGTAGGCCATTTCAGGGCTTAACATTGGGAATCTGGGATGATGGGTAGGGAAGGGAAGTTTCCCAAACTGAAAAAAAAGTTTTCGGCCATTGTTTAATGTTCAGTTTGAAAACTATATCACAAGAAAAATGGGTAGGGATTCTTTCTCCCTTATGCCTTCAGGGAATGAGTAGTGTTTAGAATCTCTGGCTGAAATTCAAGCCTTTTTACCATGTAAATTTTTAATATAAACTCATTGACATGCTTTTTACATCTGAGGACTGAAAATGGATCTTAATGTTTAAGTTGTGGAATGGTATATTTCTTAAATGAAGGGGGAACATTTAAAAAAAAATAGATTAGAATACCAGCATTAGTGAGCTTAAGGAATTTTAGTATGTAATAGCAAAGTATAGCAAAGTATTTGATTAAAAAATTAATCTTGAATTGCTAGTCTGTAACTAGGTGCATTCTAATTTAGCAGGTGAATATTCTTTACTTATCGATATATGATGGGCTTTTTGCAAATAGAAACCTTTATCTGAGTCCCACGTGTTGCTTGTACTGATGGGATGTATGCTTACAGCAGCTTACTGCTGCTTTAAAATGTATAAAATGTTTTGAGTGTTTGCTCATAACTCTTTTTAACCTCCACTTGTTAAATTGTCAGACGTTGGTATTTTATCAGTCCGCAATGTAAGTTTAAACTAATGTTCTTAGGAATCCAACTTGTACACACACTGTTTAAAAACCCTCAGGGACAGTTTACACACTATCCTCACTCAATTCAGGTACTTCTACTCTCTTCTTAAACCTAGCAGTGACTTGTATTTTGTTTTGCTTTTCTTTTGACGTGCTGATAGCACATCCTTGATGAATGTCAACTTAAAACTCAGTTCAGGTATCCAGGTATAACTCAGCCAAACGGATTTTAAAGCTGCATATTTACTCTCCAGCACACAGTGCCTCAGACACTTATAGTGGCATTCTGTATATTCAGTTATTACTACTGAGCAGATCGCGTGGGGGTTCCTGGTATGTATTGTAAGAAATTCCTATGTATATTATATAATATGTATTATATTATATACATATATAGTATATATGTTATCTTAAACTTATATATTTTAAAATGCCACTACTAGCCAGCGCAGCTAAAAATGAAATACATTCCCAGCTGCTTCTGCGAACAGCAGAGGCAGCTTCTTAACGTGGCTCTTGCTTCTCTCTCACCATAACTACTTCTAACCTCAAGCACGGGTCCTTGGCTGTCTGACCTCTACACTCTAGTTATGCAATGTCCTTAGAGAATTCTGTGCACTGGCCACTGTGATGGAAACCAATGGGCCGGGAGTGCTTTGAGTTTATTAGTAATTGTTCTGCCAAAGTTGGTGTTTGTATGACAAGCATGTAAACCTGTCAGATAATCAGCAGAGGTGCAGGTTGTCCATAATTACTTCCACCTCCTGGGTAGGACCAGAGCTCACGAGGTGCCTCCTTTCTAAGGCTGAGCACTATTTACTGAACACCTGCAGTGCCAGGCCTCTGTGCTGCGCTCACCTGGAGGCCAAGCCTAAAACTAAAATCTGCTGTTCTGCCTTCATGGTGATCTGTTGGCAGTCACAAGTCAGCAACACCTCTGCTTTATTATTTGACACTTTACATCTAAAAAGTCTTCTCTTTCTATTTATGTAACCCATAGTCTTTGAAGAGTATGGAAAATGGCATTTCTCTCTGACCTCTAGAAGTTCAAGTGTCATGGGAAAAAAAAAAACAGGAACCCCCCCTTTACTCTTATGGACCTCATTTCAATATACTGTTTACAGTTTGACGGAATTGTATAATTTAATATTTCTCTTGTACTGTAGTTTATATTTATTTACAGATTTTTTTTGTACTGTGTGATTTGAATTTTTTGTTCCTTGCTATGATCAATGTTTTATGTAGTAGAGCACTTATGATCACAAATTAAGGTTTTTGGTTTGATTGCACTACATTAATTTTTTTAATGCAGTTCTGATTTTTTGACTGGACTAAATAAGCTGTGTCTTAATGTATGTGATAAGTACTTTTAAATTTTTATTTCATGTGGTCCATTTATTTTTTGCATTGTATGTCAAAGCGCTAATTCTCTTGTTGTGCATGTGTAAGATTTAATGGCTCCATTGTATTATTTGACCATGTCATTTTGGAAACACATTCCCAGCTGTAACGTTGTGTATGGTAGTTTTCACTGGATGCTAGACTTTTCAAAACCACTATTCTTCTAATAAATTTTGTTGTGAAAAACTTCAAGGGGTTCCAATTCTCTTGTTTCTGATGTGCTTTCTAAAGGCCTGGACTAATAGCCCAAGGATATGAGATGCAAACTATCACAATGGGGGAAGAAGCAGGGGAGGAAGTGAAAATAGAAGGTAAAGCAATTTCTGGCTGAAGGACTGAGCTTTGGAATCTCTGTACTCCATTGGGTTCTTGCCCTAAATAGGATTGAGGATAAAGCTGCTTTAGCAGCTGGGTAGGGAATACATGTGAAAGCTGAAACGCTGTCTCATAGCAGCCCAGTCTCATGAACTCCCGTACTCTTAATTTGCACTTCCCTACTGGCCACCTTAATTTCCTTAATGGTAAATAATTTATCCGGTGAAGAACAAACAAGTCTCTCAGGAGGGGAAATAAAAGGTGGTGTAGTGATGTTCAGTGAGCGCTCAGTAATGAGCCAAGGTAGGCATGGAGGTAGTGAAAGTGTGGCCTGGTTTTGGGCTGTGGGGTAGCAGCAGAGCTTTGTACTGGAGCACACACCACCAGGCACAGGCACGTTGCTTAGCTGCTCGCCAAGGCACTGGTGTTGCTTTTATTTTCTCTGCAGCTTTATTTTCTCTGCTCTTCTGCAGAGGGGGGCAGGTCCCCAGCCCCCCATTAGCACAGGGAAAGCTCTGGCAACTCCATCTTGCTGTCCCTCTGCACAGGGGCACAAAGCACATCCAGCAGTGACACCACCACACTGCAGCCGGCCCTTCTCCAAGATCCATGTTTACTTTCTCGTGACTGTACTTTGGCTTGAACTACTTTTGACGTTATGCATTATTGATACTGAAATGCTGAATACTAAAAAGTAGGTTACACTAAGTGGTGTATAATGGAACCCACGTGAGTTTAGGCATTTCTGCTAACCTTTGTGTTCAGTTCTAGGATGATTTTGAGAGTGATGCATAGGGATTTCCTAGCTTTAGGAAAATTCATAATGCTGCACGGTATAAAGCCCAGGTTTCTTTTCTCCTGAGAAACTGCCTTGCTTAGCAAGTGCTCTTGAAAAGTAGGTAATACAGGGTTTGCATTTTTCAGTGCCTTTTTTGTTTTTTAAGATCCTTAAATAACTTACATTACAAACTAATTGTTGTATTCCTTGTGTACTAATACTGGTATATAAAAACAAAAAGCAAAATGGTAATTGGGTGTTGTCATTGGTTTAGGTTTACCAGACAAATCTTTCTTAAATAAAAAACTTGGTTTAACTAGAGACTACATCTTACACTTATTCAGGAATAGTGAGGTTTTATGTGTAAATAGCTTGAAAGCGTTGTGCAGTAAACTATCATTTATCATATTTTTTTATCTTTGTCTGAATACATCTGTCAAATCTATGAAAATAGCCTTTGAAAGTGATGAACCATATTCCCATCTGCCATTCTTTAGGATGCATTACACTGTGCAGGCTTGTCCCAGAACATTTTTAATTGACACTTTTAGTCCTGCGATTATCACCAATACTAAGTTTTTCTGCTGTTTCTGAAGGACTTGCACTGTTGAGATGAAATCGTTCAAACTTAAAGGAACACAGTCTTGATTTCTTCCCTTTAAAAGCTGTTTCCTGTATCATGACAAGATTGTTCAAGATGTTGCACCCAGACACAGAAAGAAGCTTCCATGCTGTTGTCTCTTACAAAAGTAGAAAAGAAACACAATTAGCCCTGTTAGGCAGTTTTAAAAGTCACCTGATAGTTTTCCTTCAGCTTGTTTGGACTCAGAGTGGGTTTTGATCTGCTCAGTCTGTTACTGGAAGAGGCAGCTGCCTCTTTTGTACCTGCAGGAGCATATCTGGTCACCTTCTGACGTAACAGATCCTTTGTGGAGTAGCAGTGGGCTGTATCCCCACATACACCTGGGTGCCTTGCTACAATGCAGATACTCCCTCAGATGTGAAATGAGAAGCTCTGCTCCTTACTTCTCTGTGGAAGTGAGAGCTGCTGGGGGGGGAAAAGCGGGAAGCTTCAGCTTCAAGTGCACCTGCAAGTTTTGGCATTTAAACTAAACCTGTAAGGAGGCAACTCCCTGAGCTGAGCATGAAGGATCTGAAAGTTGGAAATAAGCTTAAGTTCCATGAGTGGAGCTGGTTTAATTAAGGGAATTCCTGAGCATCACAGTTTCACCTTCCCACGTAACCAGAGCCGAGCCCTTGTGTCGTGGCTCCTCAGAGTCAAACAGCAGCAGTGCAGAGCTTGCTCTGGCGTCTGCAGTAAGACGGATCACCAGTGGCTTTCCTGCCTGAGCATGCTGAGCTCTCTAATTTCCTAGAGACATGACAAAAGCGGGTCTGGGGGAGGGGGAGGATTTAAATCCTGATTCAGGAAGATACTTCAGCAAATCACTATTTTCTTAATCTGCCAACTCTGCTCTGGCAAATGCCCAAACAAGGGTACTGGCTGAATGGAGGTTTTAACTGGAAGTGAGTAGCAGGTTCTTGGACCTGTTTAGGAAAGTGATTCATGTACAGAGGAACAGAGCTACAGATGAAAAGCAATTTCAAAAAAATGAGTTTGAAGTGTTAGGGCAAATCTAGGATTATGGACATTGATACAATGAAGATGGAAAAGAGAATAAGAAGAGAGTTGATCATTTTCATGTAATTATTCTTGAGACATTTCAATATATGTAACAATGCTGGAAGGATCCCAGTTTGTGAGAGTGCTGTTTCCTCTGATCTGGTACATTTGATGCAGACTGTGTAACTTGAAATCCAAGGTGTTCTCAGCTGTCTAGTAGGAAAATCAAAAGAAACGTGAATGACTTCACACCTATGAATTATGAATTAATTAAGTTCCTTCTTACCCACCTACTTGAAAACCACAGACAACACAGTCTTTAAAAGCTCCCTTTTGGTATCACGAAGAGGGAACACAAAACAATTGCATCTTATTTTTACAGGTCACTTTGAATGTATCAAAATTACAGATCACATTTGAAATAGAACTTCTAAAAATCTTCTCTTGCTGCCTCCTCTTCTGCAGGTGTCTCACAGCTCTGCTGGAGTCTGTTCCAAACACACTTAACTAAAAGCCAGATTTTCATATGAGATGGCTACAGCTCAGATTTCCAGGAATTGTTTAAAAGCTCAACTAAAATTAGAAGCGCTGAAGGTATATTTCAGAGCACAGAATTATAAGCACTGCTGCCTGAACATACAAAAGTTGCCTGTATGAAAATACAGCTGCATCCCCCTAAGGAGCTGACTGGAGTCCTGGACCATAACCCACCCAGCCCTCACATTAACACCATGGGGGATGGGACAGAGGATTCAGCTGTTGCCTGTACCTGAGCCTACAGTGGATTTGTTGATGTGTGACTCCTGCCTTGTCTCCCTGGCTGTGGTTTCCAGGGCTGGCTTGGTCACAGCTTGCTTGCCTATCTTTGCTGGGCTCTTGTTCTAGATGTGGATCAGCCACACAGGAGGAGTGGTTTGTCTGTACAGGATTATCAGCAAACTGTCTGTAAAAGTTACAGTGCTAAATTGGTTACACCTGCAAAGGTTTGGAATTTTTTTTTTTTTCTCATGTGCACCAAGATCCCATTATCATATGTCCCAGATCCCTCCTGCCCAGCTATTAAAAGTGTAGGGCTAGCTTAACTCATTTGGAATGACATTCCTAACTTTGAAAGGGGCTTTTATAGTTTCCTTTCTTAAATCCGAGCCTTTCTTCTCCCTGAGCTTTAGAGGAAGGCCCTGACACTAATTATTGAGTTACTTTGGGACTGCAGGGAAAACCTGCCACCAAGAGAAACTGAACAGCTTCCCTGCACATGTGAAGAAGTCTTTCATACACACAGCCAGTGTGTGTGCAGGGTCCCTTGCTATAATGTAAGCCTGAGGTGGTTGCTTGGAGGATCCACTCGTTTCCACCATGTTCCCCTTTCAGGTGAAGGTGGTAGTAGTTTTTTCATGCTTTCATGTGCACTGTGGTCACACATGGTATCTTCCTCAGATTCCTTTCAGGCCTTTAAAGCAACTAGCTGCATGAAGTGTTATCAAGGGTTTAAAACAAACAATTTGATTTTCAACTGTAAAAAAAGACCCAGTAGGATTCTGGTTTTGCATAAGAAGCTATCATAGCAAATATACTCTGTACAGAAATACAAGTTTCTTTCTCATTTCTATCCATCAAACATCAGCTCAAGGTGTGAAAGCTAAGCAATAGCTTACTTGGTACCTGAAATGTGATTGTTAATAACTAAGTCCTGGTCAGGACATGGTGGCAGCTGCCTGACCTTACTACTCACTAGAAGTCTATCTAGTTGTAATTCAGTGAGCTTTGCTGCTCGTGCACAAATGCAAGTAGATTTTTGATCCTGTTTCAGGCCCTGTATTGGCTTTTCTCTCACAGACACAAGTTTGTATGGTAAGGGTGACCACTCGTCTGCTCTTTTAATTCTAGCCACCTTGCCCGTACCTGTCCTTATGTTGGTGTCTTTACTTTTGTTTGCGTGTAGACTGGATTGCTAATTGATAAAAGGAAAAATAACTCAGGATTTAAAAGAAATATGCTCTGCGTATTTTCTCTCAATTATTTTATCAAAATTGGAATAATAGTTATATAATGTAGTATTGTAGTAGAATAATAATTATAAAGCTTAAAATTAAACTTACAAAGGTAGTGGCTTAGTGCTGGCAAAGAGCAGATTGGTGGGGGTTGGGTTTTGGCTTTTTCATCTGTTCTTTTATAGCTCATGAGTAAAAAAATGACTTTCATTGCAAGATTTATAAGAGTAGCAGGTCCTCAGCAGGATAACAGGGAATTTGGCACTCAGCCTTCTGTGGGTCAGAATTCCCATGATGTGCATTGTTTGGGCTCTGGTATCACCATCTGAACATCTGAGTTGCTGTGAGGGGGATTTTTCAGAGGTGGCTTAGCTGTGATTTCTGGGTATGGTCCTATTCTGTATTTCTCTGGTCATAAAAAGCACAGTGCAAATACCAACATCTTGTTGGCATTGTTGGCTCGTTACAACTGCGTGGTTAAGCGTGAGTTCATTTCTGTGAGCTCTCAGGGTTTGCGTAGAGCACTTACTGTTAATATGATAAAAAATGCCTGCAGTAGAGGCGATCTGTGATTGCTTGATGGGCAGCATGTGCTAATGGATCATCATCACTTTGGCTTTCTCTGAGAAGGTTAGGGAGTTGTTTTCGTGCTGGAGGGACCAGGAAAGCACAGAAGTCAGAGGGAGGCAATCTGTGAAGGCATCTCGGGGGGATCTGCAGGACTGTGATGCTTGCTCCTTCCTTGCTGTGCGTGAGGAGTGATGAGTCACCTCTGCTTTTTCCAAAGGATCTGTTCCTTTGCAGGCATAAGCTGTTGTTGATAATTTTTTTTCATTTTATTTTTCCTTTTATGACAAACCAGCAATTGATGGGTTTTGTCACCAGTATAAAGAAACAAACAATACCTATCATTATGCTGCGGAAAGGGAAGCCACACAGAGATAAAGTACATTTCAACTGCAGCATCCATTTATAAAGGGTAAAATGCCAGTTGAGGAGGCTTTAAATATGGTAAATACCCCTAAAGTAACTGGGTATTAGTACTGATGGAATGTTACATACTGAGCAAGGTGTAGTTCCCTACCTCAATTTACCACGTAGCTGCAAAAATACTGGCTGTGTGTGGGAAGATGGAACTTTTCTTAGAGGACATTTGCCAGGGTCAAATGTGGTTTGGATTTGTTGGTCTTCCTCTAGCACTGAGATGTATGGCAATATAAACAAAGGAGAAAAATAATTGTGAGCCAGGATCAAGGTGAATTTTTGAGAGGAAGAATAGACTCTCCTAAGAGAGGGAGGAAGGACAAGAGTGTGTAATGACAAGGGTTAAAAAAAAAAAGAGATGATGTGAGGGATGTGCAGAAATGGTAGGATGAGAGGTTTGAGCTGAAGGGGAGGGGTGTGCATTAGCGCAGAGGAAATCTCTCCTCACTGGTATGCATAGAGACATTTCCTGCCTTATGTTTTGGTTTCTTAATAGTTATCTGACTATAAAATTAACCTACATCATTTAATGGTAGTTGAATGGCAGCTAAATTAACCCACTTTCAAAATAGAGCTTACCTAGACCGTCAGCTCTGAGACAGCCTTGTCCCCAGGCATCCAAGGCTGCAATCCACATCTCTGCCTTAACCTATTTCCCAAGCAGCCAGCCAGAGTGGTGCATCAGAAACAGGCTTTGCTGCTCAGCCCAGCAGCTGACAGAGTATGACAGACATGGATCAAACCACTAATTCATATTTCACCAGGCATTCCCGTGCAAGGAGGGATGGCATTGGCACATGGGGAGTGCTGCCGTTAGGAGTTGTGATGCTGTTTCTATTAACAACATGGCCTTGATTATCTGAGGCCAAATCATCTGAATCTCCAGGTTGTCTGAAATGGGGTCATATCCCCCAACATCTGTTAATTACACCCAGGATACCCTCTTCTCTCCAGATGTTTCCACTGGCCCCTCCCAAGCTTTGGCAGCCAGGCATTGCTGAGTGTGGTTAGCTCTAGTGAGTGCTCTACCTAGCTCCTGCATTTGTTTTTTCATATCTATGTTGGAAAAAATCCCCAACCTGGATAATTTCAGAATTTGAAATCCTTTCAGACATAGAAGCAAGCAGTGGCTGTGCATGGCAGCGTGTCTGTTGGAGCTGTGACAAGGAGAGTCTAAGGGGAGAATATCCAATGCATTTGAGTTTTCTTCCACCTTTCAGTGTACCTTCAGCTTAGGAGGGGAAGATGGAATTTCTCATAGCACTGCCTATCCTTCTCACAAGCCCTCATTTACTGTAGATGAGTGCACCTTCAGTGGGAGTTTACTAGTTGTTGAGACTCTGCATTTGCAGTGACTCCAAATGACCTGTGTGTACATGTCCAAAGGTTGGGGAGGGAGAGCTTTGTCCCCAGTGTGCTGCAGGACAGACAGGAACTGACAGAGACGGACTCCGAGCAGGGGAGAGGTCATGAAATCTCTGTCACCTCAGGTCCAGAGCCAGTATATCTTCCTGAGACTGTTAAAGATACTCAGGGCATCCCTCCCTACTCCACGGTCCCTGTGGTTCATTCTCCCTTCTCTTAACTGGGTGCTGCTTTTTTTAAAATGTGCAAAGCTGTGAAAATCATTGTAAGAACTTTTTTTTCCCCTGCATGCTTTTGTTATCTGTCTTCTGGTGCTGTCTGTTTTTCTATCTATTCTGGTCTTCTGGTGCTATCTATCCTTTTGGAGCACCTAGCTCAGCAAAGATTCTGGGTACTGCCTCAGAAAGAAATAGTCATGGTAATTTTTTTTTTCCTTAAAGGGAAGATCCCAAATGATCTTGATAATTAGAAAAATTAGCAAGGACAATTCTAAAAAGGGTTTGAAAGTTGGTATGTAGAATAGTATTTCCAACATGATAAATTTCCCTTGGTTTTAAAGCAATAGCTCAGTGGTAAAATTTTTAATTAGTCATTAAATATTGTATTAGAAGTATCACAGTAATGATAAACTGCTATAGAATACAGTTGGGTTTTGGGGAAGGTGGGAGTCAAGGAAGTTATGACAGGAATATAAAAAAGCAAAACTTATTCGAGGCTGCTATTAGGATTTTTAAATGTAAAACCAACTTTGGTTTGTTTGATTTCTATTTGGTTACAGGTGGGGAGAAATGATTTTTAATGTTTGACTAGTCTAAAAAAGTAACAAATAAAAGACACTACTCTGAAGGGTTAAAAGTCTGAATCTGTAATGGATGTCTGTTATTTGTCCAGTCAGTTGGCTGATTGTACAACCTGGATATATTGATGAATACATGCAGCTGACAAAAAAACCCAGCCAAACAAAACCCATCTATAACTTGTTTCTTCCTGCTTTTCAGTTGAAATACAAGCTCAGTCCATTCCCATGTGCGTCACCAAGGACGGAGTAAATTCAGAGGCCTTGAGAACCTGGCAGCAATATTTCCATAGTTATTTTGGCTGTGCTTTGCACAACTTCAGCTTTTAATTTAGAGAAGAAGAGTGCTTTTTCTTCTTCCTAACTGATATGTGGAGCCACAGCTCTTTGCATGCTGCTTTTCTATTTTTTTTCAGTGCAGTGCGAGAGAATTACTGTAGCACCCACAGAGGTGTGAAGGGACTCATTCATCTGTGTGGGGAGTGTGAGGTGCCAGGCATATTTCTGAGGATTGAAATACAGGCATTTAAACTGGTGCACCCAGTGTCAGCCCTTAACTGGGGCTTTGAAAGATGAGCTCCAGAAAATCTTGCTTCAGTGGTTTACAGTATTTGTGCCACGGCTGATTTGCCCATCCCCTTCAAGGGGGCATCCGTTCTGCCAGCACAAGGAAGCTCATCCTGCATCTCTCAAGGCATGAGGTCTGTGCTGCAGCTATGAGTGGAGATGGGTTTGAGCACAGTCAGATGGTCCCACACCTCTCCCAGTATGTTTGCTTTTGCATGGCCATTCCAGCGAGTTGAACTGGGGCTGGCAGAGAACCCATTTCCCCCTTCTGCTGGGTAAGATCTCTGCACGCAGCCCTCCAGCACAGGCAAAGCAAGCCTGTCCTTGGGAACAGCACAGCCCCTTCTAAGCACATGCCTAGCATGCAGGATTCACTGTGCCCCTGGGGCTGGGGTCAGCTCACCTGACTGCCAGCAGTGAGCAAGTCCCCTTTAAGAGCCTGTTCTTCCTTTGCAACCCCTCAAAAAATAATTTCCACTCACCCTGAAAAATAAATTAAGTGGCTGAAACCAGCAGGGTTGGAGGTGCCACCCAAGGGCAGTGGGATGCTGGCTCAGACCTTGGGCTCACAGTGGGCATGGTCAGTGCTTTGAGTTCAGCTGATGGAGAGCATTGCTAGCCAGTTAGTCTTTCTTCTTAGTCATCCACATTTCTCAAATCTCTGCTTTTAGTCAGGTTTCCAAGACACCCTTCAGTTTGGTGGGGTACTCAAGTGGTACCTCTGTTTTTGGGTAGTGCAAGGCACCTCTCTGCCGACTGGCTCAGATTCAGCTGTGTGGCAGCAGGAGAGGGAGGGGAAAGGTCATCCCTGTAAAAATACTGAATTGGATTTTATAAGTTTATAGCTATGTTTTGTTTCTTTTACAGAACTATAATCCTGGTGCTTAGAGTGATCTGAAAGGAACAGAAACACTTAGCCTTGAACTTTTGTTCTGCTGCTGCTTCTTGTGCCTCTGAGGTACAAAACATACCTGTAAACTTATAATCAAACAAACCGATGTTCAAGGGCTAAAAAAGAAACCCAAAAAGGGTACAGGCTTCATGTTCAATAGTGAGAAACTTGGGGTGGGCAAACCAGAAGATTGCAGTTGGCAATTGACAGGTTTTCGGAGACCCGCTTCCCAGGTAGGTTGATATGAACCAGCTGATTTCCTTCTCCCTTTCTTTCTTCCCCTCTTGCTCCCTGCCCAAATACACTCTAGAACCAGAGGAAGGCTGAGCTGCCCCTAAAAGTCTTTTTTTTATGGCATTCACAAGCAGAGCAAGCACAGTGTCACCCTGGTACAACAGGAAGGAAGAGATACGACAGCCCCACCAGTGGGCTGGGGGCACTGCAGGAGCTGGGAAAACCTCCTCAGGCTGTGTTGGGAGAAACACAGATAACTTGGCCTTTCCTCCCCATACTGTAAATTCTCTATCTGTGCAGTCTATAGGTGTTATGGACTGACAAACCTCTGCCTTCCCCCAGCCCCTTCATCCCCAGCCGCGTGGCCTTTGTTGGAAGCCCCAGGTCCCCTCCAGCAAGAGCTGGGGGAGGGTTGACTTTAAACTCCACTAAACAGTGGAGGCACAATGCAAACAAATGTATTGCAGCACGCAGCTATGCAAATAGCTTCAGAGCGCAGCACGTTTTCCCCAGCATTAATTGCTGCACCACCGGGGTTGCATAGCAACAGCTCCGCTTGTGCCTCTGACAGCTCCTGCCCCTTGATGCCTCTGACACCTTCTGTGGCAGGCAGGGAAGGGGAAGAGAACAGGGCTGCCCTGGGAAATCGAGAAGGACTGGGAGGTAGTGAGGGGCTCTGGTGATAAAATTCACTTGGGACGCTGGGGGTGTCTTCTGCTGCCCCAGGGTAATGTGTGCAGTGGGGCTGGAAGGACACAGTTCTGTTGGGGCACAGAACAGAGGAGATCTGGCAGTCGCAGCCTTGTGAAGACAGCATTCAAGGCAGAAAGGGCAGACCTGCCATGTCCCAGGCTCGGCAGGAAAGCTCACTGACAGGTGGGCTCTCTGTCCCATTGCAGTGAATCCTTCTGGGGACCCCATACAAACACTTAGAGCTTGGCTAGAGGCATAGAGGGTCCCCTCTATGAGATAGTCTCTCACTGGTCTTGAATCTCCTTTTGGCTTGTGGCTTTTCCAGCCCTTGAGAGAGACGGCTCATTCCTCATGCACACCCAAACCTAGGAGAATCCCTGGGCCAAACCCTGTGGGAAAGGGTGAGTACAGGCACCAAGGAGAAGTCTTTAGGTGGGGTGGGCAGCCCTGGGCTCTCTCGCTGGTCTTTCCAGCGCAGCAGCTTCTGTGGGGCTGGCCTGTGTCTCCCAAAAGGCAGGATTCTGCCTGTCTGCCTGCCTCTTCAGAGGCAGGACTGGCTGCCTCCTAAGAATAATTTTTCCTCCTGTTCAAAACCATATTCCCAATTCCCATCCTCTGTGTTTACCAGTCAGTCTTCAGCTCCCGCTGTGCTTTTGCCAGGCTGAGGAACGTGTTTGCACCCAGCAAAAAGTCCCTGGAAAGACACTTCAGCTTGGCAATCAGCTCACCTCTCCTCTATTCTGATAAGCCACATAAAAAAATAGTTTCTCTGTAACAGTCTGTACTGTCCAGAAGCAACTCTGCTTGAAAATGTGGGGCATTTGATGTAAGTCTACTCTTATATGTAAGCCAGAAACAAGCTCTTCTTCAAAACTGCCTTAAGTAGGGAACACGTGGGCAATCTTGCGTCCATCGGCTGCCTCACAAGAGAATGCCCATGGGCATGTTTTATTTATTAGTGATAGCCAGAACAGACAGGAATAGTGGGAAATGCTGGATAGGTACCAAGGCACACAGATTAGCAGGCCCCAGGAAACACAGAACTCTGTGTGTCTGGGAGATCTGGGGATGGAGAGGCACAGGCTGCAGCTCAGCACCCTTGGGGGCACAGGGAGAGGAAGGACAGAGTTGGGACTCAGCCACCCTCAGAGCTCAGAGCCTGACCGCAGATGGTGGTGGAAGCTCTGCCCCAAGGTTATCCTTAGACACTCAAAAAAGGGCAATGCTGCCTGCAGTACCAAACAGGGATGGTCTGGGGAAGGAGCAGATGAGCTCAAGGTGAGAAGTTGTCGCCTGTCCTTGAGCTGAAGTGGCATGACACCAGAGGACCCTGAGCACAATGTGCCAGGTGAACTGTGTCACTGAGTGTGAGATGGGTCTTCTAAGTAGAAAGGGCATCAAAACTGAATGGATTTATTTCCTTTATCAAGCAGGAAAAATATTTATGTCTAGTTTTTAAATTTATGGCTTGACAAGCTCTGTGTATCTCTGATTGTCTCCTTGGAGTACAGTAGGGTAAATAAGGTGACAATGAACATAAAGGCCTCAGTCACACTTCAAGGAAGAAGCTAGGTGAAAAGCAAGGCAGAAATGCCACTGGAACCTTCACAGGATCAGGGAGCCAAGGTCCCTTCTGCCATACAAGCAGGACATGAGCCTTTTCTGTTCCACATGCATGTGCAAAGCAGGCATGACCTGCAGCTGGCTGTGCTTGGCATCACGGCTGCAAGGCAGGAAAGGACAGTGCCCAGCCACTTTGGTCCCTTCTCCCAGACCAGAAGCTCTGTACTCAGGTTTCCAACCTCCTCCTCACCAGGTGTCTCCCAGCTTTCCTTTCTTGCCACCCACCCAGGCAATCATTTTGCCTGTGCCATGGATTCTTTCTTCACAGCTATGGAGTGTAGCACCCGAAGGTGCCCCAGCAAGGAGTGAGATGGCTGTTTTTCCACCATAACCCCTTCCCACAGTTGCCCAGGGAACATGGCAGAGGGGGAGCCAGGGCAGAGCCCCACCTCTGCTGCTGTCGTTATAAATTTAGTTTTCCCAGAGAAAGATGGCTGCTTCTCTTCAGAACTGGGCTTGTGAGTAGATAAGGAGTCACCGCCCTCTTTGGAAAGGTGGAAAAAAGATTACGCTGAGCTCTGCCTCTTCGAAAAGCCCCCTGCTCGAAGCCCAGGGGGTTGAAAGGTTTTTTTATCCCCTTTTGTTATTCAGCAGAGCGAGGGGAGGAGCTGGGCCGTGTAAGAGATCCTAGCTGACATAACCCTTCCCATGCAGGGCTCTGGAGAGGGGCCAGGTTTTACCTGAGTATTTTTGTTTAAACTAATCCCAGGCGTTCCAAATTGAAAGCCATCGCAGCACCAGGTAGGACCAGTTCAGACGGTTGCTGGAGGGCGTTTTTCTCACCTGGGTGTAGTAAAGCAGTCTCCAGGTACGTTGTTTATCGCTAACCCCGGGAGTATGCTCTGGAGGTGCCGGGACACATTCGGCAAGCTGAGCTTGCTCAGCCTTTCCGGGTGGTTCTAGGAAAACCCTGCCTAAGAAGCCTTTAAGGAAACTGAGAGGCTGAGCATGAGAGGCAAAGGCTCATTACGTGTAAAACACGTTATGATGTCTGGGCAAACTGGGAAGCAAAGGGCTGGGTAGCAGCTGCTCAGGGCAGGCTTGGCTGCAGCCTGGCATTCCTGGGCAAAGAGGAGACCTGGTCAGTCCTGAGCCTGAGGTGGCCCTGGGTATCTCTCCCTGCCCATCAGCAGAGGGAATCTGGGCACTGAAGGTGCCTCCCTGGTGCGTGTCAGTTCAAAGAAAGCAGCCAGCAAGCATAAGTACGGAGCAGGTAAGGGCTGCCCAGGGCTGGCTCTGGTGTGCCTGATGCCACTGAGAACAGCTGGTTCCAGCCACTGGCTTTCCCTTCTCCATTGCTCTGCTGATGGCTCCTTCAAACTGGAGCTCTTCCTTCTCATCTACCTGTTGAGCCCTATGCCTGGCAGCATGGGGAGGGAAAACCCACTCCAGATGAAGCTGGTCTTCTCCACCCTGGCTGTGAACCCTTTGATAACTGTTGCCCCCCTTGACCCAGCTGAGTGAGCGAGGTCGGTATCTGATGCCGGTGGGGGGGCAGACAGAGAAAGGCTGTGGGAGGAGAAAGGACTTTCACTCCTCCAGTACAAGGCCAGGAGGTGCAAAGTGCAAGTGTTGCTGCAAAGCAACCCTATGTTACTGGTAAAGATCCTGTGTCAGGCAGTGTGGGCGCCAAGACATGGGGCTCTCTCGGTGTGGTCAGGACTGGGTGGGAATCGCCTGTGCTGCCGTTGGGAACAGATATGGTTTTGATAACAGCACCTGGAATGGCGTTCCTGATGCATTCATGCAAACACTGGGTAATTATCCCTTAACCTCTCCACCAGTAAGTCCTAATTAATTGCCTCTGCCAAGCAGGTAACTGATAATGGCCTGGGTTTGAGCGCTAGCTAGTGGCAGTGACCCTGTGCAGTAGAGGCCCACCTTTCTGCACAACCACTGTGTGCTGACAGCCCATCAGCTGCAGGAACACTTTATTAAATGGCAGCTAATCAAAGGTCAGTGCAAATGGCACGACACTGCACTTGTCCTGCAGGCTGGGAGCTCACCAGAATTTCTGTGCTGACTACAGAAGAGGCTCAGATCTGCCCAGTTTGGCCCAAGACCCATCTTCTTCCACTGAGGTGTAAGCAGAATTTTAAGACTTCGAGTAGCTGAAGATTCCTATCATCTGGATGCCCAGGTGGGATGCTGCTCTGCTCCCACCCAGCCAGGCAGTGCAGATTGAGGGAGCAGAGGTGTGCAGGCATCCTAGAAATGCTGGGCCTTCTACACCAGGTGCCATGCAGATACTAAGTCTGATTCTTTTTGTGTTTGCTTTGAACATGTGACATGGTGCCTACACACTGGGATGTCCTAGGCAGAAGTGTAATTATGAGTGCTCTGGCAGTGGCAGATAAACAAAAGTGCAGTCTGTGCCCTGCTAGCAGTGTGCACACATAAGTGTGCATGCTGGGACTGAAGGGACACCTGCCAGCCTCAGGAAAACAGGATGCTTGATCTCACCTAGAGGTCAGGCAAGTGATGTGCTTGACTGAGAGGAGAAGGGTTATTCTGGTTTTGCAGCATAAACTAATATTCCCTAGGACATGTTACTGACTGTTTCTCTCTTTGTCTCTCTAGTGAGGATGCAGCAGAGACAATAGCAATAGACTCTAACAATCAGCCGAAGTCTCCACTGGAAAAATTTATGGTCAGACTGTGTACACATCACCAGAAGCAGTTCATTCGTGTGCTAAACGACATATACACTGAAGTACAACCAGACTCTGACGGCCAGCAGTTATCTGAATCTGAGAGCATGGAGGCCTCTACTTGTGGCTCTGTTTGTAGCCAGCGAAGCACTGAGAATCAGGATAAGGGTGCTACTTGTACTGAATCAAAGCTCCCTTCTACATTGGACCCAGAACAGTCAGGGGCCGACAGCCCCCTGCATGTTACAGGACAAGCCCCGAAGCAGCTGGTGGAACTGAAGTCTCTGGACAGAGCAGAGAGCTCCAGTCCTGCTTTGAGAAGGGACTTCTGTGAGCTCCCCATCACCAGGCTTCGCTCTGCTAGTCCAAAGGATAGCCCCACCCAAGGATACCTCAGCACGTTGAACTCTTCCTCTTTGAATTTCCATCATGCCGCAAAGAGCCTGGAAGGGCAGCAAGCTGCTGGACATGAACAAGAAGCTGGTATTAGAAAGTGTGAAGATAATAAAGAGCAGCTAGCAGGTAAGACTCTCATGGAAGGTTATATCTCAGTCAAAGTGGCAAATGTGAATGGCAGCGAGGACAGCTTAGATAGCTGTCTGGGGTCCCAAAAGAGCTCTTTCAGGGCTCTCCCAGAGGAGTCCTGGGATCCTGGCTTTGCAGTGACCCCCCCTCGCAGAGCCGACAAAGAGAACACTTTGCAATGCAGCTCAAAAGCATCTTTGCACCAGGACTTAGATGCAAAAGAACAAGATGTGAGACCAAAGCAAGAAAACCACCTGCATGCCATGGCCAAGGGCAAGGCAGGCTGCCAGCTGCACCCAGCTGACAAGGGCATGCTCGACAAGTCCAAAGAGGGCTGGCTGCCCACTGGCGCCATGCCAGCCGCCCACCGGACCCCCGGTGGGCACCCCCGCGCCAAGGCAGCCTCCCTCAGGTCCTCTCGGAAGAGCAAAAAGGCTTCGGGGCTGAGGATCAATGACTATGACAACCAGTGCGATGTGGTGTACATCAGCCAGCCCATCACTGAGTGCCATTTCGAGACCCAGCGGCTGGTGTCGTCCCGCAGGACAGCGAGGAAGAGCACCCGGGGGTATTACTTCAATGGGGAGTGCTGCGAGCTCCCGACTGTCCGCACCCTGGTTAAGAGCTCGCGGGCGGAGGAGAGGGCGAGCAGCCCGGCACTGCGAACAGAGACCCTCGTAAGTGCGAAGCCACCCCTGGTGCTCTCGGTGGAGGGGTCTGCAGGGGCAGGACGGGAGGGTGAGAAGAGGGTTTCCCTGAGGCTCCTGGCTAAAGTGGCACCAACCAGCCAGGAAACAAAAGAGAGAGCTGAGCTGGGCTCCATGCAGCTCCGGGATACCCGAGCATTGCGATCAAGGGAAGCTGCCATGGCCATGCCGTTCTTCTCCCTCTCTGCTCCACCCAGCCCCCAGAAAGAGGACAGCTTGGCCAGCTCACCAGCACCTGGTACCCCTCCTGCTGAAGGAGGGGGGATTACAGTAGGAGGCACTCCCACCTGGGAGGCTGGCAGTAGCCTGGGCTCCTCTGGGGATGGCAGTAGCAGCAGGCAGGCTGCTGATATTACTGCCTTTTCAGTCTCAAAAGCACATGGTGAGGAGGAAGTTTGTCCAGGCTCTGACATACAAACTATTCCAGACCTCCCTGCCAGCCCAGAGCCAAAGTCCTCCTCGCAGCCCTCTGCCACTACAGACACAACACCTCTGCCCTCCGATGGTGCCAGGGATCCTGCCCAGCTTCCAGGCTCAGGAGATGCTGAGCGCTGTGGGCAATGTCTGGCAGAGCCCTCCTCATGCTCTCCAGGCCCACAGGCTCCTGATGAGCCCCCTGCCACCATGGATGGGGAGAGCCCCCTGGAGCCCCCTGCCACTTTGCAGTGCGGGGATGTGAACAAAAGTGTAGATGATAAACCAGAAGCTGAATCATCGGTCATGGTGGGTGACAGCCCTCTTGAGAAAGAGGATGCTGTGCTCATCAGCACATCCCTCCCCAAAATCTTGGATGTGGAGGCAATGCAGAATAACAGCACAGCAGGTGAAAAAGAGACCACTGAAGGGGAAATGCCACCCGACCCAAACAGCTCAGACTCTGTCTCTTCCAAAGACAGTCTTGACAAGAAGCGAAAGAAAGGCAGGAGAGCACTAGTGGCATCAGACCGGTGTCTCCGAAGCCAACAATCCCAGTCACCTGCCGAGGGCAGTGCTGAAGACGCTGGTTCTTCTAGCTCTGTGCAGCTTCCTTGCCTTCAGGTCAAACTCTCCAAAAGCCCTGGCGCTAAGCGGTTCAAGAGAGAAGTGCAGCTGGATGAGGCAGCATCCATGCACTTCCCAAATGACTGCTTCCCCAATGTGCTGCTCAAAACCAGCGAAGGGCCAGGCATTGGCCAGGCTCCAGAGAGCATCGCTGAGCAGCAGCCAGGTGAGGCGAATGGTGTCACTACCAGACAAACCTATAAAAGCATCTTAGCAAAAGAGACTGCTGCTGAGGGAGAAAATTCCTCTAAAGATGACTCCTCTGCTAACAGCAGCCAAAGTCAACCAGGTGAGATGCCGGAAGTCAGCATCCAGGCTGATTCTGAGAAGAAAAATATTCTCCTCCCTCCAGAGAGCAATGTTCCTGCAAATGATGCTGAGCAAGTGGATGTGAAACCAACCAATGCCAGTGAAAAGAACAAGGAGAGCTCTGACAGTGCCAGGGATCTGGGCAAGCCAGTGAACTATGAGCTGGTGACCAATTTGCCTCCATGTCCCAGCAGCAGAGGTGGAAGCAAGCATCTTCCAGCAAAAACTGCAAAGCATAAAAAGGTTGCTCTGCAGTTTTATAACTTAAGACATGCACCTGCACCTGTAGACAGTGCAAAAAAGAACATACCAGGGAAGGAGTCTATGCAAGCAATCCCCAAACTGAGGGATGAACACAGTTCAGGGAATGATGACTGCCTAACACTGGAGGATATAGACATGACTGACAGCAAACCAAAGTTCATGGAATGGTGTGCTGAAGAGGAGAACCAGGAGCTCATTGCTGAGTTCAACACTCAATACATGAAAATCCAGAAGGGCTGGATTCAGCTGGAGAAGGAAGTCCAGCCAACCCCCAAGGTAAAGAACAAAGCTGACAAACTGAAAGAGATTTGGAAAAGCAAGAAAAGAACACGGAAAAGCAGAGGCTCACTGGAAGTGCAGAAGCTTTCTCCTGTGCAGATGCTGTTTATGAAGGCCTTTAAGCTGTCTGACATATGCCAGTGGTTTCTGGAGACAACTGAAACCAGGTCTCTAGTGATCGTGAAAAAACTCAACACCCGTCTCCCAGGGGAGATTCCCCCCATTAAAGTCCCCATGCAGAAATATTCTTCCTCTAGTCTCTACCCCAGCTCACTACAAGCTGAACGTTTGAAAAAACATCTCAAGAAGTTCGCTGCCACTACCCCGGCTCGGAATAACCTGAAGAACCAAAAGCTTTGGGCCAAAATTCGTGAGAATGCTGATAAAGCAGAGGCTGAAGAAGCCACCACTCCCAACCAGACATCTCCCACTGATGCCAGCACCAAGGAGCTGAGTGAAGACAAAACCATCCAGCCTGCCCTCAGCTTGCCCACGCAGGCCAGCACCAGGATCCTGCGCAAGTACTCCAATCTTCGGGGCAAGCTGCGAGCCCAGCAGCGTGTGGTGAAGGCAGAGAAGCGGAGTGATGGCCATGGGGACCATCTGTCCCTGGAGAGCAAGCAGAGCCGGAAGAGTGTGTGCATCAACCCCCTGATGTCTCCAAAGTTGGCCTTGCAGATCAAAGCAGCTGCCTTTCCTGCTAAATCTCCCTCCGTGGATGGAACGGGGAAGGGACGGAAGGGAAAGAGCAGATCCCAGGAGGACCCCTTGCCCAAACACGACCTCCAGCTCAGCAAGAAGAAGAAGATGCTGAAGGAGAGCGGGAGCACCCAGGAGCGATCCAGCTCCTCCACCAAGGACAAACTGCCTGCCAAGAAGGCTAGTAAAATAAAGCATTCAGAGGTCAGTGTGAAATCTCCCGCCACCAGAAAGCAGACTGCCATGGAGAGGAGCAATAAACTGGCCAGAAAACTGTCTTTGAAAGAGAAGAGAGTCCCAAAAAAGCAGCTGGAGAAGATGCGGCTCCCCATGCGGAAGGGCAAGGAGAACACGAGCAGACGGGCCATGCTGACTCCCAGTCAAGAGGAGCAGTCCAAGTCCCCAAAGCAGAAGCCCCTGGGGGAGTCCTCCACACGGTCACAGAAGATGGCCAACAAGAAGCACAGCAGTGGGAAGACCCTGACAAGGTCCATGAAGAAGATGCAGGAGAACAGTGTGTCTCAGGGCAAGAGAAAGCTGAGGGCAAAAGTGGACTGTTCACATAGCAAACGCTCCCGACTGGACCCGAAATAGCAAAGAACCGGTAGCCATGTACAAAACTGATGTATAGTAGTAACCCTTTACCATGCATTAACTAAAGCTGCTTTTATAAGCTGTAGCAAGCCTTTAAAAATCCGCAGTTAAAGGATAACGCCCATGATTTTAGGCATCAGCAGATGTGTCTTGGACAGAGAAGAGGTTGGTCTGTCTGGCTCTGCTGTTCAGAAGGAAGTTTCTGCAGTTTGAACGTTCCTTGGGTTCTTTTAAACTTGGAACCAGGCAGTTTTTGTTAAAAGTACAGTGCCTTATTTATCACTTTAAAAATAAAAATAAGAAGCTCGTCTGTGTGATTTGGAGGCTTGCGTTTTATACTTGAGGCACAAGCACTTGTACTGTAGCAGAAAGAAAACCACCTTCGTGCACATGAAGTAGCTTTTGTCAGCCTTTGGGTGCACACAAACATTTCCCTTTCTTTCAGAGTCCTCCTTCTGTCTGTCTTCTTAGTGGCATTTAAAGCAAAACCAAAACCATTTCACATCACTAAGGGAGAAAAAGGCGAGTCTGTCCTTTGTCGGTTCACTGGTAGCAGCTGCTGGTGTCCCAGACTGTTACCTGCATGAGAATGTGAAGTAGCTACTGGTGTGTGTACTGCTGATGGCTGCCTGCTCCTCACTGCACAGCCTGTGGGTGGGGAGCACCCGCTCAGGCTGAGGAGATGCCCTGTGGGCACTGGGTACCAGGCTGCCACATCCACTGCTGCAGGCTGGGCTTGCTGGGCTGTAATCTGTCTTTTTTCTTGCTGGCTTCAGGGATGAACCAGTCCTGCCATGCTCTGCTTTTGGACCGACTTCCTTCTCCTATTTCCCTGTCCTTGTGATGATTTCTGTGGTCTCTGATGGCAAAGCTTTTCTGCAGCACTTCACTGAAGGTTGAATCTCTCCCTTTCTAAGGGCTTGAGTTCCTGATGTTAGTGCTCTGCAGGAAGGGAACTCTGGCCCTCACCTTGTCCTTTTTGCACGTCTTGTCTAGTGCTCTCCTAAGCCTGTATTTGCAGTTGAAATAAGGTTGGGATGAGGCTCACATTAATTTTTTACTATAATTTGCATTTCACCCTTTTACTAGCAAGGTGCATGAGGCTTGTCCTTGCTTGTGTCACAGAACAGGGTCATAGTGCCTGTCTTCTCTTAGAAAAACCTGTTGGAAGTCCACAGAGTGTGTGGCTGTTCTGGTTCTGCTGGGCAGAGATGACCAGCAGCTGGGGAGGGCTGTGGTCTGTGCTAGGGAAAGGCCCCTGTTCAGCCATTGCATCCCCACGGCTTCACTTTCACATTGCTGCAGAGTCCATTTGCAGGAATCCCAAGCCAGCCTCTTTCCACACATAAAGCAGCAGCGCCTGTCAGGGCACTGTGTGGGCCCTGAGGCTGCCAGACCTTTTACAGCTGCCTTGCTGGTCCTTGCTCAGCTGCTTGTCCCTGATGAGAGCAAGGCTCTGGTGCAGCCCGTGAATTCAAGAGATGCTGGCCCTGGGAGCAGAGGCTGGAAAGGGATTGGCTGCAAAGGGAATTGCTTTTCATGGTTGGCATTGAACCCCAGATCTTACAGCCTGGGGGCCGGAGGTGAAAGGCAGATAATTGCGTTAAAATCTTCCATTGTACCCCTTTAGTACAGAGGACGAAACCAGGCATTTGATTTGCACGTCCTTCACAGAGCACCTCTGGCTCTCTTGCAGGTACTTCCTTTCCCAAGCATTGACACACACAATGCTGCAGCACATTTTCCTCTTGCTGTGAAATGGCTGATTGAAAAAAAAAAAAAAAATCCTTTGCCTTTCTTGTGAATTGTGCTAGAATAAGTTAACTCTCTGAACAGCTAGGAAGTGATTAAATCTAGCCTGTCAGTCCCTGTACAGATTAATATGAAGTTATCTATTACTTTCATTTTTACTGCATGCATTAAATATGTCAAACATTCCATCAGAAAAGATTTAAAAGCATTTCCAGAGAGGTGTAAGGCAGGAGGGCACTGATGGCAGTTAAGTGACTGATCTGTACCTCTTTTGCAGGGTGTCTTTCTCTCTTGCTTCTGCATCCCTTCTTATGGTCCTTCTCTAGTCTCTGGCTGGGGCCCAGCGACACGGGCCCAGATTCCCCCTCCTTCCTCTGGGCCAGGTGTGTGTGTGTGAGTGTGCCTCTTACCTTTGCTCTTCACACCATTCCCCTGGAGCAAATCCCCTCTCCCTGTTCCTTCACCATCACTCCTGAAGCGCCTGCACTGGTCACCATGCACCGTGTGCTCCTTGAGGATTTCCCTCTCTTTCTTCTCTCATTTCTTAGCTGCTGGTAAATGGTAAATGCAGGCTGTCCTGCTCCCTATCTTCTGTGCTTCTGGGGGCAGGAATTCTATTAGGATAAAACCCTATACAAAGCAAGTGGAAAGAGTCCTTCTAGATGGGGTTCTGCTGCTCCAGTGTCATGGATGCCTTCCTGCACCCTTAGGCTTCACCAGCACCAATTGTCTTGAGCATGGCAAGGTTGGGGGACAGCAGGTGTCATTGATGCCAGAGGGGAGCAGCTTTTGGGCATCTGTCCCATTTTGATGTGCACTGCTTGGCTTAGGCAGTGGTGGGATCAGAACACTCAGCTTCCTGACAGTGTCCCTGACAGGCAGTGGTGACGTGTGCTGCTGAGGCACAGCCCCTGCTTTAGAGCAGTCTGTTACCAATAAATGTGGCTCTTACATCATGCAAGGGATGCACAGGGAGCTGCAGATGAGCTTAATGAATGGAAGAAAATAAGCAACATGATTTAGTACCTTATTCCACATGGACATGGAGCGTGTTTCCATGTGCTACAGGCACAGAGTTGCCCACTGGCACTACCACAGTGCCATCCTCAGATCCACAGCCACATTGCGCTCCTCTTCCCCTGGGCTACCCCACAGCTCCCTGCTCTACTTCTTAAGCTCTGGATTTCAAGTGCTACTACCCACAAAGCAGATGTTCTTCTATTACTTTGACTTTTCTTGCTGGCTATTTTCTCATCCTATTGAAATTAGTCTCCATCATGCACCTTGTTCCATGAACTAGGAGCAGCATCCTCTTAGCTCTGTACCTCTACAGATGTCCTCACTGTCCCTCTGCTGCCAGCCCCCCTCTCATTTGCACAGCTACCTTTTTCTCTCTCTTGTCATCAGCAGCTCTGGGTCTTCACACTTCACATGTTCAAGATCCGTCCATCTTAATTAACCACTGGGATGAGCTGTGTTTGCCAAGCTCAGAGTTAAAACTTATGTTGGTGCTGCAGCAAGAGCAATTTGAGCCCAGGATGGCTCCTCCTACCTGTAGCTGTTAGGATCTTGTTTAGCAAGGCCAGTCCTGGAATGGGTTTCCCTGCTGACAGGGTGTGTGATATGTACCCAAGGCATGCACATATTTATATTCATCACTTACTCATCCCTGGCAAGGTCCTGTTTGCCGGTGTTCGCTCTGTGCAGTGAGGTTTGTGTAGTCACCTGCCAGTATGTCAGGAAAATAGATTTCCAAACCTCACCTGAAGAGCTGACCAGTCAGCGCTGATGCTTCTGACAGACTTTATTCTGCATTCTTGATCAAGGTCCATAAGCTGTGAGAGCAGGAAGAAATTGTTCCTGCTGCTCTCTGCACCCCTGTCCCTTCAGTGCTGAGGGTGCCTCGCAGGGCTGGACTGAGCGGACTGGCTGGCTGCCCACACCATGTTTTGCTAGTGTGTAGATGAGCAAAGCTGCAGCCCAGCCCATGTCCCACCTGCTCTTGTGGCACCTCTGGAAATGCTGATGTTTCCAAAAGCTCTGCCAGCTCCTAGTAGCCTCCGAGGAAACAGACATGCAATCAGATACACTGGTGCCCTGTTTTGAAGACTTGCTGACGGACACTTTTTCTCTCCAGCTCATAAACTTTCAGCCTGACAAGGGCATTCCCAGTTGAAGGTGACTGAGAAAGCTGTGATTCCCAGCCTTCTGTGGGTACGGGTAGTGCCTTGGGCAGCATGGAGGTATGAGTGGCCATCCAGGTTGGGTTCTCACCTTTCTGCCATCAGCAGTCATGCCAGGGGAAGCGGGCTGAGCCCCAACCAAGGTGTACTTGGGTCTGCATCCTTGGGCTGTATGCTTGGACAGCCCAGGAGCAAGATGGGGATAGGCTCCTCCTTGACAGGGAATGCCACTGGAGCTTTTCTTGTAGCAGTAGGTTTTTTGAGCAAACCACAAAGTTATGATGTCCCCATGTCGTGTGTGTTCCCCCTGTGTGTCGTAGCATCCATTTGGCCCATCCTTTAGCTTGGTGGTTGTGAAATGAATCCATCTGTTCTAAGATGTTCTCAGGAGTTCTTGTTTGTATTAAGCTCACCCCTAGGCTTAGCAGAAATGACAGTCCCCATCCTCCCTGCTCCCCTCCCCGCAGACAAGCCCTCTCTCTCACGAGCACTTCCACCTTCTCCCCAAAGGGCAGCAGAGGGCAGCTGGCGGTTTTGATTCAGGGCACGTTGGCAGCTTTGGGGCAGCCGAAGGAGCTGGGATGCAGCTGGCCAGCATTTGTGACATGGGTCTGGAGGCCAGGCCGTCCCACGGGCTGTATTGCTAGCCAATGTTTTCTAAGTCTGTTTGTAAGAGTACCTAATTTTAAAATGAAATGTGAATATATATTATGTGTAGGTGCCATGTAAGATAGTGTTGTGCTAGGCAGCAGGATGCTAACCTACTTTTTAAGCTTCTTGGGGGCAGGAAAAAACATTTTTCTCTCACTTCACGGTCACAGATCTAATATTGTAAATAGGTTTTTTAAAATATTTATTTCATGGGCTTTCCACAGGTTCTCATTCTGAGTGGTGTGTCGGTTAGGGCTGTATTGCCCAGCGTGCCACAACCAAAGGGCTGGCAATTGCGTGTGGGGATGGGATGGGGTGGGGTGGGTGGGTGGTGGTGGTGGTGTTCAGTTTGGTTTTATGTCACATCAAAGCTGAAGCATTAACTTTGTTCATCTCGTTTGATGATGTCAGACCTGGTTGATGGCCACGGTCCCCAGGGAGGCTGTGAGCTCCCATGGCCAGCCAGGGATGGCTGTTCCCCAGGACAGGGGGCACTGCAAGCAATAAGATTTGTTGTAGTAATAATGTCTGCTTTGATGGCAGGGGCTCTCAAGGCTCAGGGCCAGGTGGGAATAACCCTGCTCCTGGCAGGGGTTCAGTTCAGCATGACTTGGGGGGGTGTCTCTTGACCTGGAGGTACTCAAGAAAGTGTCTCCAGGGATACAGAAAGTGGGGGATGCTGTCCCCCCAAAAAGGAACCTCCCCAAAACCACTGGGGTAGGGTAGGTAGTTGCTGGTAGCAAACTCCCACTAGTGAATTACTATCTTTGTGGGTACAGGTGACCCAAGGGAGCACACTGCTGTCGCTGCTAGTCCTAGGGCCAGCTCCAGAAGGTCATTTGCTCATTTGCTTATCATTCTGCAATTTTAATTCTCCTTCTAGGAGGTTTGAGGTCATTTGGTAATTTTTGCTTAAGTGGGTTTAGATTTTTTTTTTGTTAACCCCTTTTTGCCTGGAAGTGTGGCTGGCTCTGACCTTCCAGTCCAGCTGTCTGTGTGCAGCAGTGTCAGCAGGATCTGCTTTTATGATGATGGGTCTCTGACTTTGGAGGATGGAGTGAAGGGTGCTGCTGGGTCCCAGCCCTGCAGGACCCTTCACCAGTCCCATACTTCCTTCACTCTTGGAACAGGTGTGTAAAAAACGAAAAGAAAAAAAAAAAGGAAAAAAGGAAACAACACAGTAATTTTTTTCTTAAGATGTAAAACATTTAAATATTATCTCCACCCTGATGGCAAATGATTTTCCTTCATCTGTGTCTGCTTCCCTGGGAGAATTTTGTTTCTCTGTTTGTTTCTACATGAATTTTAGACACTGAGCTGAAATTCCTCCTGTCCGGTACTGTATGTTTGAGCCCAAGCAATGTGAACTGTACAGACCAGCAGTGGGAAATGGGAGCTGGTGACTGCACCTGGGAGAGCTGTGGCTTGGGACGGCATTCCCAGTTGCTGTAGGGAGTGGGAAGTACTGCGCCACAAGTTGGGAAAATGAACTGTCTGCTGTGAATTCTTGGTTGGAAATGTGGAGAGGAGTTTCCATTAGATAATGTTTACATACCTCACCTGACAAACCTTTGAAAGTGTATATATAAAAAAAAAAATAAAATTATATTAAGTTGCTTTAAATCAATATGTATAGCTATAAGAGCTGGGTCATTTGAACTTTGAATTATGTATTGATTCTCTAAATGTTGACATTTTGTGAACTCTGTGCTCCTGTCTTTTATTTCACCCTAGCCTATGGAAAAAGTTGTGTTCTTGTTCCAGGTAAAAGGTCCCTGACTCAGATCTGAACTCCTCAAGGATTCCCACCACCTTGTTTTCTTTTCTTCCTCACTGTCAATATTCACCCTATGAGCTTTCGAAAGGTCCATATTTTATTGCAGCTTATTAAATGTTTCTTTGATATCAATGTTTGTTTGGCGTGATAAGTGGGGAAGACTGAAGGTGAGCGAGTGCATGAGGTGTCACTCCCTACAGTGGGGCTATAAATGCCTGTGTGGGGTTTCAATGCTCCCACACCAGTGCCTGAGCTGTGGCAGAATTGTGTTTGTGGCACCAACAGTGCAACCTCTTGGTGGTCCTGGGGACTGCTGCCGAGGCCCCCTCTACCCTTTCCCAGTGCCTTGTTTCCCTGGAGCCATTCCATCCCCACAGCAGGCACTGGCCCTTCAGCTTCCCATGTGCAAGACCCTGGCAGTGATGGCTGCTTTTGCAAGGCATTGTGTGGATAGCCCCAGCTGCTTGTCCCTGCACCATGGGGGGCAACGTGTTGGCCAGAAGCACTGACCAGGGCTGCTCCAGGAATAGAAAATCATCCCCCAAGGCATGACCGGCTCTTTCCATCCTGTGCCACCTCCTCACACACTCAGCAGCAACCAGCTTCTCCCTTCTCCCCACCAGGAAAAGAAGAGGCCAAGCCTCTGAATGAATAAATGTCATGTTCACATGGAAGACAACATAGACAATACCAAACATCTCCTAAAACAATACAGCCTTGCCAGCGGAAGGATGCCCAGCGCCTCCCTCGCCAGCCTAGTACAAACCAGCGTCTTCAATAGTGACACACACAAACCCCACGGGCCAAACAAAGCCACCGTCATTTTCCTGCCCAGTAGCATCTGTAAACAAAAAGAAAACATTATTTGTTGACCCCAAACATATAAAAATACTATAACAAAATGAAATACAAATATATATTAGAATCTGTAAGTATTCTGTATAAAGAGATACTTTAGCGGTTAGCGTACAGCAAGAACAGAAACACAACACAACCAAGCCCCGGGTGGGCCACAGGCAAAATGAGACGCATCCCAGCTCCTCTGTGTGGCAGAGGAGCTCCCATGGAGAGCTGGATTTGTGGCAGAAACACATCCCCGTGGTGGTGGAGATGGCCTGGATGCCAGCGGTGAGCAAGGATGGTGACAGCACCTGCAGAGCTGGGTGTATTCAGTGGATGTGCCTGGAGCCCAGCCACAGCTGGCAGTGCAGACCTGAAGCCAAAGTGCTGGAGCGGTGTGATGGAGAGACCCAGGACTGCAGCTCTGGGATGAGTCTGTCCACCAGCATGGTGTTTCACTGTCCAGCCATGTGCAGTGTACCAGGTTGGGACCCCACTATCCTTGGCCCTCAGTTGTAGAGGTGATGCTGCTGTGGATGTGGGGTGCATGCAGTACCCCAGCAGGAGCTCCCCGTGTGCCCCTGCTCCCACACCAGCCCAGCACATGCCCTGGCACTGTGGGCTTTGGAGAGATGTTGGGCATGGGCACTTGAGTCCATGAGCTGGTGGGTCCTGCCCTGGCAGTGGTGTTGACTCCAGGCTTGCAGGTTTGGACATCTTCAGTCTCTTCAACTTGGCACACACAAGACTGAGGCCTCAGTGATGGGCATGGCAAACCTGCATCCCAGCTGTCCCAGTAGCCTCTTGCTCCTGCTGGCTGGGTTAGTGGGACACGGAGCGCCTTTGCCCAGCCACAGGCCTGCTCCCCTAGGACAGAGCCTGAAAAAAGGGATTCCTGTGCTGTCCTCACACAGCTCCCACCTCTGAGCAGAGCCACCTGAATGAGCCAGGGGTATGTGAGGCCTTCTCCACATGAATGGCACAGTGCTGGCCCCATGGCACACAGCAGGTTGGCACTGGAACCCTCAGGGACATCTGTGAACTGGTGCTGGCCCCTGATTCAGTGTGCCTGGAACTGCCCTGGTCCTGCTCCACCAGTGTGGCCCTGATGTAAACACAATGGGCTGGACTCGTGTGCCCATGCACTGCAGAGCCCAGACAGCATGCACAGAGTGGGGGTGTAACCACAGGATCAGGCTGGGGCCACAAAGCTGGGGACATTATCTGGGGTACTTTGGGCTCCATCACCCTGCAGGGAGAGAGATCAGGGCTGGAAACCTGGTCTGGGCTCACCATGACTGCAGGACACTGGCTACACCATCCAGCCTACTGTAAGTGATGGCTTGCCATAGATCACAAGGCTATGCCATGTCAGGCCTCCCTCCTCCTGTCCCAGGTGCTGGAAAACCCTCAGATCGCTGGACTGATGGAAGGGACAGGGCTGCCAGGGATGCAAGAACTGCCCTCTATGGCTGTGGGGCATCACTGGCAGGGAGGCAGAGTGCCACAGGGAGAAGACGGGGCAGCTGGGGAGGGTGCCCACTCCATATCCACATATCTGTGTACCTGCAGTTCTTAAAAAAATTAGCTATCTACACATTTGCTTTGTTTGTGGGGTTTTTTTTCCTTTTTTTTCCTTTTTTTTTTTCCTTTTTTTTTTTTTTTCCATTTCCTTCCCAACCTTCTAGATGCACCACCTCTACCCTCTGCCGGGCTCCTCAGATGCAGCTGCAGTTCAGAACACCCAGAGAGCAGCACCATGCCCACAGCATAAAGTGAGGTCCTTGGCTCAGGGGGGAGTCTCCCTGCCAGCCCCCCGGCTCTGCAGGGCCGGTGGCCGCTCACAGGCACTGGCTGCAGCCACACTTGCTGGGCTTCTCCACCTCCTCCACGAAGGTTGCACCGTTGCTGCACTCAAAGGCATATTTCCTGCGCCGGAGCCGCAGCCCAGTGCAGCAACTGGCTTCAGGGCCACCGCAGGTCCCCCGGCATTCCACCCAGGCCACCGGACGTGTCGTCTGGCAGATGGCATAGCCCCGCTGCACCTGGTGGTAGTCCCGCACCGGCTCCCCACGGCACTCCGGCTCTGTGGGACAGTGGAACAGCAATGGTCAGCCTGCTGTCCTGGCAGGGAGATCCCTTCCCTGCACAGCCAACTCCTCAGCACCTACCTTGGTCACAGAGGGCTCCAGTGTAGCCATCGTGGCATTCACAGGTGGGCTGGCCACCTGGGGTGAGGTGGCAGTGGCCATGGACACAGGGCTGGTGGTGGCAAGGGTCGGGTGGTTCAGCAGGCTGGTTGCAGAGCGCGCCCTGGTAGCCCTCATGGCACTGGCAGCTGTAGGAGAGGGCATCAAGGGGCAGGCACAGCCCGTGCACACACCTGTGGACACATGGTGCTGTCAGGACCTGCTGGCATGGCACAGCGTGGGACCAGCATGCACAACCCACCAGCACCGCCATCACGGCACAGCACAGGTGTGGCTCTGGCACAGCACCAGCACAGAACATCCTGGCACGAGTCAGTGCTAGTGGGATGGCAGGGCAGTGTCATGACACGGCACCACTGTGATGGCACGAGACTGACACGACAGCACCAGGAACCAGCCCCAGGGCAGGGTTGGCAGCCAGTGGGAGGGCACTCACTTGTGCCCCTGGCAGGGACCACCGCGGGGCTGGTCGCAGTGGGGCCCATCCCAGCCAGGCTCGCAGTGGCAGACGGGGCCCTGGGCACCCGAGGGCTGGCAGATGCCATGCAGGCAGTAGAGCTTGCGGCAGGGCTCGCAGCCCGGCACCACTCCTGGCGTCATCCGCGTCTTGGTGAAGTCCTGCAGCTCGTTGTTGATGTACAGGTTGCGGATGCATCCGTGGAAGCTGGTGCCATTGAGGAGCTGCCAGAGGCGGAAGGCAGCTGAGTTTACATCCACAGGCATTCCTGGGGAGGGCAGGACCATCAGTGCACCCGGATGTCTCCCATGCCCTCCATCACTCAGTCCCTGTCCTACCTCCCACGTAGAGGGGAGCCTCACTATTCAGCGTGTAGTGCTTGCCCGAGTTGTCCATGGTCATGGGGCTGCCACCATCAATGGACAGGTTCACCATCTGGTCGAAGGTCACCAGCTCCACGGTGTGGAACTGCCCGTCGTTGATGGTCTCAGCACTGGCAGGGATGGCTGGGTCACCAGGGACGCCCCCAGGCCGAAGCAATGGGGGTGGAGGTCCCCAGTGAGTGGAGAAGGGGTGCCAGGTACCTGTAGATGGCTGAGCTGGGGTGGGTGCCAGGGTCATAGCTAACCCTCACATGGCCCTGGTACAGCTCCACAGCCATGTGATCACTGTCACCATTGTACAGTAGGATGCCATTGCCTTCAGCCGTGGAGACCTGACAGAGAGAGAGAAGTGGGAGGCAACATCCCTGGGGCAGACCCCCAATGCCATCCCTCAATGCCCCCACACCCCCCCCAGCCCTCACCTGAAGGGTGATATTGGCCCGGGGCCAGTCCTGCAGGTCAGTGAACTGCAGGTACGTGTCACGGTCCACAAAGTTGACGCTCAGCAGCTTCTCACATTTGGGGCCACCAAAGCCAGGCAGGCACTGGCACAGGGCACGGGCACCCCGCTCCACACATGGGGCCCCGTTCTGGCATTCAGCTCGTTCACAGGGGCCAGGCTGGCCAGCGGTGTGTGGCGGCATCTCGCAGAGCTGGCCACTGTGGGGTCAAGGGTGCTGCTGGGCTGGGAAATGCCCCCTGCCCAAAGCCTCACAGGGCTCTGACAGCATGCCCCTGATTTGGCTCCTCCCAGCCTCTGTCCCCAGAGACACACATTCCCAGGTCTCACTCCTTCCTCTCACAGGACAGACGGACGGACGGACGGACGGACGGAAGGAAGGGAGGGAGGGAGGGAGGCAGGCAGGCAGACAGGCAGGCAGACAGGCAGGAAGGGAGGGAGGCAGGAAGGCAGGAAGGCAGGAAGGCAGGAAGGCAGGAAGGCAGGAAGGATGGATGGATGGATGGATGGATGGATGGATGGATGGATGGATGGA
>CM031862.1:13729747-13786724 GCA_018697195.1 Certhia americana
GGATGGATGGATGGATGGATGGATGGATGGATGGATGGATGGATGGATGGGACAGAATTGGTAGCCAGGACTTGTCCCTTCTGCACAGTGACACATAACTATCCCCTCCACCCCAGGTGTCTTATATTATCCTGGTGGTACCTGTAGCCCTCGGTGCAGAGGCAGGAGTAGCCATTCACCTCATCCAGGCAGCGGGCATTGTTCTGGCACCGGTGGTCCTGGCAGTCGTCGAAGTCCTCGCTGCAGTTCCTCCCCACGTAGCCGGGTGCACACTCACACCTGGAGAAGGTGTGGGGCTCAAGGCTGCCCCTTCCTTTCCCCTTGCTCCAGTGGGTGCCTGCTCCTCCCCTTGTAACCCCCCTCTCCATGCCCCCTCACTACAGTCACCAAAAAGCAAATCTACCCAGCCCCAGACAAACAGAAAAAGTGGTTTGGAGTGGAGGGGGCTCACCTGGGCCCCTGGCTGGTGGAGATACAGGTGGAATCATGCTGGCAGGGGTTGAGCTCGTCTGAGCAGAAGTTGGGCGCCTGCTCACAGAATTCCCCTGCAAGGCAGAAGAGGGGATGCCCAGCAGCTCCAAGACCAGAGAAGCAGCCCCAGTCCCCATGAGGCAGAAGCGAGCCCTTGGGGACTCAGGTCAAGACAGGGAGCTGCCAAGCCCACAGCTTTCACCCCATGGGCATAGGGTTCTCCTCCCTTGGAGGCTGCTCCTGCCTGAGCCAGGCACTGAGGACATCCCAGGGTGTGGGGGTCAGCTGGGTGTACCCAAACTCAAGACAGCTGAGCCCAGAGGTCATGGCAATGGGCATTGAGACAGCAGGCAGAGGGGCCATTGAACCCTCAAGGGTACGTAGAAGCAATGGGCACATTCCCATGCCATGTCTGTGTCATTTGGAGGTGGCTAGCCCCCATTCCAGGTACCTGTGTAGTGGGCAGGACAAAGGCAGGTGTAGTTGGTGGCACTGGGCACACAGGAGCCCCCATTCTCGCAGCTGTGCTCCTTGCAGGGGTCGCTGGTGGTGTGGCAGCTCGGGCCCTCGAAGCCCACTGGGCACAGGCACCTGCCACAGGGACAGGCAGTGTCAAGGAGGAAAACAGAACGGAACATTTTGGGGTGGCTCCCCAAAAACGACCAGCACAGGACCTTGGGGAAGAGCTGGGTTTGGTGTCCTCCTGTCAAACACTGGGCACAGGGGTGGGCGGCAGCACAGCCTGCCCGAGGATGCTGTGTTGCCACGACAACAGGCTGAGAGGCCTCTCAGCACAGGGAGGGGCTGCACAGCACACCTCCTCACCCCCAGCCTGCCAACTATTTTCAGCTCCTAATAGCAGCCTGATTCCCAGAATGGCCTAAAGCATTCAGGGCTGTGAGGGCTGTGTGAGGGTAAGGCAGCCCTGCAGGGAGCAGCAGTGATGCCAGGACCACAGCAACCAGTCCCACAACCAAAAGCCTCTACCTCCCCCTGCCTCCTGTGGTGATGGTACCCTCCTCTCCCCCACTGACCTCAGCCTAGGGGAGCCTTTTGGGCTGGGGGGCATGGAGAAGTGGAGCCAGACAACATGAGCTGGAGCTCCCTAACAAATGCAATATCCTAGATATATGCCCAAGAGAGCATGCAGGGTGCAAGGGAAGTATCAGAACTTCTCTCCACAGGGTGGCAGGGTCCCATGTTACTGCCAAACACTCACCTTTCATGGGTTCCTGTCCAGCACTCACCTGAACCCAGCTCCTTCCCCCTCCTGAGGCTGACAGGTCCCCCCATTGGCACAGGGGTTGGAGGAACAGCCACTGAGTGCCACCTCACAGTCCCTGCCCTGGGGAAGGATGGAAAGGTGGGAGCAAGGAGTGTGCCACAGCACCTGCCCAGCTCTCCCCATCCCACTCAGCAGGATGCTGTGGCACACAGGGAGGGTAAGTGGTCCCACAGGCAGCAAGCCCCAGGGACATGGCAGAGGCCCTGCTCTGCTCCTTTGCCCTCTACAGAGACATGTCCCCATGGGACCAGGGTACCTTGTAGCCACTGGGACAGGCACAGCGGTAGGAGCCAAGGGGGTCATTGTGGCAGGTGCCCTGGTTCTGACAGGGGCTGGAGAGGCACGGGTTACACTTGGCCTGGACGCTCAGGGCAGGTGGGCCTGTGAAATGGGAGGCACGGAGATGACCATCAGTGTGAGGAGTGATGGGGACATGTCCTTTTGTAGGCACCGATGTGGGGGCAGAGCCTCTGGTGTTGCTGGGAGCAGAGCATGCTCAAGAGGCTTTGCACCTGGCAATGGGACAGCCACAAGTTTGCTTAGTCACCAGGGAAGTGCCACCTGTCAGGTAAGAGGATGGAAGCAACCTGGTCCCCCTCCTCCAAAAGGCAGCTCAACAGATGAAATCCTGGAGCCACCCAGACTCCCAAAGTATTGCTCTGCTGGGTGCCCAGAGAAGGATATGGATAGACAGCATGGGCACCTCTCACCTTGGCACTCAAATTTCTTGGCAGGGGTGGTGAGCAGCAGCTTTCCTTCCATGTCGGGGGGCCCAGCGCAGCGGGCAATGCCTGGCTCCTTGTACCCCGTCTTGACCCAGCTGGAGAGCCAGCGCAGGTTGCAGCTGCAGTACAGGGGGTTGGCCCCGATGGCTCTGCATGAGGAGAGGGGCAAAATTGCACCTGCTGCCACACAGAGGGAAGTGGGCACAACTCTGTCACTTGACCAGAATGCCACATGATGGGCAAACCAGTGCTCCTCCATTTCTGGACACCACAGGTACTGCCCACAATGGGACTGGGACACACAGCCCCACAATGCTGTCCAGTTAGAGCACCCTGCTGCCAGACCTACGGCCCATGCAGTGCTCCATGCTCTGCTCTGGGGCTCTCCTCCACTTCCCACATAGAAATTCTTGGCAGTCCCTCTCTAGTATACAGGCAAAGCTACCTGGGGCCAGCAAACTGGGCAAAGTACCTTGAGGCCATGCAGAAACTACAAGACCTGCATGGGAGCTGCAGGGCCAGCCCATGCTCTGCCACACAAACCTGCAGGACAGAGACACAGAAGTGGGCTGGTGGGAATAAGCAGGACATGGCCCGAGCTTGTGCAGACAGCACTGGGGAAAAGCAAGGAATTGCTCTGGGAAAGGAGAAGGAGGATGGAGGGTTGTTCTGCTCCACAGCAAGAAGGGTACAGAAGCGGTGGATGATGTGGGAGGAGGAGGGCCTGGATGTCTCCTTGAATCCTCCTTGACTGCAAAGGTCAGCAGAGATGAAGGGCCAGTGTGACCAACACATGTGACAAAAGGAGATGGCAGCCCAGAGGGCAGGCAGTAGGGACAGCAGGGGCTGACTAACCTGGTCCTACAGCACCCACAGCACCAGGTGTGGCATAGCTCAGCCTGTGGGAACTGGCAGTGCCAGCTGTCCGCAGTGAAGGCAGCACAGCCCAGGGAAGTTGGAGTAGAGCAAGCAGTGTTGCTCCCCCCCAAAAAAAGGAGGCCATGACTCAGTACTGAGCTGCCCTTTGCAAGACTGAAGGAACAGCCTGAGATACCCAGGATACCAGGAGCAGGCAGCTGGGAACAGCTTAGTTAGGAGACAGGGAAGGGTCCAAAACAACACAAGGAGCAAAGTTAAACTGTGGACCTGGTGGTAGGTATAGGGCAGTGATCCTGGGGTGTAGGCTCACTCAAAGAGGGGCTGAAACATCACCACTGGCAGGAGGATACTTGATGACAGATTGGGGGGCTGCTGCAGGGAAGTGCACTGGCAGAAGGCCAACAACACATTGGTGTGTGTCAGAGCAGACCCTGCCAACCCACAGCTGTGACATTAATTTGCATAGCTTGACCTACATCTTGGGGGATCCCAGAGATCTAGTGGGTTGGGAAAGGACCCATATCCACCTAAGAACACAGGGACATCCCAGCAGCACTGGGAGACTCAGCTGCAGACCTGGATCTGAGCACGGGCAGCAGGTCACAGCACTATCCGGCAAATGATGTCACAGCTACCAGCCCAGAGAAGAGGGGAGAAGGCAGCTCACCCTCCACAGAAGCCAAGCTCAGCCCAGTAGTTTATAAAGATCTACAGAGCCTGCATCCAGCCCTGAGCCCTGAGGAATGGGAGGAGATACTCACAGGTGGGACAGGGAGGTGACATCTGCGAAGATGCCCTCAGGGAGGCTGGAAATGTCATTGCCATGGAGAGACCTGCAGAGAACAGAAGGTCCTTCTATGCCCAGGGCTCCAAGGTGGACAGCAAGGACCATGACTCTACTCCACAGGTCCAGGTGTGTGTGGCAGAGCTGGAGCCCACCAAATCATCACTGTCAAAAATGCACCCTCTGCTCTGAGAGCAAATGAACCTTTGCACAGGGGCACAGGGACATGGGCAGCAGCAGAGAAGGGGCTAAGCAGGGCTGTGAGCAGGGCTTTGGGCAGGTACTTACAGCAGCCGCAGGGAGCGGAGGCCCTCAAAGGCCAGTGGAGGGATGCACTGCAGGGAGTTGTAGCTGAGGATCCTGCAAAAGGGAAGCAGGCAACACAGCTGTGTGTGTTGCAAGAAACACGCATGCTGCCCCTGCATGAGCTCCACCTCAAACCACAGCTTCACCCAGGCAGAGGGTGGAGACCCTGGTATGCCCAGCACCCCCCGTCTTCAAGGTCCCCTAGAACAGCCTGCACAGCTCAGCTAGGATGCAGCCCAGTGTGGCACCACAGGGACCTCACTTACAGGGTGGTGAGCTGGCTCATGTTGGTGAAGGAGGAGTTGCTCAGGGAGCTGATCTTGTTGTTGCTCAGATCACTGGAAAACAGAAACCCCAAGGCTTGGAGCCAGCTGGGCCCTGTCCCTGCTCACTGCTCCCCAGCCTGCTCAGCTGCAATGGGGTGCAAACAGCAGAACAGCACAGCCTCCGAGGGAGCAGCAGTGCTGTCACATAGGGTGATGGCAGCAATGCCACTTGTCCCTTCTCTGTTCCACATCTGGCACCAGGTGGTGAGCAGCCAGAGGCTGAGCATCGCTGCCAGTTGTGTTCCAGAGCAGAGGGGGGAACACAGAGGGATGTCAGGGGTCCCCACACACTGCCAGAACCCTCCTCAGGATCACACACCATGGAGACAGCCCCTCCCCGCCCTCATCCACAAGTTCCAGCAGTGCCTCCAGCTGCCTGGACTCCTGCTCCTGGCTACTTACACAAGCTGCAGATACTTGAAGGTAGAGAGCTGCCCTGGGACCTGAGTGAACTGGTTTCCATCTAGGTAGCTGCAAGGAAGAACAAAAGCACCTCGGGGCAACTGAGAGGCAGGAGATTCCTCCCTCTTCCCCCTCTTTCTCCTGTGCACCACTACCGACTTCAGGCTGCAAGAAGCATCTCCAGCACCACTTCCCTCCTGCACCCAGGGCCCAAGGGGTTCTCAGGGGGCTCCTGGGACTCCAGGGGGCTGGCAGGGGAGCTAGTGTGTGAGTGCATGAGAACACCTGGGTCTGCAGGCATGTCCCTGGGGACACTCTCCCAGCAGCCTACGTATGCAAGCACAGCCAGCAATGTGCTGCACTTACACATCCGATGGGAGCGTGGGAGGCGGTAACTGTTCCCAAGACATGTGTGAGAATGTGAGAGATGGCGCAGGATGCAGAGGAGGAGTGTGCAAGACAGTGGAGGGGGCTGTGGGGGTGGTATGCACATATATATGTGCCCAACCAGTGCCTGCATCCCCTGCACACAGAACTTGCTGCCATCCCTCAACCCAGAGAGGTACAGAGCCCCTTTCACAGTGATGGGCATCACGCAGCCTGCACATCCAGCTCTGGTATGGCTACATGGGTATCTCCCTGACACCCAAGCTGATGGGTGGCTGACCCCAGGCAAGCCACATCCCATTGTCCATGTGCTTGAGGCTGGCATTGCCAAAGCATCCCTGCAGCTGTGGTGAGAGGGGATGGCAGAGGCAGGGTGTCACTCTCCCTGCTGCTGATGGCAGGCTCCAGGGAACCACTGAGCAGCTGCATGCCTGCATTGGGACCACAGCTGCATGCCTGCATTGGGACCACAGCTGCAGGGGGTGGTTGTCCCTCACTGTCCTCTTCCAAGGGCCAAAGACAAGGGTCTCAGCTGCTGGTGACAACACCTCTTGAATAACACCCTTGATAGCCCTGAATCATCAGAGAGACTCTTGCTGTGCCACTTGCTGGTGTTGGGGCTGGACAGGATACCCTGGATGGGTGGGGGTCCTACTCCCACTACCAGGCCATGATGCGGGGGAGTGGGGAGGAGCCCAGGAGTCTCTGCCCTGACACCTACAACCCCACAGCAGAGGCCCCTCACCCAAAGCGGTAAAATAGATGGAGGGTTAGAGGGAGAGCCTGGATATTTGCCCACTACTCACAGCTCTGTGACATTCTTGGGGATCCCCTTGGGCAGGGCCTTGAGGTGCTTGTTGCTGCAGCGGACAACCGTGTCGAGGCAGGTGCATTCCTGCGGGCACTGGGGCCGGGGGATGCATGTGGTCTCCTCCTTACCTGCACCAGGCATGGAAAGCCACCAAGTCACCAGGGTCCAGCCCTTGGGCATTGTGTGAGGCCAGATTCAATGCCTTGTGCCTGCCTAGGATCCTCTCCCATGCCAACCATCCTCCCCTGCCCCCAAAAAAGGGTGTTGCAGGCAATAGCAGTCAGGAGTTAGCAGTGCAGGAATTGCTCCTGCACCCAGAAATCGCCTGCCCCACTGGTGTGGATACAACCATCCAGCTAAAGGCTGCTCTGATTTTCACCATTTTCATGCAAAAATGCAATTGCAGGGACAACATAGATAAGGGCACAGAGGAGGGGGCTCAGCCCTGCAAATCCTCCTGAAACAATCTTCTTCACCCATCTCCCAGACACAGGTTAGATGGAGTGGAAACTATGCTGCGCAGCTAGAGGAGCTGGCATTGCTCCCCTTCCCTGCCATGATGCTGGAATCCTGAGGGAAAGGCATTCCTGGGACAACCGTATGCTATCTCGCACTGTTAGGAAAGGCGCAGGATGCAACCCTTCAGTCTTTGACGTGGTGGAGGAGGGAAAGCAGAAGAAAGGATGATTTGTTTGTAAATATTTTCCAGAGGGCTCAAAAGCTGCTCTAAATTAAAAAAAAAAAAAAAAATATATATCTATATAAAAAGAGGTTTCTCTCCCCACGCACACTCCCCGTCTGCTCCATCTGCCCACTGCCAGCTCCGGTATTTGTACAAGACTGAGAAGGGAATTCAGGAAGGAGCAGGATGAATCCCAGTGGGCTTTACCTACACATTTGCTCCTGCCAACACCCAGGGCACAGCATTCACCAGCATGGACCCACCTACATACAAGAGCCCCAAGGTGCAGTGGGTGCAAACTCCTCTTCTGGCTTCAGAGTGGATATCTGAGTGCCCAGGGGTTGGGTACCAGGAAGGGAAACTGGTATCATTAGGGGAGGGCCTTCACAGGGCCCCCTTGAGCTACTGCCTTGCCACAGGCACACCCTGGAAGTAAGGATGGTGCTGGGACAAGGAGCACAGAGTCATCCTAGAAGGAGCAGCCTGGTCTCCCCTCACCCTTGGCGCTGCAGGGCTCGTGAGTTACCTTCCTCACACCTGAAGTCAGGGAAAGCCACATCCTGGAGTGGGATCTGCCGGAGGAAGTCAGGGTTTTGGCACCGAGGGTTCCCTGTCACAATCTTCCTCTTGCGCAGCCAGTCCCCCAGCCAGGCCAGCTGGCAGTTGCAGTTGAAGGGGTTGGCAAGCAGGTTCCTGCACATGGGAAAGAGCACAAGGGCAGCACCTCAACAACCACCAGGAAAGGGGACGTGCAGCCCTCCAACGCAACACGGACAGGCTAGGGGCATCCCCTGAGGCCCAGGACGTACAGTGTGGAGAGGGACTGCAGCGTGTCAAAGGCACCCGGTGCAATTGTGCTGATCTGGTTGTCATACAGGGAGAGCAGGCGGACGTTGCGCAGCCCTGTGAAGCTGTCATTGTGGATGCAGCTGATGCGGTTGTTCCTCAGCATCCTGCAGAGGGAAGAGAACAAGGGCACCTACAACACAGGCAGGCACCATGGGGGAAACCCACCTTAGCAGTGCTCAGGCTGTGCCCACCTCAGTGCTGGGCAGCAGAATGAGCCTGACCAAGTCCCTGAGCAGCAAAAACCTTCCCCCCCAGCACTGGATACAGCCAGCTGGTGGGCAAGGCATCCTGAGGTGGCCCTGCAGGGAGGAAAGGAGTAAGGACATCCCCATTGGGTGCTCACAGAGGAGAAGGGACTCACAGTGTCCTCAGCCCATCCAGGCCCCTGAACATGCCACTCCGCACAGACTCCAGCTGGTTGACAGTGAGGTGCAGCTCATTGACAGAGGATGCCCCCTCAAATGCCCCATCCTCGATCTCAGACACCTTGTTGTTGCTGAGGTTGCTGTGAAGAGGAAAAAGCAGGATGGGATGAGGGCTCTGCCTTGACCTCATCCTGAACTCTGCCTCCTCCCAGATCCCATTACGCACCCCGTGATGCCATTCCCTCAGAGGACCCTCAGGTTGGGACATGCCCTCCGTTTCACGTCCCAGTCTGTCCTGGCATCAAGACCCCCATGTGTTTTCCTACCCCTTGGGCACTCCTGACATGGCTGTGCCAGCCCAATACTCACATTTTCTTCAGATGTGGGAGTTTCTTGAAAATGCCAGTGGCCTCCAGGATGGAGATTTCATTATTGTTCAGGCGCCTAGAGTGGGCAGCAGGAAAAAGAGCTCAGGAGATGGCTGCAAAGCACCTAGTACAGCCCAAACCCTCAGCCAAACTCCAGTGCCAGCAAGGTGCTTGCTGCAGGAGGAAAGGCAGAGTGAGAGAGGAGACTTACAGTTCAGCTGTGGACTGCGGGATGCGATCTGGGATCTTGGTGAGTTTCAGGTTGGAGCATTCAACCACACCAGATTCACAGCGGCATTTTGGGGGGCAGATCACATCACTGTTGCATTCACTGTTCAGCTGGTAATCCTCTGTCCCTGTGTGATGGTGAAGGCAGCATGGGCTCCCATGGGCACAGGGGAGTGCACCTCCCCTCTCTCCCTCTGATTCTCCCACATCCCCACCTGGTCTCATTTTCTTCCCCAGCTCGCCTCATTCCAGCCCCTGTGCACATATTACTCTTCTCCATGCCCAAAGCAGCTTATCTACAGAGATATTTGTCCTGGGCACACGGGGCACTGCACTGCTCACCACCCTCCTGCAAACAGAGCTGGACCCTGGGGACACCTCTGTGCCCATCCAGGTAACGGCATGACGGGAGATGCCTCAACACATCCTGGTACCCAGCATGTGGGAAATGAAATGTGGTTTTGCTGGGCCAGACCACAGGGCTCTGGCACAATATCCCCACAGGCAGCCTGGCCAACAGGGCACCATGCACACACCCACGCACATGTGTGTTAACTCCTCTGCTCACCTGGGATGAAATACTGCTCTTTGGCTGCAGAAAAAGAAGCACATCAGCCCTCTGAGCACATCTGCCCTCCCAGACACCAGGGTGGGACAGGGCCGAGGACAGGACCATCTGCAGGATGCCTGCGACAGGGCTGGGGACAGCTCTCACCCGAGCAGCGGAACTTCTTGCTCTTGATCTGGCCGATGCGCTTGTTGGCCAGGCGCCGGGGGCTGGCACAGCGGGCTCCACTGGTCTCCACGGGGTTGGCACGGAGGAAATCTGCCAGCCACTTCAGGTTGCAGTCACAGATGAAAGGGTTCTGGGCCAGGTGCCTGTGCCAGGGACATCAGGTGACATACTGCCAGGGACAGTGGGTAACACACCACCAGGAGCAGTGGGTGATCACCAGCTCCAGCCCTGGACATGCTTTTCCCCCAGAGGCTCGCCTGCCCAGGCACGGGAGCTGCTGCAGACACTCACAGAGTCTGGATGGCCCGCAAAGAGGTGAATGTGCCTTTGGCCAAGCTCTGGATCTTGTTGTCATAGAGTGAGAGCAGTGAGAGGTTCTGCAGGTCCTGGAAGGCATCTGCCCGTACACAGTTGATCTTGTTGGCATTGAGAAGCCTGGCAGGGAGGGAGGAATGTGAGTCTGGGACACCCCTTCATTGCACCATGGGTGCTAGGGACCTCAGTTCTGGTTCCTTATGTCCCCAGAAAGCATCCCACACAGCCACCGGTGCCTTACAGCAGCTGCAGGGCAAAAAGTCCTCCAAAGACACCCTTAGGGAGGTCCGTGATCTTGTTGCCATACAGTACCCTGGGAAAGAAAGGCTGGTGTGAGACAGATGGCGGAGTGGTGTGGGCCAGCATCCACCCCATCCCACCCACACCAGTGTAGGCACTTACAGGGAGTTCAGTGAGCGCAGCCCCTGGAAAGCATCAGGGGCAATCTCCGAGATCTGGTTGTTGCTCAGGTCTCTGAAACCCAAAGGGAGAAGGTGACCTGGTCCCCTCTTCTCTTGTCCCATAGCCTCATCCTTCTGCTAATTCCAGAGGACCACCCCCAACACCCAATATACAAAGCTGAGGTTATCCAAGACCCCCTCCCAGTGCTGCCATATGGCTGCACCGTGTCACAGCAGTGCCCCATGTCTGTCAGCTCTCAGCAGTGGCCGGCAGGGTAAAGGCTGTTGGGGTTCAGGGTGAGCTGGTAGAGGCTACACACTTACATCCTCCTCAGCTTCTTGTAGGGTGAGAAGGCTCCTGGGGGGATGGACTTGATGCCGTTGAGTTCCAGACGTCTGCAAAGAGAACAGGGTACACCTGTTCACCTTCAGTACACCTAAAGTCACAGTAAGTTACCCCACAGGAGTGGAAATATTCTGCATAAAGAAAACTTGCAACCTGTGGTTGGGGCTTTCTCCATCAGGGAGAGGTGCCATGGGTGGGGCAACCATGGTGGCTGGGGTGGAGGAAGCACCCCTCCTCCCCAGAACCTCAGGTTTGGGGGTGCCTGCTGCCTCCCACATGCTTTGTGCACCGTCCCAGCAGGGGCTTTGCACCATAATTGGATTCCTCTAAGGAGATTATTTCTCTATTTACATTTTTAATGCAGCTAAATCCAGAGCTAAATCTGGGCAGTGTGAGGGAAGGGCAAGGAAGGCCTGCTGCCCTATGAAGTGGCTGAGCTGAGGGGCTTGCTCCAGTGTTCCCAGTGCCATGAGCCACCCAGAGCCCGGTGGTGACGGTGTGGGGCCATACTCACATCTCTGTCATGGTCTCGGGCAGGTTAGCGGGGATGGCCGTCAGCCCCTTGCCCCGACAGTCCACAATGCCATTGCTGCAAGTGCACATGGCTGGGCAGGAGCCAGAGGACAAGCTGCAGAGCTGGGCATGTGCTGAGTCCGTTTGTCCTGCCAGGGAAGCAGCCAGCATTGGAATTGCAAACAGATGAACCAGGCCAGTATGTGGCAGCACCCTGAAGAAGGGACCCTGGTGACAGCTCAGCATTGAGGGACAGTTCATGGCACCCCTGAGTGGGTGCATAAGCTCTCGTATACCCCAAGCTCCTGCAAAAGCTCCACAGGCACAGGCTGATGTACTGTCACACTGATAGGGTGGCACTGTCCCCATATTGTCCCCACACCAAGGACTGTGCTGACCTGAGATGAACCCACAGCATGGGTTCTGAGGCTCTGAGCTGGGGCACATGGCAGGGAGTGGAGATGTGATGTACTGGTGCCACAAGCATTGTCCCCCTGGCCCATGTCCCTGCCCTGGAACCCACCACCTCCCCTGCCCCCTCACCAGAGCAGCTGAACTCGTTTTTTTGGATCTCAGCCACGTTGAGGCCGCGAAGCTGGGCAGGAGCAGCGCACTGGGTGAAGAGCCCGATGGTGGGGCGCTGGCGCAGCCACTGTGAGAGCCAGGCCAGGTGGCAGTCACAGAAGAGATGGTTGGAATGCAGGCGGCTGCAGGGAGATGGATAGAGCAGTCAGCAGCCACTAGACAGCTTCTGCCCACCCCACTGCCCTCTGAATGCCCCAGCCTGGCTCATCCCAAAAGCTGGAGGGATTCAGAGGAAGATACAGAGGGGCCTAAGAGCATCTGTGACAGCTGCCAAGGCCATCTTGCTTGACAGTACTTGGGGATGCTCTGCAAGGGTGACCCCTCCATTCCCCTCGCTTGAACCACCAGCACCAGCAGCAGAGCTGGGGACATCCCACTCTAACCTAGGAGGTCACTCCCACCACCACCACCACGGCCCTGGCACTCACAACGTCCGCAACTTGGGCATGTGGTTGAAGCTGGACACAGGAATTGAAGTAATATTGTTGTTATTCAGGGTCCTGCAGGAAGACAAAGGGCAGGTCAGGGCAAACAGGCTGTAAATGGGAACATGAGATGGTCTAGGTGGCACTAACCCCTGGGAGCAACCTAGCACAGGGTGAATGGATGGAGAACTACAGGCTGGGGACAGCCCAGACCCCCAGCTGGACTTGCTGTCCTTTCCAGGCTTCTCCTATCCACAGCCAGTGGCACCCAGGTGGGCCCCTGGGGCATGATCAAGCCCTGGAGCACAGCTCTGCAGCAGTTGTCAGCGTCAGAGCCCTGGTCAGCGTCAGCTTGAGCCCAAGGAGAAATGGCATGCTGGAGATGTCCCTGCAGCACCTCAGTGAGTGGGGACACCCAAGGACACCCTCCTCCTGCATGGGGTTGCAGACTGGAGACTCCAGCCTGTCCCCAGTCACTTACAGGACCTCTAGGCCCCTCAGGGCACGAAAAGCCCCATCCTCAATGCAGCTGATCTGGTTCTTGTCCAGTTGCCTGCAGGAGAAAGGGAAAAAAAGAGAGAATTTGCTGTGACAGCCCACACAGAGAGAAATCAGTGCTCCTGATCACTTCTGCTGTCTGCTGCCAGTGGACCTGACTCCAAACTCCCTCATGCCCAATACTGCTAGGACTTACAGGTTCTTGAGGTCAGTGGCCCCACGGAATGCTTTCCTGGGGATGGCCTGGATGAAGTTCTCACTCAGGTCTCTGCAGAAGAAAAAGGCAGGAAGGCAAATGGGCAGTGCCTGCAAAGCATGTCCCATGGGAGCAGGGCATCCACAGGCAGAGGCATGTCCCAGCAATCAGTGATCCCTCAGGGATTTGGACAAACTGTAATTGGCTTCAGGCCCTTGGCTGACCACTGTTCTTCTGGCTGTCCTGAGGCAAGTCTGGCTCCATCTAGGGTGGCTTAGTGACTGGGGCTCCCCAGGCACTGCAGTCCCTGGCTCTGAAAAGCAGAGCTGACTGGCACAGCTCTGGAAAAACCCTCTGTACTTAAATACACTTTTACTGCTATAATTACAGGTCCCTGCTGATTAACTGGTAATTACACTTAGTGGCTCCAGGAGGCATTCCCATGAAGCCTGACCTGCACTTCAGAGGGCACAAATAATCAGGTCATTATTTACTTCATCACTGCAGGGTACTGTCTGTGTAATCACCTGCTCTGCAATGCCAGGGCATGCCAAGCCAGCAAGCCATGCCCTGTGTTGCAGGGCTGGCAACACATCAGATCCCCCACCATGCCTGGGCTGGCTTTTAAAGACCATGAAGACCACAAATCTCACTGCAAGTAGGGTCTGGGTGGACTGTCTCAGTTGTGAGAAGACCTGTTCGTTTCATTTATTCTCCATGGCTCCCAAACAGCCATTCCCTCTCCCACCCTAACAGTCAGCAGCTCCTCTGAACTTGGCTGGCAACTGCATTGCTTTTTCCTCCTATCCTGGGGTGCCAGCACTGTCCAGCTCCAGCCACTCCTGAGGCAGGAGGTTAAATTCCCTTCTCCTTCCTGGCAGAGGGAAACTGAGGAACAACATAGCATTTTCCCTATGCAAGTCCATGGGTGAGTGAGAAGGAGGACCAGGGTATCCCGCACAGACTAAATGACCCCAGAATTACACATGCCACCCAGACACCTCCATCCCAGCCACAAGAGTTGGTGTAGGGTGTTCATAGATGTCAGCATTTCACACATAGTGCTCACCAGCTCTGCTTCAACATAACAAAGCCTGTTTGCTATTGATACTCTAACAGCTGGACTGGGTCAGGACGGAGCCACAGCATCCAGGTTCCTCCCCATGCCCTCATTTCCTCCAAGAAGTGGGCTCAACAAATGGGCACAAGCTGCATTAAAAACACCTGGAGGTCTCCAAATTGGGACTTAACCCCAGCTGAAAGCTTCACTGCCACAACAAGAAAATGTTCTCAGATGGAAGCACCAGCATTACTTGCACAGATGCATGAGGAAAAGGAAAACAAAAGGACAGTGGGCTTGCCCAGCCACCAAGGACACACTCTACAGTCTCAGTGTGATGCACCAGCCCCTGCACAATTTGTGCATCACTCTGGATCGTTTCTGGAAAGCCAAAGCCAGCTGGCAAAGCGTCATTGCTGGGACAGTGGGAGATGCTGCCCCAGGAACTTCCCAGGCTTCTGGAGAAGGACAAGCCCAGCTCCTGTGCGAGCAGCAGGCGCAGTTTCGCAGCAACCCACGTGGCGGCACTGCCAGGCTGCCCTGCCTGCTTGTGCTGCCTGAACTGTTTGCACTGTCTGCACTGACTGTGCCAGCTATTCCCAGAACTCCGGCCCGGCCCGGCCCTGCCCAGCCACGAGGGATCAGGGTCCTCTCACCCTCTCCAAAGGGAAGGACCAGACATCTGCAGCAGCCTCCAATTCCCCAGCACTCCTTCAAATACCAGCATCTTCTCCTCATGCTATGCTGGGGATGCAATGAGCCTGTGGACCCCCAGGAATTACACTGACCTTTCAGAAAAAGACAGCATTACCCCAATTCCTCTTTTCTCTTTTAGCCCCCAGAAGGAATCCCTTAGAAAACTCTTTGGAAAAGACAGCAACTTTTTTACATGGGCAGTGATAGCGGGAACAGTATTAAACTAAAAGAGCAGAGTTTTAAATTAGATGTAAGGAAGAAATTCTTCACTTTGAGGATAACGAGCCACTGGAACAGGCTGTCCAAAGAACTTGTGGACACCTCATCCCTGGAAGTGTTCAAGGCTAGGTTGGATGGGGCTGTGAGTAACCTTATCTAGTGGGTGTCATCCTTGCCCATAGCCAGGGGTTTGAACTAGATTATCTTCAAGGTCTCCTCCAACCCAAACCATACTATGATTCCATGAACCCTCCAGGTACAGTTCACTACTCTTCCTAGCAAAGCATTCAATGCAGCGCATTCCTTCCTGGCAGCTGCCTGTCCTCCAACATTAAACCTGTCACAGAGGTGAGCACCTCACTTCAGTGCTTGGCACCCCTCTCCCAGCTCTGGCACTGCCTGCCCAGGCAGGTCCTGTCTGCGATTTGTTTGGTTCCCCCATGGAAAGCTTGCTCCCATTTCTCTGCTTGGAGCACATGGGAGTCCCAGTGCGCCCAAGGAGCAAACCCAAGCGTCTGTCTCCAAGCTGCTCATTTACAGCTTGCGAGGGAAAGGCTGCTAGAAGGTTGCAACTGACTTTGCGAGGCTTCTCCCCTTCACAGCTTTTTGTGACAGTCACCGATGAAGTGCTGCCGTTGGGGGTACCGAAGCCAAGAGGGACAGACGCTGGATGTGAGGATTTCAGCAAGGCCCCGGCACCGGGCTGAGATTACATTGCACGGTTACACAGCTGACGACACCAGGACAAACACATGCTTTGCCTGTGGAATCCTTGGGCCCCGGCGTTGGAACAAGGCACGGCCCTTTCCCTCCTGGTGTTTCATAGCTCCCAGCTATGTTTGCTTTACACTTTGGCGCAGAAGAAACAGCAGATGGCACGGCTTCTCCTCGCTCCGCCGTGCCGCTCGCAGCACCCACGGCGGCTGCATCGGTGCCGCCTCACACCCTGCCAAATACAAGAGTGTCACTGCCATTGCATAAGAAGTGCCAGCTTGCAGCGGTGACCACGAGCACTGGCAGGTCTGACAGCCCCACTAAGAATCAGCTAACAGACGGGCACAGACAAAGGAGGGGGAATTGTCACAGTCACCCCCACTGCCTTTTCTGGTTTCACTTCCAGGTACTGTCCAAAGTTTCAAATTTAAGAGTTCCTGGCTGTTGAATCCAGGCATTTACCAAACAGCCAGCCTATTCACAGAGCCGCTGTCCTCCCATCCCTGTGCCCTAGTCCCAGAGGACCATGCAGCTGGAGTTGGTCCTTACACAGCACAAGGTACAGAGGGCTCTGGTAGTCCCAGGGGTGCAAAGGGAGAAGTATAAGAAGGAGTGAGGAGGTGATGGAGGACACCTCTGTTACCATGCTCAGCTCCCACATGTATTTCTGACCCAGCACATGCCTGTACAAGAGCAGCAGCCAGCTCCAACTCACAGCTGTGTGATAGCGAGAAGGTAGGCACCCACTTTTCTTCCAAGTCCCCCTAAAGCCTCATGGCCAGACTATATCCACACAAGTCCTCCCTGGCCGAGCAGTGAGAGGGATGGCAGTGGTCAGGGATTGGGATTTCAGGAGTTTCCCTCCTCAGATCTTACACCCCTCCTTTGCATCTCTGATGGCTGTCGGCGCGGTATCTGTAGCAAGTCAGAAGGTGCCCTGGCGCTGCCTCTCCTGGCAGCCACAGCCCCATCCCAGTGCCACCGGTTCCCGGGGAGCCTCGGCGAGGAGCCAGGCATCGGGATGTGGCTCCTCGGGGCTGGCAGGGGCTCGGTGGTGGGAGCCAACCCCCCAGCGCGACGCCCTGCCCGGCGCTTAGCGGGGCGCCCGAGCAAAACTGTTCGACATGGCTTCCCAGTGGGGAGCCCACTCAGGCAAACAAACCCGGCAGCCTTAATCTCCCCGGCAAGAGCCCGCTGGGCCGGAGGGCGGGCGAGAGGGAGGGGGCCGCCGCGGGGCTGCGGCGGCCGGGCAAGGAGGCCGGAGCTATTACCATGCTCTCATTCTTTTGGCTAATCCTGACTTCACACTTTAACCTGATTGAGCCTTGTTTGGCGAGACGGCTCCTTGCGCGCCGTGTGAGGGGATTAGGGCTGGACGCAGCAGGGAGGTAATTGCTTCCCAGCGGTGCTGGCCCCGCATCCTCCGAGCCCCCCCGCTGCCAAGAGCGCTGGGGCGGCCTGGCAGCCCTCCGGCAAGGCGCTGCCCTCGACAGGCAGCCCGGCTTGGCAGCGGACACTCCGGTGGTGCTGCAGAGGTTCCGGCTTGCCCAGTGTCTGCTGCCATGCGGGCACCCTGTCCAGGCCAAAGCTGCAGCCTGTCTCAGGTCCCAGGCATTCCGGCGAGGGCTGCGGAGCCACACTGTGGCAGGCAAGTGACTTTCCAGCCTGGCAGTGCCCGCATGCCCAAGACCAGTGCCAGCTCCAGGCAGGTGAAGTACAGGAGGCTGCTCCTCTCTTTACCTTGTTTCCTCCCCAGCATACATGCTGGAAACTCGTTATGGGGGCTTCAGCCTCTGCCAGCCCACGGCTCTGACAATGAAAGCGCATGACATTGCATGCCCCTGGCTCACAGCAGCTCTGCTCCACCAGTGCTGACACCAGTTACTGCAGGCACCAGCTCAGCCACAGCAACCATCCGTTAAGCCTGGAGCAGACAAGGTAACCAAAGCCTTGACAAGACAAACCAAAGACAAGACAAGCCAACCCTGCAGAGCATCAGTGTTTCATGCTGGGACAAGTGCTCCCCAGATCCCAGCCTCACCTCAGTGGTGCCGTGCCAGAGGCAGCTGTGCCAGAACACAAACGGCATTTCCCCAGCAAGGATTGTGGCACCAGCAGCTATGAAGCAACCCAGTGTCTCTCAGATCACCCCACACATGCTGTCTGTCCCAGCACAGCCTGTCCAGGGCAGAGGGATGGGCAGACACAGAGCTGACAGCTGTTCACACCACCACCTTCACAGCCTGACAGGTGACCAGGGTGAGCTGAAGGCACAGTAAGACTCCTGCATTACAAAAAATCGATAGGCTAATCAGCACTTGCATTAGTAGCAACAGCCCAGAGTCCCCCAGGGGTTGTGCACTCCCACTTCAGGGCAGGAGCTGCTGCACAAGTGTCTTGTGCCAGCGTCAGCACCTGTGCTGGGGGAAGTGTCACCCACATGTCCACAATCCCCCATGTGGCTACACAATGCACTCAAGGTGATGCACACAAGTCCCCAGTGCTGCAAAGACCCAGTGGCCAAGGAGGGGTGTCCTTAAGGGAGCTGCTTGCTGGAGGTGGGGAGCAGTCACACTGCCACTACATTAGCAGGATGCCAGGGCAACAAGGCAGGATTTTATCCACTGTGTCACCTGCCCCAATCCCCAGTGCCAGTGTGAGCAGGGTCCCGCAGCCCTGTCTCAGGTTCAGGCTCCTGTGGTGTGCCCCCAGCATTATGTGACACTGATTTTTATTTGGCTCCACTGGCCCAGCTGCTGGCACCACTCATCCTGGCCAAGGGAGAGGAGACAGACCTCCCACTGCCCCCAGCCATCTCACTCCACTGTCCCCAAGGTCACAGCCCCTGTGCTGCATGCTACTGCCTGTTGCTGCCATGCACTGCAACCCCAGCCCTGGGGCTGATGGTATTTACACAGGACAAGGTAGGATGGAAGAGCCTGGTGCATGGTTACAAACAAGCCAAAGTGCAGCATGGTGGGCTCAGCGTGAGCCCCTGCCACTGAGGAAAAACATGGAGGTTTTTGGAAAAGCAGGGGTTGGAAGGGGAAAACGTGAGGGAATGGGACAAGGTCCAAGGTAGCACAGTGTAAGGGAGGGAAAAGGAATATTATTTACTGCTTTTCACAATAGTAGAACAAGGGACGACTGACACAATCATGAAGCAAGCTTAAAATCACAGCTAAGAGTGAATCCTCCAGATTAGAATTCCATGGGTCTCTCAGCCACAGCCAGCTCAAAAGGAAAATTAATAGAAGCAAAGTGCAGAGATGCACCTGCCAAGCCTTGCTGTGACAAAAACACCTGCAGGTGAATGCTTGGAAGCTGATTACTGCTGCAGGGAGACCAGCTGGGCACACCTCTGGTAGCACCACAGTGCTCAGTGCAGCCTGCATGGACAATGGCTCCACCACTGCTCTGCTGGCAGGGACTGCCACCCATCAGAAGTCACTTCTGTCAGCCTGTTTTAGTGGCAGACAGAGATGCACAACCCTCTGCTCTCCAGGGAAGTATGGGGGACATCAGCCTGGGCTCAGCCCAATGCTGGAATGCCCAGCTAGGGCAGGGTACCAGGGGGCCAGCTCCGATCTCTGCCTGTCACTCTTGTCACTGCCCCTCCTGGAATGGCTGGGCTGGGGGGAGTTGGAAGTGGGGGAGGGAGGCACTGCTCCTACAGGGGTTCAAGGGGGAACAGCTGGTTGCTGTGAAGAGCATCCCAGGCTGGGCGGCGTGGCACAGCCCTCCCCGCTGGCAGCCAGAGTGGAGCGGTTCATCAGGCAGCCCCAGCCGCCAACAATTACGTGCTGAGTAAATCGATGGGATATAATTGGACTATTAAGATCTCATTATCCTCCCAGCTCTGGTTGCCACAGCCCGCAGCGAGCTGGGGGAGACTGCAAGCTGCAAGCCACAGAAACTGCCTCCCAAAACACACAGCTTTGATGGGTACTGGGAAAGGGTGCATGGAACAGGGACAGCACAGAGGGGACAAGGATGCTGGCAGCAACCAAATTCAGCACAGGAGACATCTCTGTGGCACAGCAAAGCACTGTGCTAAGGCAGGGTTGTGTCCCTACAGGGGTCCTAGAGATTAAGACATCCAGTCATCCTTCTAGTCACCACACCAGCCTGAAAGCCACCACTGACATCTCCTTCCTGTTTAGGGCTCATTGCTCCTCAGTGAGGTGGGGCGTTTGTCCTCTATACACCCTTACATGCATATCTCAACTCCATTCCTGCTGGAAACAGAGCTCATGTCCCCACCTGCAACATACAGGGTCCCCATGCTCTGAATCACACAGCCTGCCCAGCCTTGAGTGTCCCTTTCTCTGTGCAAGGGCTATATTCCACATCATCACCTACTCACACACCACCCTTGGCTCCCAGTGCCAGTGGGACACAGAGGCTGTGAGCCAAGCAGATGCAGTTTTAACACTCAGTGTCCAGCCAGACACTTGCTGGAGGGAAAGAATCCTCACCCAGCAGACAGTGGGAACTGGAGTACATGTATGGCATTTTAGCCATGGTGGCTGATGCCATTCAAGGCCATGGGACAGTCCTCCCAAAGGGACCAGCATCCTCAGCATCTCTTGACACCAGGTCATATCCACTGTGATTCAAGTGAAAATAAATAATCACTTCCCTTAGGAGAGCTGACCCTAATCCCACCTGAGGTTTCTTGTAATATTTATTTTCTTATTATTTTCTCAGTGAAAGCAATGAATCAGAGCTCCTCCTTGCCAAGCCTTATATATAAGGACAAAACAATCCTTTGCTGCAGCAAGGCAAAACACAGCTAGACACCACGATGTGCTGTCTCAGACCACAGACTTCAGTGACACAAGCCCTATAAACAAATTTTGCCTGTCCACTGTGTCCACACAGTAAAGTGTAAAAGTGAACAGAGCAGGGAGCAATGCTTCATGCATACTACTCTGCTTTCCTCAGGCTTCCCAAAGTGCCATGCTGACCCCAGGCTCTGGCCCTGGTTCCTTCCCTCCCAGGAGATGCAGATGCTTCCAAAAACATTAAAGCTGGAGAGATTTGTTGCTTGGACAGACGAGCAGAGCATGTGTAAAAGGCAACATATGCTCATGGCAACAGCTAGTGAGAGGAGTCCCAGCCCCAGCATGGTGGTGTTGATTTAGCAAAACATTTCAGGGCATGCATAAATCTCAGTGGCTTCAAAGGGACACTTGCTGACCCATGCCATGACCCGCTGTCTTTATCAGAGCACCAGCAATTGACCCTGGCTGGTATCATCCAAGGGTGCCACCACAGTGTCAGTGTGTGCTGAGGGGATGCCCCAGGGGTGCTGAGGCATTTGGGTCCATGCACCACAGGTAACACCAGCAGCCCCATGTTTGGACACTGGGGAAGCTGGGGACAGCAAGTGGGATGATCTGTGTCAGGAGGGCACTTGCATGAGCCAGATTTTGCTGAGCAGCTCTCTGCCAGGGCAGTGCCTGTGCAGTGGCTCCGGTCTGGCTCCAGCAAGGATCGGCTCCTGCGTGGGCTGTGCTGCAATGCCAGAGCTGCGGGACTCGGCCTCCGTGGGAAGGGGGATGCCATGGGAACAAGGGGAGCTGGCCAAGGAAAAGAGCGAGGGTGGGAGGGAGGGGGAATAAAGCATCTGCTACACACCCTGGAACCTCTTCAGAGACTGAAACAAGTTAAAAGCAGCAGCTTTAATGGCAACACAAGTGAAATAACAAGCTGCAAACCCTGCATGCCTGTCACCGCCCCCTCCCCACAGTGTCCCTTTGTTCCTGCAACCTCGTTATCAGCGGGAACGGGAGCCAACACTAGACTAAAGCATCGCCATCAGCTCCCCCGCATCCCAAAGTGCCTTGAGAGAGCCACAGCAACCTTCTGTGTCCAGTGCCCTGTGGTCTGGCAGAGCCTGAGGTGAGCAGGGGAGTATCCTGCAACCCACCTGTGGGAGCAGCTAGAATGCCACTTCCTACAAAAGGACCTGCTCTACAGCTGACACATCTACTCCAGTTCCCACTGTCTGCTGGGTGAGGATTCTTTCCCTCCAGCAAGTGTCTGGCTGGACACTGAGTGTTAAAACTGCACCTGCCTGGCTCACAGCCTCTGTGTGTCACTGGCACTGGAAGCCAAGGCACCCAGCCATTGGCCCCAGTGCTCCACAGCCTCCTGCTTTTCTGCATCCCTGCTTCTCACCACTTTGAAGTCCCCTTAGCTCCCAATGTTCAGCAAATCTTTTCTCCCTTTCATGTTTTTGCTTCTGTCTTACCTTCTAGTAGAGGGAAATCTCTGCATGAACACTCCACCAAAGCATGTTTTTCCAGCTCTCACACTACCCTCCAACCTGTGCACCTACCTGCTTCACATCTGCATATCCCAGATCATTTTAAGCATGTTCCCTGCATGCTGCAAATAAAAGGCAGAGATGTCCCTTTCCCCAGGGCTGCACACCAGGCCCCCCTACTCTGCAAAGGGAAACTGCTGCCCAGTACCTCAGCACTTACAGACCCACATGTTCCAGGATGTCCAGAAAATCTGAGTAGCTCAGTAGCTCAAGAGCTTGGGACAGAGTGAGCTGGGGGTGGTGGCAGGGATTTGCTAGACCATGTGTGGTTCTACCTCCAGCAGACAGCAGTATGACACAGCCAGACCCTCCCATGTAGCTCTGTGACAGTAATGACAAGATCAATCCCCCCTCACCCCATCATGACCTCATGCATGACTGCACCATGCCCTGAGAAGTGCCAGGCTCCAGCCCTGCCGGCCACGAATCCTTACATCCTCCAGCATGCAGCTCCCTGCCTGGCAGCTCACACCCGAGAAGATACCCCAAACTCCATGCTGCAACACTCATCCAAGGTGTAAATGAAAAAGCAAATAGCTCCTCCAGAGAGCCAGCCCTGAGCCCTGTGGGGAGTTGGCTGCAGCTCTGGTTAGCAGGCTCATTCCCTGGGTTTTCGGAACTGCAGAGCCCAGAGCTAATTGACTCCCAGGCACTGAGGCTTTTAATTGCTAATAAGTGTGAAGGCAGCCCTGCCAGCCCTCCTGGATTCCTCCGAGGTGTGAATGAGGCTGAGCCAAGCTGAGAATTACATCCCGGCTGTCCCAGATCTGTCCCAGATCTTGGTGAACCAAGAAGCCATGCTGTGGATCTGTGATGCTGCTCCTCAGCTTTACAGGTCCTGGGACAACAACTGGCCCCAGCTTTAAGAAGAGCTAAAGCAAACTCCCTGTGGGCTGAACCTTGCAAGACAGCTGGAGAACTTGGCAAGATGCCCTGACATGATTAAGCATCCTTCACATTCCTCACGTCTGGCCCTAGCACTCAGACAGGTAAAACTCTTATGTCTCAAAGTCTGCGGCTTCCTGAAAGCACTTGGGAGAGGCTGGCAGTGGGATGAAAAGTGGGAGATGCATTGCAGGGTGAAAGGCAGCCAGGGTGGAGCCAGTAGGACATCTCAAATCATGCCCAACAGATAAAAAACATGTGATATTACACAGGGCTAGGAGGAAACAGCCAGTATAGGAGAAGAAAAGGCAGATGGGAAACAGCAGATTGAGTGCAGGGCCACAGGAGCACCCAAGCATGGGAGTCAAACCCAGGGACACACTTTCAGGGAAAACCCAAAAGGCAGATAGAGAGACTCCCATCTCACATGACACACATCAAAGTCAAGATAAGAACTGCTGGAAGGCAGCAGCCCTTGACCCATTAACAACTGCTCTCGAGAGGGGGTTTGGGAGAGCAGCACCTCATCAGGGCCATGCCACAGGGGACTGGGAGCTACATCCCAGCGCACAAAGCTTCCTTCCTCGGAGCTGCTCTTTGAACAGCCCCTGGCACAAAACCACACCACAGGTCTGGGGAAGCCTCAGCCTGCAGGCAGTGTGAGTACAGCTGCAGCTCCCACCCCATGGACCTGCCTGCACTGTGGATCAACAGCCCCTCCTTGTTTTGGGGAGGCAGAAATGAGTTGCTGGAAGCACATCTGAATGCTCCATTTTTCCAATCCACACATGCATGGAGACTTGGAGCAGTCAGTATCAAGCCCAACAGCAGCACCCAACCACAAGGCACAGACTGGAAAGTCCTGACCTTGAGTCTGGAGTCTTGGAGGCACCTAGGGGTCTCACACAGCTCTTCCGTATTAAAATTCAAGCGATCGAGCAGCCCTACATCCCTTTCAAAACTGCCCTAAGGATAATTATCTCTGGGGTGAACAACGCACCTCCTGTCTTTGTTCCAAATGCGTCTGACTCACAGTGAGGACAGTGCTTCAGTGACCCCAAGAGCCTGTGGCAGAATGCCCTGTGGATGTGCCTTAATAGCTGGGGGCTGTGTTACCTGCATGGCCTGATTGAGCTCAAGAGCAGCCAGGATTGCAGAGGGGAACTCCACAGAGGGCAGAGTCAGGGTGTTGCCTGGGAAGAGGGGATGGTACCCTTTACCCTGGTAGGCTTGGGGGATTGCTCCTCACAGCTCCAGGGGAGGTGCTGGCCAGGGCTGGAGCTGCCACGGCAGCAGCTAGCCTCTAGCATGGCTGCTCAGGTGGCCTGAACTACTGGCACAGCTGCAGTTTGTGCTCTAGGATCTGGAGAGAGGAGCTGCTGAGGCTGATTACCCCTGCCAGAGTAGGCCTGGTGGGTTTATTTTTAACAGTTCTGATTGAAGCTGGTTTCCTGCTGACATTTACACTCCTTCATCATTATCAGCTCCCCGGCTTCCAACCGCCAAGATAAAAAGAAGAGTGAAGTTTCCCGAACAGTGGGGTCCTGGCTGCGAACCCCACAGAGGAAAGACCCACACCAGAGCAGCTGGGCAGATATCAGCTCCCTTAGAGGGAGGTGGGTGCCTATCTCACAGCGGGGGCATTACACACTGGGATCCCACCACCACATGCAGCAGGAGCCACCAGGGCAGCCTGGGGAGGAATATGAGTCGTCACTGGCATGAGTGTAAGCACATGGCAGCATTGCTGGGCTACAGATGCAGCTTTGGGTACTGATGTCCCCAGAGACACCCATGCTCCTGGAAGTGCCCCAATGTCTGGCTCCAGCTGCAGCAGGAGCCATGGCTGCTGTCTGGGGTCAGCACTAGGGTGAGGTGCCAATCCTGTTTGCATGTGCATGCCCCATGCCATGAGCACCCAGCAGTGGATAAAGGGGCTCACAAAGACACGCAGGGCTTGGACCCCCAGTGTGGTCCTCTGCAATGGGAGAGTCAAACAGGGGCTTGTGCAGCATAGCCTGACCTTATCCTACTTCCTCTGCTGCTGTGGGAAGGCTGGCAATGCAACACAGAGCCAGTAGTGGGGCTCCCAGCATGGCCAGAGCACTCAGTTCTGAAAACCTCCTTTTTTCCCTATGAAACAGTCAAATTCCAACACGTGCTGTCTAAAAATACACTTTAGTCTGCCCAGGACTCTGCCCGCTCTTACATCTCTCGGATGATTCATATTTTGTCAGATTCCAGATCAGTTTTGAGACCAAAAATACCTGGTTTGAGAGACAAGCATGTCACAGGCTCCAGAAGGTGCCAGAGCCCTGTGAGGGGAGGCTGGTGACCCAGGTGGGAAATGTCCTTCTGCAGCTGTAGGCTGGGCATTCCTGACATGAGGAATGGCTCTCACAGAAGGGAAAGCCCTGCAGCAGCCCTTGATGGGTACAAGCTGCTCCAAGGCCAAACAACCAGCACAACACTGCTGCATCCCAGAACAACCCCAAAATGGGGTGGATTCATACATGGGAGCTTGCCTCTAGCTTTTACTTAATTGCCTTCATGGATATGAAATCATCAATAACTAATTAGACAGCCCCATTCATGCCTAATATACTAAAATCTGCCTCCTAATTAAATACTATAGGCATTTGAAAGCATTTCTGCAACATATTACATATGTAAAATACTGCAAATTAGCCAGCTCCCACACTGAAATCCTGCTCAGGAACAATGCAGAGACCTGGCTGGACAGAAATCCAGGACATCATTTCAAGTAAATTGGGAAAAAGGTCCACTCTTCTGGCAAAAGATTCTTTTTTTTCTGAGGGTTGGAGATTGCTGAAGCACAAAGGAGGGAGACAGCCCAGAAACTCCTCTGCCAGTCCTGCTGCCCCATGAGCCACATAAGCCCCCCAGCAAAGACAATTAGGATGTAAGAGGGCTCCTGGTTAGTTAGGCAAACATTAATGCAAATTGTCAGTGAGCCTGGAGATGAGATCCCAGGCACAGTGGCTTGAAGGGGAGCTGGAGCTTCCTAATATTATCAACCCATCCACTTGCCGAGGGGGGAGTGGGAGCCAGGAGCTGCTCTGCGCCATAAGAAAGGAGTTCCAAGAGCCAATTTCCATCCAACCACAGTGCATTTGATGTTTTGTGACGTCGAGTTTACATGTGCTGTCTCACCTCTGCCTCGCTCAAGGAAGGGACTGGATCCCTCCCCCTGCACACACAGCCGCAGCTCTGGCTGAGCACATGAGCATCCCACAGCACCCTGGGATCCAGCACAGGATGAGCCATCCCCATTGCACTCTGCACCCTTCTAGCCAAAATGCAGCTGGAGACAAAAAGGGCTTGGATTTGATCTCCTCTGCATGAGTAAGGGGCCAAAGTGCTGCTGTCTTCCTTTGCCCCCTGCACAGAAAACTTCTTTTCCTCAGTCTTCAACTCTGGCTTGGTGTGAGCCCAGTTCAGTGCTGAGTTGGAGCCATGAGGACCACAGGAGAGGGCACAGGAGGGCTTTAGCATCCCGCACCTTAACCTGCAAGCAGGACCCCAGCCCAACACAGTGTCTGTGTGCTCTGGTGTTTGAGTCTGCTCTGGTGCCAGGCTCCTCCCCTAAAAACAGAGCAGAGAGCAGGTGGTTTGCAGGGAAAAGGCCAGGAGCAAAGGCAGGGAATACCACCTGGTAATGGCCTGCAAACTTAACTTGCAAGTGGAAGCTGCAGCACCAGGCTTTGAACAGGGCTGTTTCATGTGCCTGGTGTTCCTGCTGCTCCCTCTGCATCCCATCAGACACGGGAGAGGGGATGAGGACAGAGAGCGTGTTTGAAATTCACACTTCAAAGTTGCGATCCGAGTGGACTGGCTTGTATTTGCTGCACAGCTGGAGACAAGTCAGGGAGCAGAAGGGTGAGCAGGGAGATGAGGGCTCACATTCCCAGACCCTTTAATGCGGGGATCAATCACCTGCTCAGGGATGCTCTGCTGCAATGAGATTGAGAGCTGTACTCAACCCCTTCCTTGCTACAGCTCCCATGCTGCAGCTCGTACCCAGGGTAACACTGCCTGACGCTGGAGCACCCTCGGGCTGGGGGCTCTCCACACACACTGCTGCACTGCCTGGGAATTTCTCCCACTGTGCTCAAACACCACGGCACGCACTGCAGCACATCGCCCACTGCACCACGTCCACACTCCCTCCAGCACGCAGACACACTGCACACACACGTGCTTACTTAATCACTCCTTAATTCTCACTTTGGAGCCTTTGCTATTTTCTGCCCACTCCTGGGGAGCAGCAGAGGTGAGGACACAACCTCTCCAGGAGTTTTTGAGGCTGGTGGAAGGACCATTCAATGCTCCTCTCCCAGCCACATTTCCTTATGCATACACAACCTAAATAGCACTCTGGGGAGGTTAGGCAGGGAGGCAGACCCTGATGTTCTCCACCATCAGGCCCAGGGAGGCAGATGTGTAGCCCCAGATTGGCCCAGATTTGCACACTAATGCCTGGACACTCCAGCTCATGCTCTCCTTGCAAAACACAGCAGCAGAGTTAAGGTCTAAGTATATCAAAGCTGGGCTTTGAACCATTTTAATCCAACTACCCACACCACCATGACAGGATCCCCCTGAGCCACTTGCATCTTCCTGAATGGCATCTCAGAGATTGCAAAGCAGAGCTGGAGTGCAGAGTTACCCCAGCTGGCAGAATCAGGGACTCTCTGGGACATGGCTAAGGGGATGGACACTGTACTCAGCTTCCAACCAAACGACAGCCCTAAAACAAGGACCTGACCCCTTTTCAGGACTGCCACCTGCTTTCCAGGGACTCAGCAGCATCAGCCCTAATTTTCCAGGGACAGATTAGGGCACAGGGACAGCATATAAAGCCACAGGCCAAGGACCACTCTCCTTGAGCCCCTGGAGACCTCTCTGGCCAGCTGAAAGGCTCTCCCATCTGCTCCTTGGAGCCACAGCGTCTGCAGGGCCGGGCAGTACCTGCCCCTTCCCCACTGTGGCACCGCGGGCTGAGCAGCCACCCTGCCGAGCTGGGACATCCCCACTCACCCCCACGACCCGCAGGCAGCTGCCTGAGCGACCGTCCGTGGCTCACGGGTGGCTCAGGCAGCGTGGGGCTGGGCAGGGAGGGCAGCTGCCCACCTCCCCCGGGGAAGGTGGCCGACGGCCAGGGGAGGACAGGCGCCAGCCAGACCCGTGCCGAGAGCAGTCACCAGGCACAACGGCAGCCGGGTGCTAGCCACACGCTGCTGAGGGCCAGCATGGTCAGCTGGTGGATGGGCCCAGCAGGAACAGGGTCCCACCTCCCATTCCGCCCCTGGAGAAGAGGGTTTGTAGCAGCGCCCGCCCTGCCAGGCATGCAGCCTCTCCCTCTCATTATTTTTTCACCGCAAGAACTATCTTACACCTTATCAATAATTCACAGGTACAAACGATAACGTTCGCTGTCATGGTCCGGGAGCCACATGTTCCCGGAGAGGGGGAAGGGGCCGGTTGCAATCGCTATTGTTAATGCCTGCGGAGCTGGGGGGGAGGCAGGGAGGATAAATATTTAACACTGTGTCTCCGAGCAAATGTCCATGACCGAGGGCTGAACATGGGTTTTACACAGAGCTCCTCCTGCCCTTGAGAGGGTCATTAGCATGTTAAAAGCCGTCAGAGCGGGGCTGATGGAAGGGCTCTGCCGGAGGGAACCCCCAGCGCTCTGCCTAGGGGCTAGCGGGGATGCAAGGTGCTTTTACTGCTGCAGGAACATGGCGACCTCCATCCTGCCCAAATTTCCCCTTTTCTGAGCACAGAGGCTGTGCTCTCGGCTGCAAATCGAGGAGCATCCCCATCTCTGCCCTCTGCCACATCGAGGGGAATGAGGGATGAGGCACCTGGGGTAGCCCGGGGCTGGTGGGTGGCCAGGGCAGTTCATTGTGCAGAGGAATTACAAAGGGGACACAAAGAGCCACACACCACATTTTGTGTGAGCTTCCTCTCCCGGTCCGCCCGGGCCTTTCTTTTGCCATGTTGAGGGTGAGCTTTCTGTGTAAATCCCCAGGGCACGGTGAGGGGAGAATAGGTGTCTTTGTGAAAGAGGCTGGAAAATAAAGGGAAGAAAGAGAAGCAAAAGCACAAAACCCAGGCCCTGAAGCGGCAGGCTGCAAGGACAGGAGCACAAAGATTCCCAGAGGATGTAAAGACAGTCAATACAACTGGGATCAGGGGTTGGCAGGCTGCAAGTGCACTGCTCATGGGGGCACCAACAGCTTCCCACAGCATCCCCCCACTCTATGTGTCCCCAAATATGCAGCCACAGTGTAACTTCCCCAGAGCCATGTCCTCATCTACAGCACAGTTTCACATTCTTATTGTTTCAGGCACAATTTTGGGCACTGACAGACAGGAAAACCCCACACTGAGATAATCCAGGAACACCCCTCTGCAAACGCATGGCAACAGGAGAGGTACAGGTCCCATGTGGCTCTGTGGAGGTGGGGGCACAGGAGGAACAGTTGTGATGGGCAAGGGAGGAGTGTAGGGAAGAGAGAACACCTTCAGCCACCACTGCTATTTACCCTGTGAACTCCAAGCCAAAGGCCCCGCAAAGTTCAGCCAGCACCTAACCCACCAAGGTACTCTAGAGCTCATAAAATTAAAGCAAAGCTGTCTTTCCCTTTTACAGGGCTAGTAAAATACATTTCTGCCTAAAATGCTCAGACAGGACTGCAGCACAGAGGTCAGGAAGGCCACGGCTGAGCATCCCCTGGGGAGAGTGTGGGAAGACCAGTGCCAGTGGATCTCCTCCAGCCTGGCTAAGTGCAGCAGGGGCAGTCTGGAATCCTCTCCAGCAGACCCCTGGCTGTGGCAGCCCCATCCCTACCCACAGACTGTGCTTGTTTGGACATCAACTCACATCATCACAGAGAGGGACGAACCTCTGCAGCTGGCTTTGCTCCACCAGCCTCACAGAGCAGGGATGCTTGGGGGTTTTGAGAGCAATTAAGGACTCGGTCTGTGTTGGAGGCACTGGACTTACGTCCCCAGTACCCAGAGAGGAAGAGTGGATGGGGTGTCATCCATCACCCAGAAGGGGACACTTTATCACTGGGACACCTCTGAGCACTCAGCCCAGACCTGGAGCCCTCCCAGGGATTTCTGCTCCAACTGACACTTCCAGTTTTCACCACTGGGAAAAGAAGTACAGTCTCCTTTGCAAATTCAAAGGACATTCAATTCACCTCTTCCCAACTGAGTGTTCAACGGTTAATTGCTCTCTGTCGTGAAAAAGACAAATTTAATTCTAGACTGAATTTGTCTAGTTTCAGCCCCCAGCTACTGAATGATTTTATGCTTTTACTCTTTTCCTTTTTTTTTTTTTTTTTTTTTTTTTTTTTAATTAATGGCATCCCTATAATCAGGCTTTTCCCTATGCAGGTATGCAGAGATGGAGATAAATTTCTCTCCTAGCCTCCTCTTGCATACACTAAATAGGCTGAGCTTTTTAATTCTTCACTGGAAGGCAGATTTTCCAGGCCTCCAATTATCCTGCACTTCCTCTCTGAGCACTTTCTAATTTCCCAACATCTCTCTAAACTGTGGGCCCCGAAGCAGAAACTATGCTCAGCAGAGGCCTCCCTCCTGCCCCCCAAACTGGCAACTCCCCAGTACCCAGAGCTACTCTGCACATCCATCACTGCCCAAGCTGGAAACCTGCATCCCAGAGCAGGCTTACACAATGGCTGCTAAGTCTTTTTCAGTGTAACCACATCCCCAGACACTGCTCTCCGTCTTGTAACTGCGACCTACATTTTTTTTCCCCAGCTGTGTGACCTTGCACGAGGATGTTTTCCAGTGCAGGTGTTTCAGGCGGAGCATCCCTGCTAGACGGGCATCCTGCCAGCAGCACCAGCCCTGCTCCTTCACCTATTGGCTCATCTTTCCTCCCAGACTGAGTTCTGTCACTGTGCAGGTGGTTTCTTCCCAAGCTACATCACCCATGCCACTCAGCTCACCCTCAGCTGGTGCATGGCAGAAAGAGGAGGCAACAAGTGACCGAGATATTGGGGGGTGACTAGCAAAAGTCAGTATTGCCACCAAAGATTCCAAGGCCACTGCAGCTTTGCAGAGATGGTGAACATTAGTTCACCACCATCAGACCCCCAATGCACCCTGCCAGGGAGGTGACCACTGCAATCCCCCTAGTCATTTCTACCAGTGAAGAATGCTGTCAGAAATGCTACACAGATTTTTGCAGAATATTAATGTTTTCACGGCAATATTCTCCAGGCAAGAGCAAAATGACTTGCAGAAGTCTCGGTATATCATGTCAGCACAGTCGCTACTTATCAACCCAATTTGTCAGCTCATCAAAAAAATGATATCAGGTTTGTTTGACGAGAGCAATTTTCCATGTGGATTGGCATTAATTATCCTTTAATTCCTCCCTGATTGCCACCCGTATCGTTATTGTAGCGGGGATTGGTGTCAAGCTGGAGGCAGAGCAGGGGCTGCCACCGGGGGGAGGCATGGCAGGGATGCTCTATTAACGCCCTCACCCTCACTCTGGAGGTGACAAAGTGACTGATGCATAGGAAGTGTCACATCCCTCCCTACACAGCCCAGGTCCTGGGCAGGGGTAGTTGCTAAGAGACAAGACCAGGATGAAGAGAGTCAAGGAGGATGGGGGATAGGAAGATCCAGTCCTAAGGAGCAGGCTCAAGGCCACAATGGGGAATTTGAGCTACTCAGCTGAAGAGTCATGTTTGTGCAACCACCCCTGCCAGAGATGGGGACCTGCCTGCACCATAAGTCACTTTCCTTAGGCAAGAGGCAGTCCTAGCCACAGGCACAGGCTGGAGCAGCCCCAGGAGAAGCCAATATTTGCTTTCTCTCAGTTAACCCTCAGACTGAGGAATGCAGGGTCACCACCTGTGCGGCTCCCTGGGGAGGCAGCTGTGTGTGGAGGGATGCAAGGATGTCCCCCTTTTCGCTATGCTGTTTATTTTCTCAATATTTGTGGAAGGAAACAAGAGCCGGGTGGGGAATGTGAGGCCAAGGATGGGCTGGGAGGGCTGGCCAACAAAGCGTTGGTCGAGGGTCAGCAGGTGATGGAGGTCAGCCAGCACTTCCCAACCACCCTATGTGTCCCTGTGACACCCAGCCAGGGCCCTCCTCTGCCACCTCCCTCATGGATGGGATGTGTGGCTGTGGGTCTCCCTCCAGAGCCTTGCCCCATTCCCTGGCTCAGCCATCTGCTTGGATGCAGCCGGACACACCAAAGCAAACCACTGCCTTCACAAAAAAGCTATTTCAGGGTGAGTGGGCTCGTTCCCACCAGGACCAGAGCTTTGCCAGCTTTCAATAGCAAAAGGTTCCATGTGATGCTCACTTCCATTAAACCCGCTCTCTTCTGTAACCCTGCTCCCCCTAGAAAGTTAAAATCTCCCACAAAATGATGTGCTGACCTACAGTACAGGTGATATTCCCAGCAGATGACTGTCTCACAGCTTATATCCTCCTCCTGCTCTCAGCCATCAATAAAACAAAAGCAATGACCTTCAGGTCCCTGCCAGTGACACCAAACCTCAGCAGCCCTTCACTTTCACACTCTTCATCTCATTTGGGACTGACATGCTTCCAATCAAGGCTCTTCCACCAGGCAGGCTGCAAACACACAGCCCTGGCACCATGTAGCAGGTCTGGAGGAGAAATCTGGCCATTGGGGGTGGCATCTTGGAAAGATGGGCAGAGCTGTCACCATGTCTGCAACCCCTACAGATCTGGGAAATGCAACTGGCAGGGCCACACAGGCAATTTAGTTCCTCTCCCTGTGACTCAGTTTTCCATCTGTAAATAGGAAAAAATACACTGACATCTGCAGTGGTGGGGATATTGAACTGAGCAAGCACCCGCCCCAAGCTACTCTAGAGCCCAGGGGGAGTGCAACAAAGACTAAATATTATCATTCCTCATTGAAACCAAGACTGCAGAGCACAAACTGATGCACCAGTGATGCTGTCCCAGTGGGCTGTATTTGCAATGTCAGCTAATGATCGAGCCAAGGCACCTCTGAAAGCTGGAATCACACACAAAGTGGTTGTCCCCAGCCCCACATGCCCAGAGCCTTGCAGCAGGGAGAGTGGATCCTGCTGTATCCCATGCTCCTGGCAGCCAGGAAAGGTGCTTCCTGTGGTGCATCTGCCTGCTCACCCCCAGCACGGCTGGGCAGTCACAGCCCCTGGGGAGCCTCAGGGCACCCCATTCCCAGTGGCACATGCTTGGAGCAGCTGCCCTGCCGCAGGAGAACCAGGCAGCCGCCTGCTGCAGCGTCCCGGCTGCCAGCCCCAAGCTCCTTACCAGCGGCCCCTGACTGGGGTTGAGGATGTGGGGGTGTTTCCCAGTCCAGGATGCCCATCTGGAACCCATTAGGCACCTTTAATCCCCCTCATCCATTATGGTGCTGTCTGAGCTCCCCCCCACCAACACACACAAACACTGCCATTCAAGCAGTTAATTTAAACAAATTCTGCCCAGCCGCCACATCGAGAAGCGATGAAAAAGCCAAAGGAAGCAGCTCAAAGCCAAAGGGAGAATGAAGAAAAGAGAGAAAGAGAGAAAGAGAGAGAGAAAGAGAGAAAGAAAGAGAGAAAGAAAGAGAGTAAGAAATAAAAGGAGAGAGAAAGAGAGAAAGGGAGAGAAGGAGAGAGAGGAGAGAAAAAGAGAGAAGGAGAGAGGGAGAGAAGGAGAGAAGGAGAGAGAGAAAGAGAGAAAGAGAGAAAGAGAAAGCGAGAGAGAGAGAGAAAGAACGAAAGAACGAAAAAGAAAGAAAGAAAAAGAAAGAAAGAAAGAAAGAAAGAAAGAAAGAGAGAGAGAGAGAAAAAGAGAAGGAGAAAGCGGGAAAGAGAGAAGAGAGAGAAAAGAAGGAAAAGAAAAGAAAGAGAAAAAGAAGAAAGAAAGAAAAAGAAAAAAGAAAGAAAGAAAGAAAGAAAGAAAGGAAAGAAAGAAAGGAAAGAAAGGAAAGAAAGAAAGAAAAAGAAAAGAAAGAAAAGAAAGAACAGAACTCGGCACAGTGGGGCTGATACCCAGAAAGACCAGCTGCATCCTCCCATCCCAGCCAGCTCCAGTCCTCCCCTCTCACAGGCAATCAGATACCATGCAGGCTGTGTAATTGGATGGCAAAGGATAGAGAGAGACATCTTAAAGCTTGGGTCTAATCTCATTAGCACCCGGCTGCGGGGATGCTGTGAAATCGTAGGATGCAGGAATGAGCAACATGCTGAGCCCGTGGGGAGGAGAACAAGCGAGCTGGAGCGGGACGACAGCACCGGGAGGTGGAAATGCCTCCGGTCAGACAGCAAGAGCTGGAAACACCGCTGAGTCCTGGGAATGCAGCCAGCCCCCTTGCTTGCTCCTCACTTCCTTGCTCCTGTTTACCCCACAAGCACAGATCTCCACTCCTGCTACATGGCCCCAACTTTATTCCTGTGATAGATAATTAATAGCGCCAGCATTAATTGCTGGGCAGTAACAGCCTGGCTGTGCAATAGAGAGAGGAGCTGCCATGGAGCGTCCCTGGTGTTGAATAGCTACCCCCCAATGCACACCCATTTTGCATTTCCACCATTCCTGCTAGGTATGTGCTGGTCCATGGCAGGCAGAATCACCAGACCCCAGGCAAACATCACAAAAGGGTGCCATGATGAGGTCAACTTCAACCTTCATCTCTAGTCCCCTGTTGCCACTGCAAGTCTCTGTCATATGGTGACCAGCCAGTGGTGCCTCCTGGGAAAAAGCATCCCAGATGGGGTAAAGTGGAGGGGATGAAGTATCCACCCATCTGTGGGACTCCTAGGTGGAAAAAAGTGCCTTGTGAGTGTCATACCAGGGATGGGATGGGATGTGGGGACACACAGGGTCAGAATTCCCAGGTCCCTTTCCAAGTTCTGCCATGGGAGGGGTCTGGGGGTGGAGGATGTCCTAGCTCTGGGATGGGAGACACTTTTTGAGAGCTATTCCCTTGCTTTCCACATTTAGTACTCTTGTCCATGCAATATAGCTAACACCTCTGTAGAATCCCAATTTCCCACTCAAGTGGATGGTCAAGTTCTTTCTGGCTGCACCTCCCAGGAAACATCTCTCCTCCAGCCCCAGGGCCTGCAGAAAGTCTATGCCACATTACTTCTCTTCAAGTAGCTCTGCCTCAAATGCCATCCTCCACTGGCAGGGCAGAGAGGAAAAGACAGGGAGAAGGAGGGGTGAGGAAACCATTCCAAACTATCCCTGCCGTTTCCTGCCTCCCAGTTTAGAGAAAACAAGACAGCAGGATGTCTTCAGTTACCAACAGCTCCCTTGGGAGCAGTAAAAATTAATCCAGCTTTTCCTATCCTGAAGGGAAATACAGGCACAAATGAGGACAAAAGCCTCTGTGGGTAAAGGGGGGTACAACAACCATGGAAGGGCAGGGGAAGGCTGCTGGTAAGACCCCCTAATCCATACTCTGCTTAGCTCTGGCAGGGCAGTGGGAGTCCCAAACACAGAAGTCTGTGTCTCACTAGTTAAGTGAGGATAAGCCTGAGATGATAATTAATTTAAGACAGATGAGAATCTGGAAAATGAATCCCCACCTCCCCAAACCCATCCCCAACACACTGCCAGAAGGGTTCCCTTGCACATGGATGACAATTGGCACACACAGGAAAATGGGCTCACCAAACCAGGACACCCTGAGCTAATTCCTGCAGGCAGGGCACAGCTTCCCCTTGGCAATGCCTAGGAGCCCTGCTGCACTGGCAAAGTCCCCAGGTGTGCAAAGGGGCATCTTTCTCACTTACACTCCTCTGCTTGGCCCTTACAGCACTTTAGCATGGGGAACATTACCCACAGCACTGGATAAAGCATCCCAGTGCTCCAGGCAGGCTGCTTAGACAAGAAGTTGGAGCCCACCAAGCCCAGCTGCTGGTGTCAGGGTTGCTGGCTGTGTGGTCCAGCACCAATGCCAAAAGCACCACAGGTCCCTTGGGAGCAGAAGAGAAAGAACACGGCACAGGTACCCTGTTGGAAGCAGTGCTGGAAACTGCTGACAGCTTGTTTTCATGGCAGTCCCAGCATGAGAGACGAGGGGTTCCAGCACTCACCCATGGGAAGATCAACCAACAAACGCAGGTTAATTACCTGTCTCTGCACATTCACACGTCTGTGGGATACATGTGCAGCAGTACCAAGTTATAACTTAGCCTCAAATCACTGCATAAGACTTTTTTCTTCCACATTCTGGAACTCAAATTACCAGAGGCTAATTCTACTCACGATTTTTTAATATCACTTTGAACTCTTCTACTATTTGAGCTGTGAAAACAGGAGGAAGGAAATGCCTTTATTCTGTGCTCAAAATGGATGGACAAAGGGATCAGCTCCTCCAAGTGTTCTTTTAACTCTTTCAGGGGACAAGAGGTGGCCAAAGGCTGAATGTGGGACAATGCAGGCAATGAAGTGTGAGGCAGGCAGAGATTAATAATTCCTATGTTTTAACAGCTGTGTAATTAGCACTGCTGCTCAGCTTTAGGAAGACTTGATTTTTCATTGCTTTTTCCCATGGGTTGCAAATTCCCATTTGCCAGTGCACCACTGGCAAGCTGGACATGGATGCTCTGCATGATGCTATGTGGAGGAGAGGATTTTGCTGAAAGGGGCAGGGGGCTGAAAGCTTCACCTCACCACAGACTCAGCCCCTTTTGCTTTAATAACATTACAAAACCCAAATCCAAGCCTGCACCCAAAGCAAGACAGAGGGTGAGCCCAGCAGAACCAGTGGCTCAAGGAGACAGCCCCAGGAATGGGGCTTGACCCCGTGCATTGCCAGGGAAACCTTGGAAGCATCTCAACAGCCAGAAAACTGGAGCCGGCTGCGAGTCAGGAGCACAACGGGGTGCATGGAGGGAATGGGGCAGATTATCTCCAGGCAGCCGTCTGGCAATGCCCACTCCTGGCAGCCCCAGCTCGCTGGCAGGATAATGGCACAGAACAGAGCCCTATGCAGGGGTTGCACCACTATCCCCCTGGGATAGGGCCCAGGCTGGTGGGAAGCAAAAAGGAAGGCTGCTCATCTGTAGGTTGGGGCACGGTTGCTACCCTCACCCCAACAGACCTGTGCCTCTGGAGACTACAGGTCAAGTCCCAAAATGCTTATGGAAGTGCTTAAATAAAAAGAGATCTTAAGAATGTGTTTAATTTGTGAAGCTTTGAGATTGTCTGCACTCGGGATCCCCCAGGGAATCTTACTGCACTCCCCCCACCCAAAAAAAGCTGAGATCTGTGGCACATTTATGATGGAGGAAGAAGGGGGAGAGCAGCAGGCAGTGAGCAACTCCCTGCACAAGGGTGCTCCTTTCCCAGCAGGGTTACCCAGCACAAAACGCCCAGAGGTATCTGTAAGGATGCTGTCCCCACCGGCCAGAAGCACAAGGACGTATCAGCCTGCCTCAACTTGGCCCTTCTGTAGCCCCCTGAGCCCCGCCAGGGCTGGGGTGCCAGGAGCAGTCCCTCAGTGCCTGGCAGCCCGCCGGGGAGGGGGCTGGCTGCCCGCCCGCCTGGCAGCATCCTTCCCTAGGTAACCTCCCCACCTATTAGTGGCACATTTGTTTCCCTGCGTTTCCTTAGAGCTGTCACGAGCCACACTGACTCTTTGTTCCCGGGGGCTGCAGAGAGGCCTCCCTTCCCCTTCCCCCCAGCTGGTGCGGGGAGGGGGGGTGTCTTGCAGCATACAGACCCCACAGCTCCACCCTCCCCCCAGCTACAGGGGTAAACACGCTGCCCCTCCTCATTGGTATTCGGGGGGACACATCCCAGCCTGCCCCCCCCCCCCAGCCCTGCTCTGTCCCCAACAGAAGGAGCTTTGTTGGGGAGCATGATGGGGTACTGCACCCGGAGTCCAAAACGTGGGCATGGTGACAGCGGGGACACTTGGCCATCACCCGGCAAGGGGGGGGGGATGCTGCTAGAGGGGGAGTTGGGATGAAATGAGGGATGCTGGGGATGGGGAAGCGGGAAGGTTTGCTCCAGGAAAGCTGCTCTCTGCTCTGACCTTGGCAGTTTGCTCTTGGACTGCAGACCTCTGCACAGAACATCAGCACATACACAACTGTGTAAAGAGCAAAGGGGCACACGCCCAGGGAGCCAAAGCAAGCCTGTTCCAGCACGAGAAGATGAAAACACAATGCTGTGCCCACAGGCCCCTTCCCAGGCAGCGGCTGCAGGCTCCTGGGCACTTGCCGAGCTCCAGAAGCAGCACAAAACATTGCTGGAGGGAGTGAACCTCAACCAAAGACCCAACAGGAGTGACTGTGGGAGGTGGGGGCGGGTGTCTGGCACAGGAGAGCCAGGGCACAGCTAGAGCCAGCCCACCACAGTGACAGCACTTCCAGGGAGCCAACCAGCAGGCAAGCACCAAATATCCCCCACCAAATTGAAAATGGGGCTCAGGCAAGTCCTCCCCACTGTGAGGGAGCAAAGCTGTGGCACATGCATTCCCCAGAGAGTGTCTCCACCTGACACCCACACCTCCCACCTGGCACCAGCACGACTACCCACTCTGAGGGCACGGGACTGCTTCTTTATCCAGCTATCACCAAGCACACATTTTTTTCTCCATCTCTGCCTTCCCTATCTGGAGGTTTTCCTGGTGCAGCCCGAAGAGGAATGGTCACTAGTACAGTCTCGCAAGCAACACCTCCCACGCACAGCCAGCCCCATCCGAGCAGGGCCTGTTTTGTTATTCTTTTCTCTGACAGCTCCTTTTTCACTTGTCACCCTGTTTTGCTACTACTCAGCTCACAGCTTCCTCTGGCGTGGTTGTGATCCTCTCCTTGAAGGATGTCATTTGCATTTTCTCAAGTTATTTAACAGCCCTCCATTTTTCTCTGCCTGTTTTTCTAAAGGCAATTAGGGCTGGGTTTAGCCAAATGCAGGGGTGGTGCGAGGAACCAGCCCCAGGGCTCGCCATACTATCATCTCTCCTAACCAGACAGCACATCCAGCTGTGGTGCTCTCTGCCACTCAGCTCAAAACTCCCAGATCTGTAAATACCCCTGGGTCCACAGTGGGTCTGGACCAGCCCCTAGTCCCTCTGGCAGCTCCCAGAGGCAGTCATAGAGCATCACTATTCCTCTGCAGGCTCTGGCTGTGAGAGAAGAGTCTCACAGGAGCATGACAATCCCCCCAGCTCCTACAACATTTCACATGTCCCCGGCTCAGAAAGTCACCAGCCCTGATTGAGATGTTAATGCTGTTTCCAGGGAGCCCCTGCCCTTACAGACTGAGAGCAGCATGGCAGGCCTTCCCCCTGGGCTTGGCTGCCAGCTAAGATGTGGCACCATCTCCTTCACCATTTTTGCTGGCATGGGTCCGACAGAAACTGACAGTCTGTGGCCCATGTCCTAAATCTCCCTCCTTCTGGAGACAAGACTTTTTTTCCCCTACTCTGCTCACTCTCTCTCTCTCAGCTCCCACTCTGCCTGAGCAAGGAACAGCTACTGCAGCTTTTGTTGAGGGAAACCACTGGGCAGCCGCTCCCATGGGGATGCATCTGTCTGGGATGGTGACTCCCCTGCAGGAGCAACTCCCCAGAGCTCCTCACAGCCAAGCACCCACTGCTCCTCTCCTCCCTCGCATCAGCTCGGCTTCCCTTGGAGAGAACTATTTATTTATAGCCATCCTGGCTGCCTTTAGCACATTTCAACAGCCCACGTCTTTGCCTCCCTGATGATGCGCCCGCAGCATTTCTGTCCTCACCCTGCTGCTACAGCCATTCCAGACTCCTCTCTCCTCCTCGCATCCCCCATCCAGAACCCCCAATGGGAACAGAAACAGCTTAGAAACAGCTTCAGGAGGAGGTTTTAAGGGGAGGTGAGCAGAGAAGCGAGAGTGCTACAAAACTCCTTTCTATCCTTCCCGTGCACTCTTTCCAAGGAAGCAGATAGAAACTCTGCTTGCTTTTCCTGTTGGGGGCTGTTGGGAAACAAAAAAACCCATCTCCTGCCAGCTTGGGAGAGATGGTGAAGGAGCATCCTCTTGGCTCCTGGCTGCATCAGGGCTGTACTGGAGCAGCACTGCTAAGCCAAAAAGTGCATGGCTGTGGCACACTGGGGGCCAACACTGGGCACTGCAATAGAAGAGGTCACTTTCTTGCCTGGGTAATCCTCCCTGGAAGGAAAGATCCATCTTTTTATCAGCTCTCCACTTCACAGGAGATACGCTCTTCCCCAGTGAGCTGCTGAGGGACCCTGGCTTTCCCCCCTGAGCCCACAAAGCTTTGTTCTTCTGTCCAGTGCTGACAGTTTAATTAAACCCAGTTTGAGAATCGGTCACTGAGGTCAGGCGCTCTCCAGCGAAACCTCAGCTCAGCACCATTTCCAGCCACCAGGACTGCTTAATGAGTTATCCGCTCATTGAGGGGGACATAAATAAAGGAGGCCATGCAGGGAGGCCCCCTGCCTCCTGGCCCCACTGCCAAGGACAACCCCACCCCCCCCCACATACACACACACAATCTCAGACTGAAGTGGGCTCTGGGCAGGCGTCAGCTCAATATTCCCAAATTCCAAGGGGAAAACATTCCTCTCCAGGCATCTCACCTCCCCCATGCCCTCATTTGAGGTTTGCTTTCTGTTGGCCCTTTCCTGCCATTCCGCAGTTTATTTAAACTCTGACAGATCAGGTTTAACTCCAACCCTTTCCACTATCCCGATGCACAAATGCTCTTTAAACCAAGTTCCATGTAAGCAATTGTAGCTCGAGCCAGGCTGGGAGACCACTAAGTACCACCAATGTGGATTAGGCTCTGACACTCAGGAAGTGGACAAAGAGCTCTCCATCTCAACCTGAACCTGAGGGACTCCTCTTGTGCGCCTGAAAAATTTTCATCAGGTTCAGTGGGAAAGGGACAGTGGGAAACTGCTCTACGGGCATCACATACCCCTAATTCAACAGGCTTCCCTTCATCTTCTGTGTTACTGATGTGCTGAAAAGGATTCATCAAGATTGTGTCTAGAAAAGGCTGGAGCACCCAGGCCAGCACCCAAAGGCCCATCTAAGAGCCCCAGCAGCTCCTGCAATCCAGCCCTGGCTTTCTGCTTCAGCTGCCACCAGACAGCCTCAGTTCCCAACTAAACAGATCTCAGCCTGACTCATTCAGTCAGTTTTTGCTAGTTCAAGACCTCCCAATACAATGGTGTGAGGACATGAGGTCCTAGCAAGGACTCCAGAACTAGAGGAGAATGCCATGGGTGGCTGCAGTCAGCATGTCAAGGGGAAGCCTGCTTGCTGGAAGTGATCTGGAGATCAGGATTTTCAAGAAAATGGTGCTGGTAAGAGCCTTCTTTTCCTAGACGAGCACAGGTCCCAGCCTGTTTCTGGGCAGGGAGGGGGTCCTGAACAGTGAGGCCACCCCAGATCCATTTCAGCAGTTAAACAAGTGCAAGGCCCAGTGGGAAGGCTCCAATTTCGTTCAAGGAGAGCTGATTTCAATTTAGCTTAAACCTGTTCCCCACTGACTCATACCCCTGTAGCCTGACCCAGGTTTGCAGCAATTTAAGAGTGTCCTTATGACCTCCCGCACTGGCTGGACTAGTACTGGTCCAGATCCCACCTCCTGCTCAGCTAGGATGTGTGTCTAGACAAGCCACCCAGGGTACCCCTGCCTGGCATCCCCCTGAAACATCCCAGAGCACTTCAGCAACTGGCAGCCTCAAGGAGAGGGAGCAGGAGGTCCTCTGTTGCACAAATGCAGAACTCGAGGATCTGCCAAGACACTGGCTCTTGATGTGCTCTCTGGGCAGATCCCAGCACTGCACCCATACCCTCATTAATGTGTAGGGTTATTGTGCTGCAGAGGAGGCTGGAGGGTGGCTCAGTGTGTCCCCTGTCCCCAGTCCCACTGCTCATCAAAGGGACCCTCTGCTCCAAGCATGCATCAAAGCTCCCCAAGACATGGCACCAGCTATAGTCGAGGAGCTGCAAAATCGGAGCCTATGCACACATCCCCAGATTGAACAAGAAAAGCTCCAGGTGCTGGTATCCAGGCATTTTGCCATGGCAGAAATGGCCAGAAAACAACTTCAAGACAGGGTGGGAGGGAAAAGGTTTGAAATAACCACCACATTGCAGTAAGCAGTTAAACAGCAGGAAGGGGCTGATATGCACCTGAACATGAGGTGGCTGCAAGGAGCATCTTGCACAGCCCTTTTAAGCCCTCAGTGGTATGTACAGCCCCGGCACACCGTGGCATAGTCCTGGCTCCACATGAGCCTGGAGGCTGTGTAGGAGACACACACACTGCTCTTCTGCATCTCCACAATGAATTGTCAGCGTTTGCTTGTTGAGAAAGCCTGGTATTAAAATCTAGAGAAGATTAAAAAGGAAACATTTGTAATACTTGTTAAATTATTCTCTTGCCTGTGTTTCTGTTATGCAATGGGTGGCTGGAGGAGGATGGGCCCTTGCTGGCGCCAGGATATGGCACAGCTGAGCTCAACAAATGCCATTTGATAATTAATTGAACGCCTGTGCTATCAGCTGCCATTACCTAGGCCCATCCTTGGCGCCTGTCCACCACTTCACACATCCCATGCTGGCAACCCACACAGCGTTTTAACCCTTCATTACACGCCTCAGGCTGGACTCTGGGACTGACTCCCTGGCACTGTTGGAAGAAAACGGCTCAGCCACAGCCTGACTGCACAGGCAGGGTTGCCCGGCCCCAACATGGCCATGCCTGCCCTGGGAATGTCTCAGCACATTTAGTTATTTCATCCATTCCTGCCTTGTCTCAGCAGGGACCTGGCATCCTCATGTCACAGCTGATCAATGGAGATAGAAGATGCAGCAAGCAGAAAGCTTGTGTCCTGGCAACTACCACCCCAATCCACAGGGTATAAGCTGCTTCTCTGAGTGATGGAGAGCACCCAGCCCCAGTCTGGCACGCACCCTCTCCTCCTCACAGCACCCTTCCCAATGTATGTGGTGCCTGACATAGCTGAGAGCCTGTAAACACTTTGTTCGAACAATGCTGGCACTGCTGAAAGCACCATTGCCTGAGCAAAACAGCCCCAGGCAAGGGAAACCCAATATGGAACAGAGAGTATTTATTGAAACCCCAGCAGCCCTCCCCAAGCAGCCTGCTGCTGCACAGAGGAAGGAGAAGCAGAGAGACCTGTGGAGCAGGGGCTTGCACAGCAAGAGACAGTCCCTAGAGCTGTTTCTGGAAGTGCAGGGGGACAGGCAGGGATGGGGACAGGCAGAGCAATGCGAGGAGCGGGCAGTAGGCATGAAGGGCTGGATCTGCCCCAGGCAGAGCTTCCCCTTCCTTCTCCACACACTGACAGAATGGCAGCTCTTGAGCAGGGCTGTGGGGCTCTCTGTGCCCCATGGAGTTCTCTGGGCAGAATGTGACCCCGTTAGGGATACCCTCTTTCATCCTCCTTTCATGAGAACCTGGGCTAGTGTGTAAGGGAGCCCCATTCCTTGATTCACACCTGGGGAGGAGGCTGAGGAGCTCACAGCACCTCTCCACCTGACACTCTGCAGGCACAGCTCAGCTCTGTGATGCCAGATCCAGCCCAGACTGCCAGCACCTCATCCCATATTCCTATGTGTTACAAGGACACCCTTAACACTGCCAGTCTCACGTCTTCTGCAAGTCACAGCCCATTTCCCACCTTGCTGCATGCTTGGGTCACACAGAAACAGGGGGCATTCTCCTGCTGTGCTGAGCCTTCATTGAGACAACACACCAGTAACCACCAGCACAACTCCCCCAGGAGCAGCAGCCTCCTCAGACATGAGTACCCACCCCTCCAAACCCTGTGGCAGTCCCCCAAGTGAGCCCACACCACTGCTGGGCAGGGGAGTCCTGTGGGCACAGAAGGCACTTACAGCCGTGACAGCGCCTGGTTGTTCTGGAAGAGAAGTTCAGGCAGGGTGTGCAGCTGGTTGCGATTCAGCCGTCTGCAGGGAAAGAAGAAAAGAGTCAGGGTTTGGGGTACAAAGCAATGACACTGTCTGCAGCCCAGCTGGATCCATCAGGCAGAGCTGGGTCCTTTGGCTTGCACAGAGAGGCCAATAGAGCAGAGCATCCCACCTGGCAAGGACACCCCCATGCTGCTCACCACAGTCCTAGGCAGGGACAACCAACGGGGCACTAACAGACCTACTCACAGTGTTGTAATTACATGCAGAGAGGACTCCAAGCTGTTAACTGCTGACTGCTGCTTAACTGCACTCTTAACCTGCTGCTCGCTCAGCTCCTCATATTTGCTAGAGCAGCTTGGGATTTTCAAACTGCTGAGCTATTTTACTGAGTACTGGACCAGAACTTACAGCTCCCTTGCTAACACACAGGACACGGCTGATACAGCAAAAGTCATTTGTGTTCAACCTGCTCCTGACTTCAAAAGCACCAGAAAGGACTCTTAATATCGGTGGAAACAGATAGGTGTGCTTCCCAAACTGTAAAATACCACTGCCATGCAGAAGAGAAGCTGTTTGAAGTCAGGCTGCACCAATACATTAGGGTTTAAAGAAAAAAGTAAAGGATGCTCTCCAACTAAATCCAGCAGCCCCTCACGAGCCTCCATCCATGACCAGATACTCACAGCCGCTCAAGCTCCTTCATATCATCAAATGCCCCACGCTCCACCATGCTGATCTGGTTTTCCATCAGCTGCCTGCAGAGAGAAGGAATCAGCTTTCTGGAAAAGTGGTCCCAAGTGCCCCCATTACTTCTTTTGACCCAGGGCCCCTCAACACAACCCATACTCTTCCCACTCTCTCCCAGCTGAAAATCCACCATGTTCAGCCTAACACAACACTTCCCAGCCCTTCTGGCAGAAGCCCACAGAAAGAGGTTGAGCAACTCCAACAGCCCTAGGAGAGGCCAAAAACCAAGCACAATATCCACCGAGGGCGGGGGTGGGTTGAGGTAGTGGGGGGTAGGGGGGGGCGGGGTGCAGCTGGCCCCTCATCAGGAACTCACAGGACACGGAGCTGCTTCAGCCCAGCAAAGTCATTCTTGTTGATTCGTGTTATGTTGTTGCCATTGAGCTCCCTGCAGAGAGAAGAAGAAATTAAAATGGCAGTACTCCCCAGTACCTCCCCAAAAACTGCAAGCAGGGTTCAAAGGACAGTAAGGGGCTACTGCAATTCTATGGCCCCTCACCAGGAATGACCCCTGGCTCCAGAGAGGACCCTCATCCTCAATGAGCAGCAGTGCTGGGCACACAGAAGTCTGGCTGGCTGTGGCTGTGTAAGCTGGCATCTTTCATGGACCATAAGGCAACAAGGAGCAGGGGCTGTCGAGCTCCTCCCTGTTCCCATTACAGATGCCTCACCTGGGATGGATGTCACCCCGTTCTGCAAATGCAGCTAACTAACTCCTGGTAGGGTCATCCCCAACACACAGAGTTGTTTAGAGAAGGCGAGGGTAACAAGAAACAAACAAAAGTCCCCAGAACAGCAGGATCCCTCCAAATACCCAGCAGCAGGACACTTACATGTGTGACATTTACATAATAATGGCTCCTACCATTATCCTTGCATCACAACCGGTTCAGTGCACAGCCATTTCACACCCTCTACCTGGAGAATAAGCCACACTCAGGTTTCATCTGACAAGAGAAGTTTGCACAGAACAAGCTGCTTTGTGGCATCCTCTCTCATTTAAAAGCCCTGGGTGAGCACAGGGATAGGGAATGCAGCCAGAAAAGCCTTGCTGCCCCTCCTTGCCCATTTTGCTGGTGGAAATAAATGGTACCTACACCCACCCCATGGCCTCGGTCCTACCCAGGCTCTGCTGAGCACCAGGAAAACATGTGTCTCACTGCTGGACACACACATGGCAGGGTATCTGCTCCCAGCCTGCTGGCTACACTTTCCCCAGCTCCCCTCAGCCATGCTCTCCAGCACGCTCCTGCTAGGATTATCCTCCTTTAAAATACGTCAAGCCAGAAGCTGCAGAGATTTGCACCTCACAGTCAGCTTTGCAGTGCCTTTCTGCATTACAGGATGTGATTACTGTAGAAAAAGCACGACCATCAGCGCTGGGACCCACAGTCTGCAGAGCTGAGGATCTCTGTGCAGCCCCCTATTGCAGGAGACAGTCACCTCAACTGGCATCCCGAAGCATGGCAGCGTTTGATTCTTGCCTAAGGTGAAACTGCCCAAGGCATGTGCTGGGGATGGAGGATGCCTACTCGAAGGCAGAGTAATCAAGAGGAAAGCAAATAAATTACAGGAGGAGAAGTGAGTCAAGGATGATGAAGGATGAACTGCTGGAGCCAGGGAAGGAAAGAGACAGGAGAGTGTCACTATGAGCAGGTTGGGCGCTTGGGGAGCACCGCGGGGGTGGGGGTGTGTGTGTGTCTGTAACTTGCTGAGCCCTGACAGCGGGACCAGGGAGCAGTAATGCCTCATGTCCCAGGACTGGCTGAATACACAGTCCATCATTCCCACCCAGAGCCAAAGCTTCCCTCCACCGTGTTCTGCAGCCGTGCGAGGGGCCAAGGTCAGCGGCGGGCTGGCCTCGGGGCGGCCGAGCAGCGTGTAGGGCCATCGGGTGCAGCCAGCGCAGCCGCGCACCCCGGGGTGCTGTCATTGTCCTGCTGAAACGGCTGATAATGGCTAATGAGTTCCAGCTCGCCATTATAGCCTCGTAATTACAGCGCTATTCAGCTCCGCGATTGCCGGGCTCCTGCCATTATCCAGCCGTGTGTGCCTGTGTTGGGAAGGAGGTTGGGAGAGCACCGTTACTAGGACACAGATGAATGCAAGCGGGAATGAATAGAGGTTCCTCAGCCCCAGTGATTAAACTGAAACCCACACTTGGGCTCTGCAGCCCCACCACTCCCGCGACTTCCAGTACGACCAGCACGCAGAGAGAGAGCACAGCAGGCTGCCGGGGGTGGGCCTCCAAATCAGAAGGACCTGATCCTCTCAGTGGGACCAAAAGCCATGGCCAGTCAGGCTGTAAATCCCAGGCACGAAGCTCTGGGCTGTGTCACACGTTTTAGGGACATTTGTCACCACAAATCGGGTCGTTTGGTATGTGCAGTTGTGTGCCTACCTCCTGATGGACCACAGCCCTGGAGTCAGCTAAGGGCAGGGAGGAATCACAGTTTCAGGAGTGGTTTTCTCCAAATATCCTCAAGGTTCCTTGGCAAAGAAGATTGCCTGGAAGATCCCCAGGACCACGCTGGAGACCAAGCTGGAGGTAACGGCACCCATTCGAGCTCCTAACATTCCTCCGGTTGTGTAGCCAGAGTACAATTCCAGTACAACGTGTGACTGGAAGTTGAGACATCTCCAGTACTGCAGAGGCATAGAGCAGAGAAAACCTGGAAAGCCAGGACTTACACCTCAGCCTGCAAAGCCCAAGGTGGTGCTGTCCTCAGAGCACCAGCATCCCAGAGCCTTAGCCAGAGGCAGAGCACAGGCAAAGCAGCATGGAAACGTGAAGAAACACCAAAGAGCCATGGAAGCCATGGACTAGACATGGCCAGTCCCTTCACATGCCAAAACCAGGCTCTTCCCTCTTCCCAAGGCTTCTGCTGGGACAGTGCAGCCCGAAGACTGTAGCACTGGAAGGCACCGGCAGGACCAGCTACCCTGAGGTCTGCTGCCGACACAGCCCACCCCAGCCCCTGCTCCCTGCATGTTTGCTGAGCATCCTCGGGGAACTTCAGCAGTGGGGACTGGTGGCAATTGCCAGGTGGGGCTGTGTCTCAGGGCCCCTCGACAATCCTCCTCCCTCAAGAATTGGCTCTGTGTGCTCCCTGACAACTGCTCCCAGCATACTTACATGCCTTTGTTCAGGTAAATGATGGCCTTTGCAACCAAGGTGGGAATGAACAGCAGGTAAAGCTTATTTTTAAGGACACCGAGGCAACACTGCCATTTAATTTCATGACATTTTTTCCCCTCTGAACCCCCTTCGGTTCCTCATGGAGATAAATTACAGTCTGCAGTGCCCAGAAAGCCAGATCCCTGCTGCTCAGCTGCTCACCCACTGCCTCCATGCCCTTTCCTAGTGAAGCAAAACACTCTGTCCTGCTCCACATAGAGCTTCAGTAAGGACTGATGTGTCTGGGGAACTGCCCAGCAGATTGGTTGTATTTTTGGACTGTGACTTGAAAGCAGAAACACAGGGCATGCTCTTTCCTTGCTAATTCAAAGGATTTAACACCAGAAAGTGTCCTCAAGTTCATTCAGGCTGCCTTCCTCTACACCCCCAGCACACCGAATCTCACACTGCTGAAGGAGAGGCAGCAAATTTTCATTTGCAACCCTCAAGTTTCAGAACCCCACCTCCCATTTCTCCCTGGGAAGAGGAAAGTCATTAAAACAATCAGTCCCTTTGCTGCATTGCTTGTGGATCATCCCACTCCCAGATGGGATGTCTGTGCTGCAGCAGGGTTCGTTAGACTGGATTTGCATAGTCTGGGTTTATATTTGGTTTCTAGCTTTGGATGGTTTATCCATTCCCAGGGGGTCAGATGTGTCTTTTCCCTTTGCAGGGTTTGGAGCTACACTAACTCAGTAACAACCTCAGAGAGCACAAATGCTGAGAGTTAATTTATTAAATACAGCCAACATGAATGATATTTCCCTGGGCACTGATTTATCAGGAGCGGGAAGGAGCAGACAGCACAATCCCACTATCCCTACTCCATTGCAAAGCATCAGCTATTCAGCACACATGTGACTCTTGTCCTTGTGGCTCAGTTCAGCTCTGCTCTCCTGCTGAGGCAGAAATCCTAACTGCTCTGCTCCCCGGAATCCTGCTTTTAGGAATGCAGAGGGAAAAGTGTGAGATGAATTCCAGCGTTTGCATCCACCAGCGGCAAAATGCCCATTAGAGCCAGCACAGAGCAAGTGCCCACAGCTCTGGGCAGTGACTGCAGGGGCTGGTGGAGATGGAGCTGTGCTCCTGTGGTGCCTGGTGGGGTTGGTGGTACTGGGACATGAGATGTGTCCCTCCCTCGATGGTCTTCACTGATCTGCCATTCCTACCCTTGCTTCAGAGCACTGACCCCCAAAGGCATGGATCCCCTCCCATCAGCTCCACAGCCCTCATCCCAGAGCCCTGACCCCAGCTGGAGCCGGCAGTGCCAGATAATAATCAGAGAAATGAAGGCTGGAAGGTCACACACCCCACAGCAGTACCTCTGCCACTCTCCATCAATCCAGGCAGATGCACGCACTGCTCCTTCAAGGACAGGGACTGACATTACCCTGTGCCTTATTTCAGCACCTCACTGCTCCTGCCTCCAGGACCATTAACAAAACTCTGACCTGAACCCCTCCCACAGCAGATGAACCCCATCTCTGCCTGCCCAGGCCACCACGGTGCCGAGATCTGGCTGCTCTCTTGCCCGTGCAGGCGTCTTTTCCCAGCCCACTTCCCCGCAGCAATCCCCCAGCCCCAAGGGCACAGCTCTCCCTCAGGGCCTCTCTGACTTGCAGGGGAGGGGCAGGACCCGCTCTGTTTGTGTTCCCATTCCACATCTGTGCTGTTGGTGATTCCCTCCCACCAAACACTTTCCTCGAGTCCCCAGGCAACAACTTCCTTTCTGTCAGCTCATTCCTCCCATTCAACAAGCCCACTCTGAAATCTCAGCCCATTCGCCAGCCCTCTTGCCTCTCTCCCAGTCTGGTGGCATCTGCAACTGTCATTAGCAGCTCGTGTCCCATCACACAGACTGCTAATGGAAACACAGATGAGGCTTAGACTCCAGACTGACCCCTGTGCTCAGCACTGGGGGACAGAGCAGCTGCAACCTTTCATCCTACACTTTTTACTGCCTTTTTCAAGTCTTCTCAAGATTTCACCCGGCTGCTTGAATGCAACTTAGCCCCAGAACAGGCTCACTGTGCCGCTCAAACGAGGAAATGTGGGGCAGAGTCTCTTCCCAGTCCTGGGAGAGCTGGTCCCCTCCAGCACCAGCACCACATTCACCAGCTCTCTGGAGCCCATATGACCATGGCTGGATGCTAATTCCAACCCCTCTAAGATACCAGGGAATTACAGGGTGTTGCTGCCCACTGCCACACATGGCCTGGGCTGACAAAGCTGCACAAGGGGCTCAGCACCTTCTTTTCCATGCCATCCCTGTTCTGACCAGACACCTCAAGAAGAGCAAAGGTGGCCAAGGGATACGTGGATCCCCCTAGGGGTGTCACTCACAGGGTGAACGCTTTGCCAGCACCACCTCTACCAGCTGCCTGCAGGCGCCCAACAAGCAGAGCCAAGAGCGGCTGTGTGCTGTTTGGGCTCATCTCGGACCCACTGCCCTCAGCCAAATGGGAACCCAGCCCCAAGCACAGCGATGCCCCCAGAGCACAGGAGGCTCTGTAGGCTTTTACAAGGTACTACCGAAGGTTAGCATCACCACAGATCTTTAAGCATTACAAACAGCATCGATCATGCTAGTAACAGTGAGGATCCGGGATGGCTTTCTGTTCTCCTAACTTCTCTCTGGGGTTTTCATGCCACAGCCATTAGCTGCTCGCAATCAGGGAATGCTTTATACTCACAAAGCATTGTGGTGTACCACCTTCAGGCTAAAAATAAATAAATAACCTCCCTGAACCCCAGCAGGAGAGAGGAAAGGCAGCAGGGCATTTCTGTTTCACGAATGTGGAAACTGACACTCAGCCAAGAGAACAGATTTTCCTGGATACCCACAAAATTTGGCTTTTTGTGCTGTGCTGAGTAGCCTGGTGAGGAGCTGCTCTGTAGCTCCTCTGCTTCCCAGGGCAGGGGAGGCTGCCCAGCCCTCAGGCTTCATCTGGCCTCTCATCAGATTGAGTTCCACTTTCCATCTCCCCCTGCAAAACCTCTTTGGCTTATCCCTCCTGGATCCCCTGCTCACACCAGGGATGAGAGGACAAGTGCACCTGAACTGCTCAGTTATAGGTGCCTACTCAATCCCATACCAGATAGCTCTCCTGGAGCTTCCCATCTGAGGGGTAGGGCTTCCTCCAGCCAAGAAATATGCAGGGCCAGGAGCTTGCATCTCTCTTACTCTTGGTGCCCAGGGCTGCTCCTTGGCTGCATTGCTTTAAAAATTAATCTTCCCTTTTTTTCTGATCTTCCTCCTCTAGCAGCCTCTCTCCCCCATAGGACACTTGCCTCTGCTATTTTGAGCAGCAAGTGCATCCAAAATGCATGCTGGGGAAGCAGACAATCAGCACAGCCTCAGAGCCTCAGTGTAGCAGGGAGGTCTGAGATGATTCCTGAAGGGACAGCCTTGGGCCAACCCCACACCAACACCATGGAGAGGTCCCCTCATCCCACCTCACTTCCTTCTCACTTCCAGTAGTGTCACAACCCCAAGGGCCTGGCTGTCCTTATTGCTCACATTGCTAATTGGCATCCTGGTGCTGTACAGGAGGAAAACCTCTGCTCCTGTCACCACTCCTACCACTGCCATCCCCGGCTGTCCCTTGAGAGGGGACAGGGGCCAGCTGCCAGAGCTGGCCTTGGAGCTACTTGCACTGGAAGCATGCCAGGGAGCAGTGATCTGGGTCTGACATCCCCTGGGATGAGGCCAGTTGCTAACACACAACTGTGTTTTTTACTGCTTTTCAGCAAAACACGCGCAGAAACATCTCCTTGCCTCTCAGGTTTTAAGAAAGGTTATTTCAGTAGCCATAAAGACCAAGAGGATGCATCCCCAGAACTAAATACCTCTGGAGTGGGCAGGGAACCATGAAGGACTCAGAAGCAAGACAAAGACAGGTTCCTTTGGTTGCCCACATGCATGTCCTGCTCCAGTACTCTCCTCCACCAGTCTGCCAGAGAGCAAATCAGAGCAAGGATACAGGAAAAGCCCCTCTTCAGTGGGAGTTATGTGCACCTTTCCCTGGACGGGACATGCTTTCCCTGCCTACAACTTCCTGGTGGTACTCCAAATTCCTTCTGTTCCTCCAGGCTGCAGGTTCTACTGCCCTGTGGGTCTCTCATGCCTCTTTTGCCATTTATAGCTGCCTCACTCTTCCGCTAGCCAGAGTTTTGATAGGAAACAATGAAGTAGGGAAGAGTGAAACTCAAAGCAAATGCACATCCTGTTAGGAGTCCATCTCTCCTGGGCTGTAACTGGATTGTTTCTGTGTGTGCTGCCCTGCACTGGCACCGTGGCCACCATGACCAGCCCACCCTGAGGCTGTAGGCTCTGGACACGGCAGGAACAGCATTTGAAGGTGCACGTGAGACACCCACAATTAAAGCTGGAAACAATTTCCTTTCCTTGCTCCCACCTCAGCAGCAAGGAATTGATGTTAGCACAATGCATCACTCTGGAGGACCAAAGTGGCAGCACATTTAAGGCAAAAATATCTGTTTTAAAGGATGCAATAAAACAGAGCCAGAGAAGGGTTTATAGGGAAGCAATTGCTGTGTGGGGTGAGAAGTGGCCACCAGAGGCCAATCTGCCTGGCTTTATTGCCTGTTACTGGTGACTTTTCCCAACCAGGGGACAATAGATCCTCCACTATCAGCCTCCACTTCAGTCAATACAAACACGACATAGTTTTTTAAACTAATATTTTTCCAGCATGCAATTCCATAGAGAGTGAGAACGCAGCGTTACCATGGCAATATATAGACAGCATCTGCCTTGGACGTAGCTGAAGGGAGAAATTGGAATAGAATTGCAAATTTCCTCTGTCCAGGAAGGCTCCCAAGGAAGCCACTGCAGTGGGCTGGGCAGGCTACCTTCCCAAGTCAGCCTGCATCCTCCCAGTGCCCAGAACTGGCTCTCCTGAGAGCTGAGGGCTGCAGGACCAGCCAAACACTGCCCTGGCTGGACAAAGGTCTTGCATCCTGCTCCAGGGTCCTGAAGAGCCTGCGGAGATCTGCTGCAACCACACTGCTCACTGAGAACTTGTCCAGGCACCTCAGGGAAGGGAGAGGTTGACTTCCTCAAGGTGCTTCCTAAGAACGAGCATTGCCCAAAGCCCCTGAAAGGAGAAGCAGCCTGCTGCTGCGATATGCCAGCCTGGCTGCTGCAAGATTATTTTGATGCAGGTGAATGGATTAAACATGCTTGCTGCTGGAATTTTGGCAGGGGATGGTTGGGCAGTATGCAGGAGTACTTCAGGTGCAGCTGCTCTGGCATGGTGCTCCCACACCCAAAGGCTGTAGCTCAGCACCCCTTCCCTCCACCAACGCAGACAGAGGGATGGCAGGCTTGCTACAGACTGTTCCCAAACCCCAAAGTTTGGGAACAAGGCAAACAGAAGCCTCAATAAATGCTAAGGCCAGGGACCCTGGAAAGGAACAGACAGAGCCAAGAGGGGTGCAGTGATGGGGACCCCCAAACCCAGCTCTGCTGCCTTCCGTGAGGGGAAGGACACAGCACAACCCACAGCAAGACAGGGAACGTTCAGCTCATTGGAGAGGAGGCAAAAGGGGCAAGTGGGGCGATTCTCAGCTGTTAGCCAAAAAATTCAATAGCAGGAGACAGTGCAATGCCGTCACAGTCAATTCATCCCCTGCAAGCAAAGAGCTGGGCTGGAAGCTGCCATTTAACAGTGGCAAATTTGCACTGATCCTGCTGGCTTGGGGAGAGCTGTCCACCTCCTCAACAGGGCAGTCAGCTCTTCAGAGACACTTTCAAAGGAAGAAAGAAAAGCAAGCAAATGGGGAAGGGCACCATGACCTTCTCCCACAACTCTCCTCTGGTGGCTGAAGCCTGAGGGACTCCTGGAAGCAGATAACACTAGTGCTGGAGGCTTATCACCCCATCACGCCTACAAAGACTTCAGCCCTCTGTTGTGCTTGCCAAAGGTGTAGGCAGGAGCACAGGCATCTGTGCAAAGTGCCCAGAGACTTTGCTGCTTCCCACCTTACTCAGCCCTGATCCAGTCAGAGGGAAGGTACATAACCCCTATTTATGCTGGGTTGCAGACTAAAAGGCACTCAGGGAGTAATGTGCTGTGCCCTGGCACAAGGGAAGAGGGATCCTGTGTCCACCCCATGCAGTCATCATTCATGGTCCATCCTCTACACATCGCAGCCCTTACTCTCTAGCAACAGCATAGCACGCACAAGGAAGATATCACAGAGCAAACAGAAGCAGAAAACAAGACAATTTTTCCCCAGGCCATGATTCTCCAAAGTTGCAGTGACTGAAAGGCAAGTAATACCCTATTTTCAAAGGAAAAGGCTGTATTTCAAAAGTGACAGAGCACAAAACTCGTCACAGGATGCTGCTGACTGAGTCTCCACAATGGCAGTGCCAGTAGGTATGGCTGGAGCAGCAGTGCTGCCCTGTCTAGTAGCTCAACCATTCCACCATGGGGCTCAGCAAGGTGGGAGGCTGGAGAAAGCCTGGAGGTTCCAAACCCCACACTGGCATGCAACAGGCAAGAAATTCAACAGCAGGGACACCGCTGCTCACTGGCACTGGGGGATGTGTGGTGAGGTTGACATTGCTCATGCTGTGCATCACAGGGCTTGGGAAAAGAGGCACACAGCAAAGGGCACTGGTAAGAAGTTGACTTCCCCCAGAGAGCTTGAACCCTGGAGAGAGCAAGTCCTGAGCACAGACCCTGCTGCAGACTCGCCTGTGGCTGCCTGCTGACCGTGCTCCATCGAACACTGAGAAATTGGAGACTGCAAGGTTGCAGCCTGCTTGCAGGGAATTGAAACGCACTTACAAGCTGTTACAGCAGGATTTCACTGCTAGGAGATAGAGCTGCTCTGCACAGACACCCTCAAGCACCTGCATGGGTGTGCAAAACAGCAGGAAGTAGTTATCCAGCAGACAACACCCACGAGAGAGCAAGTATACCTAGCATAGCCCAGACAGAAGATCCAGCATCACCAGCTGCACTGAAATCCAGAAAACCCAATGCTGCTGAATGGCAACAGATATGCAGGGCCAGGTCAGTAGAGGCAGAACAGGAGACAGCAAGCAGCACCCACCACCAGAGCAGAAGAGATGCCCTGCCAGAACAGGAGACACCCAACAAGGGTGTCCTCCATTAGCTCCCTCCAGCATTGCTTTATTTGAGCAGTGCCGAGCACCTGCCCAGCAGGCAGAGGTGGGGACTTGATAACAGCACTCCCGCAGGAGCCTGCACCCAGGTGCATGGAGAGCTGATGCCAAGGACCCCATTAAGCTCTCCAAGAGGCACAAAGGACTAGTGCAGCCTCTGCATAAACCTCCACCCTGCCCTGAGCACAGCGGAAAGGGAGATCCTGTCTCAGATCTCATAAACTTGGTCTATGGGATGGCAAATCACAGCAGCGTGGCTGCCACACTGGGTAATAATCATTTGTATGAGGATAATTATGGTGGGAGGAAAGAAAACTCCTCTAAAGTGGTATCCTGCAGAGCTCTTGATGCTGCACGCTGGGCGCAGCCCTGGAAGCTGCCAGGCTGTCTGCAGTCCATGCATGCAGTCCTTGCCTGCAGAGTCTCTGCCCATCTGCAGGCAAAGGGCACAGGCACACTCCAGGAGCTGCAAACAGCACAGCACAGGTACAGGAGCACCGTACCTGGCTGTCCTAGAACATATCCTGCAGCTCTGCTGTCCAAGGAGACAGCAGCTCAACACGACCCTGCACTGTGAGGGGGATGTGGGAGCAGCCTGGCCCCAGGGCCAGACAGCTACTGTGCCAGTATGCTCTATTGTGGCTACCGGGATGGGGCACTTGCTGCTACTGAGTAGAGGGTGGGGACAGCCCTGCTCTCCTACCGGGATTGGGTTCCTGAGTGCCAGGAACCTGCTGCCAGCAGCAAGTTGGACACGTTCAGCTCACCCTGCTCTCCATGGGTGGGGGCCCCCCGCAGCCACAGAACCCCAGGCAGGCAGACCTGTTCAACCAGGCACAGCAGCAGAGGCCCGGCTCCTGCTGGGGGGAGCTCAGCAGGTAACACGGGACCCACACAGCCGGCTGGACCATGACTGTGAGAGAAAAGCCTCCCTTGGGGGGCCCAACTAAGAGAGCCAGGGACACCTCCCAGAACCCCTGAGGATGTGGCAAGGGATTTGATGAGCAGCGAGGTGTCGGCACAGGGCACTGGAGAGGATGGGATGAGCTGTCTGGCTCACGATGGGTGATCTGCACGGCTGAAGGTTGGTCACATCGTGGTGGGGTATCAAGAGGAGCTGGGGCAATGGGACCTGATCCTAACACGATGTGCAGCACTCCCAGAAGAGCTTTCTGGGGGAAAAGGGGTGCCCAGCACAGGTAGGGGCTTGGGGTGAGAGGAGTCCTCAGAGAACCCCTGTGGCTGTGTAGCTACCTGTGACAAGTCACCGGAGGAGTGGCCACACACCTGCCGGGGGTGCCATGGGGCTCACGGACCCACACGTGCAGTCCATTCTGGGCTGCCCCAGCGCAAATGCCCCCCCGGAGCAACCCACTCCCTCGGGTACTGCTCTAATTCCAACCCCGTTCCACATCCTTGCACAAAGACTGGCACATGCGGGTCCTTGCACATGCCGGACCCCTCGCACGACCCTCACACAGAGAAAGAGCTACACACACCCTGCTCTCCCCCTCGACGAGCTACTGCACCCTCCTCAGGAAGGGGAAGATGCACGTAAACTCACCTAAAAGGCCCTTACACAGGGATCCCCTGGACGGGAATTTACGGACGCACAACCCCCGGACGTAGCGGGACACCGCACATCACCCTCCCCACAAGGTTCTTGCACACGCACCTTCTGGGCTTCCGACCGTGGTCCCACGGGCATTTGCACACGTACTGCCCTTAACAGACACGGTGGGCACTTGCACACACCCCAAACAGGCTGCTTCACCCCCCGCCACCGGCAGCCTCCGCCACACGCATCCCCTGACGGGCTCCTGCACACACTCCTGACACGCTCCCGAGTGCGTTCCGCTCCCCCCGCGGGGCACTCGCTCCCCACGCGCTTTTGGACACACACCCTCGGACAAACCCCCGGCGCCCCGCCGGGCTCCCGCACCCTCGTCGCCGCACGCCCACCGGCGGCGGACAAAGCCCGGCGGTACTCACAGGCGCTCGGTGCCGCGGGGGATGCTCCGGGGCACGGCGCGCAGGGCCGAGCCGTGGCAGTCCACCGTGGTACCGCTGCAGGCGCACAGCGGCGGGCAGGCGGCGGCGCGGCCCCGGCACAGCGCGGCGCACGCCAGCAGCCAGGC
>CM031862.1:13787124-13863187 GCA_018697195.1 Certhia americana
CCCGGGGGTCGGGGCCGCCATGGCAGCGGGCAGGAGGGTCAGGCGGTGCGGCCGCTGCGCATCACCGGGGAGCGGAGCGGAGCGGGGCTGGGCTCGACGCGGCGCGGCTCGGCTGCGGGGCGAAAGCCCCGTCGGCGCACACCCGCCCACCCTCACTGCCGCCCCATCCCGCAGCCCAGGCTCAGCCCCCGCGCTGGCTCCTCCCTCCCGCCCTGCCCGCCCCGACGGGCCCCCCCTCCGCCACCACCCGCGCCCCTCCCCGCGCCCCCGGTGCCCGCCGCGGCGGAGGTAGCAGCGGTCCTGGCCGGGCAGGGTACGGGCATCCCGGTCGCCGGAGCCGTCGGGGCTCTGCACCGCCCCGACCGTGCAGGAAGGTGGGCTTCGGATCGGTTCCCCCACCCGGGACAGTGGGATGAGTTCGCGGAGCGCCCGACTTCTCCGGGCAGCGGCATCCCCGGGGAAAACAGTCTGCGAGCCAGGCGGCCGCAGGCAAAGCATTCCCGCCTGTCCTCGCGGGTGGCAAAAGCTTTCGCATCCCCTGCTGTACTTAAGGGAGCCTTGGCCGGTCTCCCACCCGGCAGTCTGAAACCTCATCTCGTCATCCACACAATCCAGGTAAAGCACGGGGACCTGGCAGCCCACGGGAACCACAGGACAGGCTGGCGCTTGTCAGCCGGGACGGTGCCTGGCCCGTGAGGGGGAATCCCGCGGCTCAGCACCCAGTGTGCAGAGGGGACTTGGGTGGCAGCTCTGCTTTGTGCTTTGTCCCACACACAAACAGTCTGTGATTGTGTCCTGACTGTGGCATTAGCTACTTTTCCATTCCAGAGGAGCATCTTTAAAAATAAAGTAACCAAAATGTCTTTTTGGCTAACCAAAGGGAAGAACAAGGCAAAATACACCTATTTCAATGCAAAATGAAGTGAAGCCAAGGAATCGTAAAAGTTTTGCCCTAAACAGTTGACGTCTCAAAACCACAAACATTGCAGTCATTTCATTGCCTTCCATTTTTTTCCCCTGAGATCTGCAAATGCAAGGCAGGAGGGTGTAACCAGGAGGGCAGGCCACCTGTTTTATTAAGGGCACCTGAAACACTTGTAACCCCATGGCTCAAAGTGCTGAGTGCTTAAAAAAACCCAACAGGTATTTTGATGTGCCCAACACAGCCCTGACTTCTGGTGACGACTGCTACAAATGTCCTCCTCAGAGAGGAAATCCATAAAAGGAGGGGAGATGGGAGCCTGTAGCATATACCACAGTGGGAGGGTGGTGTATGAGCATGAACACCCCAGTGCAACAGGGCATGGTGGATATTTGCAGGGATGGTGGCAGGTCCGAGGGGCCCAAATGCCTCTTAAATCAGTGCCCTCTGCACATGGAGCTCCACAAACTCCTTAATCAGGGCAAGAGGGATGTGTCTGCCTGGGGTCCTGTTCCAGGGAGGGCCACCTCACACTCACACAGGGTTGCACCAGCTTGGCCCAGATCAGCAGCTCTTTTCCATCCCGAATGCCGGCTCCCATCATCTGTCTGCATTTTCGTGACATCTCCTTCCTCTGGCCCCAGTCCCAGGAGGAAGCTGTGCCTGAGATGGATGAAAGGGGTTTGTTCCTCGTTGCTACCCAGCAGCCCTGACAGCAAGGAAGATGAGCAGCTTCCCAGGACTCTGGGAGCTGACCCCTTGCTGGCATAGCTTCTGCAGAGGTGGCCCTGCAGCCTGTCCTGGGACTTCCAGGGAGACCCTGGTGGCAACGGCACCTGAAGGGGTCTGTAGACCTCAGCTGAATTTTGGGGGATGGAGGTTGTTTCAGGCTTGGTGTCCTCCAAAAGCTGCTATCAGTGTGATGCTTGTGATTGCCCTCCCTCACAAACTCCCCTTCACACCCCAGCTGGCAGACCCGAACTGAGTCTTCCTAACCTGCCCTTTACCTCTGGTGCTGGCAGGAAGGCAGGAGGGAGGAGAGATCTTGTTTCCTCCGTTTTTTCAGCATTTGCCTCAGGCAAATCCTTGTGATCTGCAGAAAAAGCAAGCTCCCTCCAACTCTTCCTCCAGCTGCAGCAACACCCAGTGACTTACAGGAGGCTGTGGTCTTGGCAAAGGGAGTAGGGCAGGGCTTGCCTGGAGCCCACCATCATCAGCCCTGGTTCCAGTGGGCATACAGGACTGGGAAGCTGAAAACTCCATTTCAGGTGAACATCCACATTTTTTTCCTGTAGTACCTCAGCTCCTGCTGTTCTCTGTAAGCTTTTTGCCTCCACCTGCCATGCAGCCAGTGCCCCATGCCCCAGCACCACGGTGGATCCCACTGAGCTGGGCTGCCAGCCATGCCCGATCCCTCAGCATCTGCTCCAGCTGCAAAAGCAACACCCTTCCAGGGCTGCCAACACAACAAGGGCTGGGTGAGCCAGGACAGCTGTGTGGGGGGACAGACTGTGTACCAAGACCCTCCTCCCACACCTCAGCCCCTGGTGCATTTGGGTGATCCCAAGTCACCTAGGCACCCTGATGGGGTGGGCCTCAGAGAGCAACAGCTGCCTGGGAAAATCCCAGGGTTCCTCTAAATATGGATGAGGAGCAGGGAGAAAAATAAACCCCAAACTTCTTTATCAGGGGAGGCCTGGTCCTGCCGTCTGCCACTGGGATTTGGGCCAAACTGCTTGATAGAGAGAGAGACCATCTGGATCGTCTGATGGGCTCTGAGTTTGGTTAAAATTAAGCAGAAGCGCTTTTTTTGCAGGAGTTTTCAAGGGAAGATCCAGGGAAGGGTTCCAGGGTACGCGCCAGACCTGTCGTGCAAAGAGATGCGAAGCAGCTACAAAGCTTCAAACAAAAAATTGCTGCCAGTTTCAAGCCAAGCCCCCCAGGGCAGTGTCCTGGCATGTCCTCCCACCCAGGACAGGTCACATGTTGCCCCTGTAAGCTCTTCCGTGGGCTGGGCTGGCACCTTCCAGCATGTCTGGGCTTCAAGGCAGTGTGCTATACCCTGGGTTTGGGCATGCAGTGAGGAGGCAGTACACTCTGGCCCATTTGTACCACATTTCAAAGCAGTGCTGTGGCTATCACCTGTCCACAGCAGTGCTCAGCCTTTCTCAGGGTAGGATCAGGCACTTCTGCATAGCAGAAGTGTTTAAAACATAGGCAGTAGGGTTCTGGTGGGTTGGCTGTGGCTGGACACCAGGTGCCCCCCAAAAGCTACTCTGTCCCTCCCCTCCTCAGCTGGCCAGGGGAGAGAAAATATAATGAAAAGCTCATAGACCATGGTAAAGCCTGGGAGAGATAACCAGTTACCAACATAGGCAAACCAGACTTGACTTGGGAGAATTTGTTAAATTTATTACTCATCAGATCAGAGTAGGAGAATAAGAGATAAAGCCTAACCTCAAAAAACACCTTTTCCCATCCCTCTCATCCTGGGGTCAGCTTCAGTCCCAGTTTTCTCTACCTTCTCCTCCTACATGAGAGGATGGGGAATGAGAGCTGTGGTCAGTTCATTACATTTTGTCTCTACTGTTTCTTCTTCCTCAGGATACAGACTTCTCACATTCCTCCATCAGGCATCCACTGGCTCTGGTGTGGGGTCCTTCACAGGAAGGTGAATCTCTACTTTACTGTGGACCTCCATGGGCTGCAGGGGTACATTCTGCCTCACCCTGGGCTTCACCACAGGCTGCAGGTGAATCTCTGCTCTGGAACACCCCCTCCCCCTCTTCTTTCACTGACCTTTGTGTCTGCAGAGTTGTTCCTCTCACATATTCTTTCTTCTCTACAGCTGCTGCTGGTGTTATGCAGAAACTTTTCCCTTTCTTACATACATTATGAGCTGCAACCACCATTGTTGATGGGCTCAGCCTTGGCCAGTGGTTGATCCATCTTGAAGCTGACTGGCACTTGCTCCATCAGACATGGAGGAAGCTTCTAGCAGCTTCTCACAGGAGTCCCCCTAAGCCTTGCCACACAAACCCAACACAAGCATGCATGCATGGAGCCTGCTCCAACCTCCCTGCTGAGGAGCATTGCCAACAGCAGGATCTGTCATGCTTTGCACTGGGGCTGTGCTTTGAACCTTTCCTTCCACCAGCAGCACCTGTTTGGGGTGCAGTGGCCATAGCACCCAGCTGGAGATGTGTTGGGAGCGGAGTCACTGTAACTTTCAGCTTCTCAGAGTCCCCCAGAGATTTTGTGCAGGGTGGGCTGCCGGGCTGTCCCAGGCCACATCTGTCATGCCTGGCCAGCTTGTCTCATGCTGGGAGGCCAGGCTGCCTTTGTCCTGCCAGACACACTGGGCTTGGGAGAGTGAGGCATTGTGTGGGAGTGGGTTGGGTGTCAGCCCCATTAGGGTACCTGTTAGGCTCATGTAGCACAGGACAATGCCCTTGATGGGTCTATTATAGAGTGGTGCAGGCAGCTGGGGGCACTGGGATCACAGTAAATCTAGCCTGATTAGCAGCAGCAGCAGGCAAGGCTAGGATGCACTCTTTCCTGTGTCTTTCCAGGGACAAGCCCTCCCTCACAAACAGCAAGAGCATCACCCTGTGAATGTGGCCAGCATTGCCTTGCAAACTGCCAGCACTGCCCTGTGAGCATAGCCAGCATCACCTACTAGACACTCCCAGTGTTGCCCTGTGAACACCATCACCCTCCAAACAGGGCCAGCATTGCTCCTCGAAGGTGGCCCCACTGGCTGCAGGAGCTGGGCAGCTCTACTGCCTGGTGATCTTCACCATTGGGACCAAGTGAAAGGAGCAGCATCCATTGAGTGCTCTGAGATGATGCAGAACATGCCAAGACTCCCAAGTAGGTCGACATGACCCTAGCCTGACACAACAAGGACCATCCAGGCAGGGGGAACTCAATCTGTCTCACTGCCTTGAACAATTGTGGAACAGCAGGAGGGGTACAGTCTGCAAGGCACTACATCCTTGCTTTGTGGCGTGGCTGAGCAGAGGGGCTGAGCCCTGCAGCCTGGGTTCCCCAAACCAGTTTTAGCCCACAAAGAAAACATTTGCGCCAAGCAGCCCAGATGCAGATGCAGAGATGCTGTTCCCAGCACGGCTGGACACACCAACCGCCTGGGAGCTCCGTGGTGCAGTGCAAGCTGGTTTGAATAAACCACACGCGAGGAGGTGTCTGTGAAGCGCCTTGCACATGGAAGTGCTATTGTTGGATCAGGGGCTCCAGGGTCCCCAGATGTAGTAATCGTTCCACATCCGCGCTGTGCATACACACACACTCTTTCCCACTCACTCTGCCTGCAGCCACTCATTAACCCTCCTCAATGAAGATGCATTGGAGGGATAATTTACTGTTTAATAGACTAACTTTCCATTTGCTGTTGCCAAGCGCATCCAACATATTTCTCCACGGTGCAATAAACTGCAGCTCCTCTGCCATAAAACCCTGCCTCCCAGAAAGAGCAGGTGGGTTTTCAGGATTCAGCTGATGACCTTGGCAACAGGGTAAGCAGAGACAGTGTTCTGTTGTTAGAGGAACAGGGCTTGTTCCCACCAAGCCCTTTCACCCCCATTGCACTGACATCCCTGGACTGGGAAAACATTTAACCTGAGAAATAAGGAGTGCCTCAGCCTGATGGATGAGGGAGGCAGAGGCTCTGTGCTGGTTTTGTTGATGAAGATGCCCTGGGTGCAGACGAGCATGCCTCTGCTCCATATTTATGGCTAGCTGGCAGCTGGTCTCATGCTGGGGTGTGATCAATAAGCTGCATGCCTGCTTGAGTTCATTGTGCTTCCACAGTTGCAGATGGCCTTTCTGTGCCTTGTCAGTCCCAAAGTTGTGAGCATGTGTCTCTGTGTCCTTGCTCCTCCTTCCCCAGCCCTTACAGTTACAAGCTACTAGAGAATGAAAGAAAGTCAGATTCTTCTCAATGTGGGACAAGGGAACTCCTTCCATCTCCACTTTGCCTCCATCACCCAAATTTCCACACTGTAGAAGACAAACTTTTAGGCTACAGGTTCTGCAGGAAGGAGCATCAGCCCAGAGGCACAAGCTTAAAGGACAGGCTACCCGGGTCTGGGTCTGAAGAATGGCAAGAGGATGCCAGTAGCCAAAGATAACTTGAAAAAGAGAGGGAAAGAGTTCAACTTGCTTTGTGACAGCTCTGCTTAGCCCTGGATGCAGGCAGGGACTCTCCTCAGAGCTGGAGGACCATGCTAGGTGCTAGCTGCAGAGCTGATTTTTGATTTTGAAGACATCCTTCCCCAGCCTTCTCAGTGCTCTTTATGTTTTTGTTCGCTTTATTTATAGTCCCACCTCCTCCATCTGCCAGATGTAGTCATGGGGGAAGAACCAGGCGTCTCCAAGCCTGCCCCCAGCACATCTGGCGCGGGGGCCCCAGGGCTGCGGGGCGGGCAGGGGGTCCCGTCCCGCAGCGTGTGCTGCCAGCCCCCTCTTGTGCTGCGCTGCAGAACGGTCTGGGAGAGGCACAATGGAGCCAGAGGCTTTTGTGCGAGAGGTTGCCGAGATCCTGCTCCACAGGGAAGCAAGGCTCAAGCTTTTCAAGTAAAAAGGTCGGAAGAAACCAACTCTAAAATAGCCACAGGTCAACACTGACACGCCCATATCATAGACCTGTGCTCACATCAAGTTACATGCAGCCATGACCACGAGGCAGGTTGGCACCTCTATTCATCACAATTTCCAGTGGCACAGGAGCTTCAGTCAAAAGCAGAAGATCAAGTGGGACATGGTTCTCTCTGGTGGAAAAGGAGATGATCTTAATATTATGTAAGTCGCTGCATGGGAGGGCTGGGTGGTGGATTTGTAAATCTTCCCCAACAGCAAGGCAGGGGAGGCTGGTTTATCTTGGAGAGGAAGAACTGGGGAATGTGCCACAGAAATGACCACTCCAGCTGTGACTCAGCAGAGAAAGCTTGTCTCCCTGTGACCCAGACTAAAATTGAAGGCTGGGAAGTATCTGAACCTCACCCTGTGATTCATGGCTGGGGACGGCAGCTCCTTGCACAGGAGCCCCCAAACAACCCCATCACATTCCTCATGTGTGGGCACTCCCCAAGGAACAAAGCTGGGCTGCAACAGGATGGGGCCAAGAGGTGGTGCCAGTTGAGGCACAAGTGTAAGGTCAGTGTAGGACCCAGCATGGAGATCATGACGTCTACATGCCTGAACAGTTTATGAGCTTCAACACAAAACCCTCACTGGGGAGATGAGCAAACAGAACTAAACATGGTAATTTATTTGCTCCAGGAAAAAATATTAGTTAATCCAAGCCAATGAGATTGTAAAGCCTGATAACTGGTCTGGTAGATGCCAATATCTATCACTAGCAGTAGTCATGTTTTTTGTCTACAGTGTTGCCCTAGGCAGTGAGATGCAGCAGCAACATGACAGCTCCCAGCCACACATGATAATTTAAGAGAGAAAATATCTTATTTCAACTCCAAACCAGGGCAGAGCAGTTTAAAAAAAAAAAAAAAAATCAAGACAACTTGCAAAAATTGATTTAGATAGCAGTGACACTCTGAAGAACTTATTTGCAAGTCTGTGCTGTGCAATTTGAGATAAAAACTGTTCAGTGAAATGAAGGTGAGTACTGCTAGTTTGCTTTGTAATGCCACTGCTGTGCATACATACCAACAGCTCAAAGCAAATGTACTGAGAGACAAGTGATCCCCCTATAAATATATACCTTCACACAGTGCTGGGTCCCAGGGAAGGGCTGCTGCCCTTGCACTTGCAGTCAAGCATAAGTGCTTGGATTGTGGCTTCAGAAGCCAAAAACTATTCATTTAAAAAATTATGTAAGCCAGATAAAGCTGTCACTTTGAATCACAGCTTATCAGGGGGGCAATGTTTGGATTTTCAGTATTGAAGATAGCTATTGTGAGTTTTTGCATTCCTTTGTTCAACATGTTCAAGAAGAGAAATGTCTCTCTAGACTCTCCTGCCTACTTTGAAGTGTGCAGAGGCCCGTTCCCTCCTGCTCCCTGAGCTCCAGGGAGATGGGGCTCACCATTCCCATGACACCCAACTGCAGCCCCCGAGGAGAAGAGGGCTCACTTGGGGCTCAGCCTGCAGGAAGGCAGCGCTGCTTTCAAACACGCCGTGCTGCTCCTTCTCCTGCTTGTTTTTCAATTGCATGGCGAGGATGTTAATGAGTGTCTGAGCTATGGCAGGCAAGCCCAGGGCATTTCAAACGTGGAAGAACTTCACAGAGAAATAATCTGCATAAAATCTGAGACGCCATTATTAAGAAGGAGGAAAAGAAAATGCAAGCAGAAAGCATCCTCTCTCAGCAGCCAAGAGTGGCAAGAGAAGAATGGCCCTACAGAGAAAAATTTATTCATTTGATCCATTATTTATATAAAGTGTTCTTTGTAAACCTGATTTCCCATCACCCTGGATGACAGCAGGGGGAAGACAGGAAAAGAAGAGGTCCAACTTCATACTTCCAAGGGAAAGACAGCCAGTCTGGGCACCGTGTATCATGCAAGTATCCCAGAGGCTTTCAAGCCCTAGTGCCATGGGATGCCAGTGCCATCCCTGCAGGTGGGCAGCACCCCACCAAGCACCCCCACACTTAAGAGTAATAGCTCTGGGCTTCTACACAGACATTTCCTTCTTTCTGAAGGTGGATTGGAGTCCTTGTTGTCCCAATGAAATCGCTTAAGCCACCAAGCAAAACCACTAAAAATAAAAGCATTTAATGTGGTGTTTTCACATGAACACACAGAAAGGCAACAGTCTGCAACAGTACTGACATAGCGTATATAAATAAGGACAAAGATTAAAAATACTTTGGAAATGATAGACTCTGGGAACAGTTAGCGGCTGCTCTGGGAAGAAGCATCCTTCTGAGTCATTGCACAGGGCACACAAACAAGACACATCCAAGCATGACTAAAACTCTCCAGTGCCTGGGAGACAGTGTGAATGCATTGGGACTGCAACAGACCAAGTCCTAGGGGTAGAATCTGTCAGCCACCACCATCCACAGCATGGCAAGCCCAGCACCACAGACTAAAGCCCAGGGCACTGAACCCCCCTGGGACTGCCCTATCTGGAGACAGCACCCATCCCCTTGGCAGGTAAGGCATCTGACATATGCAGAATGCCATATATGGCCAATGCCTCATAGGTAACTTTTCTTAGAGCTGAACAAATCTCAGCTGTGCCAGAAGCCAGACAGAGACACTGAGCTAGAGCCATCAGTAAGGGGGAACAGTGGAGAGTTACGTTTGTCTCATCTATATGGGAGCAGTGTATTTAGTTTTAGGTACGAGACTGCCTTGCCAAGCAGTCACCCATACAGAGAGATATGAGATATGCTAGTAGGGACAATGGGGAGAGGAGGAACTGAACAAATGCTTCACCCAGCAATTGCCCCCAATGCAAGTAAGAGCAGAGATAGCAGAGCAGACCCAGCTCTCCCTGTGTTGCCACTTGACCTTTGTCTGTGCCTCATCTCTGCTCAGAGGCAAAGCTGAGATTCCCTGCTAACAGCAGGCTGCAGGGACAGGGCAGAAGTGCAGTCACAAAAACATGGTGTTCTTCAAAGAAAAGCAAGCACATAGACAGCTTCAGCCTCTGGAGGGAATGATTACAGACACATCCAAAAGCACATACTACTACCACAGCAAACAGCCTCTGCCCTTCCTGACAGCATCATCATCAATCTGGTCTGTGAAGAACCACAGCTCTTTTTTTGCTGTGACAGAGACTCGTAACACCAGCAACCCCCAACTCACACATCTACAGTCCCCCTACCCCCTATATTTTCAAGGCTCCAACTTGGGGTTAAGACTGGAGACGAGCATCTCTGATGAAGTACCAAAAAACACCCTTTGTACAGAGCAGCACAAAGATTTGTGTCTTAAAAAAAATAAATTCACAATTAAAAAAGTGACAAATTCCAGCTAAGCTGCACAGGGCTCCAATGCCCTGTTCTGAGAGCTCCAGCCAATCAGACTGAACTCCCTGTTCATATCCCAGTAGTCACACCTCCTGCCACCAGTTGTTTCAGAAAACTGTCAAGAGCAGAGCTCTAACTACTGCTGGCTGCTGGTTCTTAAAGATTAGAAGACAAATATAATTGGATTCCAGAGATTATGAGAGGGCTGAGAGGTGTTTAGATGGTCCCCCAGCTGATTAAATCTTTATTTCACAGTAGTGACCCTGTGTGTATCCTTCCTCAGAGTGCTTGCAGACAGGTTCTTGGCAAGACTGGCTTACTGGAGCACTTTGGCTTAATGAGACCACTGACATTGGCTAGCTGTGATTGGGGTTTATTCTGTATCTAGGTGGTTTCATCTCATTTCTGCAGCTCAGACCGAAAAGCTGAACCCAGCTTCAGCCCTTTCCCTCCGTTTAATGACTAATCAGCCAGTTGCCTCACCAGTCATCCAGGTATCTTGAGCCAAAGCCTTTGGCCCCATTTGCAGAAGATCACAAATGGATGGAGCCCTCTCTTACCTGTCACACTGTTTTTCACACACTGCCACAAGACTCTGCCTGCCCCCGGCACCCTAACTTCCAAAGACTAGGCTGTTCTGCCCCAGACAGCCTTTGCCAACCTCCTGCTCTCCTCAGCTTAAGCCTCACTGGGTGAACACAAAGCCAAGACACTCCTTGTTCAGAACTGTGCCATTGAAACATGAAGGCAGTGAGCAAGGGCTGCCTCCAGACCAAGCTAAAATAGAGGGATGAGTTTATTGGGGAAGCTGCTTTCCCCTTGGCCCTACTTGAAAAAATGGCATCCACAGCTTCTTCTTCCAGGCCCATCCTGTGTTCTCTACCATTTGTGCCCTTCAGCCCTTTGAAACAGCAGAGCAAAATGGAGCCAAGAAGAAGCAGAGAAGGGCATGCCTCCAGAGGAGGACTGGAGGCAAGCTTAGATGTCAGGATGTGGGTAAGGGTTACAGCCCATCATTCTCACTGCTAACAGCAGGGAGGAAGCAGAAACAAGCCAACGTGTTAAAAACTCAGAGCAGAAAAGCAAAAAAATACAGCCTAGCAACATTACAGAGAAAACTGGGAGTACACACAGGGCCCTGCAATGAACAGGGCTCTCCTTGTAAGCAAGCACTCCAGCTCTTCCCAGAGCCAGCAGGTAAGACATGCTGCACAAGTTTTGGTTAGATAGTGGTTTGCCCCATAGTAGAATGAAATATAATTTATATACAGAAAGAAACAAATCCCTGCAATCCTTGCAAAGGTCCAGTTTCAAGAGCTCTGCTGTGCTGGTGAGGGTTGCTGTGAGCCTGCAGCATTCCCCTCTCAGTGCAGCACATTTTCTATTCACAGCTTGTGAGGCTGGGCAATCCCCACCCATGCATTGGTGCGGGCGATTCAGAGGGATGATGAATCCTTGGAAAGCAGGCGGGCTCGCATGCGTCTGCAGGATCCCTGTGGCAGAGAATAAGAGCAGTTGAATGCTTGAGACACAGAATACACAGAGTACACATGCACAGACATGCAAAAAAAGGTTGACATTCTCCTCCCGCAAGGACCCTTCCCTGGTGTCAGCCTCCCCACACCTTTAGCTAAAGCTCTAGATGAGGCAGTGAACAGACAGGAACAAACACAGCAGTCGGTCCTGGGCTGCACCAACCTCTTATCCCACTGCCACCCTGACAGGCTGTTTACACTACCCTGTGCTGCCAGCTTCCCTCTGCTTCTGCTTCCTGCAACAGCCAGCCTGACACCTCACAGGCAGAAGGGCTATAAGACCCTTCAGGATCTGGCTTCCAGCATGTCACCTGCCTGCAGCTCTGCACGGAGCAGACTGCTACGAGCTGGGGCACCACAGCTGCCACAGAGCTTTGAGTGTGTGCTGTCACCTCAGCAGGTTTCAGCACACCAGGTTCCCCACAGGAAGAGGAATGGGGGGTAAGGAGAAGTGTCTCACCTCTTTCTGGCCTTCCAAAGACTTCAGCTTTGCCTGGGACATATGAGCTGGAGAGCCACATTTCTGTAACTGGACAAGAGAGGGCAATAGGAGTAGAGAGCTGGTGAATGAACTGGCATCCACAGCCTTCCCTGGGAGCATCCTGTGCCACCAAAGAGCATCTATCACCCAAATCCACTCTTGGTTTGTCTGGGACAACCCTACTGCATACAGGCAGCAGGCTTTTGCACAGCCTGTGGAGGAGGATGAGAAAGAGGGAAGGGGGGACAAGACAATGCGCCAGGGCAGGACACAGCCAGAGACAAGACTGGAGTAGAGGCCCAGTGCTGTCATCCCTGCTCTGATGCTGCCCTTGCCCTCTACTCTGCTCTCCTCCCTGCAGAGCAGCTTCTCAGGACCTTATTTTATCATACAGAAGAAACTTGGAACCCTTCTCTTGGGCAGAGAACAATTCCCCAGGGATTGCTGAAGTTGCACTCAAACTCCCCTCACACACTTCCCCACCAGCAGCTTTAGTGGTGCTGGGAGCAGCTCTTACCAGTTGGACGTTCTCTTTGCTGACCCGCACAGGCTCTGGTGTGGTATCCCTGCTTTTCCTCTCCAGGATAACTGGAGTTCCCAAAACTTTCCGCTGTTGTAAGAAGAAAGGGCTATTGGCTAGTGCTTAGAGAGCAAAGTAAAAAAAGAAAGGGAAGGAGCAGGATGTGTTGCTGGTAAGCAGTTGAATGCTGGGAAAGAAAAAAAGGAAGGCAAGCTGGGACAAAGATTGCAAACCAGAAGCCCCTGAAATACCACACCTGAATCTGCCTGATTGTAAAGGGTTTGGGAGCTGACCCTGAGGCCTGGCCAGGAGCCCAGCCTGTCAGAAGCAGGTACATGCTGCTGTAGGGCAGCCCATAATGTGCTAAAACCTGTGCTAACATGCTAGACTACATGACCAGCTCCCTGTCAATCCTCATCTCATCTCAGGAAGCAATCAATTCTCCAGAAAGATGCATAGATCCTACAGCCATGTGTTTCAAGATAATTACACTAAGAAGGCTTATTGTCACTGTGCTGCCTTTTCTGCCCCAGTGGATCTGTGTTGTTTGACAGGCAATACTTTGAGGAGTCCCTACCCTTTGAGGATCTCATTCAAGGCAGGGCAAGGCAGAAGCAAAAAGCAACATCAGAAATTCACAGCAGAGAGCAAGGGTCAGAGGCTGCTTTTACCTTAATGAGGCCACTGAAGGAGCGCGAGCGGGTACGTCGTGGTGCTGGGGATGTGGGCACATCAGAGGCAGGAGTCAGAGCTGTTGGATGCTTATTAAACTAGGAGGAAACATGAGGACAGTTTGTTAGCAAGTTATACCTGTCCCTTACTGCTTTGTGCTGCTCTACCTGCTGTCCCAGGACTCAGTTTCTCTCCTTCACCCCCTAAAATGGAGGAGCAGCTCAGAACTGCAGGAGGAAGAAAGCAGAGGAAGGCCACATGTTCCACCCAGGATTACGGGGAGTTTGGGTGCAAAGGTGCTTCATTGCTGGCTACCAAATTAACCAAAAGTGGCAGATGCTGGGAGTAGAAAGAAGGCAGGGCAGCAGCTGGAGGTTGGCAGCCATGACTGGTGCTGACCATATTGACCAGTCTGTCTGGTGCAGCAAGTTGTCTGAGACCAAGAGACCAGTTTGTCCACTCTCTGCAGGCAACAGGGGAAGAAACTTTTCCATTTCTGAGGCAGGAAGCTCAACAAGGCCATGATCAGGACGGGGAAACTGCTGGCTAGCAAGTCCCTAGCTTGGAAAACACAGCTCAAAAGCACTGCTTGGTACAGCAACATCCAGGACACCTCCTCCTCCTGCCTTCTTACAGCTTACACAGCCCAGAGCACACATTCCCCAGCCTGCCCAGGATTAGGAGCAGCTCTCACAAAGGCCCTGTATTTTGCCCTGTGCCCACATTTGTGCTGACAAACGCACCCCAAGTTATCTTTCCTCCCCACACTACCTGCCGGATAAGCTTCTTCTTCTTTGCAGAGTCAGGCATATTGTGGACGTGGTGGAAGAGCTCCTTCAGTGCCTCCTCCGTGCGCTGCTGGGTCTCCTCCTGATGGCAAGAGTCCAGACGGCTTCGCTTCTGAGACTTGAGGGGCTGCAGCTCCTTGGAGCCAGAAAACGTCAGCAAATCCAGGTCGTCCTGGGAAAGAGGAGATAGGAGTCGCTTGCCATGCTTTAATCCCAACGAGCCACCCATCTGAGACAGGCTAGGAAGAGTTTCATGAGCTGCCTCAATCCCAGTGAATGCACAGGGCTGTGTTTTCCCTACCCCTCTGCAGCAGCACTGCATCAGCAGGCCCCGTGCCAGGAAGAGGTGACAGCAATACAAAGGTGACCCCATTGCTTCTTCCCTCCCCTCCCAGATTCGAGCTGCAGAAGCCCTTCCAGGCTTGAGAAGGGTCAGTGCAGCTACTTGCCATGCATCTTCCCTCTTCTGCAGCTATATGAGGCAGGGAAGCATTTGCTGGCAAGGCACAAATGTTCTTCCAGTGGCAGCAAGTAGCCTTTATTTCAGCACTTCTGCCAAGCATCCTGGCCATGGCAGCAGGCATGTCTGTCTGTTTGGAAGGCACAGCCCTGTGAAGGAGCAGGTGCTGCATGTACTGGGCACAGGGAGCAGGTTTGCTGCTAAACAGGGGCTCATAGCTTTTTTCCCTGTGCTTTTGATTAACAGATGCTTCAACACTGTCCAATTTCCCTAATGCAGCTGCCTGTGCCTACAGGCATATGCTTCTCTTTCTACTGCCCTCTGACACATCCTCTTTCATGACTTCGTTTGTTTGCAGCTTCTATCACTCACAAAGATCCCTTCATAGTATCACAGCCTCTGCCCTTTCATGGAGGGCAGGCGCTGCATTTGCTGGCCTTACCTTTGATGTGTGGGCTCTGGATCCCAGATAGTGTAGTCTGGCACACTCCCGGATGTACACCGGAGCCTGTGATGATGAGCAGAGAACAGGCCAAATATATGTTTAACATCTTTGGCTTTGGGGCAACAGTGGCTCCAGCAAGAGTTGCTTTTCAGTCATTCAACACAAGCCACTTGTGTCAAGACTCAGCTATTCTGGGCAAACAAAGCCATGGAATTTCATGTCTCCAATGCACTCCCTGTTCACAGTATCCTTCGCATGCAGACATTCAGCACAAGTGGAACTCAGAGTAGGGAAAAGTTGCTTTGGAACCCTCTTCTAAGTAACTGCCCCAACTCTGAGCTGGCCAAGCTGGGGCCTAACAAAGAAGGTAGAAGGAGAACTCTCCTCGGGAAGACTCTGAAGTGAGTGGATGCCTCCAGTGATCAGGAAGGCTCTGAGAAGTCAAGAGACTCTCTGTTGTCATAACATTTCCTTGGAGGAACAGTTGAAAGCCTCACACTCCTGACTGTTCTACCACAGCACCCAGCTCAGAGCTGGACAGTGCCTGCAACAACAGAGGGCTGATGACCATTTGCAGAGAAATTCACAACAAAACAACCCACTGCATCAGGTATTCTGCTCTTGGCAGCACTCAGGCAGGACAAATCCCTTCCATTTTCTTGTCCTGCCAGAACCCGAGTGCAGCCCGGTGTGTACCTGCCCTCGGGAGCCAGGTTTCCTGCTGGGCAGCAGGTGCTGGTGTCCAGCAGAGGGGAGTGTTACACTGCACCGTGCTGCTGACCTACCCTGGCAAAGCCACCTCCAGGGCTGCCTGCCCAGCAAAGACTTCCTGCCTAGTCACTATAGGAACAGTTTCTTGTAGAAAGTCTACTTCCCCTACCACAGAAGAGTGCCCACAGAATGTACACTTAACATGTGGGATCTGACTGAACAAGGGGCATTCAGTCTCCTGGTGATGAAGGCAGGAGAGCAAGATGCCAAAGCACACTTACCTTGAAGAGTTTTTGAGAATGTTTGATCATGAAGGTCACTCCATTGTTTAGTTTTGTGATATTTTCCTGAAGGTCATTTGCTGTCACCTGGCAAGGGGACACAGCCAAAGGTGCATCCATTAGAAGGGGAGATGGGGGGGGTCTCTTCTGGGACACAGACACACACAGTGCCACAACAGGAGATCTACTCTACCATGACAAGCAGGCAGGGCTTATAGCACACCAATAGCAGAGCTCACAGAGCCAATGTTGCTCTGAGAGAAACAGATAACTCTGTAGCCAAGCAGTTCACCAGCAGCATAAGAAACCTTGAAGAGTGATCTGCAAGGCTTTTCTGGAGCTGACATTCTAAGAAGAAGCCTGACTGTGCTGTGCGTTCAATTTTACTGAAAAAGAAGATGCATAATTTGCAAATGAGACCCATAGCAGGTCTGGGCTGAACACTGGGACTAGGTCCTGCCAGAAGACTCCCACCTCTCCATCAGAGCTTCCAACCCTCACATCATTGTGTCAGTACTTAACCTTCTCATCTTGGTTTTTCTCCTGCCAAGCCTTTGCTTTTTACCTTTCAATATCCCACCCACAGACACTGAGGTATTGCTCACATTTCTGGGCCACAGGATGTGGGGTGCAAACATGAGGGCAAGGTTGTGGGCAGACATCTTGTTCTTGTCCTGCTTCTTGGCAGTCTGGTAGAGCAAGTCCAGCAGCAGTTTGAGCAGACTGCGGTTGGGAGCGGGAAGGATCAAAAACAGCAGCTGGAGGGCTTCAATTTGGCGCTCTTTGTCTGGAGTGCTGGTCTTATTCCCCTTCTCATCAAACAGTGTCAAGTCTGCCAAATCACAAGGCAGAACATGAAGGACATACATTACCTTCCCTCAGAGCAGACTGTTGCAACTGCTTATCCTTTCCTCTTCATATGCAAATTCCTACAAACCCCTGCACAGTTCTTGGCCCTCCATCTCTCTTCCCCCCAGCTCCCAAGCTCCCCACTTGATGTGTTAATCTATGCTACTCCTCCCACAGAACAACAGAGCTGCTAAGAGCTGTGATGGCTTGAAGGCAAGATGGAGGAAGTTCACATAAGGTAGTTCAATAACAGTTACTAAATACATAGAAACCACAACTTACTCAGAACCCTGGACACAAAACAGATGGAGGCCCAGGTTATCACTGTGGGCTTTACTGCTATGGTATCTGAGAGAAGAATGGTCTAGACAGACTTGGTCTGATTTAATCAGCTCTAGTCTTTTCATCACCAGGCTTAGGTGTTAGGAAGATTCCTTCTTATGCTGCCTTTAAGGAATACAATTCACAGCCTAGCGTGCTTTCTAGGAGGTCAGTTCCAGTCCTTCTACTCATCACTGCCTCTTGCTGCCCACTCACCTGCAATTTTGAGGTGGGCATGGAAGTGCTTGTGTGTCAGCAGCGGCTCTGGTAATTCACCCAGGAACACCTTAAGTAGGGTGGCCACATCGTTGGAATGAAACTCCCCAGAGTCCAGGTCAATATCTGTGCCACTGTTCAGAGCATCCTTTAAGATCTGTTGCCTGATGCTGTTGCCTGGCACTCGAAACAAGCCTTCTGCTCTTAGATCTGCTCAGCAGAGGGGAGAAAAAAGGGCACTGAATAATCAGAGGTTCATTTCCCACCTTCTTACTAAAGCAGTTCCCTCTTCTTTCCTTGAGGAGGACAACTTGACAGCAAACTTCAGTGAACTGCGTTCAGAGACATGACTTCAGGATGTCTCCCATCAACAGAGAAAGTCCTTGTATACAGAGGGAAACAGACCAATGTACCTGCTAGGCAATTCTGGGGAACAGTTGCCCAGTGCACTCCCAAACTCCTGCTTGCTGGAGAGCTCAGAGCCTGTCACCCTCTCTACACTAGAGACCTGAGGTGGGCCAGACAGATACCCATTGGGATAGAAGGACAGCAAACAGAGCCACTTACTTTTGTGCAGGTACTCAATTAGCTGAGAAACCTGTGCAATGCCTTCTTCTGTCAGCGGTGAGCCAAACACCACACCTTTCTCTGCAGAACAGAAGACAACGTGTTCAGGCAGCTCAGAACCCAACAGCCACAGAAATTAAATACTCCCCAAAAAACAGGATTTCAACATGCAAAGGCCAGTGCCTCAAATCAAGGGTAAAGGTCTTAATCAAGGACCCTCACAGATGTGAGATATCACAACCACTCCAAAATAAGTCACTTCATCTCACCATGCTGTACTCATATGGGCTCCATCATCCTGCTTCTTACCTCACTTTAATTACAGATTTTATCAGCTAAAGCAAATATTCTCTAGCCCTTGAAGAAAAAACAACACCAGAACAGATGCTTCAGTTTGAAATGGCATAGAATCTGCAAGCCTAGGCCTTATGAAAAGAGCAAAGTGGGAAAGGCAGGTGTAAGAGCCTGGACAGCCCTGGTGCCTGCCACACTGGCACACTCTGCACCATGAAAGAAACATCCAGATTAATCCTCACTGTGGCTTGACATGAAGTGGAGCAGAAAGAAGAGTTGCAGATATGAGTTTATGGGAGAGGCAAATAAGCACTACTGGGGAGAGCAGACATAATCTGACTGGCTCACACCAGCTTCCTTTTCAGGCATGGGTAAAATATGGAATTTCCTCATCCCAGTGAATCTCTCTTCCATGTCAGCTGCCCTGGTCTGAGTAAAGTATGAAAGCTGAACAAGATGGGAGGAGAGTAGCAAAGCAATAAGCTGGGCTTCTCTCACTCTTGGAGTCTGTTCCCATCTCATGGGACTGAGATTGGGCATGAGCTGCCAGCTCCAGAACTCCAGTAAATAACACAGGCTATAGTCCCAAAAGATGGAAGCAACTGAGCTGAAAGAAAGGGGATCCATGCAGGGAAGGAGACATTAAATGAGAAGTCCATTTAACTGAAGGGCATTTGTTGAACCAATGTAGAATACTCTTCTTGTCCACAGAGGAACTTCCCAGGTTCCTCTTCCCAGTGATAATCCAGAAGGACAGTGTTTTCTAGTAAATGCAACCTTGCTACTGAATGGATTTTTCTGTCAAGCACACACAGGTAGTATGATCTGTCCCTCAGAAAGTGGAGACAACTCCCAAAGACTTCACTGGTAGCAACCAGAAGAAGTCTGGGCACCACACTTCTTCCTTCAGATGCATATAGGTTTGGACTGGAGACAAGATAGTGGATAGACTGTACCACAACATGCTGACTGGGACTGAGAAATGGAACCGAGTCCAGAGCTGGTTTGTCCTGCCCTTGTATTTAGGCTTCAGAGCAACAACAGATGTAAGAAAAGAATATTCCTCCCTTCTTCATGACCAGACTGCCAGGAACATTGGTCACTTCTGAGGGCAGGCTGGACATTTGCACCATTTGCATTGAAGGTTTCTCTCCTTACTGCTACAGCTGATAACCCAGCAATCCAAGCAATGCATTGGCTGGTCTGATAAAAGTTATCTCCCCCACAAGCTTTCTCTTGCTTTTTCTTTCACTCCTCATATCTCATTTTGATTTTAGTTGCTTTTGGTCTCTTGTACTACAGAACTTACTGCTCTGTGGTGATTCTCACAGCATGTGCGAGAGACCTGGTTAACCCTGTGCACTTCTCCAGCAGCCATCCTCTGTAACTAAATTTATTCCGCCTGAAGAATGTTCTGCTTTCTTCCAGGACTTCTGAAATACATGGTAAGCCACCAGGAACTCCAGCCTCCTGTTAAATCAAGAACTTTCTGACCTCACTCTGATAAAGCGCATGCTTGAGTCTTGCAAGAGAAAGGAGGGCAATGTGAGCTCTTGATCCACATGAAAGATCTGAAAGATTTAAGTGTAAAGGGAGAGAATGATCGGCAAAAGACTCCTGTCCTTGAAGAAAACTAAACTCATTAGACATTCAACAGATAGAATCAACAGTGGCCAGAAATAGAAGAGGAAAGTACATCTTCTTGAGACATGCAGGGCCTGACAAATTCGATTTAGTTTTGAAGTCAGAAGCTGGTATCTGAATGAGAATTTGATTCTCAAAGAAACTTGAAAGACGTGTCGGGAGAATGGATACTGCATTACAAAAGCTTAGATGTTATTGTACAATTGCTTCTGAAACTAAGCAGCAGCATGAGATTGAGTTTCTTGATGCTCAAAGAAGTTGTAAGCATGTGCAGTTTGATCAACTCTGAGCTCCATGGTCCTTGGCCTCTGGCTTTGAAGAAATAAAATTTGTTTGTTCTAGCTGGTCTAAAACATGAAGAAAAACAAATGATGGCTCCAAGATGAAACACAAAGTACATGAAACTGATTTTCTCTGTAGGCACAAACTTCTTTTTCTCAGAGTTTGGCCAAGGAGTTCACAGACAGTGCCTGTTAATACTGGGAGACACTGCTGTTGTAGCCTGGGAGCGCAGCCAGCAGGCTTGGAAACATCTGCTAGCTGTAGTGCCACATGGAGACATCTGAATGGGGGAAGGCAGAGCTCTTGGGGAAGAGAGTTAGCAGGGGACGTCAGGTCTGATAAGAGAAGTGCTCCAACAGAATACAGCTAATTTAATAAAAAAATTGAGCTGGAGAAGGCTTACCAGCCCCTGCGGGAAGGTTTTGACAGAACATGGGAGTTTCCATACACATTAAGAAAACACTTTCAGTTTTGGTTACTTACTCACTCCTGTTTGTCAAGTGGCAAAGGCTTGAATTTAAGGTGTCCTGCTACTCTCTGGGAAGAAGCAGAAGCAATAACAGGTATGAGCACAGTCTAACTGCAGTTTAGGGGCAGCACAAAGACCTGTTATTATGGAACAGCAAAGTAAGTCATGGCAATATTAAGTAATTCTCAACATCTAAGGATGCTAAAAGACTTGCTTTGAAGTCTTTTATTTTCCTAGGGTGAGTGTATATACCAGGATTCTTGCTGGGTCAGACAGAAGTGGAGGGCTGAAGCCACTACCAGAAAATTCTGCCTGATCAGTGGGTCTGCAAAGCTTGTCCTTTTGAAACACAGTGGAGGAATAGGCTTGGTAGAATCAGAAACACTTAAGAGATATTATATAATGGTTGAAGACAGAAAAAAAGCTGTAGTCAAACTATGCCATAGCAATAGCTCCCTTCTCTGTGATACAATAGCAGAATTGCTCAAAGGAAGGGGAAGTCTAATCAGAAGTGTTCAACCTCAGGCTGCCAACATCTGAAGGCAGCTCACAGTTTCTCTGCCAGCAGCCAGCCAGTCTAAGCTGGGAAACCAGAGCTGAAGAGGAATGTGAGGGGCCCAGATGGAGGCTGCTTCTCTCTAGATAAGTGAGAAGGTTTAACTAAACTTATCAGGAGAACCAGGCTCCCCTTGAGTGTGGGCAAAGGTGGGAAAAGGCACACACCCCCCCCTAGAACACCCTTTCAGTTTTAACAAAACAGAGTGGAAAATGCCAGCCATTGAAGAGGAGAGGATCTGAACACAACCACACTCAAAAGAGGACTTCTGCAAAGGGCCCGGGGCTAATGTCTCACAACCAAGACAACTGAACCTGAGAGAAGATAAGAACAATCGGTTTAGCAGAAGAAGATTCTGGTGGAATTCTGTCTAAGACAGAAGGAGAGATATGTCACCTTCCAGAGTTGAAACTGGGCTTCATCAGTCAGTCTGCAGAGCTTTGTCACTGACTCACTGGATTGGGATGTGGATCAGAGCAGCATTAGCATTTGGATGGAAGATGCTTACAGATTTCTGAGCTGCACAGTGGACAGCTGACCCACTGAAGCCAGCCTGATATACACTACAGCAATAATCCCAGAAGAAGGGTATTCTCAAAGTGTAGGGCATTTCTGGGATCAATTTCCTGGCCTGTTTTGCTCCTTTCTAGAAATACCGTCCCCAGAGATTATGAAACCACAGTATTAAGCATTCCACACCAGTTCAAAACTATGGGCTGAAAGTTTTGTAAACTAAGTGTAACAAATGATGACAGCATCACTCTAAAGGTGGGCACCAGACTTCATGCCATCCATACTCACCCTTGCGCTTCAGAGACATCAAAGAACGAAAAAATCCAGAGGCTGTGCTGTTTGCCCCAGGCAGCTTTGGGTCCTCCTCTCCCATTAGCTGGGCCAGCTCTGCCCCAGGCAAATCAATGAGCCTGGTAATGTTGCTGACAACCAGCTCTGTGAACACCTCTGGCTTTTCATGTCGCAGCTTTTCCACAAAGAAGTCAGGATTGAAGATGATCGGCTGGCTGCGGAGGGAGGAGTCATTGCAGATGACAAAATTGCAGATGGCATCGCTGAAAAAAGAGAAAGAGGAAAAAAAAAAATACTCCTCATCACTTAAGTTTTTACAGCCAGCTGGTCTGCCCTGAAGGAGACATCTGCTGACACAGGAGCTACCAGTCTACACCAACAGCACTATCTGACTTTAGTGAGTCTTCAGCACAGCACAGTTACATTTCCCTATGGAGCAAAATCATTTCTGGACTGTTTGTACAACACAGTCTAAGACTAGCACTCCACAGCATGATAATGACATAGGCAACACCCAATGAAAACTTTCACTACATCTACATCTCCACAACTACATCTCTACTTGTTTCACTGTATCTACATCATCCTAGCTCTGGCAGAGATGACACATGATATTTTACATTAACTTATTGCTTTAAGTCATAAATAAGTTTGGTTTTGTCTCCTTTCCTCCCTAGAAATTCACTCTCAGTGACCTGAAAATCTGAAAAACAATCTTTTCACAGCCAGTTTACACTTGTCAGTTCCCATTGCCATTCTATCATACCTAACTTTCTATCAACAAATAGATAGTTCCCATGTCCTGGGACTTTGTTTTTAAGGTCATAAATGTGCAATAACACTGAACCCTCAGTTTTGCTGTTGGTGTGGGCAAATGCTCCCAGGTGACATGCTGCCAACCCTTTGGTTACAGTTCTTTGCCAGCTCCGCACTCTGATTCTGGGGCAAGTAAGAATTCATTGTCATGTGCCATGCAAGATCAGTCCTTGATGAACCCCTACTAACTTTTCATGTAGATCATCCCCTTTCAGCTCATCCAGTTCTTACCTCTTTGTCATCCCTTCATGCCCTTTATCTGACATCCCTATTCTCTACTGACACCTACTTTCTTCATTTCATAGCTTCTCATGTGGCATGGGAAAAGGGATGCATCTGAGACTGCTCTGCTAAGAGTTATCTCAACAGGTACATAACCCTACCAGAGGATAGGTACATTTACTGTGTTGAAAATCAAATCAAAGAGTTATCAAAGATACCTCAAGTTAATCAGCACTCTTAATGCTCATACTTAACTTTTATCTCAATTTCAATCTACCTCTAGCTATTCCATTACCCTCTTCCCCCCACTGTTTCAAACATTTTCATATTTTCTTAAGTCAGGCCCACAGTTGCTCAGCTTGCATCTCTGCCACTCTTTTACTTAAAGTTGAGGATTAGTGTCATTATTCTTCAGTCATGAGCTACTGTCCTGATTTCATACTCAGCTATAAAGTGACAGCCTGGCTCTGGGAATGGGTGTGCCAGTTCTTCCAGGGCTCTGGGAGGAGGATGCCTAGTCACTCTGCTTGCACATTCTGTGTGTGTGTGTGTGTTCACCCTGTGACATCCCCTAATCCTTTAATCATTCCTTAGCTCTTGTATAACACTTTCCACTCTTTCTACATCTATCCTCAGCTGTGAGCTCTCACTGGATACCATTTTCCAAGAGCAGCTGCCAAGTGCACAGTTAATAAGGGATGCTGTGCTTATGTACCAGGGATCACGTCAGTCCCATAGATGCAGATGCAGGGCAAGTGCTCTGCTGAGCACCCCCAAGCCCATAAAGGCTTTCCCTTCAAAACAGGCTTTTCTACAGAAGACTGGAGCTCTCTCATCACTACTGAAGGATGGAGGCCATGCTGTTGTGTTCAGACAATGCTGGGCATCCCTGCTCACTGCTCAACACAGCTGCCACCAAAAGCGTTTGCAGCCCACTGAACCTCACATCCATTGGCTGAAGAAACAGAAACACTTCACTGCTAGTTCAGAGACCTCAGCACCTTCCTGTTCTGATGTAAACTGACAGGAGCTCATGACAGGAGGACATCAAAGCATGTACTGGCAAGTCACCTGAACTCCAGCCCTCCTCCGCACTTTTTGTGTGAACCCAACAGTTATCTGAGCTACTGCTGTACATTTTTGACCTGATAGACTATCTCCAGGATTTCCAGGATGTGTGATCAGAATAACAGAACAGAAGCTGGGATTCAGGCTCCACAAGAAGAAAGATACTTGCTGAAACAAGAGGAAATGAGGCTCTCAGCAACTCTTGCATCGTGAGAATCCACACCAACCCCTCTCCCCTTTACACTGCTCTCCACGGATGCCAAAGACGCCTTCAAGAGGATAGAGAGGAAGAAGGTCTGCAAGGCAGACTGCAAGGCAACCTGCCAGGTCATCTAAAATTTTAGAAAGCTCTTAAAGGCTCCCATCTGCCTGGCTCAGTGGCCCAGCAAGCACACTGCTGACTCCAAATGTGGGCCATATTTTGCTGAGCACCTCACAGCCTGTTTTTCAGCAATTTGTTATCTGCAATAAATCAAGCCCAAAATGCAACAATTCGGTATCAGCTGCCAAAAAGCAACTGCCAATTGATCTGATCATATTCGCATTTCATTGCATAGGGCTACAATGCACAAACAAGTGCCAGCTCTGCCCATAATGTGGAGCAAGCCCTTTGCCTGAAACCCATGACAACTCATTCTCTGGCAATACAGATCCTGAGAAGGGTTAATAGCAAGTGTATAGGCCCAGTGACCCTGCCTGCAATGATCCGTGCACTGTTATTCACTCACTAGCAGTTTTGTTTCCCCACAGAGAAGATATGCAAATACTTTGCAGCAGTTACATCAAGCATCACAGATTCTCTCTTCCCTCTGACAATTAGATATCTAGATTCACAGAAAGAAAATTAAACAATTTTGTCAACTAGCACTGACTGATTATGACTTCTCTGCACAGCCTGTGTTACCAGTCACACAAATTCCAACAACATTTAATGTAAAAAATAAATAGAAAAAAGTAAATTTCTTACATGAGTGCTGAGAGCTTTTGAAGAGGCATTAGGAAGCAGAGACAGGGAAAAGAACTTGCTCCTTGTTTCCAGCAACAAAAGAAACCTGCCTGTCCCAGCACAGCCTATGCAAATTCCACGCATGCTACGAGACACAAGGGCGCATTATTGGGTCTGAAAGGCCCCCTTGGCACACACTAGGCATCAGCCTTCACACAGGGACAAAACAGAAAAGAAAAGCTGGACAAATTGATTCATGTCTCTTGCCAAAGGCTGCGTAGCTGGAGTTTAACTGCAAATAATTCCTACATAGAAACCAGGGTTTTGAATTAGGACCAGCGTGGTATTAAGTGCTTTCCACCTGTATCTAAGAGGAATCCACAAACTAGATCCAAGTCTACCCAGTGTTTACCATGAGTAAATCCATGCAAACACATTCCCAACAGCATCCAGGCACAACCGATGTTACAGCACTGGCAGGACACGGCCAAGTCCCTTAACTGCACAACCCTATGTCCAGAAACCTTAGTTTAGAAACTAAGGTTTAGTTTGTGTTAGAAACACTCTCTGCGCCAGCCTTTCACACTTCCAGATCCTTTCAAAGACAAAGCACGTAGATTGGCCCCTCAGAGATGGAAAGAGCACCTGGCCCTTACTCCTTGCTACCATTACTGTGCCACTATGTGCTGTCCATCCACTTCAGGACTCCTGTTCCACGTTTCTCTGGATTCCAATCCAGTTTCCCTGCCTGCTGCAGCTGGGACCAGCGTTGTATACGCTTATTGTGATATGGCACTTCAATGAGCTACTTAATTTTGAAAGGTCACTTTATTAGCAGCTCTTCCTTGCACAGAAAATTTGCTTTTGTATCATTATTGCTAATCAAAATGGAAATGTGAAGCAAACCCCTATTTCTGAGCAAAGATAAAGCCCCCACTGGCTTTACACACAATAACCCTGCCAATCCTCACTGCTGCACACACCATAACCTTCAGAAAGAGCCATGTGCCCCATCTGCTGTTTTCATGTTAAAAAAGAGATGGATGTACTCTACCTACACTCACAGTTTATGTAACAGCAACAAAGGGGAGACAAACATGTATTCATGGAGCTTATTGCCTTTTTTTTTTGCCTTGCTTGCAATTACAGAGTTATATTTTCTATATGCTGTGATCTCAGATTGCTTTACGACACGTCAAAAGACAATAAAATAAAGGAATAAATAGCTTCCTCTCAAGTCTCATGAATATAATCAAATCCCAATGAATAATAAAACCTTGTTCTAATAGGGTTGTGATTAAGACAGCAGATTAAAAAAAATGGGTCCTATATTGTGCTGAGATTCTTGCCATTCTAGTATCCTTCAGAGGCAAAGCCTGTGATCCCAGCCAAGTCACAAAGAAAGCTGTCTGTCACACACAACGTTTTTGCTTCAGGCATGACAGCCCCATCATTTCATGGGGAGTGGATGGTGCAGGAGGTCAAAATCATGATGGATCAATTAATCCCTAAGGTAACTAGATCCTGGCCAGGGAATTGCCTTGGAAACTAGGACAAAAATGAGCCTTTAACTGCCAAAACCTGGTGATCAAACCTGTGGTGCAAGAGCTCTGCAAGCAGGCAGATTACTTCACGTGGCAGCAAGCTTGCATTCGGATAGGTGAGATGGAGCTGGTTTAGTGGCTTTCACAGATTTGGTATTGTTCTAAGTCCACGCATGTGACAGAAGAAAGGTTCAAGAAACATGAAATAGAGCATAAGGAGAACAGAAGGCAAGAAAGACAGAAAAGGAAGAGGTACCTTTGGGGCAAGGCATCAGCTGTGTTCTTCTAGCTGGGAAAGCAGATACACTGAAAGCTAAAGATTTCAGAGGAGTATGATGTGTCTAATTCAGTGGGCAAAATCCATCTCCAGTGCCATTTTTCACACTTTATATGTCATCACTAAGGCCCTATGTTCAGACACACCACAGTAGACAAATTTTACCATATAGGAGTAAAAGGATTAAAGAGCTTTTGAAAATAAGACAGATAATAGAAGAAAATCTCCCTCTATAATAATTACAAAATCTTTTGATTATAAGAAAGAGCCAGGTTGCTACCAAATACTAAGAGCAGGGTGATAAGCAGGCAGTGCTGAAGAACACAAAATATGAACAATTCTCTGCCTGGCTAAGCACAAAGGGACATGGGACAGATGCGCACAGGCTCGGATTTCCCCAGGGAGGGAGAAGTAGCATTGTTTCCTATGTTGTGCCAGAGTAAGGAATCAATTAATGAGGATGTCTGAAGACTATTTCCAGAGCCAGATAGGAGCCATACCAGATTTTGCAAAGAGATGAAAGAACCATAGTGGAATTATATGGAATCATTTTAAGTACAAAAGGGCTAGAAGACAAATTATTTCCTAAATTAAAAAGGAATAAAAAAATAAAAGTAGTCTAATGGGAATGGACTGCAGAGACATTAGAAGTAACTTCACAGTAATGCTGCTTTGAGGGCTGTACTTCAGACTGGCATTCTTGTAAGATGGTGTAACAAAGATCACATTCAGGCCTCAGACTTGGCACCCTAACTCTTCATAGGATGACTGATAAGCCTGTGAAAAATGTCAAGAAAAACATGCAGAAATTTTTGCCCAGGGTTATACTCATAAGGCCTTCAGGGGCAGAGTCCTTTTGTGATGAGTACACAGTGCACAGCACAGTGGGTGCCAATCCTTTGCCTACTGTCTCTAGCCTTGACACAAGTAAGCCTTATGAGATAACACTGCCTTTTTAATTTTTGCTTTGCTTTCTTCACATTTATATAGCTTACACAGAATCATTCAGTCTTTTGGCTATGAGAACCAGTTAATAACACACAATTTAAATAGCAAGAAGCTGGCAAAGAAAGCTGCTGTTAAGTGATGGTGGCCTGTGCTCAACAACCTGGAACTAATGAAACTCCTGGTCACCTTTTGGAAACTAGGTATATTGGTTATCCATGTCACTGCTATCATCCATGAATTCAAATTCTGTGCCAGTAAAGGCCTCAGAGTAGATCTTGGCAACACTGGCTAAACATCTGTGATGTGAACCTGGAGGAGACGGACCTATCTGAAAAGATAAAAGGGTTGGGAGGAGTGGGGGTCTGGGCTTTGGAAGAAAATGAAAATGCAATATATTATCAGCGTCAAAGAAAACAACAGTAGCAAGACAGCTTGATATATGTGAAACATCAAGAAATTTGCATTTCAGCATGAAAATTTCTCAAGTTTGACCTGAGTGAATTCTTTGTGATATTTTTAATAATAGCCACTGGAATATTTTAAAGTCAATCAAGCAGTACTTCAATCAGCCATCAAAACATCAGAGCATCCAGATGCCTTCTAGTGCCAGGAGGGAAAGAACCAAGGGGTGCCTTAGAGAGGAACTGCACATTCATTGCGTTGCTCCTCATCAAGTCTCCTTCCCAATGCCACCACCCCAGGTCTGGATGCTCCCACACTCTGTGATGGCTCAGTTGCCTGCCCAAGACCCTGTAAAAAATGCAGAAAGGCAGCTACCACCAGAAATCCAGTAATTTTACATTAAAGATCTTCAAGCTCATATGTCTGCCTTAAGATCAGATTAACACAGTTGAACAGTGTTAAATAGGAATGCTGCTCTGATTCTCATGACTGTCAATGCATTTGTGTCTCTATTTTAATATAAACTCCTACTGGGAGCAGCAATAGAAGAAGAGCCTTAGATCCAATCCTGATTTCACTGAAACCAGCACCAAAACTGAATCTTTTTAGATGGCAGCAGCTGCCTCTTCTCGTTACTGATCTGCTCACTTTTATCACTGTGGCATTGGGAACCTCGGTCACAGCTGGGGGCTCCGCTGTGCTCCGCGCTGTACAAACAGAACAAAGGCAATACCCTGTCTTTAGAGGGCTGATAGCTAAATCTGAAATGAATGCTGGAGGGACAGAAAAGAGAAGGAATCCCAAGAGAAGAGGCAGCACTATCAGTCAGCATGACTGATATAACTGAACTCTGCCAGCTTTTCTGTAGACACTATTAAAAAGGAGGGCGAGGAAGGACAGGAAAAATAATCAGGTCACTCTGCAGACATTTAGAAGAAATCCAGCTTTTGTGCAAGGGGTGACATGGGACTGAGCATAAAGGAGCTGGTTTGAAAGCTATCAGGCAGGGAAGGCTGGGACATGGGGCTGAGGAGGCAGGAGCTGAGCTCCATGCACTGTCTGGGAGCTGCTGGTGAGGCCAAGACAAGCCAGCAGTACCAGAGAGCTGGAGAAGCTTGGCAGTGCCACAGGCCACTGTGTGGCACATCTAGACCCTCACTACAGGGTGGGACACAGCCTCAGGAAGCCCCACAGCCATTTCCTAACAAACCTCTGTATGCTGTTTCCCCAGTGTGCTGGGGGCCACGTTCCAGTAGCCAATAATGATAGCCTTCCCTTGCTTTTCTCATTTTAAATTGTATTTTTCCTCTTTATTTCCCCCCTGACAGAATGGAAGTCATTAAGAGGTGTGGCCCAGTCCTACCTATACCTCCTTGGCCTCTAGCAATCCAAAATTGCTGCATGCACCTCTGATTGTCACCCTTACTCTTGAAGGGAAGAGTCCTAGGGCACCCTTGAGAGACAGGATGAGATTGAGTTCAGAGACCAGCAAAGACACACCATCTAGATGCTTCTCAGTCCAGGAGCTCCAAGCTAGTGTCCAGGTCAGAGCAGAACTACCATCTATAAACTGCAACCCATAACCATCAGGTTTACTTCTGACATGAAAAATCAAGCAATTACAGAAATACAACATAGCAGAGTTAACAAGCTATTGAAACAACCAGTCTGGGAACTCAGAGCGACCCAGCAAGGCAGGATGGATGTTTTCTTCCAGCCCTCCCACAGGACGATACCCAAAATTGGTAGCAGCAGCTGGTGCCCAGAACATATTTGGGAATCCCATCCCACCATCAGCTGGTAGACTGGTGCTTGAGCAAAGCCCCACAATTTCTGTACAGTGTGCTGCAGCACTCACAGGTTTGCTTGACTGCAGTTGCTTTCTCTGGACTGACAGGATACTGAGACCTGGGTCAGGACCCACAGCCAGCTCCTCACAGTACTGTTGGTGAGGTTTTGTAGTCACAGCCTGGCAAACACAGAGGATGAAGGTATCTAGGAATTACAGCTCTTGGTTTTGTTCACATCTATAACTCCACAACGCTCCAGAGGTGCAGGGAACAAGCTGCATCCTTGCATCTGTGTTTTGCATCACAGTGGTGTTTGCAAAGGATGATAGCACATCAAATCCCTCCTCATCAGCAATCCTCTGCAGACACCACTGAGTATGTCAGAGGCCACATCCCTTGTTCCAGATGTGTAAATTCTTACAAGCTGGAATTGTGATGAGGAACATCTGGATACATGCCAGCATTTAAATAAGCTGGTGACATCTGGTCAGGGCTGCCGAGGCACACAGATAAACAGGTTGGGCCCGCCACAGAGCAGCACAGCATGCAGCACTAGAGAGACACAGATACACAAAGCAGCCCAATTAACTCACCAAACTGAGCAGTATGGGGGCCTAGGGTTTTTAAAAGGGATCTGGGCAGGCTAAGATGTCAAAAACTGGAAGACTGTACCAAATACAAATACCACATATACCAGAATTCATCTGACAGCAACCTATAGTGTCACTTTATGCAACTCTGGTGAGATATAGCTTCTCCTCCTATCCCACCTGACAGTTCATCTCTGGATCAACTCTGTTTCACTGCAGAGCCCAGGGAACTGTGATATATTTATACGTGCTCCAGGGGCCACTCAAGAGAATGCAGCGTGGCATGTGCGTGAGGAGGGCTCCAGGAACCCCCAAGAGCTTGTGAGGATGTTCCTTAAAAGGTTTCCTGCTCTCCAAGGCATGGAGAGCCACAGCATGCGTGTCTCCTGCTCTAAGACAGACAGCTTGCAAGCAGGACTGTAGGAATGGCCATATGGAAGTCCCAAACCATAAAGCTGTGTTTCAACCTTGAGTATGAGCTCCAAAAAAACAAAAAGGAAAACTAATGCCATTTCCCCTGAGAAATTTCTGCCTCTGAAAATCAGAGCTGCCACATTACTGCTCAAGAAGAAAGGATGTTTTGGCTGGAGTCCAAATTATTAGAGCTTTATAGGCCAAAAGCAAACACATTAAAAGTTCCTGTAAGCCAGCTGGCAGGCAATTATTAAGCAGCTTATCACATTCCTTGCTATCTATAGTTTCTGAAAATAAAATTTATGAGGAAACTCTAGATGTCTTAATTGCAATTACCCAGCGTAGAGGTGAGAAAGGCTAGGAGTCAAGGAATGAGGGTTTTGCACTTTGGAGCAAAGGGCCCAATGCTCTTGTCAGACACCACGGTAAGTGTAATGGATTACCAGAATGAGAGGCCAGGGACATAACCAGACCTGTGAAGCTTTGAAAAACTTCAGCTTATTTATCCCACCAAGGAGCCACATTTCTTCCCATTTCTTTGCCCAGGCTGACTCCAAGACCCCTGTGACTTGGGAACACAGGAACCCATGGTGTCAGTCCCTAGGATCACAGTGCACGTTTGGTAACAGCCTGCACAGCAGCAGCAACACAGCAGGGCTGTGCCTGAACCCAGCAGAGTGTAGGGCAACAGAAAGGCCTCTGCTCCCTGCTCCTGCCTCCAGCTGAAGGGCAAGTGAAAATGAGATCCTACAGAATGAGCTAGGGCCAAAACAACTGAAAAATATACGGCCTCAGCTGTGTCCAGGAGCCCAACCCAACATACAGAGGGACAGTATTTCCAAGATGGACTTTACTTCAGTGCAACCATTTGACATTAGCCAACATTTCCATGCTGACCCGTCTCCTTCCCATCTGTTCATGTCACTTATTAAATCAACACACACTGAGGACTTCTGACCTTTGGGACACGGCATTTGATTTCCCAGGCTAGCACTCAGTGCTTCAGTTTCACACTGAACTAAATGTCCAGGCACTTTGAAAGGAGTGATAACGAAGCTCTGTGACATTTTCATAGGCATATAAATGTGCACACAGCAACAAGGCAATGACCAGGCTGGCAAGGAGACCCAGATGCCGCTTTGGGCTATGTGGGAAGCAATGCTCCCCCTTCACGCAGACAGACAATAAACTGAAGTGTAGCAGAACAAGGATCCTGTTGTCAAAGCCCATCCCACCCTGGATGGGAACAGGACAGAGTGCTACATGCAAACATATCAAAATACTGCAAATACAACATGGCCTTGAGTTCGGTTCAGATATGTACCTCACAGGACTTGGACTGAGTACGGGGTCAAACACAAGTTTAGGTCTCAAAGATTCTCATGAGGGCTATGCAGAAGGGAATGTGTGAATAATATAGCCTGGAAGCTGGGGACACTCTTCAAAGAAAAGTAGCCATGTGTTCAGACTTGGCTTTAACTCTGAAATCAACCATTTTTTCTGCCTGACCCTCAGCAAGTCACTTTGATTTTTTGCCATCAAGTCATATTTACAGTGAACATTTTCCTGTTTCCAGTAAAACACAGATGGAAACTGTGTCTCCTTTCATAACCTGTTTATGATGAGAGCTCTTGATATTCAGTTGTGCAGTGCCACTCTATCAAGCCATTTCAGCAAGATGCGTTATGGCTTTTTCCAGCTTCTTCCAGACCCATTGCTTTTGCCCTCCCACTATCCCACCCCTGCCATATCAAATGGCCGAGATGAGTGGCTGGCAAGGCGTTTAGGCACTGCTTGAGTCGGACATTAAATGCATTCATTAAAGAGACAGATGTTTCTCTTTTGAAATTGAGCACTCAGGCACACTGCAATCTTCATTCTCAGTTATGAAGAACCAGGCAGAGGTTAGAGAGAAGGTAAACAGAAGAGAGAGACTCATACAAATCATCTTTAGTCATGTTCAGTAACATTTGGTAAGGAGTTTAGGACAACCAGCTTTTAATTCCAGTCTTTAAGTCAGCATGCTATAATACCACGCAGAGTATGCAAGCTTTACTAGCTAACTTGCACTTCTCTCCAGATGAGAGGAAACAGGGGAAAAAGCACAAAAAAAAGCAAGCTTTGTGGCTTGTGTGGTGATAGACCAGCAAAACGAGATCGATTTTCTAGCGCTACCTGTGGGTGACAGGCAGTGCTGGAGGAAAACTTGTACATCAGGCTTTGCATTAACATAATCTCTTGCGGAGGGTGGGGGATAAAGAGCAGGGAAATACATCTTAAGGACAACTGCCAACACAGGGAAAAAAAAAAAAATCCAGTCATTAAGGCTGATCTAGGCCATGCTTTACCCAAAAGGGCATTTTAAGTATCAGCTGTACTGAGCATACACATCCCTTTATCAGGTCCAGCATTTTAGGCACTCCCTGACCAAATATGCTGCAATGAGCACCATTTCTTCATCCCTCCTTCTAGGGCAATGCTCTGCCCCAACCCAAGCACCACAGCAGTGCCGATAAGCAGAGCAAGTATCATCGGGATGGGTCCCACTCAGCAGTGAACAGGATGGCAGCACTGTGAATCGGGCTGAGTAAGAGGTATCAGCCCTCAACTGTATTTATTTACCCGCAAGAATTACCATTCAAAGCATAGACAGTTTGCAGCTACACAGCACACGTACAGGGGGAGAAAAAAAAAAAAGGGGGGGGGGGAAATATTGCAGCCTTTTAACAGTCATCCAACACTGTTCTAGCGAGGTGCTTATGCAGGCAGCCCTTGCTATTTTATTGCAGCACTAACACAATGGTGATACATACAGAAGTATGAGCGGAAGGTGAATTACGTGAAGCTGCGTGTTTGGAAAGCCAGAATAACGCGCGTAGAGCGGACAAAGCAAAGGAGAAGGAGGGCTGGATGCGAAGCAAGTCTGCATAGTGCCATCACCCTACCAAACCCCGCAACTGCCAAGCGCTCGGCGCCGGCACTGCGGCTGCAGGAGGAGCGAGCCAGCCCGGCCGGGCAGAGCCGCAGGGCAGGCACGGCGCCTCGCCATCCCCCGGGAACACCCGCTGCCCGGGGCGGGCGGCACAGGCGGGAGCTGCAGAGCCGGCGTTTCCCCGCAATGCAGCACCGGGGTGCTGCGGGGAGCGCTTCCCCCGCGGCAACACGGGCATCGCGGGGTCCCACCGCCACCCCCGCGGCGCTGCGCGGCGGCTCGGCCGAGCTCCGGAGCCGCCGCAACCCCGACAGCTCCGTTAAGGTGCCGGGGCACCCGCGGGCGGCGCGGCAGCGGGCACGGCGCGGCTCGCACGGGCAGCGCCGCAATGGGCGGGACGAGGAGCACAGACCGGCGCCTGCCCACCGGCTGATGCGGGGTGCCCGACCTGTAAAACGGCGGCGAGGAGGCCAAGGGGAACGCGCCGCCGGGACGGGGGCGAGGGTCGCCCGGGGGTCCCGCTCCTACCTGCCGCCGCCGGACGCCGGTGCTCCCGCCGCCATCTCATACCTGCCGCTCCGCCTGCCCATTGGCCCGCCGCGTCACCCCTTCGGCCACGCCCCGCCCGCGCTGCGAGATGCCATTGGCTGCGGCCCGCACCGNNAGCGGTGCCGCAATCCCTGCACTGCGAGACTCACACTGTGTGCCTGGTGGAGCCGAGCCTGCAGAGGCCGCACCAAATGCTCCTAGAGGCACGAGTTACACCAGAAACTCCCATGCAGTTCCCATCTCGGCTTGAGTGTTTTTTGTAACTGTTCTCCATCAAGGACAAATAGAGAAGATTACACTGGAAAGAGCAGTTTTATTCCATTTTTTTTCCCCCTTTGTAGGTGAAAGCACCTGCCGTGTTCACAGTAAGGGTCCCTGGGGCCCTACACACTTGCTGCAACCAGACTGCTGCTAGCAACTACAGAAAGACAACTTAGAAACAATTGAAACTCTAGATTGGAGTGCTGAGGGGACTAGGAATTAATGTAGTATTTTTTTAATTGACTAGATTTCAGCTGGAGTGGTCCCTTGACATTTTAAAACTCCACACTTCATTATCGTACTGCCAGTCATTTCAGCTTAAACACCACAGCTCCTCTTCCAGGGCTGCCCCCAGGAGGGTTTTCCCATCCCTGCACCAGGTGTGTAAGGAATCCCAACTCTGAAGGGGGAAGGAAGCCTGAAAGGCACTGCAGTTCACTGGTCCATCTGGCTGTTATGGGGCTGTGCCCACCTGGGGCACATCTGTCCCTGATTTTAAGCTTTAAGAAACAGGGTGGGCATTTGCAACTGTCCCAGCCAGCACTAGCAGCAACCTGTCAGTCCTGCCAGCCTCTCCTCAAACTGGCATCTGCAAGGGTTAAGAACCCTCCGTGACAATGTCATGTGCAAATGTATCCCAATATTGGTATTGCAGGAAGAAGTTGCATGGTTTAAGAGCCTGCTGGGTGAAGAAACAGCCTTCAGGCTACCTCCCAGCTTGAGCAGCAAAAGCCAAGCATGCCTCCAGGTCCCAAGCTTGTTCCTCTTCACGGGTAACTGCAAAATAGTTGTGGCAGGTGGCTGCAGGAGGCACAACCCACACCACACCTCACCGTGCCGCATGTCAGAGAGATGTGCTCAGGCTCCTGAGGCCCCAAGACACAGCTCTGCTCCCTGCCAGGGCCAGCTGCTGGTGGGGAGCAGGCTTGACTTGCAGCCAGTCTTCTCAGGCAGGATGACATCTCCTCACCAAGGGTTTCCATTGCATTACATGATTAATTAGCTGATTAGCAAGATGTTGTTGCAGTAGAATCTGTTCTCTGGACTCCGGCTCAGGTAAACACCATCCTCTGTGCTAATAAAACTCTTCTGTTCCATGCAGGCATGCACTAATTTAAGCAACAACATGCAAATGAAGAACAATAGAGTGAGTAAGCTGGAGCTCCCAAATAAATTAACTACAGCCTTCTTTTTCCAGGCCCTTCTTCAAGGAGAGAAGGGAAAGGAGGAAGACAGATAGCTCTGCTGGGCCAAAAGCCACAGGCTACAGTTGTTGGTGTCTCAGAAGGTGAGTGCTGCCTATCTACCCCTGTCCTGCTCTCAGGCAGGCAGGGCATCAGGCCCAGACTGCAGAGGAAGATGGGTGCAGCTCCTGGTTACAAGGTGCTGCTGAAGAAGCCTGTCGAGTAGGCCAGGCTGTGATCTTCCTTCTGGCAGGACAAGCAGCAGCACCTCAACATGGTTCTGGGGCTCAAGGGTTCCACTGAGAGCTCTGGGTAGGAAAGCACAAAGGGAACAGCATTCCTGACAAGGCAGGACCAGTATCAGTACAAGAGCTCCTCCTCCATCCCAGGCTTTTAAAAGGATCTTGGAAAAAAAACCCAAACAACAACCAAGCATAAGAAAGCCACAAAACTGGATTTGCAGCCTCCAGAAAGAAGCCTGCAGTAAGAGGCTGAACAAGCACAATCCCTTTAGCTTATTAGAGAACTGAGAAGCGTTGCAATTCCAGCATGTAAGCTGCCACAATAGGAAATTACAAAGGGTTGAAGGCTTTTTAATATGGAAGAGGAAGGGAAAGCCAGCTACATTCACCAACATGTGTTTGTAGAGCAAGCAAGGGGACCTGTATCCACTACCCTCAGCCTTGGTCTCTTCAGCATGTTTTGGCCAAACACCATCTTTTGCACTCAGCATAGCTGGGAAAACCTGGTGCTCAGGCCAATGTGACAGGCTGAGCAGCTAAAAAAGGTTCAGGATTACTCATGCTGCTTGTGTCTAGCTGGCAGGAAGTGTCCAGAGCAAAGGGCTTCTCTCAGCTCTCAATGGTAAGAGAAATGGTAAGGCACAGAGGTTTGCTGTAGAAGTTCCAGCCAGTTTGAAGAAAATTGCAGCAAACTGTTCCTGCCCTGCCATTAGGCATGGCTGATATGGGAAAAGTGTCCAGTGGCCAAATGGCAGACACTTTCTGCATGGCACAGATTCCCTGGCCACGATTTTGGGCAGCAGAGCCTGCCAAGGAATTTGTTAAAGCAAGCTGGTTGTAAGGACTTCATTCTCTGGCTTTGTTCTATGGCCAGCTCCATGCCTCAGCCCTACTGCACATGTGCCTCACTGCTCTGTGCCACAGTGCTGCTTCTGGCAGCCTCCAGGCAAGCCCAGTGTGAGAGAGTGAGCTCTGGCTCCAGGTCCAGGCTGATGCCGGTGTGATCCCTGTGTGATGCAGCCCTGCAGGATGCAGCCCTGCAGCGGCAGGAGGAGCCACTGCACATGGACAGGGGACACAGCACAGTTATGCAAGATCTGAAGGGAAGGAGAGGAGGAATCTGGGCTGGGTAAGAACAGAGGGCATTTATCAATATAGAGAATTCTTTACATATTACTTGCTCTCACACACACACACACACACCCATGCCTGTACCAGGCAACCCAGCATCTTTCTCCAGGCACAGAAAGGCCATCAGTCCATAATACATCAAAGTGGCTTTCCAGGGAGTCTCAAACAAATGGAGTTCACCTTCAAGAGCACCCACAGCTGTTCCACTAACACAATGCTGTGTCCTTGGGTAGAGGCAGGTTGAGCACCTGAGCATCCTCAGGAGCGCTGGGACTTCAGATGGTTCCTGCGGCCGGCCTTGGCCCCACGCTGGGCTCCCTTCACCAGGCCTTTGAACTGGCCCTGCATTTTTGCCCGCTTCCTGGAGGGAGTAAAGAGCAGGAAGATGGTTTGGTGCAGGCACTGGGCACACCTAATGCTTGGGGATACTGCTCCAGACTCCACAAGGAGTGGCACAGCAGATGACAGGGAGCTCCCACACCCACCGAAAAATCCCTAGCAAAAAGCAGGATCAAACCCATTCCCTGTGCCCTTCCTGGTTAGCCTCACCTTCTGTTGAGTTTAGCTCTGTTCAGGGGGATGTAGGCATAGGGGTCAAGTTGGCCCTTCTTCTTCACATCACCTTTACCTTTCTGTGGGAGACAGTGACATAGGAGAAGATGCAGCACCAGGGAAGACACATGCATCCCATTCCAGTGCAAACCTGCCACCTGGCTATCCCGAAGACTGTGTTGCAGTGGGCTGCCAGCTCAGCACACTCCCCTGGGAGCTGATTTCCCACCAACATGATGACACAGACAGTTGCTTTAAGCAGTGAGCAGGAACTGTCCATGGCAAGGATAGGACAGGAACTTTGAAATGGGCTGGTAGTGTTCAGAGATACTGAGCATTTGAAGCAAAGATCCCCTCCAACCTTGGTGCTACTGGACCACACTCCCAACACAAATGGTGTTTCCTGCCCCAGCGAAGTCCAAGCATCCCCCGACACAAACCCTGCAATCCCATGGGTCCCTCACCTTGGATCTATACTCTGCACCAAAGGCTGGCTTCTTGTTCAGTGGCCGATGGATCCCAGAGCCTCCAGCTGGAAAAGAGAATGTGTTGGATGGGATCTTAGGCCTCCCCCTGCCTAGCTCTAGGCTGTGGAAGCTGTTCCTGTTTTTGTCTCCAGCTCTTGGTGTCAGGACAGCAGAGGGTGGGCCATTTCCCACAAATAAAATCTCTCAAGAGATGTGTAGAGAACTGTCTGAAATTAATGAAGGCAAATGCACCTGGGGAGGAATAACCCCAGGCATCAGTTCAGACAGGGCCAACCTGCTGGAAATTAGCTCTGCAGAGAAGGACCTGGAGATCCTGGTGGAAAACAAGTTGTTCACAAGCCAGCAGTGCCCTCGTGGCCAAGAAGGCCAGTGGTGGCCAGGGATGCATTAGGAAGAACATTGTCCACAGCTCAAGGAGAGGGATCCTGCCCCTCTAACTCAGCCCTAGTAAGGATGCATCTGGAATGTTGTATTCAGTTCTGGGCTCCTCAGTACGAGAGACACATGGAGATCATGTGGTCCAGTGAATGATTACAGGACTGGAGTATCTCTCTTATGAGGAAAGGCTGAGAACTGGGCCTGTTCTGCCCAGAAAAGAGGCACCTAAAAGGGGAGCTCATCAATGTCTAAGTATCTGAAGGGGGGGTCAAGAGGATGGCACCAGGCTTTGCTCATTGCTGTTGGACACTACAGGAAAAGAAGCAATGGCCGAAACTGATGCCCAGGAAATTCCACCTGAACATAAGAAGAAATTCTTTGCTGTGTGGGTGACTGTGCACTGGGACAGACTGCCTAGAGAGGCATTCTGGAGTCTTCCACAACGGAGATACTCAGGAATCATCTGCATACAATTGTGTGCCATGTGCTCTGGGATGACTTTGAGGCAGGGAGGTTGGACCAGATGACACACTGATCCCTTCCAATCTTACCCAGTCTGCAATCCCGAGATCTTTGTTTCAGCTGCACTGCAGCAGCACAGCAAGATGGGCACACGGTTCTGGCCCTCTGGGGAGCCCCAGACAGGGCACAGGCAGAGGACTTACCTCTATACTGAGAACAGGTTCCAGCCTCAGCTTCCTCATCATCTGGCTCCTCTCTGAACCGACGTTTCTGACTCTTCTTCTGCAGAAAAAGGCAACAGGAACCCTGCAGCTGACTTGTCCTTACAGTTCCGCCCTCCCATTGACCCACAACCTCCTGCTTCCTCCCACAGTCACCCAGAGACTTTCCAGAGAGTGCATCCCTATCCCAGAAAACTTCCCACACCCCTCCAAGCAGCTGGCAATTGCTGTTGTTGCCACTGGCTTCTTGGGGAGAGCTGCAGCTGCCATGGCACAGGCAGTGGTTTAGCAAGGAAGAGTTCCCCTCTTCTTGGCCCCACGCTGGGCTCCCTTCACCAGGCCTTTGAACTGGCCCTGCATTTTCGCAGGATAACATCTCCTCAGGATAACAAGCCCCATACTCACACTGCGGAGCCCCACATCTTGGAGCACATCTGCCATCTCTTCGTCTGCTCCTGTGGTACAGGATAAGAAGGTCAATGTGTGATAAGAACAAGGGAGAGCCCTGGTAATGTGCTAGCCCCTGGGACTGCAGTAACAGGGTGCCTCTGCTGAACCAGCACCCTCATGAAGATGTAGGTGACTGCTTCCCCTGGGCAGCAGCCCAGAAGAGAGCCACTGGGTGTGACACAAGGCCATATCAATTCCTGCCACTTCCACCCACATCCCTCCAAGATTCCACATGCAGGTGGCAGGATGAAAACCATTCAGAGACCCAGAGCAAGTCTAGAGTGGCCCCTGTCAGCCTAGGTAGTACCTTTGGCTTCATCATCCTCCAGCTCCTCTTCCTCTTCATGGATGATCAGGCGTCCATCCTCAGACATCTGGAAATCATGGCTCACTCCTCTGGACCGCTTGGGGCCTGGCTTGGTGGCTGCTCACAGAGAAATGTGTCAGGGCCTGGAGAAGGATCCAATTCTGGGGGCAGCTGTATCCTTAGAGCCCCAGTGCATTGCAGCAGCCCCTGCCTCATCTGTCCCACCCTAGCCTTATCTGAAACTCCACTTCTTACCCAGCACCCTCTGGGACACATTGGGGTCCAGGAAGTTGAGTGGCTCATCATCTTCCCCTTCCTTGAGCCACGCCTGGCCCTTCTGCCGTGCTTGCTTCCTCCACTCCTTGCTCCGATGCTGTTCCTCTTCTTCCTCCTCCTCATCCTCTGAGTCAGCCAGGATCTCCTCCATACTGGTCAAAAGGTGGAAAGGATGATGGGAAATGGAGTAAGCCCAGGGGTGCAGCCTGCCCCACAATGCAGAGCAGCCCTGGAGATGTCTCCAGCATCTCTAGAAGCACCAGCTGAGCAGATCCAGTTCCAAGCCCCCTGTGGAAGCTGCTCCTTTTTCACCCTGAGTCTGTCTTCACCTGTTTCCTCTGGGCTGTGGTGGTGGTGCCTCCTCTTCATCCATATCTGCAGCTGCCTTCTTCATGGCACGCTGCTTGCGGCTCCGGGATTCCGCCTTGCGGATGTTCACCAGCACCTTATGGTACTCGGCTGGCAGCAGACCCTTCACCAGCTCAAAACTGAGGAAACACAGAGAGCAGTCAGCACCCACCTTCTCCTTCACTGCTTCCCAGAGAGCTCTTTCGCCACCCCAGGAGACCCTGGCTTACCCGAATTTACGAATGAACTTGATGAAGAGGTTTCGCAGCTTCATACGGAAGTGGCGTCTCATGTCATCTGAAAGGTTCCCCACAGCCTCCAGCTGTCAGGACAGAGACCCTCAAGACCAAAGTACTCCTGCCTTGGGGACCCAGCCTCCCAACCTTTATCTGCATGGCCCCCTTGTTCACCCTGCTGCCATCTCTCCATGCCTGCCCCAGGTAAGACCACGGGGAGGTCTTCAAGCTTGGCAGGCTCATGGGGCTTTTCTGGCACATCTATGCCAGGATTCAGGAGAGGGGCCTCCTCGCTACCATCTCAGTCACTGAGATCAAGGTTGTTTCCTTGGCTTCCAGGCAGAGTGCAGCTGGAGATGCTGCTCTCTGCCCAAGGCAGAGCTCTGTCCCACCACCCTCCTCGAGGCACCCTGTGCATGATCTTACCATTGTCTGGACATGCTTGGCCAGGAGCTTGGTGTCTACCAGGAGCAGTGTGACCTTCAGAAATCCCAGGGCTGCCTTGACCACATCCCGTGTGCGGGAGGCCAGCAACAGGCAGATGTTCTGCAGGAGCTGCTCCACCACACTGAACTCCAGGTGATCTGCAACCGCGGTGGGACTCAGCCACAGATGGCTTCCTCCTAGCACCCACCTTTGCCAAAGGGCACTGCCTTGTCCTCCCAGCCCTCCTGCTCACCTTTGAACTCAAAGAACAGGCGGGTCAGTGCCAGCACGGTGCAGCTGATCACGGTGACTGAGCCAGTGAGCCCCACATAGATCAGGAGCAGGAACCGCTGCAGAGCCTCTGCAAGAGGGGGATGACTCAGGCCCTGGCTCACTCTGTGTCCAGCAGCATCCCTGGACCATTTCAGCAGAATGCTCTGCAGGGGTCTGACCTCCCTGGGGCCAGAGTGGCCATGGGGCTGAACAAGTAGAACAGAAGCTCACCTTCAGGGGTGGGCCCAAAGCGGATGAAAGCATGCCCCATCTCCACAAGCAGCATGAAGGCATTCTTGCGAGCCCCCACTGACACCTCCTTGGTGCACAGGATGACCTGGAGGAACACAGGCATGTCACCACTGCTGCCACTACCACAGCCAGAACCAGCCAGTTCCTCCCAGGAACTATGCTCACCTCTGGGACTAGGGCAGTGACAAAAGGCTCATGCTCTGCAGATAGCTGCTTCACAATGTGGAACAGGCATTTCAGCCGTGGCTGGGGAAAGAAACAGACCAGCACTGGTATACCCAGGGACACACACCTGGTTACCCCTGCCATCCACCCCCTCCCTTCCCTTCCAGTAATGGCTGATCACCACTACCACAGCCCTTGCTCTCACCCTCTTGGCCGGGGATGCTGCGTTCTTGAGTGAGTCCAGCAGTGCTGCCTGCAGGTCCTGGAGGTGGGAGCGGACAAAGGCCTGGCAGGGAGCATGGGGAGCAGCACACACCTCCTCCAGCACACGATACGCCTTCTTCTGCATGCTGTGCTCTTTGCTCTGCAGGGACAGCCAACATGCTCCCACTGTCAAGGCAGCCCCTCACCATGGTGTCTGAAGGGACACCAGCATCCCACACCACCCAGCAGAGACCCTATGGCAGCTGCTCAGTCCCTAGAGTGAGGGTCCAAGCTGGCAGCAAGCAGAAGGGGCCCCTGCACCTCTCAGGGCTGGGGACCAACTCACTTGAAGGGAAGGCTGGATGGTACAGTACAGGGAGTCCAGCGACTGCTCATCAGCATAGGGTGCCATTGCCACTACCAGGTCCAGGATGGAGAGTCTGCAGCAGAGGAAACACAGCTGCAGCTGTTAACTGTGGCATCACATCCCAACCAGGCTGGGACGCCAGGTGTGCGCCACATCAAGTGCAGAATGGTGGCAAAGCCCACACAGGACAATGCCCTAGTACTGCTCACCAGGAGCACGCCAGGAGTTTTACCCCTTAGCACCAGCTCCCAGGTGTTACCTGGTGAACTCGGAACTCTCAGGACTGGTCAGCTTTGAACTGGCTTTCTCCAGGAACCCGCACACCATCTGCAGGGCATGCACAGAGAGAAGGATCAGAAGTGATCAAAGCAAGCACTTTTATAAGAGCGTGCAATCCACCTGGCAAACAACTTGCCACAGGACTTTGTGAAGACCAGAAGAACCAGTGAGTCCAAAAAGACCTGGATAAATTCACTAGGAGCTTGTGCATGACAGACCAGATGTGACTGCAAGACTGGGAAATCCCAGACTGTGGGCTGGAAAGGTTTCCCTACCCATGAGGGCAGGAAGGGCTGCTCTCCGGTCAGAACCTTTCTTCCTGTCCTCTTCAATCAGGCCTGCACCAAAGCCCCATCAGACTGGGTCTAGCTGGGAAATGCTGGCCTGAGCCAGGACAGCTTGCCCCAGTGCCCTACAGGCCTCTCACCTGAGGATCCGTGATGGTCAGGTAAGCACGGACAGTGTCCAGCACAGAGCGGCGCTGAGCACTTGTGCCCCCATCCTCCTCAGGTTGGCTGTACACATTGAACAGGATGGGCAGGAAATTTTTGGCAAAGCGACCCACCTCTGCCCGCTCTGCATCTGGAGAAAGGATGACAGGGGGCTACAGATCAGCATATCCCCTCCCACAGGTGACAGGAACCCACTACAGGGATCTCCTTCCCACCCAACCTGTCTCGCAGCCTTTGTGGATGAGGGTGCGCAAGGCCTGGCACACAGTGGAGCGGAGATCTGGGCGCTCACTGATGGCCATGCCCAGGGTGCGGGCCAGCCCTTTGAAGGACCCCAGTACATCTGTGGGACGGATGCAGAAGCCAGGCAGCAGAGTCCAGACCTGGAAGGTAAAAGAAAAGGTAGGAGGCCACAGTCTTTGCCCAAGTCACTGCTCCCCAGCCTGGTACCAGGGGTACAGTATGGCAGGGCTCCCGGACACTGCTTGTTACCTGCCACTGCAGTGTGTCATAGATCTTGGCCTCCACACTCTTCCCAGCCTGGGTAAACTCCAGGGCTGCAGAAGAGAAAGAGGAGATGAGCAGAGCAAAAGACATTGCAAAGGCCTGCTCCACCCCAGGGCAGAGAATGGAGGTCGCACAGAACACACTGGACTGCTGAGACCCCCCAACATGCTGCTCTCCTCACCTCTGCTTTTCAGGGCAGATGCCAAAGGCAAGAAGTAACTGGTGAAGAAGCCAAGCCGTGCACCCTGCACATTGTCCCGCAGCACTGGCAAGAGCCAGCTGCGGGGGAAATCCAGTGTCTCCCTGGGGAGGAAAGACATGGGTCAGGAGGGCATGGGGCACTGCCAGCATCAGCCCCTGGGCACAGGGCACTTTCACCAGCCCCAAAGCTAGGCACAGGTAGGCTTAGCAGCCACACCTACAGCACTGCATGGGGAATGTATGGGAACGTAACAGCTAAAAAACTGCTACCCCATGCCTGTACTCACTCCTTGCCATTGATCTCCAGGGGCACGGCTTCCAGTAGCACCTCAGGACCCATGGTGCTCACAGCAGCCCCCACTGCCTGGTCCACTTCAGCAGTGTAGGGAAAGTGTGGGGAGAGACGCAGGTCACACAAGGACTGGAGACACTGCAGGGACAGAGCAGGACAGTCACAGAAGAGCCATGTGCTCAGGTCTGGCATGTATCACTCTGCCGACCCAGGGATGCCAGCTGCCCTGCACGTCCCTGTGCTGAGTGTCCCAGAGCTGTGCACGCTCTAGCCACATATGGACAACAGAGCAGAGCAAACAGTATGGCTCTGCTCCACAGCTAGAGGGGGTAACACAACCTGGACAGCAGCACAGCCACCCCACCAGCCTCCATGGATGAACCTGTGCCCTCACAGCCTGGCTCACCTTCCTCATGATGGGATGGCACTGCTTCCCACATGTCTGAAAGAAGATCTCCAACACTCGCAGAACTTCATCCCATGCTGCATGGAAACGGTATGTCAGCCCTTCCTCCACTGACCTGGGGAGGAGAAAGAAGACGGTCACACTGGTAGCATTCAGGGTGCCCACCAGGCTGCCACACCCCATTGAGGACTGGGCAGAGGCTGACCAGAGCTCAGCCAGACACATGGGGACCAGTCTCTCCCACATCACTGCTCCTCACTTGAACATCTTGCACAGGTAGGCAGCAGGAGCTGGAGCAGATGCAGACACAGTGCCCATGTCCTCCACGTGGGGAGCAATACATTCACTCAGAAGGCTCTGCAAGGGCAAACAGGAAAAATGGGACAGCTGTTGGACCACAGAACCCCCAGCCTCATAGGCAGAGAGGGGGCATACCACTCCCTGGTAAGCCCCAAGCCCCATGGCAAACCCCCCACAAGGCTCAGGGCATCCAAGTGGGGAGAGGTGTCTGGGTGTGGTACCTCCAGGGTCTGTGCTGCTGCTGACACCACCTGGGAGTGTGGGGAAAGGAAGCAGTTCATGGCAGCAGAGAAGAGCCGGGGCAAGTGAGCCCAGCACAGGTCCTTTTGCAGCCTGGAGAGGAAACAAAGGTCAGATTAGAGACCACCACCAGCAGCCACCTCTCCCCTTGCCCAGCCATGTCCCCTGTCTGCACCTGCCCAGGTTGATGTGTGCCCGCTCCATGGTGGATAGCCACGTCAGCAGTGGCTGCAGGTCACTTGTGCTGGGCACGTAGTCGTAGAGAGCCTGTGGAAGCAGATTTGGTAGGTGGGTAGGTGCTGTGCAACTGCCAGCTCTGTCCCTCCCCACACTGGTACCCCACACTCACAGTGATGATCTGGGCATTGAGCTCAGCTGGCAGGCAGGCCACACTGGTCTGGGCACTGAAGAGGCTGTGGAAAGCTTGCATGGCACATGCTGTCACCAACTGCAAAGGACACGGTGTCAGGAGAGGGGGCTCTGCTTGGAACACACTGTCCCCCTACCCCAAAGCCAGCTCTGCCCTGGAAAATCCAGCACTGTTGCAACTATGCCCCATCTGCAAAGCCTCCCTCTTCCACAGCAGTCAGACCAGCAAGCTGTCTTGGGCTTTTCTCCATTTGCATCCCTTTCAGAGTGAAGCCCATGGGGAAAGGGTCTGCCCTTGTTCCTGGAGCAGGAACACTCACCACATGGCTGAGGGTCATGACTCGAAGCAAGGTCTCACAGCAGGTCTTTACCACAGCTGCAGGGAAGCAGGGCAGCACATCCCGCAGCAGGGCAAGGACATGCAGGGTGGTGGTGGCCTCCTTGGCACCTACAGGAGCAGAGCAACCTGTGAGCCTGTGGCACACCACAGCAAAGCCCTGCCCAAGGCAAAGCCCCCATGACAGTGGGGCTGACCCACGGAATCAGGGTGAACACTCCCTTGACTTCTGGGAACAGGAAAGCAACCAAATGGCTGAGGAGGCTTCAAAACACCATACGTGCCCCAAAGATATTGCATACCCTCCTCAACAATCCAGTGTGTTGCAACCTCCCCTCTTCCCTCCAAGTCCTCACTCTCCCACAGTGGCAGAGTCCCCCACACTCAGCTACAGACCCCATGCTCCAGTGTCCCACACCTCCAGCTTTTTCAATCTCCTGCACACAGAACTTGGCGGTGGAGGGTGCTGCAGGGTGATGCTCAGGGGCTGCATCACCAAACATGAACTCGCTGCCCCTCAGGACAGAGCACACACCATACTGCGCTGCTTTCCGCACCTGGGGGAAGAAGAACCCAGGTGAATAGAAACTACAGACCCAGGGGTACAGCCATCCCAGAAACAAACCCCGAGAGCAACATCATCTCCTGCCAGAAGCGCTAGCTTCTCACCTTGGGCTTGGTATGAACACAAAAGCTCAGCAAGCCATGATAGACCTGGAGGGTGATGGGGTAGCTCCAGGCTGCCAAGTCTTGCTTCCGTAGCAGTGTGGCCAGGCAAGAGAGGATCTATGACAAAGGAGCAGTAGGGGCATTAGCATCACCCCACGGAGACATCTTTTCACTGCAAAGTCTTCAGGCTGAGCATCCAGCACCACCCTTCAGCAGCAGCCTTGACCCCAGCATGCAGCAGACCCTGGGCAGAGCTGACATGGCTGGCTGCCTGTTGGCTACTCACCCATCGCAGGGCAGAGGTGGAGCTGCTGCAGGCCTGCGAGGACATGATTCTCATGAAGGCTTTTGAGGCATCTGAGAACTTTTTAATAAGAACAGGGCTCGGGACCCTGCCAGGAGAAAGGGACTTGTCAGTGGGGTGAGGAGGAGACAGCTGGTGGCAGTCACAAAGGGGACTACATCACCAGCTCACCCCAGCTGGGTCTCTTCCCCAGCCTGGAGAGGGAGGACAGCACTAATGCCTTTTCCATGATGGGGTCCGTTAGCTCTCCCTGCTTCTCTGCCAACTACTCACCGCTTTAGGACAAGGTTAAGCAGGTAGGCAACAGCAGACAGTGACTCGGGGGACTCCACTGCCTCCAGTGTGGTCATCTGGGAACAGAAGGTGGGCAAGCGATGGGGTGCAGGGACTCACACCAGGCCAGCCCTTCCCCAACCCTTGGGGAAGGGGAAAAGAAACCAGAAACAACCCAACAGCATCTCTGCTGAACAAAGACACTCAGGCTACAAGCACAGCACCTTTCTCTCTCTCTCCTCAGAGCCCACCCATGCTGCCAGCAGCAGCTCCCCTCACACCTCCTCCACACAGCCAGCACTCACCAGTGCAGCAAAGTATTCTGTCTCGCTCTCCTTGCCCCCCTGGGAGCGGATCACCTCTGTCACAGCCGCCAGCACGGCACAGATCTGTGAGCAGCCAACAAAGCAGGTCAGCATCTCTAAACCTCACAGCCAGGGGGCCATTCCCACTCAACACCCCCCTTCCCCAGCTCTTCTCCTGTCCATACCTCTTTGTGAGCAGCTGAGTTGGATTCCCAGAAGCGCTGCACCTTGCTGAAGGTGATGTTAGTGCAGTCACTCAGCCCGCTCAGGAAGGTGCCAGAGGACTTCTCTGTGGCAGCCTCATCAGCACTGTCCTCCATACGGAACTGAGCACTATCACTTGCCCGCTCCAGCCGCAGGGACCCCGACTGCAGCTCATTGTGCAGCTTCACTGCATCCACCGTCAAGTTACTTTTCTCTGCAGGCGTGAGAAGTGTGTCAGAACTGAGAAGTCACATTGCTCCACCATTCACCCCGAAATCCCCCATGCTCCCCTCCCCTACCAGCCAGACAGGTTTGGCCGGAGCTCATATCCAGAATGTGGAATACAAGTGCTGCTTTGCCCCAATGAGCAAAATCACACAAATAAAGAATTCCTCATTCCTGTGCAAAGAAACCAGAGCACAGTCCAGTCATCTCTGATAGAAGAGAGCATCATGTCCACACTATCTTATGCTGGTGTGCCAAGGATTTAACACTGAGGTGCTTCTTGTACTCTGCCCTATTTATCTTACACCTGAAGCCCTAGCAACCAGACAGCCAGGACAGATGCTGCATGTCCCGCTGAGACCCAGACATCAGCCTGCAGCCAGCATCTGCAGGAAAAAGATCTCCTAGGCTAGGAGCAGCCAGTGCTCTTGCAGTTGCCTAACACACTTTGGTTTACTTTCCCCATCAGTGGCTGGCTCAGTATTAGTTTGTCATGTTCCTCACCACACCAGACACTACAGCAGCACTTAGAGATATGGCTGTAGGCTTTGGGGAGCCTCACAGGGCGACAGGAACTGCAGCATGCGGCGCTCCATTACGCTTCTGAGGCCCGGTGTCACGATGAGGTTAACTCGTTAAGCCGTGGCCTCGCTTATTCTCCTTGGTTCGCTGCCTCCGCTTACCCTGGAACTGTCAGCGGCTCCGATTTCCCTCCTGCCCCAGCCCCAGCTCTCGGAGGACCCCAAGGTTCACCCCGCAGCCCTCCGCGCCCCTGCACCCCTCCGGGAAGCGCTGGGCCCACACAGGTCTGGAGCTGCCCGCCCTGGCGTCCTACCGCCCCCGCCCTTACCCGCCGGCCGGCTGCAGAAGCGGCTGCGGGCAGCCAGACGATGCTGGCGGGTCTCGGGGTTGGAGTCGCTGCTATGGCCCTTCCGCCAGCGCTTCAGCTTGGCCGCGGCTCCCGAGCGGAGCCTCCCGCTCCGCGCCATGCTGGACCCGGCTCCACGTGCGGCCGCGCCCAGCGACCCCTTTCCGCTTCCGGCGCCAGCCGCCATCTTGAGTGAGGGCAGCCATCAGGGCAGACCGCATCCCGGCCGAGAAGCGGGGTCGGGGCCAATCTGGGCTGAGATGGGAGACCCGAGGGCCCCAGGGGCAGCCACCAGCACGAATCCATCCGACACCTCTACATCCCCGCACCCCAGCCGTGACCCCGTGAAACCGCTCCGCCCAAACCCGTAACCACGGGCGAGGAGTCACGCATTACGCATTACCGCGTGTCGTGACGTCACGGTGACGCCACGCCCTGAAGGTCGCACCGCCCTTCGCGGCCGCGCCATGTGGTACGTGCGCCTCCGCCTGGCGCGCGTTCAGCGCATGCGCCTCCCCCCCCCCCCCGCAGCGGCGGCGCGCGGGGCGGGGCGGGGCTGAGCGCGGGCGTTAGTCGTGCGCGGCAGCGGCGTGAGCAGCAGCGCCCGCCCGTCCCTCAGCCCGCCATGGCCGCTGCGTACCGGCTCGTTCTCGTCCGACACGGCGAGAGTGCCTGGAACCTCGAGAATCGCTTCAGCGGATGGTACGACGCCGACCTCAGCCCCGCCGGGCAGCAGGAGGCGCGGCGCGGTGGCGAGGCCCTCCGAGGTACCGATGGACGAGGGGGGGGGTGTCGGCTAAGAGGCGGGTCGCGGGGGAAGGGGGGAAAAGGGATGCGGCTTAGTACGGCCACGTCGAGCCTAACGGGTGGTGGTTTGGGGCTCTCCGATGCCGGGCGAGGGTCTCCAGTGCCAGGTCGGGGGTTCAGTGTTCCTGGGAGAGCCGTGGGTACCGCAGTGTGGTGGTTATCCGGTACCGGTTGCGTTCTGGCGGCCGCCGCTTTCTGTAAGGACGAGGACGCGACCGGTACTGGTCCGGTGAGGTCGCCGCCCTTGCCCTTTCACCGGTTGCATAAGGCCCGGCACTCACCTTCCTTGCCTTCCCCCGCCTCCCCCTTTCCCCGTATTTTCTAGATGCCGGCTATGAGTTCGACATCTGCTTCACCTCGGTACAAAAACGGGCGATCCGTACTCTGTGGACCGTCCTGGATGCCATTGATCAGATGTGGTTACCCGTTGTCCGGACCTGGCGCCTAAATGAGAGGCACTATGGGGCTCTCACGGGTTTGAACAAGGCTGAGACAGCAGCGAAGCACGGTGAGGCTCAGGTCAAGATCTGGAGGCGGTCTTATGACATCCCTCCGCCTCCCATGCAGCCTGACCACCCCTTCTACAGCACAATTGCAAAGGTAAGACCCGTTGCTCTTCGTCTGCCGTGCTGAGAATCTCTTAAAAGTTAACCTGCAGTGTGGCTGGCTTCCTCTGTAAGGTCTCCTGCGTCTCTGTTGCATTATCTGGGGCTGTTGGGCATGGTGCTGGTAGACCTCAGGCTGAGTTTATCCTGCTTCCTCCCTGTGGAGTTGAACCCCTGGGCATTGCACAGACAGATCCCAAGCAGAGGGCACAATATCTCAGTTAATTATTAGTGCCATGACCCATTTATGGATGTTTGAACTGGTTTCTCTGCCCACACTGGCAACGTATGACTTTTCAGGGCTCATGGCCCTCACTGTGGTTCGTTGCAGCCCCAAAGCTCAAAGGCACTTCCTTGCTTCCTAGCCTTGCTTTGCTTACATATATAGTGGGTCGTCAGGTAGAGAATTTGGGGGAGAGACAAAATCTTGCCACTGTCTTGCCACATTGGATGGGGGGCACTGGGCTGCTGTGTGAGCATGGTCATTCTCCCAGGATCGTCGCTATGCCGACCTGACAGAGGACCAGCTGCCGACATGTGAGAGTTTGAAGGACACCATTGCCCGGGCTCTGCCTTTCTGGAATGAGGAAATCGTCCCACAGATCAAAGAGGGCAAACGAGTCCTTATTGCTGCTCATGGCAATAGCCTGCGTGGGATTGTCAAGCACCTGGAAGGTAGGTCACCCCTGTAGGGACATCCTAGGGACCCCCTCCTTTTCCAGCTGGCACTTTGGGAAGGTCCAAGAGTGACGGCACTGCTGTGTTTGCAGGCATGTCAGAAGAGGCCATCATGGAGCTGAACCTGCCCACTGGCATCCCCATTGTCTATGAGCTGGACAAGAACCTGAAACCTGTCAAGCCCATGCAGTTCCTGGGGGATGAGGAGACCGTGCGCAAGGCCATGGAGGCTGTTGCTGCTCAGGGCAAGGCCAAGAAGTGAGGGCAGGTAGCAGACCAGCACATAGTAGAGCCCCCTGCCATCCCCCACCCCTCTGTCAACACCCACACAGTTGTAGGAACTCGGAGCTGTGGAGCTGGAGCTGCTCCCCACGGTTAGGCCCATTCCCTCAGACTAGGCTCCCCTCTGCAGATAGCCTGGGGGCCCCAGGGCAGGGGCTGGACATGGAAGTTTGGTGTGAAAGAGAGCCCTGGTTCTGCCAGGCAGCGGCCACACACCTGTCCATGCTGTGATCCCAACCCTTGGACCCTGTCTGCAGAGGGACAGGCCAAGCAATCCCTTGCCATGCCAGGCTCCTCCTTTGCTTTGTGTCCCTGGCAGCTCTCGTCACCTGTTTACTGTAGATTTGTCACTTGATTTAGTCCTCCCGAGAGCAGTGAGGCAAGTGCAGTGCTGGCCACGACCAAGGTGGGTACCCCATGCCCTCATGGACGTGTGGCACAGTGACTGGGATGCCACTGGAAGGGTTCTGTTTTGCTGCATGTGGTACAGCACCCCAGGGCAGTAGTCAAGACTTTAAACCCAGCTCTGCCAACCCCTGCTTTAACTATACTGCCTTCAGACAAGGGCAAGGGAGGGAGCCTGTTGCCTGGAGATCTGTGTCTGCCACATGCTTCCCCCAGCTTACGCCCATCCTCATCCTGCTGGTGAAGCAGGTGCTGTTGTGTCCCATTCCTCACCTGTGTGTATGTGGCCCGTCACTGTGGCCTCCCCCCTGCTGGTGTCATGAGCCTGGGTTTGTACAGGGTCAGTATAACTGTCCAACCATAGCAGCTGTCTTGTTCCAGTTCAATAAAGGAGTAATGCGCAATAAGGAGGTGTCCCTGGGCCATGTGGGGCTCCCTGCTGTGCACAATCCCTGCCAGCATGTGCACAAGGCAGCAGTCACTGCTGGGCACAGACATGAGAGCACAGAAACTCTGCCAGACTCGAGGAACAAAGCTTAGCTCTGCAATCTCTGCCCAAGAGAGTGACACCCTGCCGTGCTGTAATTTTTGGACTCGGTGTGTGCCACACCCTTGTCCCAGAGGGCAGGGCATGCACATGTGGCCCGAGGAGATGTATCCCCATACTTGGCTGTTCTCAGCCACAGCCCACAATGGTTAGTGGGGTGCTGAGACAGGCTGCGCCCCAGGCTTGACTCCAATGTGGGGAAACAAATCTGGTGAGGTGAGTGCCCAGCACGGCATGGCTGCAGCTGGGGCTCTATGCTGTTGGCCTCACTGCAGCAAAGTCACTCCATTGCTCCCCTTCACCAGCAGGGAAAACGTGCTTCCTTCTGCCCCATGTGCTGTGGAAGTTGTTCCCTCACTGCTGTGCTGCAGGAGCCAGACCAGAGTGCCACAGACAGCCCTGGCTCCCCCAGACTGTAAAGAACACAGCATGGAGTTCTCAAAAAATATTTATTATCCACAAGTAGCAAACCTATCCTGCCAGTGGAGGCCTGGCTGAACCTGTGAAAGAGGCGGGAGCCCAGGGGCTGCTCTGGCTCCACAGGCCCCAGTCCTGCAGTCCCCTGCCCCCCTCAGGTGTTAAGTCTGCAGGAACTGGGGCTGCACCCGGGCCACCTTACGGAACTCCTTGGTGTGTGTCCGTGGGCACTGCATCTCGCACCAGCTGATGGGCACCATCTGCACTCCTGGGGACACCATTTATCAGGGTTACCCCTTCCCAAACTTGCACTCCTCCATGTGGAGAAGGAGGCAGCTCTGAGGCAGGGATGAGGCAGAACCATTTCAGCCCAGATACTGTCCCTGTCCTGTCCCTACCTGCCTCACTGCGTGCCACCACCACACCCAGCTCATTCTCTGCTGTGCTCAGCAGGTAGTTGGACTGCGCATCCCCGAGGGAGATCTGGTTGGACAGGAGTTAAGGGAAAGACTTCATAAGGGAGCTTGAGCCAATCTACTGTCCCTGAAGGGGAAGGATACAACTTTGGCCAGGACGATGTCACTGGGGCGGAAGCTCTTGTACACTTCTACCTGCACAGGAGAGAGCAGGCAATGCCACACAGCACCGGGGTGCTGGCAGTGGGGGGAACACGGCCCCCACTGGCAGAGAGTGGGGGTGACGGGTGTAGAACAGTTACTGGCAGTGGCTGACTGACCTTATCCTTCTCCGTGGCTCGGATATCTTCTCTCCTGAAAAAGGAGATGGAGAGATCTGAGTGCCAATGTGCAAAGACCACTCAACAGCCTGTGGCAGAAGCTGCCCTGGCCTCCCTGGGTGTTTGCCAGGACCTGCTGGACACCAGCCCAATGCTCAGGGCAGAGCTCCAGCTCAGGATAGCCATCTGCACCGCCCACAAGAGCCTTCCTGCCCCTGAAAGGTGCGGGATCCTAACCTTTTCCCTACCGTATAGTGCCTCGGAAGGTGGATTTCAGCGGCGTGGAGCCAACATACAGGATGTGCACCTTGGCAAAGCGAGAGTTAATACTGCAGACCTGCATGTAGGAAAAGGGTAATCAGTGCTCCAGGGAGGGAAAGGGCAGGGAACATGAGGCATGGGGAGCTCAGGTCTCACTTGACCTCCTCCTCCTCCCTGTGACCAAGCAATGGTGGGACACCTGGCAGCAAGCCAGGTGAGGAAGATTATACTCAGGCAATTTGAGGCACCAGAATAAGGCTGAGGCCTGCAGTGATCCCAGTCCCTCTCCCTCCACCAGGTATGTAAGGAAACTGATCTGTGCCATCCTTTCTCCATGCTGCTTCAGGCCCTGACCTGCATGCTCCCTGCCCCAGAAACAGTTACAGAAGGACAGAAAAGAACATCCTCCCCTCAAGCCTACCTCAGTCTCAGGGAAGGTGTCCCTCATGCCAATACCCACTTTCTTTGTGAGTGAGAGCCCCTGGGCTGCTCCTGCCCAGGTGGGAGTTGTACAGAGGGGAATAGGAAGCCCAGGGATGCCTCACCCCACCCTATCCGTGTGCAGGATCAAAGCTCAGTATGAGACAGAGGAAGTCGAGGCCATGCAGTTTGTCAATGCAGCGCTCCAGCACCCCACCTTGCATGTCACCACAGCACCCACATTGGGCAGGAGCTGGGACTCGCTGTCTCTCACCACCGACACCACAGGCAGCTGCAAGACAAGACACGAGGGTCAGCACAGCTCGTGCGCAGGATCACCAGCTGAATCCCGTGGGAGTCCAATTCCCAGTCTACAGCCCAGTCTACAGGGAGGCTGTGTAGCCTGGGAGTACAGCACTCAGCCCCGGGGAGGAGCAGCCGTCCCGCGGCCGCGCTCACCTCGTTGTCCTCATCCTTCCTCTCCATGCAGCCAGCCAGCGAGGAGAAGATGAAGCCATGACGAGTGTAGGTCCCGCTACCAGCCGTGGCCTCCTCCGTGCTGCACAGCCGCTCACCTGCGACACAGGGGCTCAGGGGCTGCCGGGCATCCCGCTCCGGGCACAGCGCTCGCTCCCAGCCGGCCCAGTGCGGGGCATCCCCGGAGCAAGCCCCTCCGCACTGCCTCGTCCCGCACTCCTCTCCTAGGCCACCGCGTCCCCTTTCCGGGCAGTAGCCGCCCCAGTCCCAGGAGCCCCGGATCGCACTCACCAGGGACGCAGTAGCGTGCGGGAGGCGCCATGCTCGCTGCCCACAAGGCGTCACCAGAAAGCCCTCACCCTATTGGTTTTAGCTGTCAATGCGGCGCTGTAAGCATCGCGGCTATTGGTTCTCTCCCACCTGACGGGAGGCCTGCTGGGGGCTGTAGTCCAGTGGCGGCAGACGGTGCTCCCGGCATGCCGTGCGCGGGCGCTGCCCGTGGGCCGGCGGGGCCCGGGCATGGAGGCGGCGGGCGGCGGGCCCAGGTCGGCGGAGCCGGGCGGGGGTGTCAGGGCCTTGCGACAGGCTGTGGGCTTGTAGGGGCTGTGGGTGCCGTGGGGCTGGGCGGCTATACAGAGGTGCTCTGGGCGGGGGCCGGGAGGCGATGGGGGATGCTTCGTGTGCTGTGGGGCAGGAGGTGCTTGTGCGGACCCGGGAGGCAGTGGGGGTCTGTCGCCCTGGGGGTCTGTCGCCCTCGGGGTCTGTCGCCCTGGGGGTCTGTCGCCCTGGGGGTCTGTCGCCCTCGGGGTCTGTCGCCCTGAGGGTCTGTCGCCCTGGGGGTCTGTCGCCCTGGGGGTGCGCTTGGCATGGGAGGCAGTGGGGGAAATACTGCAGGTCTGGAGGGGTCTGGGGTGCTGCGGGGCAGGGAAAGCCGGCTGTTACGGGGCTGGATGCGGTGGGGCTGTAGGCGTGGGCAGCCTTTGAGAATGGGGCTAAATACCCGAAAGTGTCTTGGCGCTGTGAGGCTGGGTGCTGCTGAACCACCGGAGCTGTGGAGCCACCGGAGGGTGCCACAGGGCTGCGCCTGGACCCGGCAGGGGAAGGCCTCGTCTTTGCCTGGAGTGGGGCCAAATCCAAGGTTCCCACCCCTCGGCTGTGATGTTGCCAGTGCTCTAGTCTGTGCTGTTGGTTGCTATCCCATTCCCATGGCCTCGGTGCCCCTCTGGGATGTGGGGACGGCCATGGACATGGTGAGGGCTGGATCCCAGTGCCCGGCTGAGCAGGGGAAGGTTGTGTGGCTCTGCTGGAGCCTCATCTCTGTGGTTGTGCTGCTGTCTACAGGCAGGTGCCTTGGGGACAGTGGGTCTTGCTCTGCAGCAGGCTGGCTGCCTCCCCTGTGGATTCCCTGCCCAATAGCTGCCGCTATTGTAGGTGAGGAAGCTTCTCCAGGGGGCAGGAAGGAGGAAAGGGACGAGTCTTAGGAGGAAAGGGCTGAGCTCTACACCTGCTTCTAGCTGCAGTGTTTTGTCTTTTATCACACTGACAGCACAAGGATGTGTGCCACCCAAAGGCTGCACGGCAGGGAGTTGATGCTCCACTTTGCATCTGCTGAGTTTCAAGGAAAAGCTCTCAGCAAGCCAAAGAGGAGATGTGAAGAAGAGGGTAATGCAGGTGTTTGCATAACCCATATCTCCTGTGCCAGGGTATAGAAAGTCTGTGCAGGAGCCATACCTGTGACCTGGAATGGGCTGCGGGGTCTGGGGTCCTCATATCCAGCAGATCCCAGCTTTGGGGTCAACCCTGTGCTCCTCAGGCAGGGTGGAGGAGAGCCCTGGCTCCTTTAGGCAGCCCATCTGGATGCTGCAGCTTCTGCCCTCATCCTCCCTGCTGCTCCCCAGGGGCTGTGTTGCTGGGCACAGCAGTGCAGAGAGAAGATCCCTGCTGGAGGGACTCAACTTTGGCACCAGTGCCTGGCACCAGACCAAGGCGAATGCTTGGCCCAGGCTCAAAACGTGCCTTGGCAGGACCCTGGGGCAGCCTCACTGCTTAATATTGATGGGTATTGCCTGCACAGAGGCCTGGGGGCCCCAGCCTGCAGATCGTTTTCCCATGTGCTGGGGCAGATCGGGTTCCTCATCACTCCCAGCAAAGCTCTTGGGCAGGACAAGGGGCTCAGCAGGCAGGGGAGTGCTGGCCCAGGGCTGTACCTGGGCCTCTCATTTGCTGGTGTGTGGCACTGTTCAAGGATCTGGGCGAGGAGAAGGAGGAAGTGTTGTGACTCTTGGATGAGGCTCTTAGATTGGGAGGGTGGCCTCTGCAACTTGGTCCAGAAGTTGAGGTGAAGGGAAGTAGCATCCTACTTTTTGGAGTTAAGGAGAGACTAGGGGAGGAGGGGTTATCCTGTACTGGCTTCTCCACATGTTCCTTGTGTGGATTCCCCTGTTCCTGAACATGTTGGGAAGGGCTGAAATTATCCCTGGAAATGGCCCAATATCCTGGGTGCTCATGCCTTCTCTGGTTTCCTCTGAGTCAGACTCTCCGTGTCACTCCCCCGGCCCCCTCCCCGCTGGGAAAGACGAGATGGGACCAGAGAGCACCTGAGCCCAGATGCTGAGGGGCCTGTGCCCCCTGCTCCATGCAAAGAGACATCCCGGCGACAGCAGCCCCAGAGCCTCCAGGAGCCTGGGCTCAGCTTCTCCAGCTCGGCATCCTTGTCAGTTCAGGCAGCTGCACTACCGGCATCAGCACGTCACCGAGGGGAAACCCTTCCCGAGGGACAGCCAGGCAGCAGGGTGGCCTGCCCACGCCGAGCTCCTGTCCCCCCAGGCGTGGTGTGGCAGGGATGAGGAGCCGGCAGCGGATGTTTGCCGCGGTGATGCGCCTGCTCCTCAAGTGCCTGCGGCTGGGGCGGCGGCGGCGGTTCAAGCTGGTGCGGCAGGTGGAGCAGCTGTGGCACTACGGGCATCTCTGCCTCCGCTCCCTGCTCTACAACTCCTTTACCAACGGCGATGTGGTGCTTGACTCTCTCTTCGAGCCAGTTTATTGGCTGGTGGACCATGTCACCCGGTGGTTTGGTGTGGTGAGTTCCCCTCACTGGGCAGGGTACACGTGGTGCTGGGGCAAGTGTGCTGCTGGGGCAGCAGGCTCAGGGCTGCCTGTGCTTCGGGCAGGAAGTGAGCTGGGACCTCCGTGTGCGGTTCAGATTGTTTTCCTCTGGCTCTGTCCTGCCCATGCCTCTCCCCAGGCAGCAAGGGGCAGGCACTGTCCACTCCAGTGACCCAGGCCCCTTTCCTACAGGTGTTTGTGGCACTGGTGATTGGGCTGACGAGCTCTATTGTGGCCATTGTGTACATCTGCCTGCTGCCCCTCATCCTGCAGACCTACACCCCTGCCTGGATATGCTGGCATCTCGCCTATGGACACTGGAACCTCATAATGATTGTCTTCCACTACTACATGGCTATCACCACTTCACCTGGGCACCCACCACAGGTGAGGCACCAAGCAGCAGCACAACTCCCAGCTGGACACTGGGGACCAGCTACAGACAGTCACTGGGAACAGCCCGGTGATGTTGCAGGATACCTCTGAATTGGGGAAGCTAGACTGGGCAGTACAGAGTGGGGAGGCAGCAAGGCGGCACAGGGGAGAGCAAAAGTGTGAGATACAGGGTTTAAGGTGCACAAATCTCTTCTGACCTGTGCGCAGGCCAAGAACAACCTCACTGGTGTGTCCATCTGCAGGAAATGCATTGCCCCTAAGCCAGCTCGCACCCACCACTGCAGCATCTGCAACAGGTAGGGCACCCTCCCTCTGCCTGGGGCAGCCTTTGGAATCCTGCTCCTTACCCCCTGCCCCAGTGTGCGACAGGAGCCCTTCTCTGCTCTGTCACCTCCTTGCCCTGTCACTTGTAGCCTGCAGGGCAGGGGGGGTGCCTGTCCCATCCCAAACACACCATTGGCACTGGCTCTGACACTGGCACTGGTCTCTCTCCCAGGTGTGTGCTGAAGATGGACCACCACTGCCGTATCCTTCTGCAGTACTAACCAGTGTCACGCTCCCAGGGGGAACCAGCCCTGCTTGTCCCTTCTCTTGAGACAGCCAGCATAGGAATGGGTGATGGGAGCAGGGCCCAGAAGAACCACCCTGGTCCCTGGGGTGGGTTCAGACCCATTGTCTGTCAGTTATGTACCTTTAACGCCAGAGACAGCCTGGCTAAACAACTGTGTGGGGCACTACAACCACCGCTACTTCTTCTCCTTCTGCTTGTTCATGACCATGGGCTGCATTTACTGCAGCATCAGCGGCTGGGACATGTTCCGGGATGCCTACGCAGCCATTGAGGTGAGTGGCCTCTCCTGCCACGCACCAAGACTGCCTGGCTTTCCCAGGCTGAGCTTGCAGAGCAAGGCTGGGACAAGTCTGGCCAAACAGTGGCTTTGCTTCCCCTCTTCCTCCTTCTGCAAGACCCCCAGTTGCTCTGATCCTGTGGGGGTGTGAGGGAAGGGTCCCTGCCCCACTCCTCTGAGACACATAACTGGTGCCCTGTTTTCCGTCCCCCTAGAGAATGAAACTGCTTGAGAAGGAGAGACTGCAGGTTGCTGCCAACCAGGTGGGACATCCCTGCCCCCAGCTGCTCCAGGCAGTGTGGAACAGAGCTGCCCTGCAAGCCCTCCTGCTTGGGGCTCTGCTCTCAAGGAGCACCCCACATTAGAACCAGCCCCCATGTTTGTCTCATGTGTCAGAGAGCTGGGGCTGGTCAGTCAGCTCTGCTCTAGACAGTGCCTCCAGCAGCTTGGGGTCTGCCTCTGTATACCAACTTCCAGGGGTTGGGCTGGTGACAGCTTCTTGGCATGTGCAGCTCAGGCCTGGGGAAGCTGCAGCACTGCATATACATCTCTTCCTGACCACCAGCTGCAGTGTCCTGACCAGTCCCATGGCTGCTCCCTGTCCCCTTATCTCCAGCCCACTGTTCCTCATGCCTGTGCCAACTCTGGCTGTCTGTCTGTCTTGTGGCTGTCCCAGGCTGCCTCCCCCTCACCCTGGCTGTTGCATTAGTTCCAGCTACAATCCTTTCTTCCTGTCCAAGCTCTGCAGGAGGGAGGGGTGCAGCAATCCCTGTCTGGCTTCAAGCTGTAAAGCAGTTTGAGTAATCCTCCCCATCTGGTCCTTTTTCAGACATACTACCAGACCCCACCACCCATCTTCTCTCTCCGCCAGCGAGCTTTCCACAAGAGCGTGGTCTACCTCTGGGTCCTGTGCAGGTGAGGGGGCCCAGGGCTGGGGAAACCAGTGAAGCCTGTGACATTGCTTACTGTCTATATCCCTGTAGCTGGACTTGCTCACTCTAGTGCATATGTCACTGCCCTGCCAGCCTTTGGGCCACAGAGGAGAGATTTTGTCTCTGTCACAGAAGATTAGACAAGCCGACCCACTTATGCAGCTGTGGGTGTGGGGAGGCAGCCTCAGCCCCCACCAGCTGCAGCACAGGGAAGGAAGGCCTGTGTTCCACCTGCTGTCCCTTGTCATACCTAGCTCGGTTGCACTGGCCCTGGGTGCCCTCACGCTGTGGCATGCTGCCCTCATTACCCGAGGGGAAACGAGCATCGAGCGGCACATCAACAGAAAGGAGAGGCAGAGACTGCAGAAGAAAGGCAAGGTAAGCATAGCCCATGGCATGGGGGCTGGCTGGGGCAGAGCCAGGCATGATGCACCTCTTCCTGTCCTGCAGGTCTTCAGGAACCCCTACAGTTATGGCAGCTGGGATAACTGGAAGGTGTTCCTGGGTGTGGATGTGCCAAGGTAAAATCTTGGGGAAGCCCCTGCCTGAGAAGGTTGTGGCTCAGCAGCTCTTGGGGTTGTAGGGACAACAGGGGTTCTCCTTGGGCTGCTGGGGGAGAGGATGACAGTGAACTTTGATCCCACACTCTGCACTGCACTGGGCTTTGTAAGGTGTGGGAGACCTGGACATCATTGGCCTTGTGCCTCAGGAGCCCTGTTTGGCGACAAGGTGGCCTGCCCAGCAAACCTTTGCCAGGAGAATCTCAGCTGAGGAGCTCAGCCATTACGGCACACTATGGCTCAGGATATGGGTTTCTCAGAGCTGAGAAGCACCAAGACTTGACTTTTTGGCTGTGGCCTCACTTTCCCCACAGGCACTGGCTCACCCGTGTCCTGCTGCCCTCTCCTCACCTGCCCCACGGGACAGGCCTGAGCTGGGACCTGCCTCCCTGTGTGATGGAGCAACGTGCACCACTCCTGGCAATCTGAGGCCCTGTGCTCTGGCCATCCCTTCCTCAGGAGAGCACATGGGGGACCCGCCCTGCTGCTGCAGCTTCCTTTGGCCAAAGTGCCTGGCAGAAGGCTGACACATATCACACTGACCAGAGGCAAAGCCATGGGAAGCTCTGTGGACAGTGTTGGTGACTGGACACCTGCCCTCTTGGCTCTTGGTGGCTGCAGGCAGCCCAGGGGCAAGGTGGCAGAGCTGCTGCTCCCTGCTGCAGCTGATGGTGCTGCCCTCATTAGCTCTGGTACAGGCCAGCATTGGCCCAGCTCAGCTCTCTGAAGGGCTGGGCACAGAGGATGGCACCCCCATCCCCCAAGTGCTCCCTGGAGAGTCTTTTTAAGACCATCTACTAAATATTGGGGTTTTTTTAAGGGAGTCTGTTTTTTGTTATCTTGTGGGGGACATGGACTTCTGGGGATAGGAGGAGAGGGACCACAGTGTTAAAAGAGGAGGAAGGGTCTATAAACAGCAGCATCTTAAGCTGCTCAACATACAAAAGAGCACTGAGGACCCAGCCTGAGCTGCATGGAGACCCTCAGAACATTATCAAAACAGATATATTTATTCTTCTGGCACATGGGTTGTCAACACACCACACCTGTGCACAGACCTGTCCTCTCCACTCACATGTGGCAGGGGCTGTCCATCACTGTCCCTGGCTGCAGCAGAGGGTGGGTAAGCCACAAGCAGCACAGCTCCTTCCTGCTGTGGGTGCTGGGAAGGGACTGCAGTGAGGGGTGCCGTCTGCTGGCCTGCACGCTCCAGCCCTAGCAGGGCTCAGTCAGGGCAGTCCTGGGCTCTGAGGATCCAGAGGGTCCGTGGCATTGGTGGGATGACTTGGTGGCTTAGCGAGGCGCTGGTCAGACTGTTGGTCAACACAGGGAGGGGACACAGGGTGCTCACCTGCCTGGGCTCCCAACCAGGAACCTGCAAGGACAGAAATGGTGCCTTCAGCCATATCCCCTCCACACTGGCACCCCCTCAACAACTTCCACACACTCACCACTCTCCACGTGCTGCCACTGCTTCCTTCCGCACCAGCCTCTTTTTGTCGTCCAAAGGCTTGGCCAGTGCCCGGATAACTCGGCCCTTGTATGGGAGCAGCTGTAGGACAGAAGGGGCTCTTCATGAGAAAAGTGGATGCTGGCTGCCCCCAGGAGGTTTGGGACCCCCTTGCCCCTCTACATGCAGGAGCAGGCAGCAGGGTGCTGCAGAAGCACTTACCACTGTTGTGGGCAGACTGGTGAGGGCATGGGCACAGCGCAGGGCAGCGATGCGGACAGCCTGGAACAGACAGGGATGAGGGCAGCACGAGGGGCAGGAGAGAGGGGCATAGCAGGGAGGAAGGAGGGGGTGTACGCACCATGGTGGGGCTGGAGGTGAGGTTGAGGAACTTTGTGACCAGTGTGTCGACATGCAGGCTCATGATCTGGGGAGCTTCGAGCAGCAATGGGTGGAGGCAGCTCAGTGTGGAGAGCTGTACTACACGATCTGAGCAGGACAAGGCCTCAAGCAGGAGGGAAAGCAGCTGCAGAGAGAGGGAAAACACAAAGAGTCGTGAGTAACCCCAAACCATGCATTCTGCAATGTCACAGCTCACCCTGCCTGCCACCCAGGCTAGTTCTTACCGTGGGCAGCTCTGTCACGAGCACAGGTTTGGGGAGGTGGTTGAGCACATGGGACAGGCCCTTCAGGTAATTGGCCTTCATGTCTGTGGAGAGCAGAGATGGTTACAAGCAGCCTGCAGAAGGAGGGGATGCTGGCTCAGGTCCCCTGGTTAAAGGGTCAGGAGTTGGTAAGACTGGGCTGGGGATGGCCACTCACCAGGGCTAGCCCCATGGAAGCCTTGCACCAGCTTGGGGACATTGTCAGTGAAGAAGCGCTGGCGGAACATGATGCGCACATCAGCGTGGCAGCCCTTGTGCAGCACGTCAGGGGACTCGGCCATGAGCAGGGAGAAGCCATCAGCTGCAGCGGGGCCCAGCTCTGTATCACCCAGCAGGCCCAACAGCTGTGAGGGAGAGAGCCCTGAGACAGAGTGCCCTGCTGCTGGGGGTCCCCAGCCAGCCATGGGAAGCAAGGCAGGTTTCTTTGTTAGACATCACCCAGCCCCACCATGACCTACCTTGTCTGTCAGGCAGGAGCTCAGGGGGTGGTAGCGCAGCACCAGGGCTTTGGTCACCTGTGCAGGCAGAACAGTCAGTGCCAGGCTGGGTTCCCCAGTCCCCCTGCCCCACTCATCCAGGGCAGGCCTTACCCAGAGCAGCAAGGTGAGTGCCTGTGTTCGGCAGGGGCCCTCCAAAAGGCTGGACTCAATCCTGTTCACTGCAAGCTGCAAGATTTCATCTAGCTGCTGTCCTAGGGATGGAAAGGTCAAGCTGAGCCATTGCCCCAGTCAGCAGTGGGCAGGGACACCTGGCATCTGCCTCAGCCCCCTTACCTGCTGGGTGCTTGTTCACCAACCCTGCAAAGCACTTGGCAGCTGTGGTGGCCGTGAAGGGACAGTTGCAGGAACAGCTCAATGCCAGCAGCTCCCGGAGCAGGCATTCCTGCTGAGGGATTGCCACCTGGAAGAGACACAGGACGTGTTATGGCCCAGGGCTGCAGCTGCTCCCTCTGTCTGTCCATTGAGCTTGGTGTGGACAGAGGCTGGAGGGTGCTTGGACAGGACTCCTCTTCACCCTGCTCCCATCAACGTACATCACGGGGCAAGGAGCAGATGAAGGCCATGAAGAGGGCGACCACGCGTCTCTGTGCCTCCAAGCACTCCCCATCCTGCAAGGGAAGAACAGCGTTCACATCATCACAGTCCTTGCTGCCAGCCTGTGCCAACATCCTCATGGGCATCTGCCCCAGCCCCAATCACCAAACATACCCCGAAAGGCTGGAAAGAGCAGGGAAAACTGTTTTGGGGTAGGAAGGAGACCTCTCCATCCAGAAAGAGGGGCACCACATGAGACACGCTCTGGGCAGCCAGCCTAGGAGAAAAAAGACATTGTAATGTGCTACTCTGGAAGGGTCACTGGAGACCTCCCAGGAGGCACAGGGTCATTCTGTACAGACAGCAGCAGGGGGCACGCAGCCTGCTCCCTCCCCACGATGGAGCACCCAGCTTCCTGCCCCAGCTTCACTCACTCAGGGCTCAGGTGAGTGGTGGCAGCACTGATGACTGGGATCATGGCAGCCAGCACCTCTTCCTCCAGCAATGCCTTGCCTGGCAGTGTATGGGTGCTCTCTGCAGGTAGTGGGAGGAATGGAACTTGCTGGAGCCTGCTGTTCAGAGGGAGGGGGCAGGCACAGCCCCCTGAACCCACACCAGAGTGGGGCAGGGCTCTGGACAGGGGCAGGGAGCAGTGCACCCCACTCTTGAGAGCCATGGGTGCCAAAAGGCAGCAGCAGCAGCACTGACTGCAGGATCAGGGACCCCTGAGAGCCCGGGATTTGCTTGCTCTCCCCTCTCCCACTCCAGCCCTGCACTTACCAGGCATGGCTGCCTGCACAGCCATGGCCAGCAGGGACGGCACCACCGTCTGGTGGAAATACCAGCAGCCCTCGGCATCCTGTTGGCACTGCAGGGCCACGCGGTGCAGGCTCTGGCACACAGAGACCATGTCTTGGGTGTTCCTGGCCTCCGTCCCTGCAGGGCACAGTCACCACCAAGTCAAACAGCCTCAACACCCAGTCGCTGGATCTGCACCAGGATCCTGGGATGATGCAGCTCTTCTGACTCCCACTCCACCAGTGGGATTCACAGCCCAGGTGTGGGTTCCTTATACCACTGCCATTCCAGCTCTCTCCCAGCCATCACCAGTAACAAAGGCAGCTCCTGCCCAGACATGCTCTGTGAAGCTGCCTGCAGCAGCTCCATTACCTTTCTGCACCTTCTGGAGATGCTGTAGCAGAACAGGGACCGTCTTCCTCATGATGCTGGTGTGGGTGGACACAGCTGCCAGGGCCTGCAGGCAGCGCTGCTGTAGGGAGTGGTGGTTGTGGTAGCTCTCCTCCCGCTCTGAGGAGGAAATACACATCAGAAGGGGATCTGGGGACACCCCACCCAAGGGCAGTCAGGGTCCAGACCCTGACAGGGTGCATGCAGCACACCCAGCCCATGCCAGGCTCAAGGCACTCTGCCTGCTCTGCAGCCAGGCAGCTCCTTCCTACAAGGGTGATTCTGGCCACCCACACAGGCTGGCTACCAGACCAATCAGCCTTCCCTGTGTCAGCACTAGGAATCCCCCAAGGACAGTCACCGACCTACATCACATAACACAGCCCCACTGCCTGGCAGGAGCCCAATGGGGATGGAAAAGGCTTTACCTCCAAACCAAAAAGGAGTCACCAAAAGGAGTCACCACTCCTTTCCCAGCCGTACCTGACTGCAGTTCCTCTTCAAGCCTGGATACCATGCGTCCAGAGAAAATATTTGGGTAGGCACAGGCCAGGGACCCAGCTGCCTCCATCGCTGCTTCACTGCCAGAGGGAAAGACAGTGGAAAAGGTAATGCAAGGACTGCAAAGCCAGGGCTGCTTGTACACCAGCTGCACAGACCTGGCCAGAAGGTTCCTCCAGAACCCCATTTCTCAGAAACTTGCCTTTTTCACCCTTCAGGTAGGCAGAGAAGACCCCTGTTTTGATAGGCTCAGGCTTTTTTATTTCCAGCCCATGAATTGTCTGGTTTATCTCACATAGTCTATTCAGAGAGTTCCTGTGACTTCCCTCAGACTACAGCCCCTCTCTGCAGCAAAGCCAGGCTTTATTCCTCCTCCAGTGTGGGCAACTGATGCCAGTCCACCCCTCACCTGCTCTGGGAATCCTCCTCATGCAGAGTAAGACGGATGAGGTGATCCACAACCAGCTCCAGATCAGAGGAAGACAGGAAGCCTGGAAAAAGAGCCATAGAGGAATCCTACCCTTGGCAAAAGGCAAAGATGCTGGTGTGGTGGACAGGATCCTGCCCCCTCATCCAGGCCAGCAGCAACACAGCAGCATAACAAATGCCAGAGATACAAGGTGCCCAGTACAAACAGGCCAGAGAGAGACCAAATGTTCCTGGAGCTCATGGCTTGGGTGGAACATGCTGCCGCTACTCCTGTGCACTTACAGGCAGCAGGCAAAGATGTCCTAGAAGCTATTGTGTCTCTCAGAAGAGAGTGATACCTTCCTCTGCCTCAAAGGAAAAAAGACACCAACCTTGCAGGGAGCCCAGGACAGTCAGTGCCTTGATCCCAACCAGCTGCAGCTGCACACTGGGATCCAACAGCGCCGAGAACACCACAGAACAAACGGGGGCTTGGAGTGACAGCAGAGTGCTCTCATCTGGAGAGAGGGGCATGGAATCACTGCCTGTGTCTGGCTGTCACCACACAGCCACCATCATGGCACTGGACAGACTCTTTCTGGGGTGCTGTATTTGCAATATAATTGTGATACCGCAATCATGCAGCCACACTGGCCACTGAGTTTTCCTTGTCTGTCAGCATACAGGAAAGTGAGACCAGAGTCAGCAGCCCTTGGGAAATACGTGCATCCCGAGGGACCAGCCACCCTCACCTTCTTCCACATGTCCCCACTTCTGCTGTAACTCCAGGAAGCCTAGCAGCATTTCCAGGATTGTCCTCCTCTGGCTGCTCTGCAGGGACACAAAGGTGTAACACAGATCACCGTCACTGCTGGGACAGAGTGCCCAGCACTGCGAGCCCACAGGGTGCCCATGGGGTCCCTACCCACAGCGAGTCAAGGACACCCTGTGGAGCCAGTGGGTACCCCTCACCTGTGTGTGCTTGGTGTATTGCTCCAGCAGCAGGGGCAGGACGCTGTGGGTGATGTGGTGGTAGGTGCGGAGGGAGGCACCCGCCGCTGCCTGCAAGAGTTTGGCACTGGGCCACACCAGCTTCATGTCGGGCTCACACAGATGGTGCCTGCAATCTGAGATAGGCTGGGCGTCAGCTGCACCGGCGCAGAGCTCCTCTGCCTCGCGTGCGGGGACACAGCTGATAGCAGGGCTGCGACGTGCTGCCAGGGCGCAGCTCTGAGCTGCGGCACAGCCTTCCCAACTGAGCAGCATCCCACAGCTCCACGCACATGGAGAGTGCAGTTCCAGCAGAGACGGAAGCAGCCCAATCCCTTTGTCCTCCCTTCCTGCAGCAAATTACCTTGAAGAAGCCAAAAGTTGCTGTGAGGCCTAGAAAGCGAAGAGGCTTGGAAGAGAAGAGGAAGGCAGATCTCTACCTAGGAGGATGCTTTCAGGCCTGGCTGCATTGGGCAAGTCTCTGTTAGCTACCTTGCAGGATGCTGCTGAGGAAGGAATCCAGCAGATCCTCAGAATCAGAGCTGAGCACGGAGCGGGAGAGGCAGGCAGAGAGAGCATGCAGTGCAGTCAGGCATTCCGTTTCAATCTTCTCGCTCGCTGTCTGGAACACCTGGAGGAAAGGCCAGAGGATGAGGTGAACTCCATGCCGACAACAACCGCAGCCTTCAGGCTCCCAGTGCAGGCTGAAGGGCTCAGGCTTCTGCCTCATTTCCCACATGATTTGAACATGCAGCACAGCACATTCAAGCCATGGACATGCTGATAGGGCTGGCATGTCCTCTCCACTTTTCAGCTGGGGCAGTCCAAGGTCACAGGTGCAGGCTGCTGGGAGATATGGGGCCCACCTGGTTTGGCTGAGAACTCCTGCTCAGCAGAAGCCCAGCCATGGTGGCATCCTGAAGTACTCACCTCTCTGCGCAGGGATGACCAGAGGCTGGGAAGGAATTCCCGCAGCTCCTTCTGCCCATAGATTGCACAGCAGGCAGTCTGCAAGAGAGAGCCAGGAGAAAGCATCACAGAGAAGCCAGTACCAGGAGGACATGGTGCTGGGACACTGCCCATCCTGGCAGGCTCATGCTGAGCTACAGAAATCACCCAAGAAGAACAGGAAAGAGTGATGCAGGCCAAGCAGGACTCTGGAAATTATGGCTCTGCAAGGGAGAGTCTCTGGCTGGCAGGGAGAAAGGCTCAGAAGTGGCTGGCAGCTGCTACTTCCACAGATCAATGTAGGCTGAAAGGAGGAGGAGATCTCTCCTTACCAGAGTCTGCAGCGAGTCGAGCTTGGCACTTTGCAGTTCTGAGTCCAACTTCTCAATAAGCAGAGGGAGAAGAAACTGCAAAGAGAAACACTTTAATCCAGCCCATCCCTTGCACCACCTTGTCCATGCTCCTTCAAGGCTGAAAGTTCAGCCCCTATCAGGAGAGCAGAGGTAAAGGGGGACCTGCAATAGGCAGCCCCTTTCCAGGGTGTCAGTCAGCATTGTCCCCACGACCAGCCCCAACAGGAGACAGGGCTGCCCAAGTGCAAGCTCCTGGTCCTGGTTGTTCCCTTCCCACAGAGTCACAGCAGGAGATGCAGCACTATGAAAGGCAGCCTGTACTCAGGGAACAGTGAGGTGCTCAAGAATCCCCAAGGAGTTTCATACCTCAGCAAACTGGGGTGTCGAGGCCAATACAGCCCGGAGGCTCAGGATCAGGTCTTCCCTCTGGATGCCATGAGGATCATTGGGGGGCTGGAAAGTAAGCAGAAAGCAGGTCACCCACCAGTCAGGAAACATCCTAACTTAGCCGTCAGCCGAGGCTGCATCACTTCATCTCCAGAAAGGCAGCAGCAGTGCCAGTCTCTGCAGCTAGCTTGGCACCAGCCTGTCAGCCTGGGTACCACAGCTCACAGCTGAAAACTGCCTAGACACCCCATTCCCTGTGGGGCAGACAACCCCTAAGAAAACACCAGAAAGAAATAAAGAATAGGCTGTGGCACACGGCAGACTCACTCACTGGAGTAAAATCAACAGGGAAGTAGCAGGATGTAACTTCAAACAGCTCCTCCACAAAGGGACCTGCAGACAGAGGAGAGAGGGGGTGATCAATGATATTGGGCAAAAAAGACACAGCAGCTATGTTTAGCACCTATGACAGACAGCTCTGCAGCTTTTAAAGCACGTTAGGGACCACCTCAGGCCTGGTCACACCCAAGAAACATCCCTCCAATGGCTCAAAGAAAAGGGACATGTCTCCCAGTCAGCTTTGCATGGCAGGTTTAAGCTCACCCAGGGCATAATCCTTGGCAATGAGATCATGCACAATCTGGAAGGCCAGCAGCAGATTGCGGGGATCCTTCTCACCATCCATGACCTGGATGAAGCCAAAGGTGAAGTTGGCACCCAGGCCTTTCAGCTCTGCAGAAAGAAGGAGCGTGAGCAGGTGCAGGATGTCAGGCCTCATAACATGGCATTAAATCAGCCAAGTTGCCCCAGCCCCACCATCCTTTTCCAGGTCTCCCAGGCAGAGCCACAGAGCCCTTGGAGAAAGTGAAAGTGAGTCATTTTCCCAGCCTCACCAACCCTAGAGTGGCTCTGCCATCTGCCCCCTCACCTTCCTCTCTGGTGCTCATGAAGTTGGTGATGATGCTGTAGACTGTGTGACGGTCCAGTTGCAGTAAGGACTGAAGGGAGGAGCAGACAAATCAAAACCATCCTCTACACATGGCAACACAGCTACCCACTACCCCACAGGCAGCACATGCCCTTGAGATAGAGCAGGACCCTCAGCAGCTCAGCTGGTGCTTCCTGGCACAGAGATCCCATTTATCACATGCAAAGTGTGCACATGCCAATGCATTGGCACATGAACACGACTGTATCCCATCACTGCATGAATGCACTATCAGTCACACCAGGGCCACACATGGCGCCCAAGGCACTGACTGCAAAAACAATCTTAAACGTGAGGAGAATTGGACTGGGAGCACTTAAACACAGCCTGCAGAATGAAGCAAAAAGAAATAATTCCCCTAGGGCTGAGAAAAGAGGGGGCAAGGGCTAAGCAGGATTCTCAGCTGCTGTCTGTCTCTCACAGTCTCTCTTGTAGTGAGCCAAGCTGTCTCTAAGCTCTGCAGAAGCACTGCACTGTGCTGAATGTGGCCTGTCCTCAAGGCAGGCATCCCCAGACACACAGGGAGCAGAGATCTCTGGATCAGGGGATAGGACAGGAGAATAGGAAATCACATTGCTCACCTGCACATGTACCTCCTGGAAGATGGCTTTGAGCACAGACACTGCTAGTCCTGGGGACAGCACCTCACACATGCTCTGGGGACAGGAACAGAAAAGCAAGAATAGAATACAGCCACGTAACAGAGCTCCTGCCTCAGTGCAGCTCCTGCCTGCACCACACCCTCCCCAGACAGAACAGGACAAGAAGCCCATCATCTGTGCTGCTCCTCAGGGTGGCCAGGGAATCCTTGCCCCAGTACCAACACAGGGCAGGAAATCAAGGCAGTCTCCTGTCCCCAGCTCCTCCACAAGAGGCACAGCAAGAGAAGAGATGAGACAGGGCAATGTGGCCAGATGGGCTGACAGCCCAGCCAGGCCCTGCTCGACATACTGCTCCAACCCATATCCAGGTGCTGCACCCTCCCAGACATTGCTCTGGAATGCATCCCAGCAGTGCAGGCTGGGGGTGCGAGCTCACCAGAGCCCGGAGTCCCTGGAGAACCGAGGGAATCACCAGGTGATGATCTTGCAGCCGGCTCTCATAGAACAGGACCAGATGAAGCACTGTCAGAAACAGACACCAATGTGTGTTAGCCCTAGAAAATGCAGCTGCTGAGTGTTGGCCCCAGCTCAACCACAAGCTGATGGATTAACAGTGAGCACATCTTGCACTGGTAAATGGGACAAACTGCTGCTGTTGGGTGCACCCCCCCTGGCTCCAACACCTTTGTCCTCTCCTTGTAAGCAGCCCACGCCTAACTGCAGCAGGGCAGCAGCCACCTCTGGCTGCTGCAGAAGTGCTGGAGCTACCCAAGAGGCATTTGCCCTGGCCTGTCCAGACATGTGGATGCAGACACCAGCAGTAGAGTGTCAGTCTGCTCAGCAGAGGCTGGAGGATGTCATGGGGTGGGGCACAGGGCTGGGGCAGGAGTTCTGTCTTCCTCACACTTGGCTCCACAACACGTTCCTGGCTCCTGAGTCACGGCCATGGGCGCCTGCACACCCCAGCCCTGGGGAGTGGTAGCAGGAAGCAGACTGGAAGAGCCGGCTAGCAGCATCCTGTGCCCACAGCTGCTGCAGAAACTCAGCCCCCCAGGAGGCAGCCTGACGCAGCACTTGAGAAATTAACTGCGTGAGCAGGGACACGAGGCTCTAACAGCTCACTCCCCTTGCTCAGCTACCCTGAGTCTCTTGTTCAAGTATCCCCACTGAACTTCCCCACTTCTGGCTGCCCCTCCAGAGCACCCCAGTTCCCATCAGTCATCACACCTGACTCCAGCTACTGCAGTAGATAAGGTTCTATGCACAGCTGCTCTCAGCCCTGCCTGGCTCCAGTCAAGGAGAGCCAGATTTTGAGGACTAAGCATCTTTTATTTCCATCCTCCCCTTCCTCCACCTTACTTACCAGCTAGGCCCGCTGTCCAGCCAGCCTGCTGGCATAAGTTCATCTTCCCATCTGCAAGGTCCCCAAGCCCAGGAAAGCTTGTTAGCATTTACTGGCTTTCCCTGCTGCCAGCCAGCTGCTATGGGGCATTTAACAGAGACAGACCTCCTTGCCTCCACGAACAGGGCATCTTCCCCATCCCACTTTGGTCCTCCACTCCATTCTCACCCTTACACTGATCTCCCCTCCTCCCCAGGCCTTAGGTTTCCTCCTGAGTTAACCTGGTCAGGCTGCAGGGGTGCAGTGTGACTTGGTGTGTGAAGGACAGTCTTCCTGCTCTGAATCATCACCCAAGGATTCTGTCATAGAGACACATCCTCAGTATGTCCCACGTGGTGCTGAGCACACCTGGGTGTGCAACACCCACACACTGTCAGGGGCCCCAGCTGTGCAGGGATTTGGTGTGTTCAGACAGTGACCTGAATTGTGTGGTGAGGTTGGCAAAAAGGCTGCAGCACAAAGCCTCGTGCCCTCCTTGGACTTTGACTCTTAGAGACATGTACAAAGTTGTCACAGTGTTAAATCAATCCCTTTGCCAATTGCAGGACAGACATTTTAATGGCACAGGCTTTGTCCCCAGCCAGACACTCAAGGGCCAGAAAAGCCCTTACCTTCCTTCTCCTGGAGCAGGGAGTAACATTGGAGCAGGACTTGTGACAACAGCTGGATGCCTCGCCCTCGCATCCGAGGCTCTGTGTTCTCCAGGCAAAACCTAGGCCAAGAGGGGAGAAAGCTCAAGAAGCCTGTTACAAGCAGGTACATCCAAGGAAGAAGCACATTACAAAAACAAAGAGGTGCCGCTCTGTGGGCCCAATCATGCCTGACTCGCTGGCAGAGTGGAAAGACTCCTCTCCCCCTGTCTGTGCTGCATGTGTGCACTCAGCCCCAGAACCATGCAGAAAGAAATTCAAGTTCTAAAGTCAGACCAAAGAAATTGCTCTTGCACCATGCTCCCAAGATCACAAGGGTCAAAAAAGGTAAAGCCTCTTACAGTGAGGAAAACACAGCCCCCACCTTGGGAGAAATGAGCCTAGGCATGACAGTTTTGAGACAAAAGCTGGGTGGCAGCCAACTTGTGGCATGGTGTTGTACAGCTGTGTGCTCAGGCAGCTCCTGCTGGGGACAGCCTTAACTGCAAAGTGCCTGGCAGCTTGCTGCCTGCCACACCATCTCTCCTCTGTCCTGGGAGAGCATCAAGAGCTGCTCTGGCCTTGCTCTTTTCCAGAGCTCCCACGTCCAGAGAGGGCAAAGCACTGCTCAAGCCCCTTGCTGTGAGCAGACAACATCCTGCCTGCTGCAATGTGTCATCCAGTGCTGAAGCTCATCCTGGATGAGCTTGTGGGAGCGCCCCCTGCAAGGCCCTTAACCGATGTATAACTTGCACAAGGCTTTTCTTACCCCAGGGCTTCCACAAGCTGCAGCACTGTCCACCTTCCATCTTTCACCCCTGGAAAAAAGAGGTGAAGAGAGTGAACCAGAGAGATCATGCAGGCATGTTACTGGACATGGATGCTGGGAAGCATCCCAGCACCACAGTGGGAAAGGCTGGTTGGTGCTAACTCCTCACTAAGCACCAAAGGAGCCATGTGCACTTAACTGGTGGAGCTGCCTCCAGCCCTGCCTGCAAACACCTCTGAGACTGATAGCTGAGAGGAGGCAGCCAGGGAAGAATTTGCCTGCACTTTGCCTCACCCTCTCCCTGTAGTATGGCTGTATGTGCGGCTCCTAGGAGGTCTCGCTGTGCTCCACTTTACTGATATACTAAAACTCCCTTCTCTAATGTGAGCATGCTGTGAGGAGACAGAGGGCAGCTCTCCAGGTGCTTCCTGAGGGAGAACTGGCTGAACAAGCAGCCCAGACACTAGTGATCACTCAGCTTCTCACCTTGGCTCCATCACCTCCATGCTGTGCTGAACAAGAATTGCACAAACTTCTTCCAAGATGGTGGGCAGGGAGAAAGGCAGTTTTGTGGTCAGAGGAAGATAAAATGCTGGGATTCCTGGAGTCTGTTTCTAACTCTGACTCCAATTCCTTGCCAGGTTGCTTCATTCACCTCCTGCCTCCAAATTCTTGCAACTCAGCTGGGGAAAGAGTCACTCCTCAGGAGGCTATGGTAAGGACCTGCTTGCTGCACCTTTCAAGAACCTTGGCAGAAGGGCAGGTTCTCCATTCCTGCCACCCATTGCCAATGTGGCACCTCCCCAAAAGGTGTATGCCCTCTGCTCAGACATGGGGTGGCTGGCAAGTGACTGCTTTACCTTCAAACCCCTAACCTGCAGCTCAGGTGTCAAGTGACTTTGCTGGAAAACAAGCAGCACCCCTCACTCTCTGCCTGGACAAAACAGCATTCCTCCACAAAAAAAAAAAAAACAAAAACAAAAACAAAAACCAAATCACCTGGCAGTCAATGAGACTCACTGTCTTTGCCCAGGGGCACTTCTGGGCACTCTGGAGGGACCTGCTCACCTCTCTGCCCTGCTGAACCTACATAACTGACAGGGCACTCACCTTCTTAGAAAACGAAAGGTTTCATTATAGGCTTTCCAGGCCTTTTCCCAGCTAGTGTCTCCTGCTGTTGCAAGCATTTACTGTCCCTTCCTAAGCAGTTAATTCCACTATTAAGACACACTGTTCATCATAGAGCTGTCTCTAGGGATAGGATGACAGTGTGTTGTGACAGCAGGCAGTGTTGACTCCAAAGACAGAGCTTTCAATCCTGCCTTGTGCAGCAGGAAGAGGGAACTTGAACTGAGAAACAGAATAGATAAGGGGAGCTGTGTGGAAAAGAGCCCAGCAGTTTTCGTAATTGACAGGCACAGACTGAACAGGGGGCACCCACAGAGACAGCCATAATGTGCTGGCAAAATTTCCAGCAGAATAACAACAGTGAAACAGCAAGCAGATGCTGTGCACCAGCCAAAGCAGAGTGGGCTGCAGAGAGAGCTTGGATGGCCCCTCCACATCCAGCATCCCAATATCTCGCTCTGCAAGCTCATGAAGAGCCCTTGGGTCTCTGCACCATCACAGAAAAGGTCTGAGACAAATGCCATCTCTGTGGCCAGGTGCTCTGCCTCTGTGTCTGCAGAGATCGAAAGTAGATCTACACAAAGCTTCTAGTTCCCTACTCAACAGGAAAGAGCTGCAGTGTGACAGCCAAATCACAGTCAGGTGCTGATAGTCCCCACGGTCAGCAGCAGCAAGGTCAGCAACTCCTTTGCTCAGCTCAGCGAGGGAGCTCCCATTGTTCTCAGGGACCCAGGTGTGACCAGCTTTGCATCCCATGGTGTGGCCACCCCTCCCAGGCACAGCCTGTGAGCGTGGTGTGCTCGTGGCCAGTGCCACACGGGCCATGGTGTGAGCACTAGCACAGCTAATTGGACCTGCATCATCAGCACAGCAGGCACAGTGGTGAGCCCCTGAAACTGCTGCCCCACATCTGGCAGCAGCACAAACGTCCCAAGGTTAATTAGACACCTTGAATCCCTTTATTAGAAGGGGATACCTTCCTATTCTGGGATTCCTGTAATTCCCAGAGACTTAAGAGAAGCAAGCCATTCACCCTGTGCTGGACTGCTACTCTGAATCAACCTGCTCTCTTTCTTGAACAGATCTGTCCCCCTTTCAGTTTCCATTAGTCACTTCTGGAGGCCTTCCATCTTGTTTCCCCCACACTCTCAAAATGTAAGCACAACATTCACAGGGAAGGTGTAATGGATCCTGTAACAGCAGTATCCTTCTCTCCCTGTTTTTTTAAGAAAGATGAATTCAGCCACCCAGTGTCCCATGCAGCCCAACCTGCCTGTGACAGCACCAAGACTTTTCTGCTACCTGCCAAGTTACGTTCATTTTAGTCCTCAGCAACAGACTGGGGAAGTTCAATGTCTTTGTTACAGCAGTTACACAATGGCCATGAGCTTAGAAAAGACCTCCCCTTTTGCTCAAGGATACACAATGCAATTTAATCCTTCCTGATGTGTGGTTCTGTACGAGGTCAGAGGGGCTCAAGGACACTTGCCAGTCCTGCTGTTTGTCAAGGTGGGTTTGTAACAAGAGTCCCAAGGCTGAAACGAGCTGGGAGGAGCAAGTGGGGAGCATTCTCTTTGTATGTCTTCCAAGAGACAAAGCTTTCTCCAGGCACTTCTGGAACATGACATCAGGTGACAACAGCAGTTGTAAAGTTATCCTTCCCCACGCTATCCCAAATACGTGAGAGACTGTGCAACCCTTCTGCAATATCTTGAATGTCACATAGTTCAGTGAATTCCTCCAAATTTCCTTGGCATTTTCTTCACTCTGTGTTATATGGGCCACCAGGTTACCTTCCTGTTTTGCCAGTTTATCTCATCACCAAGACACTACAAAGCAATTCAGAAGCCATCAGGCCTTGGGAAAGGTCTGTAAGCTACCCATCTTATAGATAACACATACAGGTAGTCCTTCTCGGCTCTCCGAGCTCCTTCCTGAAGCATGCTGAAGCCACTGCCTACAAACACAAAAGCATCACCTTACTCTAAGAAAACCTCATTCCTGAAGCTGTAACTTCCTTAATGCAACCAACTCACCCAACTGCTGTTCCAAGCAGAAGGATAAATTACCTGACAAAAGCAAACGCCTCCAGCCCTGCTAGGAAAAGGGCAGAAATCACAGCGAGGGCAGTCTGCAACTGTCACCTCGCACGGTCCCTCAGCAAGGCCGTGAGCTCTCTTCCCACGGTCGATTTCTCTGGCACTCACATCTGCCTCGCTCCTGGAGCCCCTCATCCTCTCTCCTATCCCACTCCTACCGCACACCTCCTTGGCAGCTCCAGCTGCAGGAGCATTCCCTACCCATTCCCACGTGCCCTGCCCCGCACGGTCGCCTCACAACCCACAGACAGGCTCCGTCCCGCGCCTCCACACCCTGCCCTGCCCTGCCCCGCAGCCCCACGCTTCCCCCCC
>CM031862.1:13863389-13942215 GCA_018697195.1 Certhia americana
CACCCCGTCTGCGCGTGCGCCGGGGGGCGGGGTCCGGCGGCACGTGCGCCCCGGGGGGGGCGGGGGCGTGCCTCCCGCGTCGCACACCGGGCCCCGCGCGCACGGGCGGCGCAGCTGGGAGCCGGCGCGGCTGACCGATGCCGAGCGCCGCCGGTCGGCCCCGCCATGGGCGGCTGCGTGGGGCGGCAGCGCCGGGAGCGGCCCGCCGCCGGCAGCAACACCCGCAAGCGAGCAGGTGAGCGAGGGTGGTCCCGGCTGGGCACCCCCGCGATCGCGGGCGCTGGGGCGGGGGCGTCCCGTGTCCCCCTGGGAGGGGCGCGGGAGGAACGTGGGCACCGGAGGGGCGCAGTCTGCCACGGGACAACTTCCCCCCCCCCCTCTCACAACCCCCAGGAGCCGCCCTGTGCCCTCGGGGTTCCCGGACCCCGGGGATGCCGGTTCGGAGCGCGGCCTCGGGAGCGGACAGGAACGGCGGCTCCCGTCCCGGCGCCCCGGAGGCTTTGCGGGGTCAGGTCTGGGGTGCACAACGCGTCCGGCCGAACCCTGCCAGTTCCCGGCTCCTCCCGGGAAGTGCTCTCCTGGGAGGACTGCAGGGTGGCGGATGCCCCCGGTCTGGGCTCTGCAGCGTCCCCGGCACGGCGTGTCCTGCGAACGACAGGCTGCTCGGGGTCGGTGCTGTCCCGTACGCCCGGCTACTGCCGGCGGGCGCGACCCCGTCCGCGCTGCCCCGGGGCTTCGGGGGGTGCGGGTCGGGCAGGGAGCGTCCGGAGAGCGGCGGCGGCGCAGCGGGGCTGGTGCAGCCCCGCGGCCCCCCGGAGTTACCGGTATCCGAACACCCGGGTGCCGTGAGGCGCTTCCCCGTGATGCCATGCCGGAGGGTCCCGGAGGCCGCGGGGATGGGAGCTGTGGACTTTCGGCGGAGAAGCCGTGGGTTGGTAGGATGAATCACGCCTTTTCCTTGCCGCCTCCCCGGCCGGTGCCGTCGCAGCCGGTAATTACCGTGTTTATGGCAGAGCGGTAGTGGGCGGTGGGAGAGGAGGGGCAGGAAGCGTGTGCCCGGGACGGGACGCACCGGCCCTCGCCTGCAGCTGGGATGAGGGAGGGAAGGGCGTTTTCCGTGGGACGCTGGCCGCCACTCCGGCATCCCGTGCCGGCTGCCGGGCCAGGCTGTGCCCGTGCCTGTGTGCCGTGGGCAGCCGCCCCCACCACAGCAGCCTGCCCCGGGGATGCCCTGCTGGTATGGATTGGGGTGACAGCCCCCACCCCGATGCACTTTGCCCCCCAGGAGTGCCTTCTTACGGGTATCGGTGAACCCCCGGCTGACTGTTCCCTCAGCTTGGCGGGATGTGGGGCCATTGCCTTGTAGCTCAGGCTGCTGTGAGGGGGGCCGGGGTCAGATCCCAACATCTGGATCTGTATGGTCCCCTCCCGTGCCAAGCAGCAGCTGGCTGCAGGGCCCGTGTCTCCATCCCCACTTGCTCTCCTGGGATGGGTCGTAGTCCTTTCCTGGTATACTGCTGGCAGTCGCTGCTGGTGCTTTCTTGCAGTGTGTCCCTTCCTGGAAAAGCAGAGCAGTCCCATGTGCCAGGTGCCCTGGCTGGTTCCTGCCTTTGCTCGCATGGTGCCACCAGCCAATGGGAGCTGCTCAGCTACAGTGGAAGAGGATGAAGCTGTAGCCTTCTACAGCTGCCCTCACCAGCAGTATGGGGTCCCAGTACATGAAGACCTACCATCAGCAGGGAGGGGGGCTCTGCCTGCCCACCTCTGCTGCCACAGGGGCCCTGCTAAGCACCCCATCTGCCTGGCCAGCTCCTGTCCTGGCTGGGGCTTGCTGTGACTCCCTGTGGAGGAGTCCTTCGAGGGCTCCCAGCAGCAGGTAACAGCATTGTCCCTGGGGTGGCTACTTACTGCAGTAGGAGCTGGGGATGCCTGTGGCACGTAGCCCTGTCTGGCTTGGGATTGGACTGGCCAATTGGACCACTGGAAGCAGTGGTGTGTGCCATCTGGCTGACATCTTCTCCAGGGCCTCCAGGACCTGTCAGCTGGGGCTGCCTAGGGCTCCTGAAAGCAGGGAGCAAGCCTAGGGGGGGTTAGCAAGCCTGGGGCAGGGAAGCCTTCAGTTCACATCCTCCTGCCTGGGGCTCCCTTACTAGGGCATTGTGGGGGGCTGAGCCACAGGCAGGGTGCTGCAGGCACAGGGCAGGAGGCAGCAGGCTGCCAGCCAGATCCTGTTGGCTCGAGTCCGGGCACAGCGAGCGGATGGACCTGTCTGGTGGTGCTGCTGTGGAGAGTTTCACAAGGGGCCAGGAATAGAGCAGCAGGAGGTGATTAGAAGGTGCAGGCCTGGCTAGGTGGTAGCAATAAATAGACGAGGCTTAAGCGCCTGCCTACCTGAGCAAGGCTGCTGGGCATGCCTGTACACACAAGGCAGCCACAGCCTGTCCCTGCTCTCTGCCACAGCTGACCCCCACAGCTCCAATCCTGCTGCCTCTCCTGAAGAAGTAAACTTCTTTCCATTATTTCAGGCAGAGCTGGGGGAATGGTGCTGACTGGGAGTGCTGGCCAGGAGTCCTGGCTGTGAGGATATGTGCCCCAGCCCAGTGGCCACAGCAGTGTAGGGACATGATCCCAGACATGTCCTTCAGGCTGGCTGTGGACATTTCTCCAGTGCCCTCCTGGGGCAGGTGTTGACTCTAACCTTGCTGTGTCCTGTGGTGCTGCAAATCCCTCTGGCCCAGCACCGTGACTGCTGAATCAGCAGCACTAGCTGCAGCCAGCTGCCCTTGCTCCTCCAGGGATGTGGGCAGGATGCTGCCTGCCAGGGATGCTTGGTGCCCAGCCCTGGGGCAGCTGAGCACCTGTGCCCCTTGGGGAGCCCTAAGGTGGGAGCTTGCTGTGAAGCAGATGCTATGCTGGCTCCAATGGTCTTGAGGAAGGTGAGGCAGGGCTGGTGGAATTGAAAAGTTCATGTAGTGCCTTGTGTTACCACACACTTGCTCAGGAGCAGCTGCCTAGGGATCTTGGCTCAGCCCACAGCTGGCAGTGGTGGCTGTCTCCAGTGGCTGGGGTGTGTGGTGTCACCTTGTCTGGCAGGTCACTGTGTGGGCACAGGCATCTTCCTGCCCAGCTGGAGCCTCACTTTCCCCTCATCCTGTCCCCACAGGAAGGGTACTACCTGGCCAGCTCAAAGAGAGGGGTGACAGGAAGGAGCTGTTATCATTCATTGTCCCCAGCTCAGCTGGGAGTGACAGCTCCTTCCTGCAGCATATGCCTGGCCTGGCTGTGGGGCCAATGGGACAGGGCTGTACCCACAGGGCCACAGCCCAGTGTAGTGAGGTCATCTGGGACTGGCACTGGGGTGGCTCAGATCCCTGGACAATGCTGGCTGCTGAAGATCTGTAGGGATGTGGCAGGGGGCTGTTTTGTGGATAGCCGGCTCCGTTCAGCCCATTGCTGGGGCAGCTGCAGTCTGGCAGCAATGCCCTCTGTCCCTCTGATGCCTGGGATGCTATGTGCCTGCTGTCTTGCCTGCAACTGGTCCCTGTTATCCTGGGGTGGGCAGAGGGGATGGTGAAGTCCTGACCCCCCTTTGCTGCAGCTCAGCCTTTGTAATCCCCTTCTCGTTCTGACTCACCAGCTTATTTCCTGGCTAATTCCCCAAGCTATAAATACTGCTCTGCCTCAAAGGGCCCCAAGGCCCTGTGGCACCCTTATGGGGCAGCGAGTGGTGCCCCAAACAAGGAAGCCCATGTCCCCTCTTATGGCAAAGGGTGTCACTTGGGTGAGCAAGTGCTGCGTGGCCAATGGGATCTTGGGCTGGGCTAGCTTTAGCCCTGTTACCCCTGTTCTTCACTGAACAGGGTAATCCCTCAGACCCTTGCTGGGGTGCAAGAGGTCCCCAGGAAGAACCTGTGGCTATGGGAAGATGGGGGGTTCAGGACCCAAGGGAAAACCCTGTCCTTTGGCTGAATGTCCCCTCCTCTGCAGGCCGCAATGAGCCCCTGAAGAAGGAGTGTCCCAAGTGGAAGAGTGACTACCCCATGACAGACGGGCAGCTGCGCAGCAAGAGGGATGAGTTTTGGGACACCGCACCCGCCTTTGAAGGCCGCAAGGAGATCTGGGATGCCCTGAAGGCAGCTGCCTATGCTGTAGAAGCCAATGACCACAGCCTGGCCCAGGCCATCCTTGATGGAGCCAGCATCACCCTGCCCCATGGTGAGGTTCAGCACTGGGGGTTTGGATGGGGTGTGTGCTGAGTGCCCCATATCTGGGCACATGGGGGTCCCAGGCAGGAGTAGAAGGGGCTCCCACATGCCATTCAGAGCTCAACCCAGCCAAGGGAAGTAAGGCAGGCTGTGCCATGCTGCTTGGGGTGGCCCTGTCCCCATTTGGGTGGTCCATGGGGATGCCCACCTTTAGCATCTTATCCTGCTGTTCCCAGGGTCCCTCACGGAGTGCTATGATGAGCTGGGCAACCGGTACCAGCTGCCTGTCTACTGCCTTGCACCCCCCGTCAACCTGATCCTGGAGCGGAGCGAGGAGGAGGCGGTGGAACCGGCTGACCCTCTGCCCAATTCCCGGCGGGAGTTCACCCTTAAGGTGCGCCTCTCCACCGGCAAGGACCTGCGGCTCAGCGCCAGCATGAGTGACACCATTGGGCAGCTGAAGAAGCAGCTGCAGGCACAGGAAGGCATTGACCTGGCCTGGCAGCGGTGGTTCTTCTCAGGCAAGCTGCTCACTGATCGCACACGACTGCAGGAGACCAAGATCCAGAAGGATTTTGTTGTGCAAGTCATTGTCAACCAGCCGCTTCCACCCAGGAACTGAGCCAACCCCTGCTGGTTGAGGGGAGAGGGTGGGGGGGCTGTGGGACAGTGGCACCTCTGAGGATTCCTTGTGCTGTGTTCCGGCCCATCCGGATCTGTGTCTGCTCCCCCTGAGGCTGCCCTCCACACAGGTGACCCCCCAGAAAGGTCTGCATGGGGCTGTGCCACCATGGTGGCTCCCCTTGGCAGGGGACACGGGCAGGCGCCGTGTTTGCTAAAGGAGGTTCGAGACCAAATGTCTCTGTGGCTGGGGCTACTCTGCCAGGCTGTGCCGGCAGGGTCAGGCTGTGACCCACTGGGCTCTGGCTTCCCCCTGGCCAGGAGACCCATGGGGTGCTGGGCTTGGTGGAGATGTCTCCCCTCTGTACATAGTCTGTATTTATCAATAAAGCCTTTTCATCATTCCTCTGGCTTTTGGGATGGGCTGGAGTGGGCTGTAACCCATAGCCACAGGAGGTTCCTTGTGCCTGTCTTGTATCCACTCCCATGTCAGAATGGGCACAGGGTGGCCTGGACACCCCAGCTCTGCTCCCTAGTGCCACTCTGACCCTGTCCTGTCAGCCCTGGCTGTTTGCCTGCCAGGACCCTCCCGCAGAATTGTCCCATTGTCATCATGGCTGCTTCTCAGTGTAGGGTGACCACCTCCCTTTCCTGGTGCTTCCCCTCTGGAGGTTTAAGCTTGTGTCTGCCCTTGAGCTAGATGGGACAGTCTGTGGAGGGGAACAGTCCCAAGACTTGATGGCCACCATGGCCTGCCCTGGTGAAAATAGTGTCTTTCTGCTCTGGGAGGCTACCATACCCATGGGACAGGGCACCCAAGGATGGCCCTAGGAACTGTCCTGGAGGATAACAGTGACGTGTAGCGGTCTGTCCCTCCCCCTGATCCCTCCCCCTGTCCTGGAGGACAGTGCCCAGTGTATTAACTGTCCCCACACAAGGCAGTGTTGGCCTCATCTTACAAGGGGGGAGTGCTCAGGAGGGTTGAACAATGTTCCTGCTGCCAGGAATAGCTGCCGGCTCTGCCTGTTGGCCCCACGTGAGGCCAGTCTCCTGCTGCCAGGCTGCCATGTGCTGTGGGGGAGGCCAGGCAGCCTCGGGGACCCTGGCAGGGCTTCTCGGAATGTTCCACACCTGAGGTCATCCTCTAAAGCAGCACAGAGGGGCCATGACTCCTGGCATCCCATGCTGCTGGCTGAGAGGCTTGAAAGGACCCATTGCCTTGCTTTGGGGTGGGCAGCCCCCCCCCCCCAGGCCCCTGCCCTACCCGAGGTGCCAGGGAGCCTCAGGCAATGTCGGTGGCTGCTGCAGCATCTGATTGCAGAGAGATGGGGTGACGGGAGCCATGTGAGTGGCACAGGCATAGGTGCCATGCCTGTGGGATGACCCTGGATCCATCCCTGCTCTGCTGAGCCTTTCTTGACTGGCTGTCACAGGTTCTGCACACCGCAGCTCCCCATAATAAGCACAGGTGTCCTGGCCAACCCGGGGTGTGTGTGGGGGGTTGCTTTAAAACGGTGTGGGGCTGGAGAGGTGAGTCAGGGCCACCAGAAAGCAGGAGGGTGAGCTCATGGCAAAGCTGCCTCAGTCATGTGGAGCAGCCACAGCTGTTGGTGCCCTTGGGCTGTGGGACAGAGGGTCCAGCAGCATAAAGCCCCAGGGCCAGCGAAGCTGCCACCAGCACCAGGAGCCAGGACTGGGAGCTCCCTGCCCTCGGTAGCAAGAAGAAGAGGACACATCCTACACAGGACTGTGTACTGCAGGCAGACATGGAGCTGGATGTGGAACGGGCCAAGGAGCTCATCGAGCAGAAGGTGGCAGAGGAGGAGAAGGAGGAGGTGGGTCCATAGGGCAGGGGAAACTTCCTGGGTTGTAGTAGGAACTCCTGTCCATCCTTAGGAGGCTGGCACCGATCTTGCCATCCTGGGGGATATATGAAGGTGTCCAAGGGCTCTCAGGGGGATCAAATTCCCAACCTAGTAGCCTGAGCCCATGGGGCAGAACTGAGCAGTCGGCAGGTGCCCAGCTTATCAAGCAGAGTGGGCAGGCAAGCGCAAGCCCAAGGGCTGCCAAGCACCTCACAGACCTCAGCAGGGAGTGGAGCCATGCCCAGAGCCACGTTCCCTGGCAGGCTGAGGATGGAGGCAGTGGGGCTGCTCTGTGCCCGGACAAGACCATGCAACAGCCACTGTGTCTGTACAGAAACTCAAAGGGGATGGTGCACGGGAGCCACCGGCTGTGGAGCGGATGAACACACCTGAGCTGGAGGAGGAGAAACGCTGTGGCCCCAGGAACTGGGGTCTTGAGGCCATCAAGGTGAGTGCAGGGTGTTGGGGTGAAGGGTGGCCAGAGGTGGCTGGTCACAGACAAGTCAAATGGGGCACTGTGTGTGCTCACCAGGGCCAGGAGAAGGTGCGGAGGAGTTCAGTGGATCTGAGGCGGGAGATCATCGACGTGGGGAGCATCCAACGCCTCATCGAGCTCCGCAAGCAGCGCCGGCAGCGCCGGGCAGAGCGGGCAGCCACCCCTGAGCCCACTCCACCACCTGAGTCCCTGGAGATTGTACGTCAGGGGGTCCCAAGATATAGGAGAGGGGCTGCTGGGATAGAAGCTGGACCACCCACAGGCCAGCCCCTGGGTCATCGTGCCACCTGGGGGAAGCAGGGCAGGGGGCCCCCATGTTGTCTCCTCTCCTGCGCCTCTGTGCTGCCCCAGCCCTGAGCTTGTCCCATTGCCAGGAGGGTCCTGTGGAGCCAGAGACCTTCCTGCGAGCTGCTGTCCAGGGCAAGATGCACATCATTGAGAAGTTCCTGGCAGACGGTGGCTCCCCTGACACATGTGATGAGGTAGCATGCCTGGCAGCCACTGGTTGCCCCCCTACCTGTACCATGGCAAGTCCTGCAGCCATGCCCCACCATGCCTCTGGGTGAGGGCTGGGGCCCTTGGGACAGGGCTGGAGGTACAATCAGACTGGGTAGGGGAAGATGCATCTGTCCACCAATGTGCCACCCTGTCCTCCAGTTCCACCGCACAGCCCTGCACCGCTCCTCGCTGGAGGGACACATGGAAATCCTGCAGAAGCTGCTGGACAGTGGGGCCACTGTTGACTTCAGGGACCGGGTGAGGCTGGATCCTGTTTCCAGCTGCATGCTGGTCTGAGCATCTGGGTGTGTTGCAGCCAGAATTACTATGAGGACCCTACAGTGGGGCAGTGCTGTCCCCATCATGGAGGGGGCTGCAAGCAGGGCTCTGCCAGTTCAGTTGAAGCACAGGGACCTGCTGGGGCAGGGGACAGACATAGGGTAAGGGTGTCCCCCACCATGACACACCACTGTATATCCAGCTGGACTGCACTGCCGTGCACTGGGCCTGCCGTGGTGGACACCTGGATGCTGTCAAACTGCTGCAGGACCGCGGGGCAGACCTCAATGTGAAGGACAAGGTGAGCATGGCAGAGCAGTTCACAGGGTTGTACCAGAGGCAGGGGCATACTCTAGAGTACCAGAGCTGACCCTCTGTTGGGTTAGCAGGTGTGGGTGCTGATCCCCCCTGATGTCCATCTTATGCCCCCTCAAGCTGCTCAGCACACCCCTTCACGTCGCCACCCGAACTGGACACCTTGACATTGTGGAGCATCTCATCCACTGTGGGGTGCATATCAATGCCCCAGACAGGGTGAGTGCTGCAGCCACGCAGGCATCACTGGGGGGCAACACTGATCCTCCCTTTGTTGACCCCTCCAAGGGCTTCCAGCACCCACACTGGGGCACACATGTGGACACACACATCCCTGCCCCAGGGTGGTTGTAGCTACAGCCAGGTCTGGGACAGGAGCAGACCCCCTTGTCTGTGTGGAGGTTGGTGTACTGGAAGCTGGGGAGCAGTGCTGGGGACAGGCAGAGGGGTCCTTGTTGCTGGACCCCAATCTCCAGTGAAGCTGTGTCTCTCACAGGAAGGTGACACAGCGCTGCATGATGCCACACGGCTCAGTCGCTACAAGATCATCAAAACACTGATCCTGCATGGGGCTGACATGATGGCCAAGAATGAGGTGGGTGTGTGGGGCCAGCACTGAGGCCGTTTGCTGCCCCACCACGTTGCCCCACCCTGTGCCCAGCCTCTCTCTGCCCACTCTTGCAGGCTGGCAAGACCCCGACAGACCTGGTGCAGCAGTGGCAGGTGGACACACGCCAGGCACTGGAGACCAAGGAGCAGCCACAGGGGGAGATGGAGGTCCCTGCATGATGGCACCAGGCAGGGACCAGGGGCTGGTCTCAGCTCCAAGGAGCAGGATCCAGACAAGTCTTGTCTGTGTCAATAAAATTCAGCAAAGAGCAGCGTTTGGTTCCAGTTGGCTTTCAGGCTGGGCAGCCTGCAGGGTTGAAGGGCCTGGGGAATTTGGGTTATCCTGGGAGCAGGGTTATCTGGCAGCTTGATGAGCCCTGCCTCCTATCACTAGGACTCAAGTATTGGTGACACCAAGTGGTTCAAGGACAGGACTCCTCCCTGCAGGACACCCTGATTGCTCACAGTCCTTTGAAGTCCCACCAGGGCAAGCTCAAGGAGGAAAAATACATGGAAAACAGCTCTACATGAGTCCACGTTGTGCTGGAGGCTGGGGCTGTGCCAGAGAGCAGCAACTGTACATGGACAGCAACTGGACAGCCATTCTGTAGGGTTGTGGATGGCTTCTTGTCCTTCTGCCATTCCTGCTGCAGCCATCCCCAGGGGACACGTGGTCCCTTTGCACACATGCTGAGTGCAGTGCTCACTGCTCCCAATATGGAAATGCTCACACTTACCCGTTTACAGAAGACCCTACACTGACAGCCAGATCAGGTGATCCCAGACCAAAGCCCTGGGACTGCTTGCAATGCCTGGTCCCTCCCTGGCCTTGCAGCCCAGCCCTGTATGAGGCAGAGGGATGGTTACCAAAGTTGGCAAGCAGAAGGGAAAGCATGGCCACCGTGGTCAAAGCTCACCTGGACAGGTGCTGAGCTCCTTGCAGCCAGCTCCTGAAGGGGGAAGAACGTCCTGAGATCATCTGGTACCATCCCCCATGTCATCTGCCCAGCAGGGTTGCAGGTCCCTCACGTGCCCCGTCAAACATTAACAGCCCCTCGTCGAGTCAGAGAGTGCAGCCAGCAGCAGCATCCAGCCACCATGGCATTCAGCACTGGCCTCACTTCCTCCCTCCGGCACGCCCTGGCAGCTCTGCACTGGGCAGCCCCCAGGCAGTGCCGGGGGCTCAGCACCCCTCAGGGATCAGAGCCCTCACTCAATCTTGGGGGCATCTTCCCACCCCTCACCACCCCTTTCTCACCCACACAGGAGGTGGACTATGCCCAGCTGGAAGGGAACCTGCGCCGCTATGCCAGCATCCCTTTCCGAGGTAAGTACTGCCCACTGTCCTTCTCCATGCAGGCTCCCGTCAGATCCCTGCCTGCCACAGAGGCTGTGCAACAGCATACAGGCAGCCTATCAGCTTCCCAAGGGTGCTCAGCCTCCAGCTGGACTTTGCTCCGGTGCTGGCGACCCCTCAGGTCACCCTTTGCATGGCACGTGCCCAGGCACACGAGTGTGTCCTTGCACACCCTCACCACACCCCCGCACGTGCTTGCACACACACTCCACACATGTGCAGGCTTGCACACGTGCTGCACACATAGCTGCAGGCTTGAACCTACACACTGCACTCCCATGCACACGCTCAAAACTTCATGGGATATCTATCTGCCGATTGCCAAGGATGGATAGATGATAGGAAAGGAGATGCAGAAGAGGCTGCAGCCTCACAAGGATGTTCCCCAGAGTCTTCTCTCTTCTGACCAGGAGGCTGGGACTGCAAGACATAGGCAGGACAGGGCACACTGTGGGCTGTGGAGCTCTGCCTGGGTGCCAGTAGCAAAGAGGGAAGTGAGAGTAATGGCAATACCTGACAGTCCTGGAACTCTTCTCTTGTGCCTGAGCTCTGCCCTCCCCACATTTGTGTTCCAGGGCTGGTGGCGCTGGGCTCCAATGGGGAGTATCCATACCTGGCATCCCGTGAGAGGGTGGAGGTGGTGAGCTGTGTGCGCCGGGCTCTGCCCAGGGACCGCTTGCTGCTGGCTGGGTCAGGCTGTGAATGTGAGTGCCTGTGTGGGCAGCATGGGGGGCAGTGTGGGCCACGTGCTCCCCTGGAGCACCCCTCACCCCTTTGCATCCTCCCCAGCCACCCAGGCCACCATTGAGCTGACGGTCAGCATGGCAGAGGCGGGGGCTGATGTGGCACTGGTTGTGACACCCTGCTATTACCGGGGGGCCATGACCACTGCTGCCCTGGTCCATCACTACACAGAGGTGAGCCATGTCCAGTGCCTGCCAGAAACCCCAGCCGGGGCAGCAGGATACACACATCCAATGTGTGCCCAACCCACCCCAGCTACTGAAATCTGCCTGACTGTTTGCAGGTTGGCGACGCATCTCCCATCCCTGTGGTGCTGTACAGTGTCCCTGCCAACACTGGCCTGGACCTGCCCATGGAAGCTGTCATCACCTTGGCTCAGCACCCAAACATCATTGGGATCAAGGACAGCGGTGGGGATGTGAGTGGGGCAGGATTTTCCCAGGGCTGCTTTCCACCAAACCTGGACCTAAGCTGGGAATGGGGAACTGGGACTTGCAGCCCTTCCCCGGATCCCAGGGCTGCCAGCAGGCACCCTGCAGCAAGGGGGACTGGGTAATGCCTGCCCCAGGGCATAGCATGTCTCTCCCCAGATCACCCGCATGGGGCTGATGGTCCACAAGACAAGGCAGGAGGATTTCCAGGTGCTGGCGGGATCAGCCAGCTTCCTGCTGGCGAGCTATGCTGTAGGTAAGTGTAGCTGCCCATCCTTGGCTGGGGACACTGCCTGGGGACACTGGCGGGGGGAGGCAGGTCAGAGACCGGGACATGCTGGCTAGGCCCAGGATGCTGAGCTGGCTGCCAATGTCTCCCGGTGTCTCTAGGTGCCTCTGGGGGTGTGTGTGCCCTCGCCAATGTTCTGGGTGACCCATTGTGTCAGCTGGACCACCTGTGCCACAAGGGCCAGTGGCAGGAGGCCCGTGAGCTGCAGCACCGCCTCATTGAGCCCAACACAGCGGTGAGCAGGCAGAACCCCTGGGATGCTGAGGGGAGAGGGTGCCAGGCCATGACAGAGCCAAAGAATGGAAGTCCCTGGGGCTGCAGCATGTGGAGGGGTGGTACAGGGGGACAGGATGGCCAGTGAGCTGAGACGGGCTGGAGGTGAGAAGGTGGGAAGTGCCAGCCCTGTCATGTTAAGGAACAGCCTGTCCACTGGCACCTAGCACTGCCTGACCCTCCGTGAGAGCCTTGATGGCTATTTATAGGCAGCAGTGCGTGGGGGGACAAGCTGCTCCTTCCTGGGCCCCTCATCCCACTATGGAGTAGCCTGTCCCTGCTGCAGAGCCCAATGTGCCACAGAGCTCCTGTGTAGAGTCCTGTGTGGGTGTGCTCTGCACCCCCACCACACAGTGGGCACTTCATGGGGTGCTGCAGCCACCTCGCACCCTGCCAGCCTTGCAGCCCCACATGGGGAAGACAGAACTGATGGCAAGCAAAGGAGCAGGGGCTGTGCAGCAGAGCCCAGAGAGCATGCTGGCCCATGGAAGCCAGAAAGCCTCCATGCCCTCCCTCCCACAGGTCACCCGCCGATTTGGGATCCCGGGGCTGAAGAAGGCCATGGAGTGGTTTGGCTACTATGGAGGTCCCTGCCGTGCACCCCTGGCCCCTCTGAGCCCTGCACAGGTTGAAGAGTTGAGGAGCACCTTCAGTGCCAATGGCTGGTTGTGAGGTGTTCTCCATCTGCCCCTTCCCATAACAGGGAGGTACAGGAGTCAGGGACCCTGGGAACTGAGGACATTCTGGGGACACTGGGAGGTGGCCAGGAGAGGGCCACCTGTGTTACTCTTTCCTGTTGGACAGGGCTACACTGGGTAGAGGAGGACAACCTCAGGCCAGCCTGCATCCCTGCCAGCCCCCAGGGTTCTGCTGTCTTCATCTGGAAGGGGTGGATCCTTGTGCCATGAATAAACCTGCTACCTCCTCTCTGCGTCTGCAGTCCTGTCTATGCAAGGCCCCTGCACCATCCCTGCTCCCAGCAAAAAAGACACAGCACAGGTGTTTGGCAACATGGTTTACTCAGCTGAGGCCCGTGCAGGCCGCAGCACAAGGCAGGGTCACAGCAAGGCACAGGACCCAGTGCAGGCAGAGACTGGCAGGCAGGGCACGGCCCCTGCAGCCCTGCACTGGGCAGTGAGGGCTGCCAGGACCCCTGTGCCACAGCCAGACAGACTGCACTGGGGGTGAAGGTGAGCATGCAGTGGGGAGATGAAGGATGCATGTGGGGGGCAAAATGGGGAACTGTGTGCCCCCTGCCTGCCCCTTCGCCATACCTTTATCCCCTCCTGTCCTGCCCAGGCCTCCTGCTCCAGCCCTGGCACCCCATGCAGCCCTGCTCATGTCCCTCATTCCAGGCTCCAGCTGACCCTTCTCCTTGCTCACCATTGCTGCCTTCCTCCACCAGCATGCAGCAGACACGCTCCAGGCAGGGCATTCCCCAGTCCCTTATGGTGGGGCTGCTGCTGCTGTCCCCAAGGCAGTAGGTGGATGGGTGGATTGGCACAGGGATGAGGGGAGCACAGCCCAATGGCTGGCCCTGAGAGCAGGCTGGGTTCTTTGGGGACCCAATTTCACTGTACCCTGGGCATGCAGGAGGATGGCCAGTCACCCAGCGCTGAGGATGCAGGCCACGGAATCCTTAGGATGCCCTCTCTGCCTCCAGGACCAGGGCAGCAAAGTGAGCCAGAAGCTGCCCCTGTGGGGGCACATGGTTTAGTCAGCAGTTTCCAGCCAAGGCACCCTGGTAGTGGGGTCAGGGTCCAGCCTCTACCCCCCTGCTCCATCCTTTGCAGCTGGCTAGCAGCTGTACTGGTTCACAGTCTTCCTGGGGGGAAGAGGAGCCAAGCCCCTGTCACCCTGTCCTTCAGCTACTCCTACAGGTGCCAGAGCTACAGCCAGAAAGAGAAGGCACCACGGCTGCCCCAGGGCACTTGGGTGGAGAGCAGAGGGTCCCATCCTCTCCAGCGGCAGGGGTTCGGCAGGAGGACGCTTGGAGGGGGCTTGGAAGGGCAGGGAGGCACCTAGCAGTGCCACATCCCTTCTCCAGGGCCAGCAGGGCCAGCCAGTGCCCAAATAGGGGTGGTCCCTGCTTTGGTGGGAGGGGATGCGGGGCACCATCACGCTGTCAGGCTGTGGGCAGACTTGGAGGCTCCCTGGGCCCTCTGGATGATGGCCGTGCACTTCTCCCGCCGCAGCAGCTTGTTGTTCTCAAAGAAGCCCTCGTTGCGGGGCACGCCGTGCGAGCCATCAGGGAAGGTCAGGAGACCTGGGGACAGGAGGGAAGGGCTGGGAGCGACGAGGCAGGGAGCCACACTCACTGGGGATGGGGCCAGGGAAGGAGGGACGAAGCGGGAGATGCTGGAAGGGGCTGTGCTGAGCAGGGGCCGTGCAGATGCCTGCATCATGCCGCCAGCACTCACCGAAGCCATACACGCGCCCGCCTTTGAACTCGCCCTCAAAGGTCATGTTGTCACAGCGGGTGAAGACGCCAACGCCATTGAACTTGCCCTGCACAAACTCCCCCTCGTACCTGTGTGGGAGGATCTCCTGAGGTGGCAGCTCCCCACGGCAAGTGGGAATGCCTGGGGAGGTGTATTCAGGAGTGCCGTGCCCACCTGGAGCCATCGGAGAAGGTGAGCACGCCACAGCCATGGAAGAGCCCGTTTTCAAAATGCCCCACATAAGCAGTGCCATCAGCAAATGTCAGCTGTCCGATGCCATGCCTTCGACCTAGGTGAGAGCAGAAATGGGCAGCACTGGACAGAGGTGGGACCTGCCCCAGTGTGGAGCTGGGCAGAGATGTGGGGTTTGCTTGTCCCCCAGCAAGGTGACACCATTCTCTCCTGCCACATCTCACCTTCTTTCCACTCGCCGCGGTACTCCTCCCCGTTGGAGTAGGTGAAGGAGCCTTTGGTGAGGGTCATGGCAACAGCCTCCGGCACAGCAGGACAAGAGCTGACAGGGAGAGGCAGAGAGAGCTGCTGGGCAGGGAGAGCAGCTTGGCTTGCCCAGAGCCCTTGCATCCTCTCAGCTCCCAGAGAGATGCCTGTCTGCCCTGGGGACAGCTCTGCTAAGGCACAGCACAGATGAGGAGGTGACCCTAGGAGCACAGCTACCCTGCCCAGGCTCTGAAACCCCAGCCGCCAGGTTCGGGTTGCTGCCCGCCCCACTGCAGGGCTCAGGGAGATGTGAGCCCACGGGGGTCACAGCCCTGTGAAATGTGAGTGAGTGGCAGGAAGAGGAGAGTGGCAGGAACTGGCTGCCTCTGTCACGGCACTCCAGCAGAGCCCTAGAGGTCCTGCACTGTGCAGGCTCAGGCCATGGGCCACTCTCAGCTTTGCTGGGGTAGTCCCAGGCAGAAACAAGCGCTTTGGAGAGGAGATGCTTGATGGATTGTGTTCAGTGGCAGTTGTTCAGGAGAGGGAACAGAGAACTTACAGGGTTTCCAGGTTCAGCATCAAGAATGGGCGGACCTGACTCACCCCTCGGGAAGAGAGGACACTTATCCTAAGAGGGACAGCAGAGATAGGATCTTGGGGCTTCAGGGCTTTGCTTGGCTACTCAGGGTTTGGAAACCTGCCTGCCAAAAGCAAGCAGCCCTTGAAGCCCTGCACACCTCACAAAGCCCAGCCACGCAGCACAGCTCTCCTCAGCACACAGGAAAGGCAGACAGCGGCAGCCAGTGCAGCTCAGGCAGGGAGGGGAAGGGGCTCCCAGCACCTACGTGGGGTCTATCTGCTTACAGCCGGCTGCGCATCACCCAAGGGGTGGGTACTGAACCCCATGCACCAGCCGGACGTGGCACTCGAGAGCACAACAGGAACTTGCCAGGGCTTTGTGTCCAGAGAAATGGCCCCAGCCGAGGCGAACAGCGACTGAACAGTGCTCTCTGCTGATGGGAGCGACCAGGAGCGCATCGCCGGCTCCCGCCCTGCAGCTTGCCCAGCCATGCCAGGCGGAGGAGAGGATGCTACCACGGGCTGTGAACTCGGCCAGCACGGCCTGTGACACTTTACCCGGAGGAGAGCACCCCACGAGCGCTCCAGCCTGCCCAGCAGCCGGACTCCCCCGCGCTGGGCTCCCTCCACTCCGAGCCTGCACGTACCGCGCCCGCCGCAAGCAGGGGCAACGCGCTCAGCGCAGCCCAACCGCACAGTGGCCGAGGGATGCACGACCCCGTTGGACCACACAGCCCTGGGCAAAGGCACCCGGCCCGTTCCACGCTCCCACGGGGGATGCGCGCACACCCCACGTGGGGAGTGTGTCCGGGGGCAGGAACACGCCCACGGGTGATGCACCCACACCCCGATGTACCAATATCTCGTCGCGCCTCTGTCCCCGCGGGTGATGCGCCCACACCCCGGTGTCTCCGTGCACCCACACCCCGCCGTGTCCGTGTACCCACGGCTGATGCACCCACACCCCGGTGTGTTCATGCACCCACGGCTGATACATGCACGCCCCACCACCGGGACACCCGTGGCGATGCTCAGAGGTCCGGTGCGTGCCCAAGAGCGAGACGGGCGGGGCGGGCGGCGCAGGGACCCGCGGCCCGCGCTCACCTGGCTCCGTGCTGTCCGCCTACACCGCTCCCCACCACGTCCCACCAAGGGGCAGTGGCGGCCACCGCCCCTGCCAGCACTCCGCCCCGCCGGGCGGTGCCACGCCGCCAGCGTCCATCCCCACTCGCCGTTGGCTGTTTCCACGGCAACCGCTAGCAACGCGACTGTTCATTGGGCAGCTCCGCAGTTCGCCCTCGCTGGCCGCCATCTTTGTGTGGGGCAAGGAGCTCGACACCACGGGCGTGGCCGCAGAGGGGCAGCGCCCTCGCCCTGCCGCCATCTCTGTAAAGGGCAGCAATTGGCACGGCCGCTCCAGAGCGTCCATCTTTGTGTAGGGCACTGGCGCCAGCCGCCAGGGCGGGCGAACACGCCCTGGCCTCCCCGATCGAACGGTGCGAGGCGCGAGAGCTTCCGAACTAGCCCCAGCGGTACCACGGTCACAGCCATCCCCGCGGTTCCGGCCGCTGCGGCCGGGCTGGGCGCGGCGCCACGGGGGGCGGAGCGGTCAATGGGGTGTGGCGGGCGGCAGAGCAGCCCCTGGAGCGCCGTGGACGCCAACGGCAAGCGGAAGCGGCAGCAGCGGCACGGCGGGCCGGCGGGCGGCGCGATGGGACGAGACCGAGCCCACTGGTGTCGCCGAGAGGGCGCAGGCCCCCGACTACGGGTGCCGGGGGGCGCCGTGCGAGCCCTCCGCCCGCGCCCCTCCGCCGCCTTCCCTCCCGGGCTCTGGGGCCGCTGACCGCGAGCGGCAGCCGCTGATGGAGCCGCGGGGGCGGGGCCCAGGCCAGGGCGAAGGGACCAGGCGCCGGCCCAGGCGCGGCGGCGGCTGGGCGGCGGCGCGGCGGGCCGCGCAGCGGGAAGCGCACGATTCCCGAGGATCCCGAGTTGCCGATGTGGTGCGGCGGGATGAGCTGGCAGCGAGCGCGGCATCTTCCCCGAGCGCCTCTCGCAGGGATCCAGCGGGAGCTACTTCGTGAGGACCGCAGGGGGTGAGCCGACAGGGGTGGTGCCGCCCGCAGCTCCCAGGCTGTGGGACTGAGCGGCGATGGCCGGGAGGCAGGCGCTGGGGGAGTGCCGGCCGCGGGGGCGGATCTGAGCCTCACCGGGAGAGTATGATGGGACCACAGCGAGAGTGAGCGGCAGCAGGTCACAGTGCTGATTCAACCTCTGCTGAGGCTTTGTGCCCGAAGAGAAGGGTAATCCCCTCCCAAAGGCCCGTGCATCAGATCTCACACTGAGCTGACCCTCCAGCGCCGGGCTGTGACTCTGTGGGCTGGAGCGGTTTTGGACTGTTTTTTTGAACGAGGTGAGGAGGGTGAGATGTCTTATCGGTGGCTGTGTCTGGTTGGTATATGGAGACAAAGTACTTGGGATGTAGCTGGTTCCCTTGTAGACCTGGTCAGCTGTGCAGCAGCCGTATTTGTGCCACTGACGGATGCTTGTGCATTAAAGCTGGCGGTCTTGGACCTGCTGCCCCTGCCCAATTACTTGAGCTTTGCTGTTTACTGTGCCACTCCTTGCCACATGTATGCTGGAAGCAGGATGGAGCCGTGGTCTCTGGTGTGTCCTAATTTTCCCTCCCTGGGTGAAAGCTGGCTCCTGGAATCTGTGGCAGGCAGTTCCTGGCTCAGCTGATGGAATGTAGGGAAATAGACACTTGTGCCACAGCCCGGCTCCCTCCTATTGCCCAGTATGAGATCTGGAGTGGGCAGCTGGATGAGCTGCCTGCGGATTGCAGGTTGGAGGCTGCCTGGCTGTAGGAGACCCAAGCTCAAGGACGGAGCTCATGCTGGAGCCAAAGTCTGTGCACTACTGGCACTGTCAGCTGGCAAGTCCCCCAGATTATCCTGCTGTTGGCAAATGTGGTGTGTGATGGTTGCTGTGATTGCTGCCCAGGGTTACAAAAAACATTCCACTGTTGGCCTGGGAGAGAGTGCAGCGTGTAGCTATTGAGGGCAGCAGTGGGAAGATATTGGGGGGAAATTTTTTTCTCTTTGTTTTTTTCCCTTGAGGCTACTGAGGCCTGAGTTGTTCCAGTTGGCTGTGCTGCCCAGCCCCAGTGGTTGTGATCATCCCACTGCCAGCTGCTCCTCTGTGCTGGCCGGACTCCCTCTGCCTTGCTGCTGGCACCAGGCAGACCTGTTTTCCCTGTCAGTGCTGCTCTTGGCACAGGTCTGTCTGAAGGAGATGCTGTGCTGTCAGGCCTCTGGTTTCTGCTTCCACACTGTCCCTGCTTGTCTGGGCCTTGGTCTGCTGCACTGGCTCCATGGAGCACAGGGCTTCATACTATAAGAGCTCCTGACAGGCCTCTTTGCAGGCTTATATCCAAGGATGGGTTGACAGTTGTGTGACAGCTATTTGGGGCTGGTGTAGAGGATTGCCTTTGAGCTTGCCTAGGGAAAGTGGCTCCACCATGTGATCTGGACATGGCTCAAGTGATCCTGTTTCCCCAAACTTTTCTTTTTATCTTCCTGGTGGACAAAACCTTGATTCTGCTTGCTCTGACCTTTTGGCCCCTGACAGACTGAGATTGCATTGAGGTTCCCTGCAGAAGCACTGGGACTCATGTTCTAATTCCGCATTCTGGCAGGAGCTCAGCTTGGGGAAGTGACACCCACTCAAGCAGGGCTAGCAGTAGCCACGGGGAGAAGGCCTGGTTGCATGCGCTGCTGAGTCACCCCAGAGCAGGGACTGCCAGCCCCCCAGGGAGGCCTGACTTGTGGGGACAGGTTGCCTTGCTCCTGTCCCAGCTCTTCTCTCATCTGTCGTGGCAGTGCTGGCTCAGTGTCCTGCACAAGGCTCCTGTCCCCTCTGTGGCAGTGGGGTTCCTATGCTGCTGTCCCCACTGTTGGGTTGGTGTATGCGAGGCTGGACTGAGGGGCTGGGAGTGCTGCTGGTACCAGCGGGTGGCGGCCAGTTTGGAGCTGCCTGTGCTCTCTCATCCACAGTGTATCCATCCAGAGAGTCAGCCCTTCTGCTGGACCCTCCAGCACAGAGCCCTGGCTCCTCAGGGGTCCTGCAGGTGCTCAGCTGTTACAGTCCTTTTCCTCTGGTCAGTTTGGGATCAGCTCTGTTCAATGGACTTTTGAGCAAGGGGAGGGATTGCTATCCCTGTCCCTTTCCTGTGTGGACATGACAACCAGCAGTGAGCAGTAGCTCTCCACAGCCATCCAAAGTTCCCTGGAATGACACGAATGTGTTTCCCAGGAGACTGCATCATCATTTGGTGTTTTTTGGGACACATAGTGGGCATAAAGTTTTCTGGGTAGCACCTTGCTTTTGTGGGATGGGATACCGGCTGGAGGGGGGTTCTTCCCAGCTCTGCCCACCTCCCTCCCAGGAGCTGTAGGGTTTTGCCTGGTCCTGGGAGGCTGGTTATTATCCTTATGATGGGCTGGACTCAACCCTCTTCTCTCCCACTCACAGAAAATCATTGGTGTCTTCAAGCCCAAGAATGAGGAGCCATATGGGCAGCTGAACCCCAAGTGGACCAAGTGGCTGCAGAAATTGTGCTGCCCGTGCTGCTTTGGGAGAGACTGCCTTGTCCTGAACCAGGGCTACCTGTCAGAGGCGGGTGCCAGCCTGGTAGACCAGAAACTGGAACTTAACATTGTTCCCCGCACAAAGGTGAGGGGACAGCTGCTGCGGTCTTGTTCTTGGGAGGTTTTTCTGTGCTTCCACACAGCTCTGCTTGCACCTTATCTTGTGGCACTGCTGATCTAAGAGATCAAGTGCTCTAGACTAGGACTGTTCCTGCTCAAACCATGGGGATCTTTCTGCTGGGCAGAGCTGTGGGAAATGCTGTGTCTTGGTTTTATCGGGCAGTCCTGGAACTTGCCAGAGGCCCCTGCTGACTGTGCTCATGTCCCTCCAGGTGGTGTATCTGGCCAGTGAGACCTTTAACTACAGTGCCATTGACAGGGTGAAGTCCCGAGGAAAGAGGCTGGCCCTGGAGAAGGTGCCGAAAGTTGGCCAGCGCTTCAACCGCATTGGTCTGCCACCCAAGGTAGGGCTGCCAGCCTCCATGCCTACCTGGCGGCACCTCCCTGGCCTCTGTGGCCTTCTGTAATGCAGCCTGTCCTTGCTTCAGGTGGGCTCCTTTCAGCTCTTTGTGGAAGGCTATAAGGATGCAGACTACTGGCTGCGGCGGTTTGAAGCTGAGCCGCTCCCGGAGAACACTAATCGGCAGCTGCTGCTGCAGTTTGAGAGGCTGGTGGTGCTGGATTACATCATCAGGAACACAGGTAGGGCCACCTGCCTGGCATTGGATGCTGCCTGCTCCTCCATGTTCTACCATGCTGGAGAAAGGGGAGGGAGATAGGGTCTTGGTTTTCACCTGCACCCAAAACTCCTCTCCCCTTGGTTGCTGCCAGGTGACATCTGCCTCTAGGTAGATTGCAGCTGCTGGGCTGCTTACCACCTGAGGCTCTGGCTGCTGGCCAGTTTACTGGCAGATCTGGATCTACCACGGTGCTCAGGTGAAAGTTTGCCAGCTGTAAGGATCCAGGGACATTCAGAAATCCAGCACCTCACATGTGCCACTGTATCCCATTTCACACCGCCTTCCTGAGTTTCTGCTGGGCTGGAAGAGGTTGAGGTTGCTTGCAGGCTGGGGCTTGCAGGCTGACTTTCCTCTTGGGAGCTGGTGATATGTGGACCTCTAGGGCTGTCTGTGAGGGGCTTAATGTCACTTCCTATGCCTGCAGCAAGTTTAAGGGCTCTGGGAGTTTGTGCCTCTAACGTGTCTGTCTCACTTCTGGGTCAGAGGAGGAATATTCTTCTGCCCAGCATGGTGCAGGGAGGCCCTGACAGCTGTCTTTATCTCCCTGCAGATCGGGGCAATGACAACTGGCTCATCAAGTATGACTGTCCCCTGGACAGCGCAGGCGTGCGGGTGAGTGGCTGCTCCTGGGCAGGGGCAACTCTGCTCCTGGAAGCTGCCCGCATGGCAGGCAGGACAGGAATTTCCCATCTGGATTGGGTTTCCAAGTGTGTTGAACTCCTGGGCCTTTTGTTACCATTTGTGTTAGTGGTTTGGGACCTAGTGGGAATTCATGAGGATGCAGCTGAACTCTGTGGGGAAAATTGGTGTTGCTGGACTTTGGAGTGAGACCTGGCAGGGAAACAGCTTTGCCCCCCTTCTTACTCAAAGCAAACTGTTTTCCTGTCGTTAAGGGGCCATGCTACAGGCAAGAGGCTGCTGTGCCTCTGTGGCAGCCAGGGCAGAGATCCTGAGAGTGGGGCTGCAGGGAGTAGGAGAAGGACTGTTCCTGCTGGGAGGACCTCTTTGTGACATGCTTCACTTCCTTCCAGGACAGCGACTGGGTGGTGGTGAAGGAGCCCATCATCAAGCTGGCTGCTATAGACAATGGTTTGGCCTTTCCCTTGAAACACCCGGACTCCTGGAGAGCATGTGAGTTGCTCAGACTATGCCAAAGCAAGCCATACAGCTCCATGCTTGGGCATCCTCCTCAAGGACTGTAGAGGAGAGGACTAGGGCTGTGCCTCTGCAACTTCTGGGTTCATGGGCAGCTCCTCAGCAGAGACTGTAGAAGGCAGATGCTGGACCCTGTGTCCCAGATGCAGGGAATCTAGCACCCAGGAGCATGTGGCACCATGCATTGCTTTCTCCAGTTCTAATGTCTCCTGCTTCCTTCCACAGATCCGTTCTACTGGGCATGGCTGCCCCAGGCCAAAATCCCCTTTTCACAGGAGATCAAGGACCTGATTCTTCCCAAAATCTCAGACCCCAACTTTGTCAAGGACCTGGAGGAAGATTTGTATGAGCTCTTCAAGGTGAGCTGGAGGAGTGGGTGAAGATGATGTGGGAGGAGGAAAAGCAAGAGTGGTGTTGGGGAGCTCCCTGTCAAGGTTGCAAGGACAGAAAGGTGATTGACCTCCTGACAGTGTTTCTGGGCTGAGGTACAGCAGGGTTATCCTTCTGTCAGGGGCTGAAGATTCAGTGTGGGAGAAGGAGGAAATCCATGGGATAGGACAGGGGGAGGGGCTTACTTGGGGAATAGGCATCTTGTTCACGGCAGGAAGCAGTGGGTGGATCTTATTTGTTCTTTGCTCTCTCTCACAGAAAGACCCTGGCTTTGACAGGGGACAGTTTCACAAGCAGATTGCTGTCATGAGAGGCCAGGTAAGCTGTGCAAAGGGAAGACAGATGGGTGAGGCAGGAAGGGTGCTGGAGTGGATGCTCTCTGTTGCTCTGGCAAGGCAGCTCAGGCATTGCTCTGTTGTTCCATACAGATCCTGAACCTGACTCAAGCATTGAAAGATGGGAAGAGTCCACTGCACCTGGTTCAGATGCCACCTGTGATTGTGGAAACAGCACGTTCCCACCAGCGCTCCGCCAGTGAGTCCTACACGCAGAGCTTCCAGAGCCGGAAGCCTTTCTTCTCATGGTGGTAGCTGTAGGAGCCATGGGCAGGGCTTGGCCACCTCGGACTAGCACTGTGAGAGGAGCTAAGCCACTGCTGGCTCCTGTGGCTGGGACTCGACCTTCAGGGTAGAGCAAGCAGATGCGGCTAGAGTAACCTGCGGTTGAACTGGAGAAGCCAGGCAGGCTGGGCATGGTCCCTGCCCAGCTCCATTGGAGCTTGGTGCCCTGCCTGGGGCAGAGGCCAGGGGGAGGTGTGGGAATCTGCCAGGAGCTGTGGCATGGCTTGGACCCTGCCCCTGCCTCCGTTCCTTGGCCTGCATGCGGTTCTGAGCACCCCTGCTTGGGGCTGGGATGAACAGGCTACCTGAGCCAGGATCCGTCCAGCCCTTTACACCAGCCACTGGCCTTTTTTTTTTCCCCACTGTGCCATCTGTCGGGCTGGGAAGGCCTTTAGCAGGTGATACCCCCTCCATTTCCCTGAGGGTGTGCTGTACTCGTCCACTGTCCCTCCAGTGCCCCAACCCCGTGCACGCTGCTTTCCTCAGGGGGAGTTCCTGCTGCCCACTGGTGTAGCAGGGACCACAATGAACGGCTGTTCTCTGGCTAGAGGCTCGAGGAGGGGACATAAGAGGGACAACACACAGGACTGGCTTGGGTGCAGTTAGACAGTAAGGGGAAAAAGGTACTGGCTTGTCCCTGTGAAGAGCAGGTGGCTTTGCAGAGCTCTCTCATGGGAGCTCTCCCCTTCTGCCTCAGTCCATTTTTCCTGCCTGGTCTCCACGGCTGCTCTCGCTTGACTTCTTCCCCTCTCCCAGCAAGCTCCCTGGCTGCTGTGCAGCCAGCATGGTGCCAGCCTTGTCTGTGCCTAGGGACCCTTGTAGGGGCAGGGGCTGCCAGGGAAGGGCCAGAGGGGCTCTTCTGCCACATGGGTGGGAGCACTGGGGGACCAGCATGGACTCCTGGCTGCCCTGGAGCTGACAATCTCACAGGCCTGCTGTGGGTGGGGGAGGCAGGGAGCTCCTCTCTCAACAGCAGCTGCTGAGCTTGGGTTGTATAAAACAGCACCAGGGCTGCTGCCTGCACCCGCTTGCCTTGAGCTGTGACTTCTCAGGCTGCTGGGGAATGTCAGTGTTGGGTCTTGCTGTCCTGTTAGCCCATGTTTGGGGAGTGAGAGGGATGAAGGCAGGTGAACGTGGGAAGGCAGAGCAGCTGCCTGTGTCTTCTGCAATGGGGAAGGGGCTCAGCACTGGCTGTGTAAGCACAGTGGGCAGCAGTGGAGATCCCAACTCCCTGGCCAGGCCCAGCTGCATTTGACTGACCCAAAATGTATTGTTCTAATGCACTGTAGAAATGTATGTAATGTATTTAAACCATGCAACCGTCTGAATAACAAAGCTGCCATTCAGCTGGCTACATCTGCGCCTCTGCAGCACCTAGTACAGGTTGGGGCTCCTTGGCCCATGGCTGGTATCCATCCACAGAGGGATGCACTGGCCTCCTCCAACTGCTGGAGCTGCTGCAGCAGAAAAGAGTCCCTTTTCTACCTGCTCATGCTGGGCATTGAGGGCAACCAGCTGCCCAGGCTGTCCCTTGGCATCCTGTGTCTGCAGGTCCTGCTCCAATCTCTCCTGGGCCCAGTGGCTCTTGGAGAGGGAAGCTCTGGAAGCTAGAGATGAGGTTTACCAGCTGCTGCTTCTCCTCCTTCAGCCACAGGACCATGGCTTGGAGCTTTGCTCTTTTGGCAGTGAGGCTGGATACCTCCTGCTTCAGCTCCTCCAGCTTCAGAGTGTCCCCCATGACTTCTCTGTTCTTCTGGGTGCTACACTCCTCCAGCTTGGGCAGCTGGTCTTCCAGCAGAGAAATCCTTCCCTGGAGAATCTCTATTATGTCTTCCAAGCATTCCTTCTCATGAAGGGCAGCACATAGCTTGTTCTTCAATTGTCCCTGTGACTGTGCCAGGGCAGTTACTGTGTGACTGTGCACTGGAACAGGTTGCCCAGAGAGGCTGTGGAGTCTCCCACAATATTCAAGATATTCAAGAACTATCTGGATGCAGTCCTGGACATCTGCTCTAGGATGACCCTGCTTAAGCAGGAAAGTTGGAACGGATGACCCACAGGTCTGTTTCAACCTGATGCGTGGTGTGGGGCTGTTCCCCTTGCATTAGGTGCCCTACAACAGCCTGGACCATGGTTCTGCCACTCGGGGATAGGCAGAACACAACCAGAGCCTCACCCAGCCACCACTGTCCATCCTTTATTAACCATTCATTACACCCTATCCAGTACACGTAGGGTCCTTGGAGAGCTGCTCTCCACGGCCCAGTTGCTCAATGCTGCTACACGGACCCGGAACCCATTTCAGCCCCGCAGTTATGCTCCAGCTTCTCCGTGATCCTACGGGCAAGAGGTGTGTGTTAGTGGCGTGGCTGGGCCTCACTTCCCCCGACTGCCCCGCTGCCGCGGGCCGCACCTACCGAAGGTGTTCGAATTGCCGTAGCGCTGCCATCCCACCGCCGGGCTGGGCTGTTCGCCGTCGCCGAAGCCGCCGCAGGGCCCGCGCCATGCGCCGCTGGCCCGCGTACCGCCAGACGAGGCGGGCGCGCTCCTCGGGCCGCTCGGCCCCGCCGCGCCGGAACAGGCTCCGCAGCTCTCGCAGCCCCACGCCCTGGAAGATGTTGGCCGAGGCCCGCTTACGGGCGCGGGGTGCGGGCGCCGCCCGTCCCGGAGAATCGCTCACCACCGAGGCCGGGGTGCCCATGGCTCTGGCCGCTGCGGGCACCGCACAGTCGGCGTCAGGCTCCGCTCTCGCCGCACGGTCCGGTCCGCCTCCCTCGGGAGGCGGCGCGGATGCCCAGTGAGGAAGGGGGGGCGTCGGGGTAGGGCGGTCCGGGATTCCGGGCAGGGGGCCAGCCACGCAGGCGGGGCCGCCCGGGAACGCGGGAGACGCCCCGGCTCGGGTCGGGGCACGCAAGTCCGGTCCCGCCCTGCCCGAGGCGCTGGGCCCCGCCGTGATCCACTTTCGCTCCGACGCCGCCCCGCGCCCACCAGCCCCTCGCACAGACCTGGCGGTGGCAGCTTCTGGTGCCCGCTGCGTTCCCTGACCGGCTTGGCGCCACCTCGCCGGGGTCCCGCCACCGTCGCGCTCCCCATTCATTCACTCGCTGCGTGCCGCCCCGCCCCTTCGCCAATCCCCGCCCCCCTCCCGCTGCCAGGACCAATCGGCGCCGAGGGGCGCGGCTGGTCCGCTGCGCTGAGAGGCCACGTGGCGCAGGTGACGTCACGGGCGTGGTGCGAGGCCTCGCCCCCGGGCGGGGCCAGGCCGCGCCTCACTCCGAGGGGAATCCCGGTTTGACGTAAGGGGAACCCCGGTGTGCGCCCCCCGCCGGCATCGCTGTCTCTGGGCCCCGCCGCCCGCATCGGGCGTCCTCCCGCCGCCCCTCTTGCCCCCTGTTGTGCCCCCCACACCCCGGCGGTACCAGGATGGGAGGGGCGCGGCGATCCCTGCCCGACGGCGCATCCGCGGCGGCCCTCGGGTGTCCGATGGGCTGGCGGGAGGTGCGGCGGGGCGCGGAGGCGGGGCGGGGAGGAGAGGAGAGAGGCCCCGCGCGGGGAGGACCGCTAAGTGCCAGATGTTTGGCAGCGGTCAGGGAGGAAGTCGCTGCCGGGGCCCTGAGTCCCGCCCGAGCCGCGCCGGAGCAAGCAGGGCCGCGCCATGGCCCGCACGGCTCCCCCGACAGTGCCGCCGCCCCCGGGGCCGCCGGGCCGCGGCTCCCTCAGCCTCCATCGCGCCTACCTGCGGAGCCCGCTGGGCCTGTTACGCCTGGGGCAGCTGGCTCTGGGCGCTGCCTTCTGGGTGACGGTAGCGGCTCATAAGTACGAGGGGGCGGCCCACTTCGCTCTGTTTGCCGCCGTCCTGGTCTGGCTCCTCACCCTGGCCCTCTTCGGGCTGAGCCTGCTGGGACGCTGGGAGCTGGTGCCCTGGCTGGGCTCTCGTTGGCTCCTCACCAACCTGGTGCACGATCTGGCATTGGGTGTGGGGCTCTACGCAGCTGCCACTGGCATCATGGGTCACAAGGCCAAGCAGAGAAGCTTTTGCAACCTGCCGGGCTACAGCCAGCAATGCCTGTACAGTGCCTACCTGAGCGCCTCCATCTGCGGGGGCATCACTGCCTGCCTGTACCTCTTCTCCGGGCTCTATTGTCTGTCACGACGTTGCCAAGACCAGCGAGACATCATCTGAAATCCCGTGCCACTTGGCTCCCCTTCTCAGCTGCAGACAGAACACAGCCTGTCTTTGGGATGAAATGACCCTGCCGCCCCATCCCCTCCTGGCTGACTGCACTGCAATTCCTCCAGAGACTCCTGCACAGATGGATGGACAGACAGAGGCCTTTGCTGAGCATGGCTTCCCCTGCAGCTCACCGAGACAGCGCGGACACCTACCCACTGCACAGGCCCTTCTCCCACCCCTGAACAGATGTAGGCTACTGCAAGTGGAAGGACCCAAATGGAGAGCACCTAAGAGGGATACCAATCTTTGGGAGCCCCCCTAGGACTCAAGCAAAAATCCCCTGCCCCCAGTCTTGCAGATGCTGCATGCTCAGGTGGGTGCTGACTTTTCCCTGGGGTGGAGGGGGACTGGCTTGGGACAGCTGAGCTGTGGGCAGCAGTGCCTAGTGTAGTTGGATGGGCATAAACCCCCCTGACCTGCTGGCAGCCCCATCTTGCCATTCCAGCTGCATGGGGCCTCCACAATTCCCTAAGGGAGACTCTGAACTTGGCTTCCCCAGCCTGGGCCCCTCCTTCTGTCTGGCCTGAAAACATCCTTCACCTTATTGGAGCCCCAAAGGTCTCAGCACCTCCCTGCCCTGCACTGAGTGTGAAGACACCCAGGTACTGCACAGCCAGATCCAGCATCACTTCAGTCCAGTTTGGAGGTTGAGCAGGGTAGCAAGAGCTCCGTTGCTGCAGAGGGAGGGGAAGGACAAGTGGAGCCGTAACCTGTTCTGTGACCCTGGGCAGGGGGTAAATTCCTCTGGACCTGGAGTCCCGGAGTTTATACAGTCCTGGGATGGGGCCAGGTGGCCCAGGGGTCATGGGGAGCCCATCATGGGGCTGTTCTTGCCGCCTGCTGTCCCTGCAGAGGGGTGTGTGGCTCCAAGCCAGCTAGAGCCACTGAACCAGCCCTGGGGCCAGGCTACTCAAAAGAGACAGAAACAGCCTCGCTGATGGTTCTGGAGACCAGCCTGCAGCCCTGCCTTTGTCTGTCGCACTTGGTTTATCATCCTGGAAAATTTTTATTTCTGGACTCTCTGGGACTGGGCAGTGCCTAGAGACTGTGGTGAGGTGGAGGGGAAGGGTGAGCAGCATGGCAGTGTTGGGCTGTGCTGGCACTCTGGCCGTAGGGGAGCTGGGGCCAGGCATTGTGGGAGCACAACCTATCTTGGAGAACAGAAGAGGACACTGGCACCGGAGCCAGCCCAGCCCTGGATCAGCCTCCACAACCCACCAGGTGCCAAGCCCTGACGAGGCCATATAGGGCTGACTAGAGAATGGGCAGCCAGAGACAGAGTTTTTGGAGCAGCACCACAGTCGGGCTGCCCTGCCACAAGCCTTCCACACCTTGCCTGGAGGCAGGTCCTCTCTATTGCTCCAGGTGCAAGGGAGGGTCTGTTCCAGTCTCTATGTAGACTCAGATCAGGGAGATGGGTGTCCCCAGCAGCTGGCCACAGCTGCCTGTTGCCTGGGGTTCCCTGGTGCCTTTTTTGAGGTGGAGAGCAGCAGCCATGATTCCACTGGGGGCTTGAAGGAGCCTGGGATTGGTGTTGGGTCACCACTTCCATCATGATGTGCTGTCCCACTGGATACCCCATCATGCTCAGGAGTGCTGCCAAGCCCCAGGCCGTGTACCCCTTCCCTGGGTAGGTCATGCTGTCTGTGCCCTGTGTCAAGGCTGGTCCCTGACACTGCCTGCCTCTGCCTTACTCTGGTGCAGCCCTTGGCCCAGGCTGTCCAAAATGCCCTCGGTGCTTCTGCCACCACAAGTGCCTTCCCCTGGCTTCCTGCAGCCCTGTCTGTCACACCAGCTCTGTCCCCCAACAGCCTCCTTCCGGGTACCAATGGATTCACCTTCCAAATAAAGCAATGTTGGCACTCACTGGGTGTCTGGAGCTTTGTGCTGGGGCTGGGATCTGCTGGGTAGGAGGTCTGAACTGAGATCATGCCCAGCTCTTTAGCTCTGCAGCCTAGGGCCTCTCTGCTTGGAGACTCTGGCCAGGGTCACAAAGTCCTGGGGTGCTCTGGGGTCACAGGCAGGCTCCCTGACACTGAGCCACTGCTCCTACTAGAGAGACTTAAGCCTCTGCTTTTGGGAACAGGGGCTATCCCTGGCCCTGTTGCCTGTCCAGAGACAGGCACAGCCTGGTGCCCTGGGGCTCCAGACAGAGCAGAGGGAGGCCAAGTCCCCAGGGCTCTGTGGCTATGAGATGTACTGAGGACAGGATATAGTTGCATTCCTAAGGACCTCGTCATTCCTTGCTGAAAGGGCCCTCTGTCCAGGGCCAGGCATCACCAGGCAGTCATGTACACACTGACTGGCCCTTGGTGGGTCAGGGGCCAATGGAGGGCTGCCTGCATCTCCGAGGACTGGCTGCAGCTCTGGGATGAATTCTTGGGACAGAGTTGAGTCTTGGACCTGGACCCACAGCTGTTGTGTCGCTGGATTCCCAGCCTCCTGCCCATGGGACACATGCCTTGTTCATCAGAGGCTGCAGGCAGCCGGCAGCAGCATTGTACCCTCATTGTCCAAGAAACAGCATAGGGTTATAACAAGCTTACAACTCTTGGCCTCAGACTCAGTCCAGGATTCCTAAAGCATCCCTGGGAGTCCTTTAGGACAGCCTTTTAGGACAGCCCATGGTGCCTGGAGTGGTTCGAGCAGGGCTGCAGAACTGTTCTGCTGCTGGGCAGAACAGTGCCAGTGCACCTAGGGCTGGGCTGCTTTGGGGACATGGAGGGGCAGTGAATGAGCTGCCAGCCAGGCTCACAGTCCCTTCCAGGGGCTCTGGGTTTGAGACCGCTCTCTGGTCTCTCCTCGGGGAGAAGTGGCCAAGCAACCTGATGGGGACAAACCCACCATACCCGGCACAGCTGGATGCAGACCATACCAAGACCCAGACTGGGACTGAGCCCTGAACCAGGATAAGACCCGGATCAGTGCCCAGTCCTGGACTGGGACTGGACCCAGGCTGCGACTGAGTCCTACACCAGAGCACACAGCCGAATCGGGACCAGGCCTGGAAGACGCTGCTGACAGCGCCGGGCCAAGGACGCCCCCCGTGTCTAGACCGGGCTACCGAGACTCCTGCCTCGAGCCTCACGCCCATAGCTGCCGCCCGGGCCCAGCACAGAGGCGGCACCCCGCGCGGGCGCGTAGGCCGTGCGAGGCCGGAGCGCCGGGCGTTACCGGGTAGCGGCCTGGGGGGGGGGGGTGGGAGGTGGAGGGGTAGTTCGGTCCGTTCCCGCCCGGCGGGCGGCTCCTGCGGCGCGCCCGGCCGCCCATTGGCCGCGCGCGGACTGCCGGCGCGCCCTGCCGCTCACTGGGCGCGCGCGGCGGTGGTCGGGCCGAGCGCTGGCGGGGCAGCTCGGTGGCCCGCTGCCACGGTCGCGCAGTCATGCAGGCGGTGGAGCGTGACGGGGCGGCAGGCGGCCCCGAGCGGCGACGGGAGCTGTTGAGATCCCCCCCCGTGAGCCGGCGCCAGCCCAAGGCTGCCGCTGCTTTCGACCTGCTGGACTGGTGCGGAGCTACCGGCGGCTGGAGCTGTACCTGTAGCCCGCTGCGGACGCCGCCGAGGGTTTCCGCTCGCTCTCTCCTTTAGGTGTGCTGGCCGGCACATCGGAGACCGAACGGGACCCCGGTCTCATGTACCCTTTCTTTCCCCTGTCTCTGATGTGGCAGCGGCCTGTGTGCTCTCTCCTGGTCTGCCTCGCCATCAACTTCCTCCTGCTCACTCCTCGGCCCAAGGGCTGTCAGGGCGGGGTCATGCTTCGTCCCCTTCCGGACCTCCGGGGTGACGCTGTCCCACTCTTCCAGCTTGCTGTTGCTCGGTGCGCGCCCTGCTGGTGGCGGTGCCGGCCCTGCTGGGTTCCCTGCAGAGACTGCCGGCCCGGCCCCTCGGAGCCGGAGCTGGTGCCTCAGGAGGTACACAGTCATCCGCAGGGAGATCTGCGCAGGTGCAGCTTCATCGCGGCAGGAGGCCATCCCCAGGTCAAGAGCTTGTGAGTCCTGGGCCTCCCCAGCGGTAGGAACGTGTTGGCCTCTCAGCCAGAAGGCTTCTTGAGCTGTTGGGAGGCTGGTTGGCCATTTGACTGCTGTACCCCGTGTGAATGTTGGGGAAGCGAGGTATGTTGTGTTTGTGGGTTTTTTTGTGACTGTTTCATTGCACTGATCCAGCTGAGGGTTTTCTGACGGGATGTGCCTGCATCAGTTTCTGTGAGGTCATGTACGCGTGTCCTGTACTGTAAGAAACCTCACTGTCCTCTTCCCTGTGAGTAGTACTGGGTCGCACCCTGTGGAGGCTTGGTGGGTGGAGGGGCTCAAGCCAGGCCTGCAGTGCTGATGTTTTTGATTTGTTTTGGTACTTGGGGGAGAGAACCGGTGAACACCAATAAGGAAGGGTTTTATGCTTTGTGTGATTGCTCTGACTTGACCAGAGTATCTTGCTGCTTTCTACAGTTTTATGTGGTGCTACTGGGCACTATCGGTGTCCTCTACCTGCTGCCCCTCTGCTGGGTCCTGCCAATCCTCAACGCACTCCTTGTTCTGTGCAACACCCAGTTCTACCAAGGTATTGACCTAGGCTTTACGTGGCCCTGTGTGTGGATAGGCTAGGGGAAATGGCACTCTGAAGCCACAGATCCTGCCCTGGATTGATGCCCTCGTGCATGAGCTCATCTGTCCCATGTCAGGCTCTGCCATAGACCCTGAGCCCCCCTGAAGACATGTTCCTAGGGGTGTTGCTCACAGCCCAATGTGGGTGGTGTGGGTCCGGGGCCTCACTGTTGGAGGGTAAGATCTGTCTTGATGTGTGGTCCCAGCCATGTGCTGTTCCTTCATCTGTTGTTGTGGTAACCCAGGGTATGTCAATGCAGGCTGTGTGTGACTCTCCCAACTCCTCTTGATCCCTGACCCTGCTCTTCGAGACTCTCAAACACATTCAGTGCTGTGCAGTGTATGACACAAGCCTTAAAAACGTGCTTTTTGGAAGGGAGAGGAGCCTCTTCTTTGCTGTATGGTGTTTGGATCTGTGCCTGAGCTGATGATGTTGGCCCCTGCCATTCCCTGTCCTGAGCTTGGGCAGTGGGGGGGTGTTTCTTTCTGCCTAAGTTTGATGTGCAATCAGTAGACGTGCTTTGTCATGCCCCACCTTGATCCCCTGGGATCAGGTTCTTCAACTGGCTTTTGTGTGATGTGGCTGGCGTAGGGAAAATGCCACTCATCTCAGTTTGTAAAAATCCCCTCTTTTAACCAGTGTAATGGAGCTCAAGGCCTCCATCGAGCTAGTGTGGGTGGGCCTCCAAACCCCTCGAGAGCACTCCAGAACCTGCTGAAACCCCTTCCACCAGTGCCTGCCCCAGATCGGACCCCTACCCCCACCAGTGCAGAGGTGAGAAGGTCTCTTTCAGTTGTTGGTGGGAGCTGCAAGTCACTCTGGGTCTACCATTCCTTGTCCCTCTACATGCAAACTTCTTCCGCTGCCAGCTATTGCTGGAAGCCTTTGGCACTCCTGACATTCGGGATTCTTGCTCTCTGCCCTGGGAGCGTTGTTCATCTCGTTTGCACAAATGTAATGATTGACTGAAGAGGCATGGGCTCCCTCACTCTCTGACACTTGTGTCTCTGTGAGGCTGCCGTGGGCCAGATCCATTTCCTGGACACCCACTTAGAAATGTGGGCCACCTTTGAACATGAGCAGGGAAGCAGCGTAGGAACTAGCTTTGTGAATCTCTTGTAGGCCGTACCCTGGCAGTGTGTAGGAAGCAGGAGGCAGAACCTGATGAAGTATTTTCAAGATGCTATTGAGGTTTGAGGCTGGTTGGGGTGGGCTGTGCCTGCAGGCATCTTAGGTGGGAAAGGTGGTATACTGGTGCTCAGGAGAGATTTGACTGTGGGTTGGGGCGGGTGCCTCTGAGTCCATGTGTCCACTCTCCTCTCTGTCCCCTGCTGCGTGAGAAGTAGAACAAGCTGCTGGTCATGGTTAGTACTGCCAGACCAGCTGTGGTATCCCCTCCCACGCTGGAAGCTTTGCTTTTTTCCTGGTGCTTGTAGAAATGCCCAGTGGAGCACCCTGCTTTAGGGTCCTGCTCTGGTGTGGCTGTCCTGCACCCCCGGTGTGCCCCGCCACCCTGCTGTGCTCAGCTGCTCTAGTGGCAGGTATTGTTGAGTATCGGCTCGGTGAACAAAGCCTTCAGGGCTAAAGAGGCAAAGTTGTCAAAGGGTTACGTTGTGGTGTGTCAGGCAGCAGGATTCCATGGGCGGCTTGACAGGAGCCGGGATTGGTTGTTGGTCACACATTCAAATAGTGCTGGGGTTTCCCAGGGATGATACCCATCATGCTCAGGAGTCTGCCAAGAACCAGGCCGGGTACCCCTACCTGGGTAGGTCATGTGTCTGGGCCTGTGTCAAGGCTGGTCCTGACACTTGTGCCGCCTCTGCCCTTACTGGGACAGCCCTTGGCCCCAGGCTGTCAAAATGCCCTCGGTGTTCTGCCACCAAACTAGTGCAATTCCACTGGCTTAATGCAGCCTGTACTGGCACAACACTCTTGTCCCCCACAGCCTCCTTCAGGGTACCAAGGATTCACCTCCAAATAAAGCATGTGGCCCGTACTGGGTGTCTGGCGGCTTTGGTGCTGGGCTGGGATTGTGGTAGGCGGTTTGGAATGAGATCCCCGCCAGGGTCTCTTTAGCTCTGCACAGCTAGGGACTCTTGATTGGAGACTCCTGGCCAGGGTACAAAGTCCTGGGGTGCTTGGGGGTCAAAAGGGCAGGCCCTAGGACCTGAGCCAATGCCATACTAGAGAGGGGGGGGGGTGACTTAAGCCTCGGCTTTTGGAACAGGGGCTTATCCCCTGGCCCGTTGCTGTCAGAGACAGGCACAGCCTGGTGCCCGGGGGCTCCAGACGAGCACGGAGGGCGGCCATTTAGTCCACCAGGGCTATGTGGCTATGAGATGTCTGAGGACCAGGTATAGTTGACATCATAAGGACCTCGTCTTCCTTGATGAAAGTGCCCTTGTCCAGGGCCAGCATCACCAGTGCAGTCACTGTAACACTTGACTGGCCTTGGTGGGTCATGGGGCCAATGGAGCGGTGCCTGCATTACGAGGACTGGATGGTCTGGGATGAATTCTTGGTGACAGAGTTGAGTCGGGACCGGACCCAGAAAGCGTTGTGTCGATGGATCCCAGCTCCTGCCCCATGGACACTGCCTTGTTCATCAGAGGCTGCAGGGGCAGCGGAAGCACGCATGTACCCCGTCATTTCCAAGACCAGACCAATAGGGTTCTATAACCAGCTTAAATCTGGCCTCCGGACTCAGTCCAGGATTCCTAAAGCATCCTGGGCGTCCTTTAGGACAGCCTTTTAGGACAGCCAATGGTACCTGGGAGTGGTTTCGAGCAGGGCTGCAGAACGTTCTGCTGATGGGAGGAACAGTGCAGGCACTAGGTTGCTTGGCCTGCTTTGGGGGCTGGGGGGCAGTGATGAGCGGCCAGCCAGGCTCACAGTCCTTCCAAGGGGCTATGGGTTTGAGACCGCTCTCTGGTCTTCTCGGGAGATAAGTGGCAATACGAACACTGATGGGGAACAAACCACCGTGCCCGACACAGTGGATGCAGGCCCATGACCAAGACCCAGGACGGTGACTGGCCCGAACAGGATAAGACCCGGATCAGTGCCCATACTGGACGGGAGGACCCAGGTGCGACTGACTAGTCCTACACAAGCGCAGACCCGAATCGGAGACCAGGCCGGGGGACGCTGCTGAGCAGCGCCGGTCCAAGGACAACCCCGTGTCTAGGACCCGGGGCCTTAACGGACGAGACCTCCGCTGATGCTCACGACCGAGCGCCGGCCGGGACCCAGCATCAGAGCGCGGCACCCCCGCGACGGGGACAGGAGCGGGCGGGGCCCGGAGCGCCCGAGGCTGGTACGGGAGCGGCCGTTCCGGCCGCGGGCGGCGGCTCCTGCGGGCGCGCCCGGCCGACATTGGCCGCGCGCGGAGGCTGCCGCAGGCGCCCGGCGCGTCAGGCGGCGAGCGCGCGGGTGTCGGGCCGAGCGCGGCGGGGCCGATCGGTGCCCGCTGCCGGTACGTCATGCAGGGGTTGGAGCGGGCACGGGGCGGACAGGCGGCCCGAAGCGGCGGAGGGAGATGGTGAGGGCCAAGCCAGGAGCCGTCGCGCGACCAAAGGCGCCGCTGCTTTCGACCTGCTGGAGGCTGGTGACGGAGATAACGGAGGGCGGGCAGCGTACATTGGATGCCGTGCGGGGGACGCCGCCGAGGGTGTCCGCTCCCTCCTCCGGTAGGTGTGGGCTGGGCCGGCATCGAGACCGAGACCGACCCCGGGTCTCATGTCCCTTGCTTTCCCCCCGTCTCGGCAGGTGGCAGCGGCCTGTGTGCTCTCTCCTGGTCTGCCTCGGCCTCAACTTCCTCCTGCTCACCCTCGGCCAAGGTGCGTGTCAGGTGCGGGGGTCAGGGCTCGTCCCCTTCCCGGACCCTCCGGGGTGACGCTGTCCCACCTCTTCCAGCTGCCTGGTACTCGGTGCTCGCCCTGCTGGTGGCGGTGCCGGCCCTGCTGGGTTACCTGCAGGAGACGTGCCGGGCCCGGCCCTCGGAGCCGGAGCTGGTGCGCAGGAGGTACCACAGCATCCGCAGGGAGGATCTGCGCAAGGTGCAGCTCTCGCGGCAGGAGGCCATCGCACAGGTCAAGAGCTTGTGAGTCCCTGGGGCCTCCCCAGCGGTGGGACTGTGGGGGACTCTGCAGCCAGAAAGGCTTCTTGGAGGCTGTGGGAGGCTGGTGCCAGTTTGACTTCTGTAACCCGTGTGAATGTGGGGAGCGAGGTTGTGTGTTTGTGGGGTTTTTTTGTGACTGTTTCATTTGCAGCCTGATCCAGCTGGAGGGGTTTCTGAGCGGGATGTGCTGCAGCTGTGAGGCAGTGTACCGTGTGCTGTACTGGGAGAACCCCACTGTCTCTTCCCAGTGAGTAGTACTGGGTCAGGCACCCTGTGGAGGGCTTGGTGGGTGGAGGGGCTCAGCCAGGCCTGCAGTGCTGTGTTTGATTTGTTTGGTACTTGGAGAGAACAGGTGGAACACCAGATGAAGGAAGGAGTTTTATGCTGTTGTGTGAGTTGCTCTGACTTGACCAGAGTATCTTGCTGCTTTCTACAGGTTTTATGGGGTGCTACTGGGCACTATCTGTGTCCTCTACCTGCTGCCCCTCTGCTGGGTCCTGGCCATCCTCAACAGCACCCTTTTTCTGGGCAACACCCAGTTCTACCAAGGTATGAGACCTGGCTGGAAGTGCCCTGTGTGGGATAGGCTAGGGAAAGGCACTCTGAAGCCACAGATCCTGCCCTGGATTTTGCCCTCGCATGAGCTCACTGTCCCATGTCAGGCTCTGCCATAGACCCTGAACCCCCCTGAAGACAATGATGTCCTAGGGGTGGTGCTCAGCAGCCCAGGGTGGGTGGTGTGGTCCTGGGGCTCAGCTGTTGGAGGTGAGAGTCTGTCTTGATGTGTGTCCCAGGCCAGGTGCTGTTTCCTTCTCTGTGGTGTGGTAAACCAGGGTATGTCAATGCAGGCTGTGTGTGAGCCTCTCCACTCCTCTTGATCCCTGACCCTGCTCTTCAGGACTGCAAACACATTCAGTGCCTGTGGCAGTGTATGACACAAGCCTGAAAACGTGCTGTTGGAAGGGAGAGGAGCCCTCTTCTTTGCTGTAGGAGTGTTGGATCTGTCTGAGCTGTGATGTTGGCCCCTGCCATTCCCTGTCCTGAGCTTGGGCAGGTGGGGGGGTGTTCTTTCTGCCCTAAGTTTGATGTGCAAGCAGAGAAGTGCTTGTGTCAATGCCCCACCTTGAGCCCTGGAGATCAGGTCTTGCAACTGGCTTTTGTGTGATGTGGCTGGGAGTAGGGAAATGCCACTCTACTCAGCTGTATCCCCTCTTAACCAGTGATAATGGAGCTCAAGGCCTCCATCGAGCAGTGTGTGGGCTCCAAACCCCTCGAGAGCACTCCAGAACCTGCTGAACCCCTTCCACCAGCTGCTGCCCCAGATCGGACCCCCACCCCCACCAGTGCAGAGGTGAGAAAGGGCTGGCAGTTGTTGGGTGGGAGCTGCAGAGTCAACTCTTGGGTCTGACCATTCCTGTGTCCCTCTACATGCAAACTTCTTCCAGCTGCCAGCTTTGCTGGAAGCCTTTGAGCCACTCCTGAATTACTGGGATGCTGCTCTCTGCCCTGGGAGCTTGGTTCAATCCTTTTGCCACATGTAAGGATGTGGACTGAAGAGGCAGGGGCTCCCCTCACTCTCTGACACTTGTGTCATCTGTGAGGCTGCCTGGGGCCAGATCCATTGTCCTGGAACCCACTTAGAAATGTGGGGCCACCTTTGAACAGAGGCAGGGGAACAGCAGGACTAGCTTTGTGAATCTCTTGTAGGACCTTACCCCTGGCAGTGTGGAGGAAGCAGAGGAGGCAGAACCTGATGAAGAGTTCAAAGATGCTATTGAGGTTTGAGGCTGGTTGGGGTGGGCTGTGCCTGCAGGCATCTGAGGTGGGAAAGGGAAACTGGGTGCTCAGAGAGAGTGACTGTGGGGCTGGGTGCCTCTGAGTCCATGTGTACTCACTCTCCTCTCTGTCCCATGCTGCGGGAGAAGGAGAACCAGCTGCTGGTCATGGTGAGTACTGCCATACCAGGCTGTGGTATCTCCTCCCAGCTGGAGCTTTGCCTGTTTTCCTGGTGGCTTGTAGAAATGCCAGGTGGAGCACCCTGCTTGTAGGGTGCCTGCCTCTGGTGTGGGCTGTCCTGCAGCCCCCGGTGTGCCCCCAGCCACCCTGCTGTGCTCAGCTGGCTCTGCTCTCTGCAGGAGGATGATGAGAGCTCTCAGTGCTCAGCAGATTTTGACCTCAGCCTCCCAGATAATGGTTTTATGAGCAAAAATGAGGTGATCCGCAGCAAGGTGTCACGCCTGACCGAGCGTCTGCGCAAGCGCTACCCCAGCAACAACTTTGGTGAGTTTGGGGTCAGGTGCTTCTTGGGGGAGCTCAGCAGCATGGGGTCTGTGCTGCTTCCAGTGGTGACCATGGGACTGGGAGTGGAGAGAGTGGTGGTGGTACCTGTTAGGCTGTGCTGGCACTTCCAATGACCTTTTCCACTCCATGGGGAGAATGGTCCCAGCACTCCTAGGATGGGCAAGGACAGGAAGGTGCAGCAATGTCATCTCTGAGCTGAACCTTTACAACAGCTATGGATGTTCTTGTGCCACTTGCAGCCCCAGGCAGCAGAGCCCTGCCTGACCTCTGCTCACTTTCTTCCAGGGAACTGCACGGGCTGTGCTGCCACCTTCTCTGTGCTCAAGAAGAGGGTGAGTCTTTGGCTTCTGCCCCAGCTTGCTGTCGGCACCTGGGGCAGAGGTGTTGCTCATGTCTGGCTTGCCCCAGCTTTCTCCAGCAGCTCGGGTGTCTGGCCTCAGTCACAGCCCAGATGACCTCAGCTAAATGCTGGGTGTTGTCACATACCTAATGGCACCAGAGATCCCTTGTGTTGTGGATCATTTGTCCATTTACTCCTTTGGAAGCTGCCCTAGGCCAAACCCATGTGTTATTGTAGAAGGTGCTTGCTCCGTGCCCTGGTTTAGTCCATTTCCTGTGGCCTTTCTGGTGAAGCAGAGCATGGTCTGCTAGTGGGAATGATCCATGCTCTTATCTGAGCCCTGTGTGTGATCCTTGGCACACAGTCTGTGGGCAGTTCTCAGAAGGAGGTATAGACTTTTGGCTCCCTTCACTTACTCCTGGGTTAGTCTGATATACATCTGGGGCTCACCTCTATCTTTCTCCACAGCGGAGCTGCAGTAACTGTGGGAACAGCTTCTGCTCCAGATGTTGTTCCTTCAAAGTCCCCAAGGCTGTGATGGGAGCCACAGGTGAGTTGAAAGGTGGAGGGAAGAGCTCCTGCTTCTACCTGTTCTGTCTGTCCAGGCATTTGCTCCAGTCCTGATGGGGAGGGTAGACAGGATGCGCCCAGCACAGCCTGGCTCGGGACAGAGCAGTGATGAATTTACAGCTCTTGAAGCAGCTGTGTGGCTGGGGTCCCTAGCCCATGACAGGAAAGGGGGATCATCTCTGACATTTGCTTTCCTTTCCAGCCCCGGAGGCTCAGAAGGAGACAGTGTTCGTGTGTGCTCTCTGCAACCAGGTGCTCATCAAGTGATGAAACAGGCCCAGCCAGCTCTGTGTCCTGCACTGCCTGAGACCTGGGACAGCAGGCAGGCACCCTTGCTGCTGGGAGCCTGGACTGTTTGGATCTCAGCATGGCATTCCCCTGCCAGAGGATGCTTGCACTTGTGCTCCTCCTGCCAGCACCAGGCTGGATGGACCAGCTCTCCTTGCCATGCACCAGCTGGGTCCCTGTGGTGAAGCACTGCCCACAGCTGTGCCCCATCCCTACAGCTGCTCCAAGCCCTGGGTGCTCTCTGGCACTTGCTGTGCCCTGCCACGTGCTTGCCCAGGCCCTTCGGCCTGGCTCAGAGATGGAAGAGCCATCCTTCCCACTCTTGGTCCTGCCTTCACCTCCTGGTGGGGCAGAACAACCTCAGGGCTCTGTCCCTATTTTTCCCAGCACTGTGCTATAAGTGACTATATTTTTGGGATCAAGTCAGAGCTCCTCCTGCATCCCTTGAGGCCTAGACTAGCTAGATTTTTAATCCTGGCTCAGCTGAGACTCTGCTAGTCACTCCTGTGCTCCTCAGACTCAATGCCTGCAGGTTTAGTCTTTTACTCCCCCGGTTTGGCTGTAGCCAGGAGAAGGAAAGAGAATGTGTTTGGATTGGGCTGTGTGGCTGGATCTCCAGTGTGAGAAAAGGCAGGAGTTGGTGCTGCTCTGTGCACTTAGTGACTGCTGCTTTCTACTACAGATTAATATATAATTGCATATAGAGAATGACCAATAAATCTCATGTCCTCAGCTGGCTCTTGTGTCATCCCAGTGAAAGCCGTCCCAGTCCCACTCTGACATCTCCTGTGGCCTTGGCCCTGCTGTCCTGCTGGTGCTCCTGGAGAAATTGTGTTCCTGTGCCACCAGCTCTCCATGCTTTACTGGAATTCCCATCTTCTGTCCTGCTGTAGCCTTGTTTGCCCCCTGCTCAGAGCTGTGTGCAGCTGCCTGTCGGCTGTGCCAGGGCTGGATCCTGCTGGGCTGGAGCCAGGGAGCACCTCAGCTCTGACAGGAGCTACTGAGTTTCCTCTGCCTCCCACGGCTGCTCCTTCCCCTACCCTCCCCAGGCCGTGGTCCCACCAGCTGCCTGTGTGCACAAGGATGACCTTTCCTTGTGTGAACAGCAAAGCTCCCAGCTATCCCAGGAATGTGACCCTGGCTGCTGTGCAGCTGGGAACAGCCATAGCCTGGGTCCCTGCCAGCCAGCTGCAGCTTCCCCCAAGCCAGGGAATCTGGGGGGCCAGTGCCCACCAGGCTGTGACACCCACCAGTCTGAGAAGTTGCTGGAGCCCAGACCTTGCTGCAGGCTCTACATCCCAACAGTGTGGTATGGGGCAGGCAGCCTCAACACTTCTCTTGGCTATGGGCTCATGAATGCCTTCACATGGAAATTTGGAGAAAAGCTGGACTTGGCATTTGATGTTGAGGGTGTCTGGCTTGTGCTGGGTGTACAGGGGATTGGTTTGCAGAGGGCTGAGCAGTTAGTGGGGGCAGTGGAGCAGCTGTAACATTGTGTAGCACCCCAAGAGATGTGGGTGTGTTTGTGAGGGTGTCTATAATGGGATTATTACTGGGCTGTGAGGGGTTGGGAGGGGTCAGCTGGCTCAGACAGCTGACAGTGGGAGGTAGAGGAGCTACTTATATTTCTAGAGAAAACACTTGGAGCAATGAGCACTATGGCCATGTATGTCTGAACACTCTCTGGAAGATGCTAATGACACAGAATACAGAGGGCTACAGATAAACTTAGCTGTGGGAGATGGGGTTTTATTTATGCTTTTTAAGTTTTGGAATAAAATGTCCTAATTGACAGTATTTATTCCTATGGAAGTCAAGCTCAGCAATCAAGCTTTGAACTTTGAACATCTAATAATATTTGAATTTTTTCCCCATTTTTTTCCCCAGTGGTCATGGAGGAGTGCCTGCTCCTGGTGCGAGGCTGGGGCAGGGGCTGGCTGCCCCACATTCCTGGCTGGTTGTGAGGCAGGGGCACAGGCATCTCTCCCTGGCAAGAGCAGGAGATCTGGGGCTCTGGAGGCTGACCAGTGGGGCCAAGGCCATGCCCAAGGAGGGCAGAGGGAGAAGAGGTCACCCCAGAGCTGGGCAGGTGCACAGTGCTCTTGTCAGCCAGAAGAGAATGGGCGCAGACATCCTGCAGCCTCAGCTTCCTTCTTTTCTGGGGAGGCTCCCTAAAGCCGGGCCAGCTCCTCCGAGGAGACAGTCTCTGGCAGCCAGGCACTGGGGAAATATCCTGGCAGCCCCCTTCATACCCCCCCTTACCCTTTGGGACTGGTGGATACAAGCACGCACGGGGTAAACACAACTGGGTTGTTTGGGCTTGCCTGGGGGACAGCTGGGGGAGTCAAGCTGAGCTAAGGGACAGCCCCTGCTGCTATCAGAGGGGTCGGGCTGAGGGCTGCCCTGGTCCTTGGGCTTTTGGGAGGGTCCTGGCTAGTGCAGGTGGGTGGCCCTAGGAATCCTTTTGGAGGAGGCTGGAGGTTGTGGCATGGGAGGTCTGGTAGCCAAGCGGGGCTGGCAGGGAGCTGCAGAGAGGACTTTCAGATGATACAGTGTGGGGAGGACAGGGTTGAAGGCTGCCTGGTCCAGTATCTGCCCCCTATGATGCTCAGTGCCAGGCTTCTCACAAGTGCTGTGAACTCCCAGACCGTGGATTTATCCCCTGGGGTGATGAAGGAAAAAACTCCCCTGGCAAACCACTGCCAAACCCAGCTGTGGGACTCCAGCACCAGTGATGGCCCTGTCCCCCCATCCTCATCTCATGGCCTCCCCAGGCTCCCTGCAGTGGCAGGGGTGCCCGAGTCTCCAGTGAGGCCTGTGACCACTAGGAACCACATCCCCTGGCTTGGCTGGACTGCCCAGATTCTGGGCATGGCACCGAAGTGGGGCTAGAGTCAGTCGCTGAGGTGCCCTTGCTCCCTCAGGCTGCCTCACCCAGTGCGCAGGACTGGAACACCCCTCCCACTCTTCTGGGGTCCCTGAGGGAGCCCCAAGGGGCTCTCACCCATGAACTGCAGTGAGTTGCACACAGACTTCTCTGAGGTGGAATAATTTACTGTGGTGTTGTTGGGCAAGGGGTGTGTGGGCTGGGTCACACCAGGGATGTGTGTGAGGGATGCAACAGGGCTGGTCTGGGGTGCTTGGAGGTGGACCCCCCTCACACACTGAGCCATGTGCTATGGGGAGTGGGTGAGCCCAGGAAGGGTTTGTGCTGCTCTGGGCACTTGGTGTTGAGGGGGTCAGTCTGTGGGAACAGAGGGGCAAGAGGGACCTGCCTGGGCTGGGCTGGGTCTCTGTGAAGCTGCGATAATCTAGGGCTGGATGTAAGCTCCAGGTGAGGGCATGGGACGTGTTGGTGGGCTGGAATAGGGATTGGGGGCACTGAGGGTCTGCAGCATATCATGAAGGACCTGGGCAAAGGACATGGTGCAGGGTAGGGGTCCCCCGTGTAGCCAAGAGGGCCAAGCAGGGATCCTAAAAGAAAGCAAGGGTCTCTGGGCTACTGGGCAGGGAACCTGGGAGTAGATAAGGGTCTCCAGTGCAGATCAGGGCTCACAAGCATGCGGGATCCTAGGTCCAAACTAAGCTCCTGGGGTGGGGTGGGGGTCCTTGGAGCAGAACAGGGGTCCCAGGGATGAAGAGCAGGGCTCTCAGGAAGAGACAAGGGTCCTGGCTGTGGATCAGGGCTCCCACAAACACAGCAGGTGCAGAGCTGGGTTCTGGGGCACAGCCAAGGGGCTGAGGTGAGCAGAGATGAGGTCCTGTAGCGCAGCCAGGGAGGCCAGGGGTCAGATGCTGGGCCAGTGCAGGAGTTTTGGGAAAGGGCAGGGTGGGCAAAGCCCTAGTGCTGCCCAGCCCCATAGAGCAGGGGATGGTAGAGTGGGCAGGGGTAGGAGAACATGAACTTGACTGCAAACTTCATCTCCTTGTTGTGCTTCTGCCAGGGGTAGATGGCCAGGAGGAGCAGGCGGCCACCCACCTTGCGGCCCATGACCAGGAAGCTGCCACTGAGGCTGTCAAGCTGGGGGCAGGGGCAGGCAGCCGCATTCCTCATGTGCAGTACCATCTTCTTGGTGTCCTTGCGCTTCAGTGGGCCCAGTTTCAGCACCTTCTTCTTCTGGGCAGCCACCAGCCGCCGCTCCCCATTCTCCTCCGTCATCTCCTTGATGCGCATTTTCACCACTGTGTGGGGCAGCCGTGGGGCACGATTGGGGGAAGGGAGCACTGCTGGAGTGCTGGGGAGGGGAGGGTCTAGGCCAGGCACTTGTGGTGCAGCCCATCCCTGGGTTGGGTCTCTGGGGAAGTTACTGTGTGGGGAGGGGAAAGGGGTTGTTGGGGAGGGATCCAGCAGAGGCCCCCAGTGACCCTCCCAAATGTCCCATTCTGCCTATCCCCCACCAATGTCTTCTCCTGTGGTGCACCCATCCCATGCATGAAGGGTCCAAGAGAATGGCTCAGTCTTCTATGGGGCTGTCTCCCTACACTCTGCCCTCTGGCCAACTCCCACTCCAGCTGTCAGATCTAGGGGAGGCAGACCCTTGTCCAGGGGGCCTGGGAAGAAGACACCAGCACTCACCAAAGTCACTGGAGCACATCTGCTCCATCATGCCATCCGCCTTGTGCTCCATCTCACACTGAGTGCAGATCTTGGACACTGTGGTGAGAGATCAGTTACTGTCACAGCTTCCTGCTGCTGGTACCTATCACCTGGGCCAGCTTCTTGGGGAAATGCTTGGGAGAGCCCCAGCAGCACCTCTGCTCCCTAGGTAGCTGTGCTGGGGTGATGCGGGGAGGCACAGAGCAGCTTGCTGGCCAGAGTCATCCCCCAGGAGAGGAAGAGATATGGAGACACCCTCCCATCAGATGCTGGCACTTTGAAGCACAGCAACAGTAAGGGTGGCCCCAGCCTAAGGGCTGATCCTGACCCTAGGCTGCCTTTGGCTGATGTCCCCTCTCCTGCTTGAGGGGACAGCCACCCTGCAGCAGCAGTGTGGGGCTGACACTCGCAGGTGTAGCATGCTCTCTCACTGCTGACATGGGACCCAGCGGGAGGAGAGGGACATAGCATTATGACAGATCTGCCCGTGGCTCCCACCTCATCCCGTGTTCTTCCTTATCCTGCAACAGTTCCGTGCAGGCAGCTGGGAGCCCAGTGCTCTTGGGCTATGAGACAAAGCTGATGCAGTGCCCACTCCTGCCCTGCTGTAGACCAAGAGTCCTTAACCAACACCAGTGTCCTGGGTTGTGCTTTGAGGGTGAAGGGATGGCTGTGCAGAGGCTCCACAGGCACTCCCATCCCATTACAGTACCCTTCCTGCTTACCTGGTGGTGGCGTGGCTTTGCTGTTCCCAAACTGGACGGCGATGCAGAGCTCGTGGTCAGAGGGGAACTTGCCACAATGCAGCATCTCAGGCCAGGGGAAGCCGTAGGACTCCATGACAGGGGCACAGGAGTCACGGACCACCTCACAGAGGGAGCGGCAGGGGTAGACGGGCCGGTCAAGGCAGACAGGGGCGAAGAGGGAGCAGAGGAAGAGCTGGGTGTCGGTGTGGCACTGCTTGGCGAGCAGGGGCACCCAGCTGCCAGCCTGCTGCTTGGCTTCGGCCATGGTTTCGTGCTCCAGCAGGTTGGGCAGCCGCATGCGCTTGTAGCCCACGTCGCGGCAGAGCTGCATGTCGGGCGGGATGTCGAGGCACTGCGGCTCTCGCCCGTAGAAGCGCCCGTGGGGCAGGCTCTCGGGCTGCCACCCATAGTAGTCGTAGTGCTGCCCGCCGCCCAGGGATCCTGCTAGCGCCAGTGACAGGGCCAGCAGCGCCGTGCCCCGGGCCCCCGGGTGGCTGCCCGCCTGCGGCATCGCCGCTGCCCGCCTGCCGCTGCCGGCCGCGGCTGCCGAGCGGGACGGGAGCGTGGCTCGGCACCCTGCCTGCTCCCTTAGCTCCTCCCACGCTCGCTGCCCTTTCTAAGGAGGTTGGAGACCTCGCCGACAGCCAATCTGCTCTGCCTGCCGGGCCCCCTGGGGCTGGCCCCCGACTCCCCCTAGTCTGCCCACACCGCTGCCACATCCTTCCCTCCCTCCCTCCCTCCCCGGCGCGTGGTGCTCCATGCCCCTCGCCCTCCCAGGGACCCCCCCCTGCATGCACTCCCCCAGGCCACCGTGGCTTTGTGTGCCCTTAGGATGATGCTTTCTAGAATGGCTGGCTCGCCTGCCCCATGGCGATGTGTTGTGGCCACAAGTTGCCCCCGTTATTTAGCAATCCCACTGCCTCCATCCCACCTGGCTCCACAGAGGCAGGCTCTATCATGGGGCAGGGGACCCTGGTTCCTACACTATGCCTCTCTATTCCCCAGTCCTTTCTCACAATACAATATGCTTTCGGTGCTGGGGTTTAAGGAAGAAGACACACCTGAAGCTCCATGCTGCAGCCCTGGGAGGGCTGTTTTTACCAGGTGCCAAGTGTGCCATCAACGAGGCAGTGCCATGGGCATGGGGTCCTTATTCCTAATGGATGATTCTGCCAGCATGCATCTTGGCCAGCCCATGGTTTGCTGGCACAGGCATAGCTGAGATTACATTTTCCAGTACAGGACTCGCACCCAGGCTCTGCCAGTGCTCAGGTTGTGGGCAAAGTTAGAGCCCAAGTGACGTGAGGGTCCTGCCCGGATGACATTCCCCTATTCCCTTGGAGATGGGAGATGCTATGCTTAAGACCCCATTAGAAACCCATTTGTCTGGAGGGGTTATCTGGGGCACCCCTCCCTTTCCCATGATCGATGCCTCTGACTGGCCAACGGGCTTTGGGCTGCCGCTGGCCCCTGCCCACCGGATAAGGCAGCTCTGTTAATGGGCGATAGAGCAAACAGTCCAGTGCAGGCAGTGATAGCAGCTGCTCTTTGCCCTGGGCTGGGGGCAGGGAATGTCCCCCCAGCCCTGGTGGGGTCTATCTGCTATGGGGCAATGCTGGCAACCTCAGCTGCACAGCCTGCCCTTCCCTGTAGCCTGCCCGCCCTGCCCCAGCCCTCTGTGCTCGGCACCCATCGCTGCATCACAAGTGATGCTTGCTTCCAGCCCGAGGGTGGGCTGGGATCATCCCACCCCAGTCAAGCCCCGGAGATGGCACCGTTAATGTGTAACTGCCGGGGAGCCCGATAAGATACAGCAGCCTGTTATCAGGGCTGCCTGGTAGCAGGAGGGAGGGTGATCGAGGCATCAGGCTGTCACGGCAGGAGTAAGATTGTCTGGAGATAAATGCTGATAGAAAATAGCTAATCTGTGATGGATGGGCTTGGGCAGGGTGTAATTGCCATGGGAGCTGGGCTGGGAAGGGGCTGTGAGGCCTGAGAGCAGAGAGAGGCTGGCTGAGCAGGGTGGAGCTGACAGCATGCGGATGCTGAGCAGTGATGAGGGTGTGCCGTGTCCCTGGGCTGTTGCCGTGTCCCTGCCAGCACTGTCCTGCTCTTGACCATGGACTAGCTCCTGGCTCTCAGTCTGCCCCATCCCACAGTAGTCTGGCGTCTACATCCCCAGTTCCTCCCAGGAAGGTGTTGGGAGTGTGAAGCACTCCGTTCCAGCTGGCGCTGCAACAGATGAAGGAGCTGGTTGGGCTGGGGCTGAGCAAGGGTCTCCCTGCCAGCTGCTCCAGTCCCTTCATCTGTCATGACGCCTTCATCAGAGCCCTGAGTCACCTCCTGGCCATACTGCGGGGAGCAGGGCTAGCTCCAGAAGAGCAGGGTCTGCTCCCTGTCCCTGTGGGGTGTCCTGGCAGCCTTACCTCTGAGCTGAGACTGTGTCTCTGCCCTGGGGAGTCCCTGCTGCACTCCTGTTGCTTCCTTAACCCTTTCCCATGCAAGATGCCCCAGGCTGATCTGGGCTGAACCCCGGAGAAGGGGATGGACCCAAGACTGGCACTCTTCCCTGCGTCTTGTCTGCACAGACTGCTGCAGTGCCCACATCCCCGTTCTGCACCCATGCAGCTGTCTGTGAGACTGGCACTTGCTCCTGTCACTCCAGAAAGCTGGCTGTGCCACCGCTTGTGTCACTGCCTGTGCCACTTGTCACAGCAGCGAGACTGGAAGCAGAGCCATGGGGGCTGCCCCCTCTGCGATAGGGACCTCGGGGATGGCCAGGCAGGGTGGCACGGTAAGGGGGAACAGGCCCTGGGGGTGCTACAGACCTTGTTTCTGTCAGCAGAGATGCAACCCCTGGGCCTGGGTGGGTGGGCTGAGTGGGATCCCTCCCATCCTGCTTTTCCCCCATCCCTCTCATCCTTCCTGTCCCAGTCCTGTACTGGTTCCTGGGCTGCAACAGTGCTGGGTATGAGCTGCTCCCAGTGTGGAGCAGGGGTCTTTGGGAGAGGACAGCACACCGCGGCTGGCCGTGCGGGGAGTCCCAGGAGGGGATGGCACACTGGGACTGTCCGGACAGGGACGCGTGTCCCATGGCGTCCAGCAGCTCCCAGGACAGAGCACCCTGGCGTGGGGACAATGCTGGGCTGGCAGCACGGCTCCGTGGGGGTGGTCCTGCCTGGGAGTGGCCGCGGGAGGTTGGGGCATGGCTGGGGACACCGTGGGGTCGAGGTTGCCCGGGGGTAATGTGGGACTATCGGGGTGGGCAGTGGGGACGGTCAGCAATTGCCGTGCACTTGCCCTGCGCCCACACAGGCTCCCGCTGCCCGGCAGCCCCAGGAATGTGCTGGCAGCGCTCCCGGCCCAGCTGCGGAGCCGAGACTGCCCTGGCGCCCTCCCAGCCCCCACCCAGCACCTCCTGGCCCTGCCCAGTTCCTGCCAGCTTGCACACAGACCCTCCCTGTTCGCTGCCGGACACCCCGATCCTGGCCCCCGGCACTTGGTCCTGCTCAGCAGGGCAGGGTGGGGGCATGTCGCATGTGCAGACCCTCAGAGGAGGAGTCCCTTTCCTTCACAGCGTGGCACCGTGCGTGGGGACCTTCTCTGCAGTGCTGTTTGTCTCTCCCCGCCCCACCACGTCTGCTCCCACCACACAGCCCCATGTGCGGTGTGGGAGCAATCCTCGCACAGTCCCTGCTCCCAGCTGGCACCTTTGCTAATGGCAGACCTTGGCACCTTGCTCTGAAACCACACCCTCCTCTGCTTGCCTGTGTGCAGGAGGATGCTGTGTCTCCCAGCGCCTGTGGGATGTGCTGAGGGGCTGCCCCCACCCTCTGTGGGGGCTCACAGTGCAATGGGGGTCCTAGGACCCCCCTTTCAGACGGGCACAACTGGACCGCAGGTGCCACAGAGGGGTGTCTACACTCAGGGTGCCCAGTCTGTAGGGTCAGTTGGCAAGTTGGCACCAGTTTGGGGCACTCTCCTTGTCCTGTGTGAAGGGGCAGGCTGGGGCACTTGAAGCTGTTTTCCAGAGGCTCACAGTGTGGGGGCCTCATCCCCCTCCCTTTTCCATCCCAGGTGCACACACCTGGGATCTCTCAGGAAAGGTTATCAGCTAATCACGCTGTGTTTGTGCCTCCCAAATGTCACCGTTGTCCTCACTGGGACAGTGAGCTCATGCTCCCCACTGTTACTGAAAGCACTTCCAGTGCTAGAAGAAGCAGCTGCCATGCCCTTCTGTGGCCCCTTTGAAGCAGAGCTGGAGCTGCTGACAGCTCTGACAGGCTGGAGCGGAGCTCAGCAGGCAGTGGGTACAGGATGGAGCCACAGGGGTTGATCCCAGACTGGTTGCAGGTCTCCAGCTGTTCTCCACAGCCCCTGGTCATCCTTGTACTGCAGGGAGAGTTCAGATGTGGGATAAGGTGCAGGACCATGCACCCAGAGACACCCTAGGAATACCCCCTGGTCCTGGTCTGGGAGTCAACTGCAGCGGTTGGAGCAGGGACACTGCTGGGCCATGCCTGCTGTGGTGTGAGGGGCACAGGCACATTGTTGAGGGCTGGCTGTAGGGATACCAAGTGTGCTCTATGTCTGTCCCATGGGGCCAGGGGCAGGGCCTCTGGAGGTTAGCCAGGACCAGGAACAAGGAGAGACCTGTGGGATCTCTCTGCAAGACAGGTCAGAACTGCCTCACTCCAGGTGCAAGGGAAGAGCCAGGCAGGGGAGTAAAGGCAGCTCTGGCACCAGCCATGCCTATCCTTGCTGCTGGCCAGCTTGAAAAATTGCTCCTTTGGGCCAAGCAGATGGAGTGGAAGGGTCAGAGCCCTGCCAGGGCCCCTCACAGTGCAGTGGTCAGCAGAGGGCAGCTGGGCCATGCAGTACATTGAGGCTACCTCGAGCCCCTGCTGTCACTTCTCCCTACTGCCTGGGATTCCATTGGCTATGCCATCTGCCCTCCACCTCTCTCCTTCCCTGCTGGAAGCCATAGCACAGCATGGCATGGCATGACATGGCACCAGCCCGTTCCTTCTGCATGGAAACCAGCAGAGTGTTCCTGCTCTGGCTAAAACTGGAAAGCCCATGATGCCACCCCCTGCACGGGGGAGCTGGCAAACCCCAGTGCTCTCTGGAGATGCCAGGGTCTGCAGGCATTACAGGTAGGGATGGGGTCTGTGTGGTGATGGGGAGCGCTTTGGGACAGGTCCGTGTCCTGCCTGTCACTGGACAAGGCTTGGTCCTGGGCAGTATGGCTGGCAGAAGGCAGCTCCCTATGGTGGGGTGATGTCCCACCAAAGGATACTCCTTGACACATGCAGACAGCAGGTCCATGGCCTGTGAGGCACACGGAACCCAGAACTGAAAGTCCTTTGCTTAGTCTGGGTTGGTGTAGCTAGAGGAGACAACACTACAGGATGTGGAATGATGGGCAGAGCCTGGGGTGCAGGGAGAGCTGATCCCCCCGGCTGCTCTTGGCCCCTCACTGCAGCATAGGAGAGCAAATTTCATCTCCTGGCAGGCACAGTATTGCCATGGCAACTGGCAGGACCTGCCAGGCGGGCAGGCGAGCTCTGACGTGGCAGTGGCATACAGCACGGGAAGGAGATGGGATGCAGGGTCTAGGTTTGGGGACATCTGAGGACAGGATTAGGTGTGTGAGCACATTGCATATGCATCTGGGTATGTGCCTGGGATGCATTGGGTGTGCAAGCAGATGTGGGCGTCACGTGCATGCATGAGTGTCTGTGCCAATGTGCATGCACGTGTTTGGGTGCATGGGAGACTTCACACACCACCCCCTCAAAGGGGTGTCCTTTGGTTTTGTGGTACCATCAAGGCAGGGTGTACCTCTCTGCTCTGGAGTGTGGGCTGGCAGGGTTGCTCTGAACCATGGGAGCAGCAGGTTTCCCCAAAAGCTGTGGAATGCATAACTTTGTGTCTGTGGGGCAGATGAGCCCTCCAGCCCTTTGGTCCCTTGGCCACAAACCCTGCCATGCTTCAGAGAAAGAGGGCTGCCTATCAATCACCCCAAGGCCCTGCTTCAATTTGCTCTGCCCAAAGACAGGGCTGATGCTCAGAGCAGGGAGCAGGAGTCAGAAAGATCCATCCCTGTGCTGCAGGCAGCTGTCTATGCCATGGTAGCTGCGTATGTTAGCTGTATGTTAGCTGTGTGTTAGCTATGTTAGCTGTGTATGTTACCTGTGTTAGCTGTGTGTGTTGGCTGTGTGTTAGCTCTGTTAGCTGTGTGTTAGCTGTGTGTTTCCTGTGTTAGCTGTGTGTGTTAGCTGTTAGCTACGTGTTAGCTGTGTTAGCTGTGTGTTAGCTGTGTGTTAGCTGTGTTAGCCATGTGTTACCTGTGTTAGCTCTGTTAGCCGTGTGTTAGCTGTGTGTTAGCTCTGTTAGCTGTGTGTTAGCTGTGTGTGTTAGCTGTGTTAGCTGTGTGTGTTAGCTGTGTTAGCTGTGTGTTACCTGTGTTAGCTCTGTTAGCCGTGTGTTACCTGTGTTAGCTCTGTTAGCCGTGTGTGAGCCGTGTGTTAGCTGTGTGTTAGCTCTGTTAGCTGTGTGTTAGCCATGGCCCCTGCCACAGCAGACATTCCTGCAGGAATGTCCATGCCTCCAGCATGGTCGAGGTGCTGAGGGAAGGGCTGGCTGCTCTCCTGCCTGCTGAGGGTTCCATGCCCAGCTACTGCACCCCTTGCCCCACTACAGCCCTGCTGGGAGCCCCCCTTCTTCGCTTCTCGGGAGAGCCTCTGTTCGCCCCGTTTGGCATTTCTTCGGCTCTAATTGAGCTGTCAATGGGTAGAGATAACAGGGAATTCGTTAGCTCTGCGCTTTGATGTCTGCCCGCGCCCTGATCGCAGCACCAGCTGCAACTCCTTCGCAAACAAACAGCTTCAGATGAGGCCCCTTGGCACGGCGGTCTGCCACTTCCACGGTCGACTCCACAGATCCCTGCCGGACCATCCTCACGGCCCCTCAGACTCTCCGTTACCTCCGGCAGCATCCCCCTCGGTAGCCAGGTTTCGCCCTAGGGACCTACAGCCGCATCCCCAAGCTATCCGAGCTCCGGCACTCGCCGTGCCAGACCCCCGGGACGCACAGTAGCAGCCCTCCCTCGCAGCCCCTCTCCGAGGCCAGCCCCGGGGCAGCCGCTACCGCCGTCCGCAGCAACGTGACCGCGTCCTGCAGGGGCTCCGTGCCGGTGGCGGCAGGCGCCCATCCCCGGTGCCTCGGGGCGGGCCGCGGCGGACCGGGCGGCTGCGCACACGGGGCGGCCGGGCCCGCCTCCGCCTCTCGGCTCGGCAGCACCGCGGACAGCGCACGGCCCCGCAGACGGCGCCGGTCCGGTCCATTCCCCCCGGCGCGGCACGGCACAGCCCGGCCCGGCGCCCGCCGCGCCATGGCCACGGAGGTGGGTGCGCGGCGGCACGGCGGGGGCACACCGGCGGCGGCACCCCCGGGGCCGGGCTGCGGCGGAGCTCCCCCGCCTTGCGCTGCCGGGGCGCGGCAGGGACAGCGGTCCGTCCGCCTGGGGTGCGCCGCTGAGGGAGGATAGCGTGGGGCTGGGGCCCGTGGGAAAAGGGGCTGTGGGCTGCGAGGGCTCCATGGGCACAGAAAGGCCGGTGAGGTGCCTGAGGGCGTGTGGCGGTGCAGGGTGGCTGCAGGGTGCCTTTGGTGAAGGCTGGAGAGTATCTGGGTTGGGCTGTGGGACTGGGGGCTCTCCCAGATGCCGTGGGTGGGACGCGTGACGGCGTCAGACGGTCTGTGGGGCACAGAGCAGGCAGTAGCCCCATGTCACCCAGGGGAAGTGCAGGGAGGGGCCTGATGCATGCCCTTGCCACAACCAGGCACCTCCATTCCCTTCTCCAGCTACCCAAGCTTCCCCACAGCCTGGATCTCGGGGGCTGGCAAGGGCTCTCACACCCTGTGGGGAGTCAGGGCTTAGCACCTGCTGCTGGGGCTGCCGGTGCTTTTCATGAAGATGCCCCACTGCAGCCTGCCCTCCCACTGTGCCACTGTTGCAGCCCTGCTGCCCAGCCCCGCTCCTGCTCAGCTCACTCCCATCCTTCTGCTGGGAGCTGTTGGGTTGGCTGTGTTCTGGGGCATAGGGGACTGTCCCCTTTACGGGCTGTGGCCCACTGGTGACACACGCTCGTGCATGCAGGAACTACTGGGAGTAGGACCAGACACCAGCCCGGGGCCAGAGCACACACACTCACCCTCATTCTGAGCAGGGAGCTGCTGCAGCATCCTCCCCTTGCCACCATCCTCCCCTCACCCCCCACCTCACATTTCCAGCACCAAGCTGTGTTCATGACCTGACACAGCCTGTGCTAGGGTCTCCCTGCCCTGGGTGTGTGAGCCTGCAGCCCCTGACAGTGGGGGAACGGTGCTGCTCCCCAGGCCTCCAGCCCTCCAATAGGGATGCCCAGCACCCCGTGGCATGCTGCAGCCCTCCCATCTCACCCTCTGCCCCCAGGTGCACAGCCTGCAGGAGCTGCGGCGCAGCGCATCCCTGGCCACCAAAGTCTTTGTGCAGCGGGATTACAGTGATGGGACCACATGCCAGTTCCAGACAAAGTTTCCCCCTGAGCTGGAGAGCCGGGTAGGGAGTCTGAGAGGTTGTCAGGGTGGGGGCGTGCTCTATGGCAGTGCTCTATGGGGGTACTAAGAGGGAAGAAGGGTCTAAAGGTATCGGGACTTATGGGGTGTTGTATGGCCCTGGGCCAGCCAGTGCTGCTGGGTGCATGAAATCACAGCTGCCTTGGCTGATGTTCAAGGGCTTTGGTGCTCCTGGGGACTGAGAAGCTCTGGCGAAGGCTGCAGGCTCAGCAGGTCTTGGTACAGGTGGGAGGTGGGCAGGGGCCTGCAAGCTGAGGCATCAGCTGGGCAGAGAGGAAAGCGTCAAGTGCTCTCCAAGTCCCCCCAGGAATGGGGACAAGGTGGTGCAGGGAGCCAGTCCCTGGCCAGACTCCTCTTCACCCTGTTTTCTGTCCTAGATTGAGCGGCAACTTTTTGAGGAAACCGTGAAAACCCTAAACGGCTTCTACGCCGAGGCGGAGAAGATTGGGGGCAGCTCATACCTCGAGGGGTGCCTGGCCTGTGCCACTGCCTATTTCATCTTTCTCTGCATGGAGACACATTATGAGAAGGTGCTGAAGTGCAGGGGAGGGCTCAGGGATGGGCACAGCTGGAAGTGGGCACAGGGATGACTTAGGGGTGTCACAGGAAACATGGGACAGGAGGCCAGAGTAGACAGCAATGCTGGCAGGTCCTGAGTGTCCCTCCCTGTGCTGACAGGTCCTGAAGAAGATCTCCAAGTACATCCAGGACCAGAATGAGAAGATCTATGCACCACGGGGGCTGCTGCTCACTGACCCCCTGGAGCGTGGCATGAGAGTCATATCCTTTGGGCAGCAGGATGTTTGGGGGATGGCAAAGGTGAAAGAGACTGGGCATGGGTGCTGGGCAATTGGGCTGGCACATCTCACCGATGATCCTTAGCGGGGCCCAGATCGAGATCTCCATCTACGAGGACCGCTGCAGCAGTGGCAGCTCCAGCAGTGGCAGCTCCAGCAGCAGCAGCGGTGGTGGTGGTGGCGGGGCGGGAGGCCGGTGACTGGCAGGGAGTCCCTGCAGGGACTCGTACTGCCGGGACAGTGGCCTCTCCGAGCTCCGCAGGCTGCACTACCAGAGCACCCGCTTCTGAGCCCAGGGAGAGCAGGAGGGGGAGGCTGGGGCTACCCAGTGGGGCTGCTCACCCCCATCTGCTCTTTGTCCCCCTCAGTGGGTCTGCCCCTGCTCGGACCCACTGTGGGCAGAGACTGGTGCTGGGGCATCCCAGGTGCTTCCCACTGAGCCAAACTGTTGCCAAGGGGCTCCTACAAGCTCTATGTGCTTGGAGCTGCTGCCCCTGCCGCAAGCAAAAGGAGCTTGCCCTGCTACAGGCAGTCCCAGCTGGCTGTGTCCCTGTTGCCATGCACTGGGGAGAACTGGGACTGGCAAAGCCTCCGGCAGCGCTAAGCAGGGGACGCACACTTAACCCCACACCCACAGACACTGATGGCTCTTGCTGCACCCTGCTCTTGGTGCTGTGGTGTGGGCTCAGCTGCTGCTTGTCCACTATTCAGAGGGCCTGGCAGAGCACTGGTGCTGCTTCTTCTGCATGATGGGCCATACATTCACTCCAGCTCTGCCCCATGGATGCTCCCCTGGCCCCCTCTCCCATCTGGCACTACATCCTCTCCAGCAGCACCCTTTGCTGCCATGACACTGGGCACTTGCTTCTGCTCCCTGCATGACCTGCTGCCATCCCCACCTGGACCCAGGTATTTCTCCAGCCCAGTGTCCTTGACAGGGAGATGCAGTGCTGGGCATGATGTTGCCCCTGTGCCATATGTCCTGGGCTCATTCATGGCCCAGCACAGTTGAGGCTGAGCTGTGACATGGGTGAGGCAGGCTTCCTGCCCAGTCCTGGTAGAGTTTGCCTGTACCTAGCTGCCAGCATCCCCCTGCCTACTCTGCCCCATGACCTGTCCTAATCCAGGGAGGGTGCCCAATGGAGCAATTCCATAAAGACCCTTCCTCTCACACTGCTGAGTCCTCCTCTGCCCATGTGTCCTGCATGCACCTGCCACCAGCACCCCAATCCTCATCCTCGCCTGTAAGAGGGGACCTCGAGGGGCATCTGGGCCTGCTGGCAAGGTGTGGAGGTTCATGGTCCAGGGTCAGATAGGGGGAAATAGGAGGGTCCCTGAGACATTCAGCACTCCGAGGAGAATTCCTGTCTGGGTGCAGGGCTGAACTGAGCTGGCATTTCTTTCCTGGAGACCTGGAGGGAGGACTCTGCCCTGTGGGACTCCACCCTATGGGACTCTTTTTGGCTCGGTCATGATGTGTTTGTGGGGTGGCCCTGGCCTCAGCATTCCTGCTGGAGCCCCCCCCCTGCATGGAGACCTTCCTCAATAAACCCCACGCTTCTTCCCCACTGCCTACCCTGCATCTTCTTGTGTTGGAGAGATGAGTGGAACAATGCTGTCTGGGCACAGAATCAGGCTGGGTATCTCTTTTCACACTGGGTTGCACAGAGCCCCACGAGGGTGAGCATGGGGAAAGGGAGGAGATGAGAGGAGAAGGCAGTCTAGGGGAGTACTGACAGACCTGTGTAGCAGTCATGTGGCCCTGGGATGGGGACACACAAGGAAGACAGTGCAGGAAAGGGTTTATTCAGTTGGTACCAGCTGCAACCGGCACAGAGCTGGGGGGTAGCAGGGAACACCTGGCTGTGCCAGAGCAGGCTAATTGCGCTGGCAGCGTCCACCAGCACCCAGGGAGAAGCCGTGGTGACAATGGCAGTGGAAGGAGCCATGGCTGTTGTGGCAGATGTGGTCGCAGGGGCCAGGCTGTGCCTGGCATTCATCTATGTCTGGGAAAAAGGGAAAAGAGCTATGCCAAGGGAGTGTCAGGCATGGGCAGGGAAAGGGATGGAGGGGGGCATGAGTAGGGCAGCTCCAGGGCTGGGTGAACCTAGGACACAAAGGCAGGTGATCCTGTCATGCTTGGTGCCAAGGCTGCTGGGTGGCAGATGTCCTTACTCCACCAACTCCTGCACAGTCTGTCCATTCTGCCCCCTATCACTAGGGCTGTGGGCACAACTGGGCACCCTGATCATCTCTGCTGTCAGGCCAGCCTGGCAGCAGCAGGAGGTGACTGAGCACTGCAGGCACTCACCCAGGCACTGGCTGGCAGCTGGATCAAGGGGATGGAAGCCTGGGTGGCAGAGGCAGGTGTGTGCCCCAGGGGTGTTGATGCAGAGCTGGCTGCAGTTGTGCAAGCCCTGAGCACACTCATCGATGTCTGGTTGGGGTAAAGACAGCAGGGTGGGGTTACAGCAAAGCAGCACAGCCCTTTTAGAGCTGCCTGTTTTGCTGTAGTCCCACTGCAGAGCTGGGCCAGGGGCACCATTACCCTCCAGCCAGCTCCCAGCCCTGGGATGGGAAGAGCTGGGGCAGGCTGGGAGTGCTCCCCCCGGGGCTCCCTCCCCCTGCAGCCCCAGCGCAGGGTGGGCAGGAGCACAAGCACAGGCCAGCCCCGCAGAGCTCAGCAGACCAGGTTAATAGATGGGATATAGTTTATTGGGAGCTCTCTGGGAGAGGGGCTGGAAGACTGTTAGGACTAAGCAGGGTCCGATTCTAAACAGTAGGGTCAATACATTAAAAAAACAGACGAGGAGGATCCTGCCCCTGCAGGGCTGGGAAGACCCTCCTGTGCCAGGACTGGGGAGGTGGCTCCCATCACCAAGGAGGGGGCAGGCAAAGCACACACGTTGCAGGCCAAACCAGCAGGCACATGGTACGGTAGTGAGGTGACGGAGCAAGCCACCACCGGGGAGGTGCCAGCATGGCAGGAATAGAACTGGGGCAGTGGGGTGTGTGGAGGAAGGGGCTCTGCCAGGCTACCCCAGGGCTGCTTTCCCAGAGATGGTGCACAGGACAGCAATGTCTGTGCCCGTCCCACTGCAGGTCATCCCAGTATGTCCCAGCTGGCACTTCCAGGGTGGTTCAACGTGGACAGAAAAGGAGACAGGCAGAGGCCAGCTCATCCTTCCACCAAGGCTGCTCTGGCATGTTATGGGTAGGGGTTAAAGTGCATAGAGACAAATGCAGAGTCCCAGGACTAGAGGGAAGAGGGCACTGTGGGGGAGCCCAGGCCAGCTCCCAGCAGAGGGATATCCCCCAAAAAAGGCCACTCGAGCTGCACAGAAAAGGAGAGAAGGAACAAGAGAGAAAAAGAAAGAGAAGAGGAGTCAGTGGCAGCTCAGTGGAAGGCACAAAAACACAGAACCAGGACTGAGGTAGCTGGATTGCCATCCAACAGGTTGCAGGCTGTGGCCTGGCCTTTGTCAGGGGTGCAACAGCATCCCAAGGTGGTGCTTTGGGGCAGATGCCAGCTGGCAGGGGATCAGGGTGTCCCAGCTATCACTCACCCACACAAGCTGTGCCATCCTCGTTTGGCTCAAAGCCCCGGCTGCAGCGCTTATTGCTGCGACAGCGGTACCCGCCATAGGTGTTGATGCAGATGGGCTTGTCTCGGGGACAGATGAAGGGGAACTCAGTGCACTCATTTGTGTCTGCAAGAGGGTCCTCAGTGTGAGATGTGTGGGCAGAGAGCTTGGGGCTGCCAGTCCCTCCAGTTCCCCCAGTACACTGGATGGTCACCCCTGTGGTAGCCATGCATACGCCACACCTCTGCCCAGGAGGCTCACAGCACAGCCACAGCCATCTCTGCTGCCCCTCCATTGCTCATGGCTGCAGCACAAAGCCTGCCACATGCCAGCCATGCCTCCTCCCCAGCACAGTGCTCTCAGGTGCTCCCTGTGACACCATGGTTCCCTCTGGAGCTGTACTGCTGTCCCATTCCCAGGCCATGTGCCAGGTGTTGAGCTGTATCTGGCACTGAGCCAGGTGGCAGGCAGCCACCTCCTAGTCTCAGAGTGTCCCCCATGGGGCTAGGCTACAGCATCCTGGGTACAGGCACACCTGTGCTTCCAGCAGCCACTCACCTACACAGCGTCCATTCTCGTGCTGGGAGAATCCGTGCCCGCACTGCATTTGGGAAGAAGCAGAGACCGCCAGGATGGGGAGGAATCAGCCCAGGGCAGCCACTGAGCCAGCAGAGCCCAGCCCTTTGTTTCTGTTCCCAAGGTCTCCCACCCTACACCCACACCTGGACCTCACCTCCAGCGGGGCAGGCATGAGTGGCTCCTCCACATCCAGAGGGTAGGGGATCTCCAGGACAGAATTGGTCTCAGTGCTCGCCACAGCTCGTGACACCACACGGCCATCTGGCCAAGTCACCTCCAGGCTGCTGGCTTTGTCATGCCCTGCAGGCGGGCAGCCCATCAAAGGGAGGGTCTCCAGGGTGGGCAGGGGCTGAAAGGAGGCCAGCGGGGTGGTAGGGACGGGAGGGGCAAAGTCTTCCCTTGCTCCCTGAGCCCAGCTCCAGGTGCTCATACTGACAGCCCATGCACACTGATGTACTCTGAGGGGTGTACATGGGGACAATGGGATGACCTTGCAGTGGACCGGGACACCCCTGCAGGCTTGGCTGCTGGACTTGCTCACTAGGGGAGAGTTAAAGGGAAGGGAAAGCCCTCCTGCTTGGGTAAAGCAGCGGGCAGAGGATGGGGAAGGGGGCAGCTGCAGTGGCTGGGTACCCTGCCCACAGCCTTGTATAGGGCCCACCATACCTAGGGTGACAGGCATGAATGATTGATTACTGTGCTGCAGAGCATTAGGGCAGCAGAAATGGCCCCAGCCCTGGGAAGTGCCAGGGAAAGCTGGGGGTGGAGGCAGCCCCTTGACCCCCTAGCTCACCCAGTCCGAAGTGTGCCACAGGCTCCATCTCACAGAGATACCCGGAGCCACCGTCAATGATGCGCAGGTGGGCCCCGCTGCGCCGGGTGAACAGCACCACCTTGGCCCCCCGTGCAAAGGCCCCGAAGCGGGTACGGGGGATGACACGCAGCCAGTTGTTGCTGGTGCCCTGCAAGGGAGGAGGGAGCAGAGAGACTGAGCTGAGAGGGACAGAAGGGATGGGTACAACACAAGGACTTCCTGCTTGACTCACCTGGGTGCTCTTGAAGATAGAGATTGGCTGTGCCATGGACTCGCCATGGGATAGGATGAGGTCCAGCATCCCATCACCATCAAAATCTGTCACTGCACCTCCTGCAAAGACAGAATCACGTTGTGCCTGAGGCCTAGCCCCATGTCTCCCAGCGCTAGACCTTGCTGCTGCTTTGGCCTTCCACTGGCAACGGCAGCACTCCTGGCCACACAGGGACAAAAGGGAAGATGGGGTGACTCTTAATGCAGGAGTGCTCTTGGCATCCTATAATCAGGTGCATTGGTTCCCTGGGAAATGTTGGAGGGATGGGCAGTGCCTGGAGGGCTGTGGGTCACAGGGAGCTGCCTGACCTCCTCCCAAATGCAGAGGTTGGCTTTGAGCAGTGGACATCCAGGAAGGGGCCCTTCAGGAGCACATCTGGGGTACTGGAAATGGTATTGTTGGCTGGGTATGGGTAGAGGGACAAAGCATGGGGCCATTTCTGGGTGATGGGAGCTCCAGCCTGCTGGTAGGAAGCAGGCTGGCATGCAGCATCCTCAGGCATAGAAGGTGCCAAGCAGTGCTGTGCCAGAGTGAGGTGGACCCACCCGTGCCCCGTCCCTCAGGCTCCAGTGCATCCCCTGGATTCAGCTCTTCCACGATGGGGTCTGAGTGTTCTCTGCGGATGAGCCTGCCAAGGATACACACAGGGTATTAAGGCCAGCTCCTACAGTCCTCAGAACCTTCCCAGACACATCTGTCCCCTCCTGCAGAATGATGGTAGAGGTGACAGCCCACAGGGTGTGGATGGGGGATGTGACTGTCCCCTGCCTGTTGGCACATCCCCACTCCCTGCAGGAGGAACAGGAGTTCCATGAAAGCTTTGGGGTCTGAAGTGCAGAGTAGCAACACTGTCTGTTGAATCCCTCTGGAATCTGGACATGTCTCCAAAGGGCTCTTTGTAAAACCCTTGCCCTCTACCCACCCATGTGTGCAAACATTGGGTAGACAACCAGTTCCCACCACCCCACACACCAGGCAAGGAGGTGCTACACAGAAGTAATGAAGAATTGACCCCCACAATTAACAGGAGCTGTGAACAAGCTTCCACATGGCTGCTAATCAGTAGTGCTGGGGACCCCAGGGGTTGCTGAAGGCACAATCACAGTGACTGGTAATGATGCCAGGAAGGACTCAGTCACGACGCCTTTTATGAGCTGAATCCAAGCCGTGGCACTGCTGGAGAGGAGCCCTGTGAGCCTGGCTGTGCTGTGAGGGCTGCTCGAATCCCAGAGCAGGATGCAGGCTCCCCGACCCCACCGGGCTCCTACCGAAAGAGGCGGTTGGCGGAGGAGCCGCGGTAAGCGATGTTGTTGAAGAAAACCTCCAGCTCCTGGTCATTGTCGAAGTCGGCTGCGATGACGGTGCGGACGGGGGACGGCATGGAGAACTTGGGGGTGGCGATGTCCTGCATGGGCATAGCCTGACAATAGGCACAGGAAGCAGGATACCCGGGTCCTGCTTTGATGCCTCAGGTCCCCTCCTCGCTGGCAAGTGAGGCTCAAAGACAATTCAGAGCGAAGCCAGCTCCGCTGGCCGAGGTGGCTCAGCGGCAGAGCGGGGGGCTCCCAGTCCTCACCCGGAATCGGACACGCCCAGGAGCTCCACTCTGCAGGTACAGGCGGTGCGGCCCGTTCCAGTTGCCATAGACGATGTCCACTCGGCCGTCGCGGTTGAAGTCGGCCAGCGCCACACCGCGTCCGTGCTGGTAGGGGTCATCCAGCCCTGGGGAACCGCAAGGGGACAGGGGGAGACGGGAACCCCTCCCCGCCTCCTTGTTTCCAGCACATCTCCTAGGATGTGCTCCAGCATCCCCACTCAGGTCCTCCACGCGCAGGGTTATATCCCTGCGCTGATGGATGTGCCGATGCATCTCAGCCACTGCACAGTGGTCAGTGGGGCTCTTGGGTCCCCAGGGCTGTCCTCCCCTGCCCCCCGCACTCATCCAGAGCCACCCCCACCCTGAGGTCCCCAGCGTCTGTGTTCCCTCCAGCTTCCCCTACTCACCCACAGCAGCTGCCACGTCCCTGTACGTCCCATCCCCCCGGTTGTGGAAGAGGAAATTTGGGCTGTTCTCATTACCGCAGAATATGTCAGAGGCACTGTCACTCAGGATGGGGCCCACGGCTACCCCACGGCCCCCTGGAGACAGTAGCCCGGGGTGAGGGGACAGCTACCCCACGGGCATTTGAATTGCCCGTGTTCCCTCAATGTTGCCCACACGGTGCTCCCAAACACAGCCCCCCCCCCCCCCCCCCCCGCCAGTGTCCCATTCTTGCCCACCTCCAATCCCTCTCATCAGGAGCTCATTGGGCCCGGCAGCCGCTTGTGTCGCTCCCAACCCTAATCACTGCCATCGCCATGGTGACAACACTCCTAATTAGTGACAATTTATCGCTGGGGCACGCAGCAGTCCCCAGGGTGGTGGGGCAGCATGGGGCCCAGCGGGCTTGTTCCCCCCGATGCCTATGTTCCCAAACCCCGCTGCCTGTCCTAAGGATGCTGTAAGCGCTGGAGGGATTAGCCCCGGTGATGGTGGGCACAGGGGTCCTGCCAGGCGTGCATCCCATGGTCCCGGTCCCTTCCAAGGGTCGTGGGGCTGCCACTAGATGGGGCAGTCAGGCAGCCCAATGCGTGGCACAGACTGCCGACTGCACCGCCCTGCCACAGCGGGGTCACACGTTCGCCATGCCCTGCAGGGCCACAGCAGCCGGGTATACCTGTGAACTTGCTGACGCCAGCCTGGGCGGCCACATCCACCAGCACCACGACTCCACGGGCAGGGTCACTGGCAGCCACATCCATCTCAATCAGGGCATGGGGGCCCACGTTGCCGCTGGCATAGTTGGCGATGTAGATGGAGTACCTGCCGGAGCCCTGCAGCCGGCAGCACTGCCTCAGCACCCACCCACCCACCCACCATCTCCACAGGGACCACAGGATGCCTGCTGTGAATGCTCTTATTGCTCCATGGGAGCAGGCTACTGCTACTGTGTGCTGAGCAAGAGCTCTGCAAAGCCCACGGTAAAAAGCATCCCAGAACTAGGGACTCCACTACCTCCAGGAGCTCTCTGGTCACAGTGTTGGCACGGGGCACGTTGTCCCCCCTCCCAGTATCTCCGGTGTGCCAGGTCCTCCCTATTTCCCCCGCCCCCTTTGTCCCGTGCAGTAACTGCGATAATCATTTGGAAACAAACCGCAGGAGGAGGAGGACGAAGAAAGAGCAGGTGACAGGAACATAAATCACCTCGACAGGCACGTTTATCAGCTGGTGGCAACCGTGTGGATAGGCATCCACAGGCTCTACAGCTGGGGGCGTTTCTAGCCCTGAGAGTCAACGGGCAGATGGAGGGCACCCTTGGTCAAAGCCGGGAATGAGATGGGCAAGGGGAGTGAGCCCCCAGGACTCCACTGGAGGGGCACTGGGAGTGGGAAGTGGGCAGAGATGCCCCTGTCCACAGAACCCTGCCTGCTCACCGTCCGGTCCACGCAGGCAACAGAACGCCCGGCAAAGCGGCTGGCCACATCCCGGTTCACCTCGTCACTCAGGATGTCCTCCCAGCGCCCATTGCGGAGCTTGAAGAGCTTGTCTGTGTAGGTGGCCATGCCTGGGGAAGGGGGCACAGGTCAGTGGGCTCCAGCACTCCACCTCCTCCTGAGGAAGGTACTTTGCAGACAGGGAGGTTGTGGAAAAGGTACCCTTTTTCCAGAGCATCCCATATATCTGCTGTCCTTGCAGCCCCTACAGTGCCATAGGGCTGGGCTGCTGCTGCAAGAGCCCCATGACCCCTAAGGGCCACAGGGAGACACACAGAAGAATCAACTCATTAAGCTAAAATATGTCCCATTGGGGCACAACCCTATAGATCATTCACAGGAAGGTTAAAAAAAAAAATTAAAAAAGAAATCGATTCAGTGGCAGGCACAGTCAGCAAGCTACACTGCTTGTGACAGCACCAATGGCAGAACCTGATTTAGGGACAGGTGTGCCAGTAGCCACTGCCAGCCTGGGTAATTAGGGGCACTGGGAAGACAGATCTGCTGCCTGGAGGTCAGGGACACATGGCAGAGCTGGGCTGGAACACCAAGCCAGGAAGCTCTGGGGATTCCCAGTGCCAGCTTGGAGCACGTAAGTCTTGTTCCCATGAGAGGCATGCCAGGAGCAGGGATAGCACTATAAGGGCAGGATTAGTATAGACTTGGTGCAGCAGGTGCAGAAGAGCCATGAGACCGAAGGGTACAACTGCTGCAGGGCACATCTGGAATTTACAGCACAGGGTCCCTGTGGCAGGACACTTGAGGGGACGGAAGGGAATCTTCTGTCCCACTTGAGGTGCCATGAAAAGGGCGATGGGCAGCTGGAAGTGCTGACTCAGTGACTGGCTGGGCTCAGTGTCCCACCCGTGCTGCCATCAATCAACGGAGCCACTCAACTGAGAAATTAACTCCAGCCCGCACACATCTCTCACATGCCGAAGGTCATGGGCAGCCACGCTGGGGGCTCCCCCCCGTGCCCGGGGCTCAGCTGCTGGCAAGGCTCACCAGAGAAGGCGTTGTTGGTGTTGAGGAAGTAGATCTCCTCGCGGCCATCACCGTCGATGTCACAGGCTGTCACACCGATGGCGTTGCCCTGCCGGTCCCGCAGCGCGTAGTACGGGGAGCCCCGCTCATCCTCTGCCACATTCACCAGCCGCCCCCGTGCCTTGTCATACTTGAGCACCAGGTTGGGGCCATTGTACCTATGAGGGCAAGAAGAGGTACTGGCTTCCCAAGGTTTGGGGATGGGATGAAAGCCCCTGTCTCATTCCTGGGTGTGATACTGGATTTTCCTCATGATAGGCACGGCAGAGAACTGCATGGTCCATGGAGGCCAAGGACCCTGTCAGGCATCCCATGTCTGGCAACACCAGGGAAGCAATGGGGGCCAGACAGATAACAGGATGGGGTGCAGGTCCCTGCTTGCAGAGCTTTCCCAGGGTAAGGAAGCCAGCACGCAAGGCAAATCCTCTCAGCACGGTGCGTCCCACTGGCTCCTTGCCTGTTCCTGCCCAATGCACCAGTAAACAAGTTATACAACGGGCACCACGACTGCTTACAAAACCCCAGCTGCCTTCTTGACTCAGCACAGCTGGGAGTGGTGGCCCAGGCCCCTCCAGAGTTTCCAGTGCTGCCCATGTTTTCTTGCCTCGGTGATGTTCAGAGCAGCAGCAGCAGGGCCAGACTGACTGCCTGCCACCGTAGTGCCTCCAGCCAGATGCATGGGATCCATGAGGGTAAAGAACACTCTCCGGGTGGGCATACCTGTGTGTGCAAGCCTCTTTAGGGAGTGAGGATGGTGGTGTGTACACAGACACCCTGCAGCAGCAGCTCACACAGAGCCTACACCGTGGCCGCTGATCTTCCTGACCAGGGTTGGACCGGCTGGTAACAGCTGCTCTGTGTCCAGCCCCACTTGGGCACTGGCAGCACAGCACACAGCTCCCTGCTTCCCTGGCTCCTGCCAGCCCTTCCAAGCCGTCACTTCAATAAAGGACTATAAAAAACCTCCAGCCAATTAACTGAATCTCTGGAGAGAGCTGAGTCCTGTCAGCGGAGCTCAGACGGCTTAGGGACACGCTGGCTGTACACTGCAGGGTGGACCCTGGCTGCTGGGCATCTGCCACCGCCCCGCAGAGAAGGGACCAATGGGGGCACTCACGTGGTCCTACAGAGGCACTCAGCTGGTATCAACACCCTCTGTGGGCACACACGCACACACATTCACTGGTGGGTGCATGCAGACCCCAACCCACCCACCTTTGTGCACGGCCCTCCCCAGCTGGCCACAAGACTACAGAGGAGGGAGGAATTCCTGTCCCTGCTGGGCCATGAGTCCTGCTGTCACTGAGGCATTAGGTGCACCACTCACCCTGCCACCACAATCTCGAAGTCACCATCGGCATCCAGGTCAGTGACAGCCACGCCATAGTTGAGCTGTGTGGGATTGCTGTCGTAGTCAGGCGGGAGAAGGCGGTGTGTGACGGCTGCAAACATGGGCTCGCTGCGCTGGGAGCCTTCGCTGAGCCAGGCCAGGGACAGCAGGCACAACGCCAGCATCCTGGGCACCTGGGAGAGACCTACAGCCCATCAGCTCCAGGAGGAGACTCTACTCCACGATGCCCAAGCAGCCCCACTGTCCTGGCATGTGAGATGCTCTCTTTTCACCCCTTGCCACAGCACTCCAGCCTGCACCACACCACCTATCCCTTGACCCTTGGGCACTGTCACTCTGGCATCCCCATGCATGGGCTGTCCTGGGCACTGTTCACCCTTGGGACAAGGTCATACTCCAGTGAGCTGGGGCCAAGCAGCAGCTCAACCTTGGGAGCCCATCCTATTAGAGGGACTGGAGAAGCAGCAGGAGGGCTGTGGGGTGCTGACAAAGCTGGGCTCAGGCCCAGCTCGCTCTGCCCTAAGGTGCCACTGGCATCCAAGGTCCTGGATGTCAAAATGTCAATCACTGCTCCATTGGCAGGATCAGAGGAAGAAGATGTTCACTGGCCTGAGGAGTTTGTCTTCTGTCCCATTAGTCTTCCAGAGCTGGGGAAGTTCACAGGGAGAACAAATGGATACTTTATCAGGTTACTCCCATGTGCCTCAGTTTCCCCATCCCACTGGAACTGTTCCTCCCAGGGTCTCTGCAGGGTGAGCTCCTTCCAGCTTGGCCATAGAAGGCTTCTGCACAGGGATGCAGCCATGAGAAGATGCTGGGAGGAACAGGAGACTGGGAGGAGAGGCTCATTTAAGCTGGACTGCGGAGTATAGTGTCTGCCAGCACTGCTGGCAAGGCTGCAGAGAATTTGAAGCTGGCTCTGACCTGGCTGTAGCACAGGTGATGAGCAAGATGGCACTCAGGAGGGCAACCTCTCATCTCAGGCCAGGCAGTCAACTCCAGAGGGGAAGGGCCCAGAAAAGAACTATGTGTTCCCAGGACATGGGCATGGCTGTACACGCCTGGGCTCCAGCTGGGAAAAAAAGCAGCCTGATCTGCTCTTGCAAGCTGGAGGGGTGGTTGAGGCATCTGGCCTGCAAGGGGATAGTGCTTCATGTGACTGTGCCACCTCCCTGGGCAGGACTGCCCTCCCCAACCAGGAACAGTCCCCCTGTGCAGGAGTGAATGACCCCACTGCCAGCTAATCGCCATGCCGCTGGACTCCGACAGAAAGCCAAGGAAGCTGTGGCCACTGTGTGGTACCACATATGCCTGGCTTGGAGAGGGGAAGGTGCCCAAGATTTACTATGGCAGATCCACTGGGTTGTGGAGAAGGCAGCCTGCTGCTGCCTCCCCTGGAGATCAGAATGGTCCCAAGGCTCTCTGGGGGCCAGGATTCCCCTGCCATAACTAAATAGCTTCCAGGTCCACATAGCTGGGCAGGAAGAGGCTGTTCTCCAGCTGCAGAGGAAACCTTAACCCTACTGCTCACACCACCCAGAGCCCTGTATTCCATCGCACCAGTTTGCTCCCCTTTCCTCTCCAACTCCATCTGTACCCTGGGCATAGCTCCAAGGGTAGATGTGTGTGTGTCCCCAGCTCTACCCTCTGCTGCTTCTAGTCTCTTCCTGTGCCCATTACCCTGCCATACTCTCTGGAGAAGCTCTTGAGGGGCAGGAGCCTGGATCTTTCCCTGGTGCAGGGGTCCCATTCAAGACACACATGATGGGGACAGCGTTCATTGAGTTGTTCAGGAATGGGAAAGTCCTTGGGTGTCACTCTGCAGTGCCAGGCAGTGAAGAAGGGGGAGCCTTTGCCACATCCCCACTCCAGGCTTACCAAAACAAGCATGGGGGAGAGCCACTGACATTGTGGACACATGGGTGCAGGGCTGCCACATAAGCCTGTGGCCCTGCAGAACAGTGCTGCCTCACTCCAGCTACAGCCAGATGATGGGTGGCTGTCTCCAGGCCATTGGCAGGACTTCCTGTCTTTCCCCACTCCAGCTCCCACTCCCCCGAGCCTGGACTGTTACCCAGGTACCCCCCCGCCTCATCCAGCTGCAGCTGAAATCCCTCCAAGTTGGATGGAGCTTTTCCAGTAGGAAACAATGTTCCTGATTGGAGAAAAAAGGCTTTTCCCAGTGGATCCGGTGCTTGGTGCCATGGGCAAGGGATGTACAGCCCAGAGCCAGGCCAGTTTGAGAAGGGGAAGGGAGTGAGACTCAGGCTCTGTGTGTCAGATGCAGAAAGGCCTCATCATTCCCATCATGCTTTTCATAGACTCACAATCCTAGCATGTAGCTTCACCTGAGGTTGAGGCTATGGGATTCTCCCTGTATGCAGGGCAGACCTCAGTCTGTCTTGTTCCAGCAGAGTCACATCCTGGCTTGTGTTGTGGAATCTGTGTGGCAAGGTCACCCCAGGGTGCTTCCTCAGTATGGCTAATAACACAAAGCCAAGGTGCCAAGCAGGGGAAGAGGCACTGGGAGGATGCCACAGGCACCCATGCAGTGTGCAGCCAGGCAGCCCAGGGGGAGGGTGCTGGCCCCATGGCAGAGATGCAGCATGTAGGATTCATCTGAGCCTACAGGCAGGTAATTGTGCCCCAGACCTCTCACCACAACTGGGGAGATGTTGTCCCCAGATCTCCTCATTGCACACACATGGACACCCCCAGCCCCTGGTCTGCATCACGGGGAAGGTGGGTGTTAGGTCCCTGTGTGGCCACCCCATCACGCATGTCACCGTGACATTGCTGCCCTCCACACCATGCGCCCCAGTGATGTCATGCTCCACCACTGCAGCAACATCCCATTTTGGGCCGCAGTCACCTCCAGCACCTCTACAACATTTCTTGACATCACACAGCAAGGCACTCACTGCACCCCAAAGGCACCCCAAAGCAGTGACAACATGGTGACATCACAGCACCTCATACCACCATGCTGCATGTGCCCCAGTAACATTATATTCTCATTCCTAGCATTCCCAGGCTGCCACATCTGTACCTGCCAGGGCAGAGGACAGGCAGGAGATGTCCCGCAGACCCCTCTTCCAGAGCAGTTCGGCTGCCCAGAGTACCAGCAGTGCCCCTCCACAGCTCCTCAATCCCAAGCAGCCCAGACCCTGCAGTGCTTCTGTTCCAGCCAAAGCCTATGAGCCTGGGTCCTGCTGCGACGTCTGCTCGCTGCTGCGAGCCTGTCCCTCCTATGCAGGACTCCTCAGTGCTGGACCTGACAGGCTGGGGCTCAGCCAGCAGCAGCTAATGCAGTGTGGAGATGAGCAGTCACCTTAGCCTCTAAGCTCATCCCAAAGAGACACCAGGTCCTTGGGGGGCTCAGGCCCACCAGCACACAGCCAACCCCTTCCCACACAGGCAGTTACATGGCTGGACCCCTCTGCCCACTGCCCCCTGCTCCTCCACGGGTTCAGCCACGACCAAGCACGAATGCTGCTATAAAGAGGGGCTGTCTCTCGTTGCTTACAGTCCTTCTGCCCCTGCCAGCGCTCCCCAGTCCCAGCACACACCCCCCCATCACTGTACAGCCTCTTAAGTACGGTCCTCCCCAGCCTAGCATCCTTCCGTCCCCATCCCATCCATCTTCTCGCTCCCCCCCAGCTCATTACCCCGCATCGCTTCCACGCCACGGGGACTACGCGCCCGCGGTCCCGCTCCGCCCTCCACCAACTTCTCCTCGGGCCGGTGACCGCGCTGGAGTTGAGAGCCGCCCCTCCCCTCCCCGGAGTCCCCGGGAAACTTCGCGGAGCAGCAAAACCACACCGCTACTCACAGGCCAGGGGGGCCGTCCCGCGCCCCCACGGCGGCGGGAGCGCATCCCGCACCGCCGCCTCTCCGCCCGCCGCGCCTCCCACCTCCGGCTGCACCGCTCCCGGCTCCCGACGGGGCCGGACCGGCCGCGCTGCGCCTTAAGAAGGGGCGGCGGCGGCGGCGGCGAGCGGGGCGGGGGGCGCCGCTGCCAATGGGCAGCGCGGGGTGGGGCCGCCCGCCGCCAGGTCCGGCCCCGTGGTGCTGAGCGGGGGTACCGGGGAGCATCACCCGGGACACCGGGGGGGAGAGGGGGCGTCCCGGGATGCCGGAGCCACGGCCGAGAGAGCTGTATGGCCACCGGCGGGTAGTGTGTCCCGGCCCGTCAGCGGTCACTCCGGGGGTGCTGGGTGGGGAGCAATAGGGGCATGGCTGGGCACGGCTCCCCAACTCCTGCAAGGGCAGCTGGAGTGATGTGTTTTCCTGAGGGGCTGGGCTCAATGCTCTGTGTGTATCTCTGGAAGCACAAAGTGGCTGTGGCAGGGACCAGGACAGCACTGACAGGGCACAAGGCTACCGGGTCACACCAGTGTAACCTGTTCATGGGTGCCCCAGAACAGAGTCTGGGGCTGCAGCCACTGTGAGAAACAGCAGAAGAGACATGCTGGAAGATACCAGGAGCTACAGAAACCCACTCTACTTGGGCTGCTTCAAGTGGCTAATCACCTCACCTCTCTTATTTCTGACTGAACTTCTCTGGCTATAGCTTCTGCCTATTGCTCCTGGTTCTTCTTTCCCTGCTCGATTCAAGAGCTCTCCAGTCACAGTGATTGTTTCCCACAAAGGTGCTTCCATACAGCCATCAAATACCCCTTTATTTCATTTCTGATGACTCCCTCTTGAAGGTTGCCTGGCTGAGCATCATGCTTGTTGCATAGCTGCTGCTGCAGGGTCCTCACAGCCAGAATGCTGGTGTCCAGGCACAGGGAACCTGCTATGGGGCACTGCCATGGGGCAGGAATCACATCTGCTCTCTGCATCTGCCATGGTGAGCCATGACGCCAAGCAAACCCACCAGACTGGGATGTCAGTGTGACTGCCACACATGTGCAATGCTGTGCTCATGTGTACCCGTGCACCCCAGCGCTGCGGGTGTGCTCTGCCTGCCAGTGTCCACAGCCCCAGTGCCTGGCTGCAACCTTGCATGAGCGCTGCGTGCTCAGGGTGAGCACCCCTGCTGCCAAGTTGCTTGCTCATCCCAGGTTTGGTAACCACCCGGATAATTATTTGTACAAACTGCAAGCTGGCTCCCAGTGCCCTCCCCGTGACTGGCAGGTACAGAAAACACACATGCTGGCAGGAAGCCAGTTCAAGCATGCCAAGCTTGTGAATGGCACTGGGCACACGGGCTCCCTGGGGCTCTAAACCCAGCATGCCAGCACAGCAGGGCTCTGGCCATGAGCGCATGCAGACACAGGCAGGGCTGCAGGTGTGCCAGCACAGCGTGCACGTGCAGCCGTGCAGCCGCACGTGTACATCGGTGTTTGCATGATGGGCACAGCTGGGCACACAGCGCCCTGTGCACACACGGCTCTGCAGGTGCACACGCTGTGTCCGCAGGGATGTGCTCACCCCATGGCACCCCACGAGCACACCCGTGCTGTGTGCCAGCAGGACACATGTGCTGAGAGGGCCTTACACGCTGCAGCTCCCAGCCACTGCCTCTGGCACCCGTGGTTTTCCACTCATCGGACTGCAAGGTGTTCCCTCAGTGCCCTTCTCATGAATGATGCCACCTTGCCAGGCTAGGATATTTCTTTGCGGAGAAGAGTAGCCAGCAATCACCTTGGCACAACAACAGCCATGGCCATAAAAAACAGCCTTGAACCAGTCACTGGGCCCTGTGCTGGCCTAGATGTCACCATCCCACCCCTCTGGTTGCATTCACAGTGGGGACATAATGGGGCAAGCACCCTGGGGTGGGACACAGCTCTCTGCAAGGGGCTGCAGAGGGAAGCACAGACCATCAGTGAAATGATCTGGGATGCATGAGAACATTTGTGGAGCAGTGAGGTAGGGCACAGGCATTGGGGCATAGGGAGGCTGGCAGTATGGTGCACAGAGGGGGGTGGGATGTGCAAGGAATAGTGGCACGGTGATGGGGACAATGCACAGGAAATTAGAGCGAGCAGCAGCCAGACACGCGGCGGGGGAAGGGAGATGCTGTGCTCCACTGAGGGCTGCACGGAGGAGGGGGGAGGCTCTTCTGCTGAGCTGGGGCTAGCATGAGTACCAGCTACCTCTTTGCATATCTGAGACCTCCCTTTCCCATCCCCAGGACTAATATGTCCCAGTTTCCCCTGGCCCTTACTCCTGGGGCCCCATCCATGTCAACCCAGCTCTCAGAGAATGGGGACCCTCTTAAAGCTAGCAGCCCTGACACTTGGTGACCCTCTACCTGGTGGCTCATCTGCCACCTCGGGCTCTCCCTGGGGAGAAGGCAGCAGGAAGGTGGGGACAGTCTTCCCCTTGCTTGCATTGCAATGGGCAGAGGGGTGGCAGAGGGCTGTTAACTGGTACTGCCAGAGTAAACCTGTGTGGTGGCAATGCCAGATGAACCCCGTGGCTCTTGCAGGGATGATACTGCTCTGGGAGCAGGATGGGAATCCACCCAGGATCAGCTGGATTCATAGAGCACTTACCCAGCAAATGTCCTCTCCTGCAAATTCCAGATGGTGCAATACAAACAGGGTGCAGGTGAGCACAGGAATGCTGACTGAAGGCCCTAACCTCCAGGATACTTCACTGGAGCTATCATTCCCCTTTCTAGACCATTAAGAGGGCCAGACACCTGCATGCAGCCTGGTAGGTACACACACACACACATGCACACACGCACACACTGCCAGCACACTTGCAAGTCCCTATATGCACACACACAACAGTCTGTGTGCAGCCACCCCATCTGCCTGTGTGAGCACTCAGTGTGCCACCCAAATGTGCATGCAGACCATGCACACACACACCTGCACTCACATGTGCATGCAGCGATGTGCATACATCCCCTTATATACACCTGCTGCTTTTTGACACAAGGAGAGGTCATGCTACCACCACAACACACTGCGGGATCCCTCAGCTGCCAAGTTGATCCTGGCTCTTGCCTGGCACTGCTTTTTCTCTGGAGGGGCTGTGCTGGGACTTCCCTGCTCTGAGGGTCTAATTTCCACTGTAAATGTATTCATGGATAATTTATCCCCCAGTTGTTCCTGTGCTAATGTTGTCTTTTAGCTGAAATAGCTCTCCTCCTCCCCGGCGTTTACCCTGCTGATGTATTTATAGTGAGCACTCCATTTCCCCACAACCTGAGCTGTGCTGGGCACGAGTCGCTGTCATCCAGTCACAGGTCTCCCGGGCTCTGCCTCCCTGGTAGCCCCATGATACCTCTGATCCTCTTCCAGGTGGATTCCAGCACAGGCAGGTCCCTTGGACCCCATGCAGGCATGAAAGCAAGTGCCCAGTCCTGCCAGAAACTCCTTCCCGGCTCTTCCTAGGATTGCTTTTGCCTCTCCCATGTCTGGCATGCCCATTGTGTGGTGGCTCACAGTGTTGGACTCCTGTGCTCAGATCAAGCTGCTTGCTTGATCCCCCTTCTCCCTGCTGTCCTCTCTCTGTCATTGTCCCACAGTGTCTGATCTCCTGCCTTGCCTGCAGAACTCCCCTCTCTTTGGTCCTGCACCCCAGACTATCACACTGCTCCTGTTTTCCCTGGACACCCCTCAGCCTGGGGGTCTCTGTGCCGTGGCTGGCAGTGACCTGGTGACTATCACTCATCCCAGCGGCTCCCTGTGAGCTTTTGCCTCCCAGAACCCTTCCCCAGTCCCCTCCTCCTGCCAGCAGGAGTCCCTCTCAGATGCTCGCCGGGCATGGCAAACCCTGGGAAGGCATTACCATCACAGAAGTCAGGTTAACCCCCAAATTTGTTTAATCTGGTCTTTCAGTCCTCTTCCTCACAGGTTTCCTGCGTCCTTGGCAGCAGCAGGGTGTGAATGCTGGACCCCAGACACTGCTCACCCAGAGGGTCTCCAGGGGTGCCCAGCCCCTGCCCTGTGACCCCCAGCCCTGCAGCTCTCTCACAGCCTAGCCCCTGTATTTGCACGGCCTCCCTGGACCTTGCACACTCCCCAGCCTCTCCTGTCACCGTGCACAGTGCCCCCGGGTCCCCGCTTGGACTCTTCCTGTCGCCGGGACATCATTAGAAATGTTAATTATTTATTATCACTAAAAGCCCTTTTTGCTGCATTGCTGTTCTCTGCTTATCTCTCTGCCCCGTGCTGCCTGTAACCGGATCCGCCTGTGCTTGCCTCCTGCCTCGCAGTCCCTGTCCCTGCTTTCCCTCCTACCTGCAGGCACATAGGGTGGGGGAGTGAGAGCCTTCTACCTCCCCCCTGCAGGACGTAGCCCTATGGGACGAAATGGACTTGTCCCCTTGGGATCCCAGAGCCATGTCTGGTATGGAGATTCACCAGTAGCAGTGCCCAACCCGGGGACTGCCCTGTCCTGTGCCAGGAGAGGGGACAGGGAAACAGAGGAAGGACCTGGCTCCTGCTGTGATGGAGCCAGGAACTATTAGCTCTTCTCAAACAAGGACAATGATATCCCTCCACAGAAGCCCTGGGATGGGGCTCCTTGGCCAAGGGATATCAGCAGGGTGGAGGCATCAGACTCTGCTGCAGCCCTCCCAGGCAGCATGCCTGGCTGGGAAAGAACAAACCGGCTGAGATGGAACCTCAGGGGTGCTGCTTGCAGCCAGCTGGGGCTGGCAGGACACAGTTGGGGCAGCCAGCTGCTTCAGAGAAGCCATGCATCTGAAAGGAGGAAGGGGAATCCCAACCTGCACAGCTCAGTCTCCTCTGCCAGGGCTCCTGAAAGATTTATCAGCTCCAAGTGGATCCCATTGATGAATCAATTAAAGCTTATCAAAAGCAGTGGAGTTCCTTCCCATGGGGCAGGGCAGACACTGGATGCAGCAGCTCTGCCAGAGCCATTGCTGGGTGAGATTGGAAGCTGCTTCAGGTTGCAACACCCCTGAACACTGCTAGGCAGAAATCACCTCCTGCCACCATCTTGGGCCTACTAGAGCCAGCCAAGGCACTCTGTACCTTCTAGGGCTGTGGCAGAATGGTCCATGACAGAGCGAGGTGTGACAGTGCCAAGGGAAGCCCGTCAAGTCGATCTAAAACCTGGATCCCTTCACAAGAGCTTCCTCTTCATATTCTCCCGCCCACTCCCAAAGGACCAGGCTTATTCAGGTTGCAGTCTCCAACCCGTGTGCTGTCACCCCCTGCTGCGCACAGTCCTTGCCCCGAGTGCTGGAAGCAAAGGCAGCGGCAGGAAGGAGACTACGGGATCGGGGCTGTGGGAGAGATGCTAGGGGATGGCTCCCACGGAGCGCAGGGAGGAGCACTCCAGGCCGCTCCTGGAGTGTAATTATTCCTGCAGCACAGCACTGCTGCTGTGGCCGCTTCATTGGTCGATGTGCAGGAGAACAATGAGCGGCGAAGCTGGCTCCCCCTTCCCCAGCCACCCACTCCTAGGGGCCGTTACCACAATCCCTGCGCCGCCACCTCCGCACACCAGTGTCTGTCTGCCCGCAACCCACCGCCTCTCCCTGCATTATACAGCGCTTACACGAGCTGCTGGTCCAGGTGTTTTGTGCAATAATGGCAAAGCAATGATCTAATCCCCCCAACCTGAGCTCTCGCATTCTTCCCCCCATCCCCACAGGCTGATCGTGTTCCCTGGCCAGGCATGGAGAGAGACCAGCTCTGCATGCTCCTGGCCAACAGAGCGCGATTCCCCTGCTGTTCCTGCACCCCCTTGCTGTTCCCCAGACATTTTCTCGTGCCAAAAGCCTCGGTAGCATTTGATCTGCAAGCAATAAAATTCAGAGGGATGCTCACCAAGCACGGGCCAGCCCCTGTGGCTCCCTGTGACCAGGTGCAGCAAGGTGCTTGAAGGCATGCTGTCAGCCCCATGAATGTGGCGCCACTTCGTTTCCTGCGGCCCACAGCTTGCTGGGGTTTCATGTGGCGTTCTCGACTATCCCTTGGGGTTGTCTGGTCTAAGAGCAACCAGGACTCCTCTGCACCTGTAGGATTGCCAGAGGGTCCGCAGACGGGCCGGAGTTCCTGACACAACCTTGTTGTGGACAGGTGGTTCCCTGTCCCTGGACCATGCCTGGTTTTTTTGGGGTTTCCATGTTCCTCTGGCTCAAGCCACTGGCAAAGAGCCAGAGAGGAGGCAGCTAAAATTCCTGCCCCCTCTGATACCCTCATGTATTATGTTGAGGCAATAAGTTCTCCAGCTCCCTGAGAGCCCCAGGAGCATAGAGTTTGACAGGCATCTCTGGTGGCTGGAAGAGGCTCCATGTCTCACAGAGAAAAGCTGGTCAGGGAGACCTAGGTTGCCCATGCTGTCCTTCCCATCCCAAGACGTGGCTCAAGCCATGTTTATGGGTGCAAGCAGGACTGGATGCCACTGCGAACTTCAGATCCAGATCCCAGATCTGGGGCTCTGTACAACATCCTTTCTCTCCTGCACTTCTCTTTCAGCCTTTGCCTCCCCATGGTCCCAGCTGCTGCAGCCTCAATAACAGACGAGGAGAGCCGGCAGCAACTCCCGTCTTGCTCTGCTGTGTCCCTGGAGGCCACAGCATGTGCAGCTTTAATAAGATCTTCAGAACACGAACAATCCGCTATCACAGCAGAAGAAGCGCTGCTGGTTTTTCTGGCATTCACTCCCGCTGAGACCTGACACAGGCAGTGGGTGTTTTGAAGTACTGGGACCACTGTGATGCAGATCCATGGATACTGCAGCTCCACCACCGGGGGGGGGGGGGGGGGGGCTGAGTTTTCCTGGGGCATGGCTGGGCTGGGGCAGACCAGGGATTCAACAGTGAATGCCCCCATGCCAAAACTGGGAGCAAGTGGGATCCCAGTGCCACCCGCTGCTCTACACAGAAATTAGTCAGCTTTAGGTTTGGGATCTCTACTCCTGTTGAAGATCTCCCAGGACACCTCAGACACTCTCGACCAGGAAAGCTGAGCATGGTCAAGCCAAACCTACGTACTCTTCTGGGGAGCTCAGGCCCCAGTTTCATGTGGGATGCCCTCACCATCTGCCCATTCCTGTGGAACATGGGGGGTGTTATCGGTGCATGGTCTCTGTTCCCATGGGTGTCAGTCCTGGAGTGTATACTGTGTCCTTGAGGGAAGCAGGAGCACAGACACAGTGGCTGAAACTGGAGAGGACGGTGTTTCTACTGACAAAAGATGGTGTCCCTTCTGCAGCCCAAACCATTGCAGCACTTGGACTGTTTTTACTGCGCCATGAAACACTGGGAGCATCATTCGGTTGCAACGGCGCAGGGTGACGGCAGGCCATGCAGTTCCCAGCCTTCTTTGTGCCTCGCACCTGGATGAACAGTGTGGGAGGGGCTGGATGCGCCTGCTATTCAACCATCCTTGGATAATCCTAGGGCTGTTGTAGATGGGGGCATCCCTGGGTAGGTGCATCCAAGGAACAGAAGGGATGGAGAAACAATGTAAGTGCTGGCAGGGGCTGTCTGGTGACATTCCCAGACAAACCGCAGCTCCCACGTGGCCTGGCTCCACATTGCTTGGGCCTCCGCACAAACATAAATCATTTTCTAATTTTAAGGAACATGTAATTGATTTTGGCCCCAATAGCTGGCGATAAATCTCCTGCGCACACATGCATAAGAAAATAATAATAATGAAAGCGTCAGGACGCTGCCATGATTACCTGTGAGAGGGAACATGGTCCCCTGTGTGCCACAGAGGCTGGGATAGTGGGCACGTCCCCAGGGGATGCTGCTTGGCCCTGCCGAATGAGCTTCCTTGTCCTGTGCAGGACACCTGCCTGAGGGGGGATGAAAACACTGGACTATTCCTAGTCTGATCCCCTGGGGCTGTACTGGGACCCACACTGAGCAATCAGAAATCCATGTCTTCAGGGTTATCCCAGACCTCAGGCATAAGCGTCCCAGCCTTGTAACTGCACTAAGAATGGATAAGATGCTTGGCACAGTCCTTCCCAGATGGCCGTGTGCGATGCCTCATTGGCCCCTTGCCAGGGTGGCCGTGACCCGGTCCCCCTGTCCCCTGTCCCCTTTCCCCCGGCACTTCACAGTCTAGGGGGAGCTGCCAGAAGCCGCTCTGGCTCCCGCCTTGCCCGGTCCCGAGCACGGACAGCATCGCACCACACCTGGGATTCCTTTCCCTCGGTCACCTCCTTCTCCGGTACCCCACACATGAAGCTGCTGGAAACAGCTGGTGAGAAATCGTTGCAGCTCGGCCTCGTAGGAAGTCCTGGAGCGGGGAGTGGGCAGAGACCCGTTGCCGCCATCAGCCAAACTAACCAGCTGGCCTCACCAGCTTGCCAAAGCCTTCGTTAGGCGGTGTCCCCACCTCTGCCCCGCCCCGTCTCAGCGAGCAACACGAGCTCCCGCCGGGTGGGACACTGAACGGTAACGGGAGACCTACGGCAGCTCAGGAGGCGTACCCTGTTGGCGGGACGAGGGTCGCTCACTCCCTCTGTCCACCACCACCGGAGCCTCCTTCCTCTGCGGCTGGCCGGGCGGTGCCGGGGAAGGACGGCCCCGCCGTGGCCCGTTTTCCGACGGCGGCCGGTGTGCCCACGGGGGAGGAGCGGCCGGTGCCCGTGTGCCCACGGGGAAGATTGCGCCGGGCCGGGTCGGGCCGGGCGGTCCCGGGGTCCGCTCCCACAGGTCCTGCATACATTCGCCAGCGCCCCCGACGGCGGGCGGGCTCGGCCGCGGCCGGAAGCGCGGAGCGGAGCGACGGGGACCCGGCGCGGCCACTGGTAACGGCGGCGGCCTGGCGGGCGGACCGCCCGCCTCGGCCCGGCACGGCCCGCTGGCGCTCGGTACCTGGGGCGACAGAGCGTGCCCCGGGGTGGCGGCCACCCTGCGTCTCGCTTCGCTTGCCCCGCTTCTCTCCTATCCCTCCCTTTGTGTCCCAGCCCCTGCATCCCTACTCTCTTCACAACCTGACCCAATCCCTGTCCCCACCCTGATCCCTACTCCTGTCCCAACCCTGATCCCAATCCCTGTCCAACCCTGATCCCTACTCCTGTCCCAACCCTGATCCCAAATCCCTTCCCAACCCTGATCCCATCCCTGTCCCAACCTGGATCCCAATCCCTGTTCCCAACCCTATCCTTATCCCCTGTCCCAACCCTGATCCCCATCCCTGTCCAACCCTGATCCCTACTCCCTGTCCCAGCCCTGATCCCCACTCCCTTTCCCAACCCTGATCCCATCCCTGTCCCAGCCCTGATCCTTACTCCCTGTCCCAACCCCGATCCCAATCCCTGTCCCAACCCTGATCCCAATCCCTGTCCCAAACCGGATCCCAATCCCTGTCCCAACCCTGATCCTTACTCACCCTGTCCCCAACCCTGATCCCAATCCCTGTCTCCAACCCTCCTCCTTACTCCCTTCCCAGCCCTGATCCTTAACTCCCTATCCCACCCCTGATCCTTTATCCCCGTCCGTTCCCTCTCCCTCCCATCCTTCCCCAGCCTGCTCCC
>CM031862.1:13943781-14091133 GCA_018697195.1 Certhia americana
CTTCGTTCTGTCTCCACCAGGTATCCATGTCCTTTCCTGGCCCCATTGCCCGCTGTTGAGCCAGGTAGCCTGGGCTGGAGCTCTGCTGAGAGTAGGAGAGGTGCAGGGTAGCCAAAACCTCTGGCAGTCCTTGCCCGGGCTGCCAGAGGCTGGTGTGCAGTTTCTAAGTGTGTCATGGCACGTGCCTGGCATGGGATGAGTCCTGCAAGAGGCAGGTTCCCCAGTGGAGCTGTTTAGAATCTCCTTGTACCTGCCTTTTTATTAATCTTGTTATTGTAGTTATTTTTTTCCCCTTCAAAGAGCCCAGTCTGCTGCAGGCTGTAAAGAGTGACATTGTGGTGTGCGAGCTGCATGCCAAGGCTGCGTGAGGTCCCCCAGGGCTCCTGGTCCCCCAGTATTGCCATCCCTGTTCACTGTCAAGGCTTTAAGGTTATCTACTCTATCTATGGGAATATGGATTGAGTAGAATTAGAAACCTCGAAGGCTAAAAATACAGCTCCCTGCCAGGAAATGCAGCAGCCTGCTGAGAGGGTGCTGTGTGGCACTGAGACTTCTCCAGGAACTGGCATGTTCCACATGAGCACCACAGCCCAGCATCCATGCCTGTTCCCAGGTTCCCTGAGCAGGACTGTGGCTGGCATGCTCTTGTTTGTGGGGTCCTTCCCTGTATAGACAGGGAGAGAAATCAGGGAGAAAACGCTGCCCATGTGTGCTGCAGATTTCACTAGAGAAGAAATACAGGCTGGAACACGACCAGGCAGCTCACTGAGATCTCACAAACGCATACCATGAGCACAAGCTCCCAATGAACAGGGTCTTCCTGGGAACAGTGTGAGAGGAGCCTGTGCCTTTAGGGACCTCTGTGTATCTCCTGGCTGATGATCCAGCATCCTGGCCATGTTGGGCTATGTTGTCCTGGGCTGGTGGGCTGTACATACCAGAGACATGGGCAGCACTACCATCACCACTTGTGCCATGGTACCATGGCCTTTCCCTGCTTAGTGCCAGAGCACTGAGTTGTTTCACTAGGCAGGTCCATAAAACAGAACAGCATCTGAGGCAGCATAGGCCTTTTTGGGGTTGCACTGGCCATTGCTGCCTGTCTTTGTAGGGCAAGCTTGGTCCCAGACTCTGGAAATGGCAGGGCTGTCCTGCCTAGCGTAGTGTGAATGAGAGCAGGGCCATTGCTCTGCCTCCTGGAGCATGAAATCAGTTGATGCCGACCCGTGGCTGTGGCACTGCATCCATGAAGTGTGTAATAGGCTGGGGGCAGGAGTTGTGCTGCCCTGTGGAGAAAAAACAAAGCACTGCTGCCCCCCTGCCAGTGTGGGTCAGCTACTACCTTGCTGTGCCCAGGCTGCAGGAAGCAGCTCTTCCCCAGCAGTGTGTGGCAGGCAGAGGGAAAGCTGTGCAGGGAGAGGATGCTCCCAGCACCAGCCGTCTGGCTAATGGTGCACCATCTGCTTTGGAGGGTGAGGCAAGGTGAATGACAAGCTTTCGAGGAGCCCATAAATCCTATGTGCGCAGGCTCTTGGAGGTGACATGGGATGTGCATGGAGCAATGCTGCTTCTGGTTGCTCCCCGTGCTGGAAATTGTAAAGGAGAGCCTGGAGAGATCACTGACCCCCACAAGACATTCAGCGATGAGCTATGGCCTGGGACTCTGGGCTTGGCTGGGAAAAGTCCTTTAGCAGAGCATGTTTCAGTGCAGTTGGAAGCTATCTGTGGTTAGACATGGTGGTGCAGGAGGGGCTTCCAGTACCCCTTCCCCTCTGGCACTTGGGCTGCCACTTGGTGAGAAAATGTATAATGCCTCAGTGTTGAAAAATGACTAATCCAGTCCTTGGAAGGTTTGTAGGATACATTCCTTTCTTGCGGTCGATAAAGATAAAGGGGATCATTCTGCCAGCAAAATTAGTGTATCAAAGAGGGAGAAAAAAATGACAAGAGCTAAGGAGACAGAAAAATGATTGGGGCAAATGATGCTGGGATGGTGCTCAGCATCACCACAGTGCTGATGCCTGCACCTCATGTTCCTGCCCAACTTTACAGCATGGGGTGCGGGCACAGGTGCCGCGGTCATGCTAGGAGTTCTGCCCTGCTGGGCTTTTCCAGTGGTTTCCAGAGAGCCATTAGAGACTCATCCATCATGCCAAGGCAACGGTCTGTCCATCCATCAGGAAGAGGGGATGATGCCATGTGGCATGGGCAGCCCCAGCCACTTTCCAGCCAGTGGTTGGCCTCCCCTCACCTTCCCAGCACTACTGCTGGCTGTTGGTGAGGGGCCACGGAGAGCGTTCNTGCCTCGGTCAGGGGCTGTGTGGAGGGAGGGTAATGTACCGGAGGTGCCTCGGAAATGAGAGCCTTGGATGGGTTCCTGGCCCTATTGATCTGCCGGCAGTTTATGCATCCTGACATTCATAATCTCGGTCGGCGCTGATGGTCCAGATTAATGGGCCCAGGGGCTGTCCATCCGTCACTTCACATTAATTACTGAAGAGGTGTTTTTCCAGTGATTTACCTGACAGCGGCCTGTGATGAATCCCCCTAAACGGAGTGGGCAGTGATTAATCATGGGGCCCCAGCCCAGCCCCACTCTGCCTTCCCCTCAACCACAGTGCAGCCCCCCACACCATCCGTCTCCATAAACCCTGTCTGATGCATATTTATAGGGGCAGGGGGGCCTGGCTGCTTGCAGTGTGCATGCTTCTGCCAAAGATGATGAAAAATAAATCTCTGTCGGGATGGGGCAGCAGGTGAGCAGGGCTGTAGCATGCCATGGTCCTGCGCCAGGGTATCCCTGCGCTGGGCTTTGCTTTCTGTTGTTCTGTGGCTGCCTCAGGCTTCTCTGTGGTTTTTGATGCCTGAGTAGTACATGGTCTAAGTGTTCTGCTTCAGCTGTAGACACTGTTCCCTTGGGCTTGAGGTTCCCAGGTAGCAGCTGCCAGAGCAGGGCAGTGATTCTGTCAGGATTTCCTTGCTTCCCCCAGGCCGGATGCGCCCCACCAAAGGCCGTAGGGCTGTGGGGTGCTCCGGGTCCCAAACCCTGCCTGCAGATACACTATTGTGGGGCACTGTTGGGGCTACACAATCCATCACTGTGTGCCAGCTGCTGGCACAAGGGAACAAGGGTGGGTTCTGGGACCCCGACTCAGTGACCTGGGCAGGGGCTGCCTACTGTGCACTCAGCTGTGGGGCTGTTGGGCAGTGACAGTGACGCTGTTCTCTCCCTGGCAGGCAGTGGTGGCACCATGCAGCAGGAGGCGGAGGGCAGCCGGGTACGCCGCAGGAAGCCCGACATGGCCCTCTACGTGCCCAAAGCACGGCGGGAGAGAGAGGCACAAGCGGCAGGCAACACACAGCGCCGTGGGGAGCCTGAGAACCACCGCCTGGAGCCTGAGAACCAGCGCCTGGGGCAGGGATCTGGCTGGGCCAGTGGTGAGGGGCAGAGGCGGAGCCCCCGTGCCAGAACACAGGCAGACAGAGTGGGAAGGAGGGAGAACAAGGGGGGTGCTGGCCCAAAGGAGCTGCGGACAGCCTCTGCCAGGCACAGCCATAGGATGAGAGGCAGCTGCCCTATTGCACTGGAAAGCCTGGAGGCATCACCCAGCATGTGTGAGCCATGCCTGGATCCAGCTGTTGCTCAGCCCTGGGACAGACAGGACAAAGCATCTCATGAAGAACCCGGGAAGCTCAGCCATGGCCACAGGATGATAAGGACTGAGCCTGACCCTTCATCCCCAGAGAGTGCCCAAGCTGGGGCTGTGAAGGCTACCTCTGAGCCTAGGGATGACCCCACTAGCCCAACACTTGCTGCTAGCCCAACACTGATTTGTCAGACAGGCCTGAGTGGCATGTTGGAGGACTTGGGGAACAGCACCCTAGATCCAGCTGCGGACCTCTCCCAAAGCCTGGGAGAGGCTGCCCTGCAGTCAGCAGGGGTGGGCAGCCATGGTGAGGTGCCCCAGTTGGTAAGGGAGACAGTGTGTCCGAAAGCCTGGGAGGAGGAGAGGTCTCTCTTGGCAGAGCAGAGCAAGGGTTGTGCCACTGGGGTACCAGAGGAAGAGGAGACATGGGGAGGCAAGGCTGAGCTTCCTGGGGAGAGCACCTTGTGTGCACCAGGAGCCAGCTGCGAACCTGTGTTCTTGAGGGGTAGCATGGGAGATGTTCCAGTACTCCCAGGGGAGAGCACTCCACAGCAGGGCATGGGCAGCCCATCCCAGCTCCTGCCTGTCATGGAGGAGAGCACTGCTGGTGCTGGGGATCCCAGAGAGGAGGGTGAACTGGTGCTTGCTGTAGAGGAAGCAGGCAGCACTTCTGCCTGCACAGATAGCAGTGCTGAGACTGAGAGCAGCCCATGGGAGGGAGCACCGCTGGAAAGCTGTGAGCTCCCACCGGCCCTAGAGCTGCTGTGCCATGGCATGGAGGGGATCTCACCTGCGTCCTGGGCCAAGGAGCTGGCAAAGCCAGATGAGGATGTGGGCTCACTGCAGAAGCACCAGGAGGCTGAGGAAGAAGAGAGAGGTCTTCACAGCAGCTCCCCTAAGGAAGGACTGAACAGTGCCAGTGCTGAAATCCTGAGCCAGACCAGCCCGACTGCTGAGGAAAGCTGGGATGTGCTGTTCAATGATGATGGGGACTGCCTGGACCCACGCCTGCTGGAGGAGGTACTTCCTGCAAGCCAGTGTTTGTGGGGATTTGCAGGGACGGTGACTGGTGCCTGCTGGGATGTGGGGGATGACTGTTCTTATGTTCTCTGGGGTGAGTATGTGGGGTGGGTGGTCTGCACCAAGGGCATAGTCAGCCTAGCTGGCTCTTAGAGCCAGCCTTCCCCTGTGGTGCCAAAACACCTGGGATCTCCATCTTCCCCCATCTGTTCCATCCAGTCCAGCCTTGCTGGGGAAGGCTGGGGTGATGGTCCCTCTGTAGTACATAACGTGTGCTCAGTAAAACCTGCTGAAGTGCTGTAAACTGCAACTGCACCCTCATGAAACTGGGGCTGGTGATAAAGAAATGGGCTGAGACGTGTGGGATTCCATTGAAACAGCAACGGGATGTTTCCTCGAAACTATGGCTTCTTAATCAGCTGTGACTCATTGCCGTTCCCTCCTGCACACATGCTGCTGAATTTACTACAGTTGGCTGCTCAGTGCCAGGACCCACACCACTTTGCTGCCATTCACGAGGAAAGCTCGGCTCCTGCAGCAGGGCTGGATATCCCTTATTGCATTTTAAATCAGTAGCGTCAAACTGGTAATTATCCAAATGACGTTAATGTACCTGAAGAAACAAACAGCGTTAATATTGTTACATCCAGCATCTGCCTACCCCTGGCTGGGAGCAGGGTGTGCAGTGGCAGGTGGTGCCATGATAACAGCAATTGTGAAGGGATCAGATTAACTCAAGAGCACACAATCTTACTGAGGGGAACAGATCCCACCTTGTCCACAAGGCCTTGCTCGGGCTGATGATGTGGTCCCTGGCATGGTGCTGAGGCGGTGGGACACAGAGGGCTCGTATCTGGGGGGACATGGAAGGGTATTGAGTATTCCCAGCCTTGCCTGACTGTGCTCCCCTGAGGCACTGTCCCTCACCCCCCAGACCAGAGGTTGTGGTGAGTGGAGGAGGTGCAGGGAGGCATTTGCTTTCTGTGGGCTGATGCCATGGGCATGGCTTTGTCCTCAGGGGGGGAGGGTCAGGGAGGATCCCTGTTATGGTGCAGCCATAGGATGCTGTGGGGAAGGTTGTGCTGTGAAGGTTCTCAATCCAAGGAGTATCTGTATTGGCTCCCCTATGCACAAGCTCTGAGACAAGTTTGAGCTTTCCAGGAAGCTTCCCAAAGTGGGTGAAAAAGAACCTGAAATAGGGATTTATCAAAAGTTGCCATCTTTGTCCCCTGCAGATTCCCCCATGGTGCCTTGTGCTTCCTGAGCCCTCTGAGCTCCCAGCCGGTGGATGTAGCTGCTTGGGGAGGGTGCAGGCTCTTGGGAAGATGGAGCTGTTGTTAATTAACAAAAAGAACAAGAAAATTAGTTACGTCTTCCTCATAACCGAATCTTTATGCAATGCAGATAGCTGGCAGAGAACAAGATTTATGACATTCAGTGTGGAGGAGAGATTTCTGATAGCGGATGGCTCTTTAATCTAGCAGGAGAAAAACACCATAGTAAGCACCATTGGCTGGAGGCTGAAACCAGACAAATTCAGAGTAGAAATCAGTTTGAACACAGAGTAATGAAGCACTGTGGCCATTTCCTTGCAGTCTCTGTGGACTCTCCATCAGGTGGTGCGGCATGGCAGGGGCCGCGGTGCCTGCCTGCCCAGGGCTGTGGTGTAAGTGAGCAGCCACAGACCCCTCTGACCTGCTTTTTAGAGATCAGCGAGATGTGACGGACAGGCTTCATTTTCCTTGTCATCTGTCTGTCCATCCATCAGCGAACCCTCCCCAGGATGCCTTGGCTCGGGCTGTTCTGCCCCACGGCTGGGGAGCTGCTGGCACGCTGCGTGCTGGGCTGGCAGTGCCAGGGGACCTGTTGAGCCGTGCCTGCCTCGTGGCTGAGCCCTGCTGCCAGACGGCTCCTGTCCTTCCTGCCCCGCCACACTTGGTGATTTGTGAAGGTCAAGCGCTGCTCCAGCACTCTAAGCTCCTGCTCTCTAATCATCTTCCTGGTGCCCGGCACTACCTGAGTGCTCTGCTCCCTCAAGCAGCACCGCAGGGCTTTATCCTGCCTGGGAATGGCTCCCTTGCTTCCCCTGAGCAGGTGCAGGGTACTTGATGCGTGTGCTGCCCTGCACAGGGGTGGTGGCAGGGCAGGAGGCTCTGCTGACAGTGCTGGCTTGTCCTATGAGCTTCATAACTCAGGTCTACCCTCCACCAGCATCCAGCTGCTATGGCAGCACCCCCTTTACCTTACCGTGAATCCATCTTCCCCATAAAATTGTTGGAATGAGCACTTTTTATTGACTGAGCTGGTGCGATTTATGGACTCTAACCTTGCAGTCATGGTGTGCTCTGCAATGATTGCTTAGGGGATCAGGGTGGGAACCTGCCTGAGTTATGTATCCATTTCTTGGCATCATGCCGGTCTCATGCTCCAGGGGGAACAGGGGGGCTTTTGGAGTGCACCTGGCCTGGTGTCTCAGCTGAAGCAGGGCAGTGGATCCCCTTGGCCACTAGCACGACGTGGTTTGGAAAGCAAGGATTCAGCAAGCGATGTAGGGCAGCCCACTGGGGAGAACATGGTTACCAACTGGCACTGGCAGTGCTGTGGGACAGAGGGAAATAGGGGCTGGCTGCACCTCTGTGTTGTGGCAGCAGGAGGCTGCTGCCCGTATTTTAAAATAAATTTTGAAAAATGTACAAGGTAGAAAAGCTCTACAGCCATCATCTTTTAGGGCTGGAGAAAGTGCCCCACTGTGACGTACTAAAGGTACACAACCCATTTTATCAAGAAGAAGATTGAGAAAGTACTTGATTAACATTACTAAGTGCTGTGATGGGGAGGAGACCAGGGACTGAGGGTTCTTTGATCCAGCAGAGAGGCAGAACAAGAACTGCCAGCTGCAAAGTGAAGTCAGACAAATTCAAATGAGAAATAAAACATAAAATTTTACACGTAGAAGTGATTAACCAGCAGAACTTGCTCCTCAGTGGAGCACTGTCTTTTTCATCTTGGCATCTGGGGTGCTGATAGGCTGCTCTGGTGCATGTGCTGCAGCCAGGGTGTGCTGGGCCTGGTGCTTCCATGTGGCAGAGAGACATCAATCTTTCCTCTTGACATTACTATCCTGCTCTGTGTTCTTCCCCAAAGGTATTTCAGGTCAGCACTGTGGAAGGAGGGGTGTGCTTGGAGATGCATGTGCTGTTTTCACCCCTGCCATTCCTACCATGTCCCTGACCTGGCCACAGAGTGTGGCAAGTGTAGGGATGCTGGTAATGGGTAAAGTGCATGGTGTGAGAACCCTGGTTGATAACTCCTAATTCTCAATGCCATGAATCCATCTGCAGTGCTGGGATGGGGTGCAGGGGTCTGGACAACCTTCTGGGGAGCACTTGCCACAGATTGGGAACTGCTGTGGTACAGGTGGGCATGGGTTGCTCATTGCTGTGGCTCTCTTACTGCTGCAGCTCTCAGGGGGTGAGAAGCACCAGGAGAGCCAGCAGTCACCCCGCTTCAACTACTATGGGGCTGAACCTGCTGTGCCAGACATCAGCGATGACGAGCTGCCCCATGTCATCGAGATCTACGATTTCCCCTCAGATTTCCGCACCGAGGATCTGATGCGAGTCTTTTGCAGCTATCAGTGAGTCTGCCAGCACTCTTGTCCCTGGTGCTGGGGTTCCCTGCCTGGTGGGGTTCCCTGGTGCTGGGCTCTGCTCCAGATGGCTGCCCATCAGGTGCTAATGTCTCGCCAACCTTCCCTCTCTTTGGCAGGAAAAAAGGCTTTGATATTAAGTGGGTGGATGATACGCACGCCCTGGGCATCTTCTCCAGCCCCATAACAGGTACTACTCCTGATTCAGCTGGGGATGGGCAAAGAGGAGGCATCCTTCTCCCGCAGCCAGATCCTGGGCATGGGGCTGACCCTGCACGTGGACATGCTGCTCTTTTCCTGCAGCACGAGATGCCCTCAGCACCAAGCACCTGATGGTGAAGACACGTCCACTCTCCCAGGGCAGCCGTGCCTCTAAAGCCAAAGCCAGGGCATATGCTGGTGAGTGGTGCTACCCTGTGCCAGCTTTTGCCGTCGTGCTTGTGCTGCATCATCATCCTGATAACTAGGGAGGGATGGAGCAACCAGCATGGCTCCACAGCTGTGCTGGCTGCCCTGTCCCTCCCAGAATGCCCCACTGATGTCCCCCATCTTCACAGAGTACTTGCAGCCAGCCAAGGAGCGCCCTGAAACATCAGCTGTCCTGGCCAGGCGGCTGGTGATTGGTGCCCTGGGGGTACGGAGCAACCAGACACCAGCCCAGCGAGACGCCGAGCGGAGGAAGCTGCAAGAAGCTCAAGGTGAGTTTTGGGTGCCTGGAGGGGCTGCAGTATAGAGAGGCCTTCCTCATGCATGCCAGGAGGTGGAGTGGTCCACCAGGGTAGGCTCTAGCCACCTCCACAGGGAGCTGAGGTGGTGGGTATGTGGCATTGACCCTTTTATCTCTGCAGAGAGGAAGCGCCTGGAGAACAAGCAACGGGAGGATGCCTGGGAGGGCCGGGACTGAGCCAGGAGGCTGCACTTTCAGCCTGTGTCCCTCTCTGCAGGCAGGCAGAGCACTCAGAGCTGGCACAGGTTCTGCACTGTGTCCAAAAGCGCTGGGCTGCCTCACCGAAAGGGCTGAGCAGCATGCGGGCTGGTTGGTACCGTGGGGATGCTGCTGCTGTCAGGCAGCACTGCCCACCCTGCCCACGGCAGAACCCCCAGGGCTGCCAGCCACAGCAGAAGCAACAGCGGGATGCAAGGAGCTCAGCAGAGAGCATGGGGGGCTGTGTGGGGCGGCCCTGGCCACCTGGCAGGGCCTTGTGAGTGAGAGTTTCTGTCCTTTATTTTGCTAATAAATGCCATTTATTTTATTTGCTTGCCTGAGTGGTGGCTTCCCTTCCTACTGGGGGATCGTGTACGTGGGGTGGGAGCTGCACATGGTACACACTGCTGTGGGGATGTCCACCCCTCCCAGGTGCTGGGTGTCCCCAGTGGGTGTGGGGGGATGTGCAGGCAGGAGGGATCGGGCAGGACGGCAGGCAGGAATGTGCTGGCAGGGACCCTGTTTACTTCCGCGGAGCAGCTGCAGCCCTGAACAGCAGGGCCCTTGTCAGAACCTTGGGCAGGGCCATGTTCCTGGCCCCACATGGGGCTGTGATGTGGCCACACTGCCAGCCATGGCAGGCTGGGGGCTTCCTGCCGTGCCCCCGGGTGGAGGCTGGCATCTGGGACCTGCCTTTGGCTCTGCTTTGCATCATCTCTCGGCACCTGAAAAACAGCCCTGTGTGCCCCAGCACTCCCATGCTGTAGCTCTGCAGATTCTCAGGTTTTGGGGCCTTTTACAGGAGGTAAGGATGTGGATGATGCTTTTCTGCCATCACTGCCAGCAGTTAGCATGCTTTTGGTGGCTGAAAAGCTCATGTGGCTGCCCTGTGTCCCCTGGCTGTCTCCCAGCTTGGCAGCAGTGGAGCTGGTCATGACCCCGTGGTGGTGGCTGCCTGCCCCTGCGCCATCCGGCAGTGCTGCCAGCTGGGAGCCATCTCGGCTGCTGTTCCCGGATGCTCGTGGCTTGGCCGGTGGAAATTTCAGGGCGCAAAGCTGCTCTCATGTGGAAAACATCTTCCCCGCCATCCGGCATCCCTCAAAGCCCGACCCTGGCCAAGTGAGCCTCCACCAGCACGTGCCTTGCCACGGTCTCTGGACTCGGGCCCCTCCACTGCATCACTGCTGTTCCCAGCAGAAATTCCACGTGCAGGCACCATCACGTGTGGGTGCAGCCTGACTTGTCCTGGGCCAAGGTGGGGGCTGACAGCCCCCAACCCTGGGCTGGTGCCTGCCAGTGAGGCAGCAATGGACAGAGGTGTGCACGGAGAGGAGTGGCACTGTCCTGTGGCTGGCGATCTGAGGAACAGACAGTACAGAATATGTTGGTGACATTCCCTTTTATTTCCTGTTGTAAGAAAAAAGATAGAAACCACGGGAGGTAAGAAACCGAGAGCAAGGGCACAGTGTACCCTGTGTCCCCACACTGTGCCCAGGAGCAAGGGCTTTGAGGGACAGAGTGGCCCTACCACAGCTCCCATGTCTGGGAAGCTGCCAGGGCAGCCTGGGAAAGCCCAGTATGTCAGCTGCAGACACAGTGGCTGCTGGGCTGGCTGCCAGCCCATGCTCCCACAGAGCTGCCTGGGTCTTTTTGCATGTACAGGGTTAGCCAGTTCAGGGCCAGGGTGCCCTGGCCCATGGGGACCACTGAAGGCAAGCCAGAGCTGCTTGATGCCGGCCACATGCAGACAGCCAGGGAGTTGGTGGCCCTGGGTGGCACAGGGGGAATACTGCCTGGCTGGGGACACATTGCCTAGACCAAGTTGTTCCGGATGGGGACTGGCTTCATGATGCTCATGGGAAAGAGTGCAGGGAAAGGTGGAGATGATAGTGGGATTGATAATGGGATACCCCCTCTCCCACAGCACAGTGCCCTGCTCCCAGCTCACAGAACCTTTATTGAAGACATGACTGGTGCATGGGTGGCCAGAGACTGTCCTGAGTCTGCTGGAGCATGTCACGCTAGGCAGGCTGAGGTAGTTGTCCTGGGGGGTCCTGGGGCTGTGGAGGTGGGGGCTGCTGTGGTACTTGGGCCACTCTTTCAAGTCCCGCTGGCAGCATGGGACTGGGCACCCCCAGGTACTCCCCGCCGGCCCTGGCACTCAGCTCCATCTTCTGCAGCAGCATCAATAAATACAAAAGTCTGCAAGTCCCTGAGCTCAATCCAGTGCTGCCAGGGCACAGGGGCTGGGGCGTGGGAGTCGGACTCTCCCGTGGTGCTGCTGGGACCATGTCAATGCCAAGGGTTCACACGAGGTTGTTGGTCAGGCGCTCCCGTCTCTCCAGATCACTCACCACGTCGACACCATAGGCATCACCTGGGGAGAGCCATGTTGTGGGTGTGCCTGGGCATGTGAGGGCGTCAAAAACCTGTGGCACCCCCAGTCTCATCACTTCCCTGCCTGCCATAGTCCCTATGCTCCCATTCCTCCTTACTTGTGTGGCAGCCGTGCATCCAGACACGCTGCCCATCATACTTGCACTGGCACCTCATCACGTTGTTGGAGAAATCCGACTCAGCTACCTCATGCTTGGGGTTCACGACCACCTGGGGAAGGCAAGGGGCAGGGCTGGGAGCACCTCTGCTATGCCCTGGCCAGGGAGGGCTGTGGCATGCACAGCAGGGTACAGAGCAGCACCCTGATGTGCAGGGTGAGGCATGCTGTGGTGCTCATGGAGGGGACACCCCAGCCCTGAGATCTGGTAGCTTGGTGTCCCTCACCCCTCCATCCCCATACCTGGAAGGTGTAGCTGCCTGGTGGCACATCGGTGATGTCAATCCACTGGCAGTCAATGTCATGGCGATAGGTGTCCCAGCACCCCACACTCACCCCCTGCTCACCAAAGTTGGCACAGGCGAAGCGTCGCTGAAGACCTGCAGGAAGGAGGGGAGGTGAGGGAGGCACAGACACAGCCCCTTTGAGGAGCAGAATGGGGGGCCACTGTCAGCTCTACACCTACCTTCGGGACAGTTGGTGTCTTCCAGGCAAAAGCTGGCCTTGTGCCCCTCGGCCACCTTGGAGCCATTGAGCGTCAGCAGATCGTAGTGGGTAAAGACCTCGATGCTGTGGAAGTGTCTGTGGGGACAGGGGTTGAGCACAGGACCAGTGCCTGGCCAGGGTGCACGTGGCTGGTTCAGGCAACCCCAACAGAACTTCTGGCAGGGCAGCACCCAGGGACTCAGCAAATTACAACCCTGAAGCCAAATAAAGCCGTAATGACAGTTCTGGCTCAGACGCTGTTAATTACCCCGGGTGGGACAGCCTCTTGGGGTGAGTGCCACCATTCTCTGCCTGGCCCAAGAAGGGGACAGCTCCCTGCCAGCCCCTGCCTATGGGCCACTCACCGGTGGCACTGGTGCCAAGTCCAGGCATGACGCCCCATCCTTGGTAGGAAATCGGCTCTTCCCAAGTTGTGGATCTGGGAGGAGAAGCGAAGGAGGCGGCGGTGGCCATAGGGCCACTGCATGTTGTCAGCAGAACGGGAGAGGCAGCGCTCCTCATGGGCACAGTACAGCAGCCCCAGGGGCCGGTCCTCCAGGTAGGCTGTCTCCTGCACCAGCTGGGCATTCATCACCAGGTCTGGGGCATCTGGCATGGAGGGGATCAGCAGGGATTGAGAAGGTGATCCCCACCCTGCATAACACCACCCCCTACTCTCCTACAGGAGAAGGGGGGGGTCCCACTCCCAGCAGTACCCCATGGGCTCCTGCTACTCACGGGCAGTGCAGGTGACCCCTGCTGAGAAGCGTCCCCCGCCGCTGGGGCAATGGACAGGGCCATGACGCTGGCACTGCTGGAGGGCCAGCTCAGTGCCAGCACAGCGCACCCCGCTCATCACAACCCGGGTGGCATCAGGGCTGCCTGCCCAGTACCACGTTTCCTAAACAGAGGAGGAGCACAGTGCTTAGACCAGTCCTTGCCAGCACCCACCTGCTCCCCCTGCCTCCTCTCCTGCCCTAACATGGCCACCAGAATTTGTCCCATCCCAGAGCCCCTGGCCACACCCTGACCCTGCTATCCATCCTGCAGGACCCCTGCAGTTCTGGCCTCAGATTGGTACCCCACTCACCTGGAGGGCATGGCTGGCAAAGCCCAGTCCCAGCTGCCTGCAGACCACCATGGCCTCGTTCAGGCCCCACTGTGCACCGCACACTGCACCCCACTGCAGCCGCCCCTGCACTGGCACCAGCACCTCCACCACGCCTTCCTCGGAGTTGCGGCCCCCGGCCAGCCGCACCTGTTGGCAGAGAGGGGCTGAGCTGGAATGTAGTGCAGACCCCCAGCTCCCCCACCCTGTGCTGCAATGGGACAAGCAGCTCCACACATCCAGCTGAATATCTCCCTCATCTTCCTCTTCCTCCTTTCCTCCCTACAAGACCAATTTTGTCATCCAGATCATCACCAGATAGAACCCCATCAGGGTGCTGCTCTGTGTTCCCCCATCCCCTGAGTCACCCCAGGGGTGCTCTGAGCATCCACACTGGGCATAGAGTTTGGGGAGCAGGGACTGTGCAAAGGGGCTGGGGTTCAACAGGCTCTGGGAAGGAGGCAGGGACTCACCTGGCTCTTGAAGTCCATGTAGGGCATGTGGCAGCGGACAGCAGCATCAGCCTCGTGCTGACACCCGTTCTGTTCAGCATCCTGGAAGCTACACTCACCCAGGGAGCGCTCATGGCCAGTGCACCGTACATTGCTCATATGGATGGGCCCCAGACCTAAAGCACAGGAAGGGTCAGTGCTCCCTGCTCCATGACCATCCTGGAGCAGGACCCTCATCCTCCTTCCCCTGGTCTGGGCTTTCTCTATGGGAATAGGGTTGCCAATGGCAGGAGCAGACAAGGTAGCCTCATCCCATGGCATGCTGGAGTTGCATGAGCATTCCAGGATTCTCCAGCAGGACCAGTTGATTTCCCCATCATACCCCTCTAAGCCCAGAGGTTTCCCAAGTCCATGCTGTAACACCTGCCTCACCTTGTCCCATCCGGGCTCCCACCAGGGCCTGCTTTGCTGTTCCATAGCCCAGCTGCCGGCACACCACACTGGCTGCAGCCAGGTCCCACTGCTTGTCACACACGGTGCCCCACTGCCCATGGCGCAGCACTTCCACTCGGCCCTCACCAGGGTGGGTGCCCGCTCGCAGCCGCACTGGGAGAACCTGGATACAGGGAGCAGCCAGTCAGCAACCCCAGGACACATCCAGCCCCCTCCTCAAGTGCAAATGGGGTGTCTGAATGCTGCTCAGTTCTGGGACTCTCTATTGGTAGGAGGAGGGTGTGGAACTCTGCAAGGGCTCACCTTTCCAGGAGCGGTCTTGTTCTTGCTCTTGCCCGTGGCCTTCTGGAAGGCAGGGCCAGGGACACAGCTGACGATGGTGTGCATGCCATGGGGGCAGGCGTGCTGGTGGGGGGCTGGTGGGGCCACCTGCATAGGGCAGCGGGCCAGGTGGGGCTCTGAGCCCTGACACCGCACCTTGTGTACCCAGAAGCTGTTCTTCTGACTGAGGGTCTTCAGGCTGCCGAGGGAGAGGAGCATGGCCAGGGTCAGCTAGGGTGCCAGAGACCCTCCTCCACCCAATACTCATGCTGGGTGACTGTTCAAGGTGCCCTGCCCACCATGCCCAGTGCTGAGTCCTACCTGGAGTTGGGGTCCTTCAGCTTCCTGTTCCAGAGCTTTCTGTGGTGTACAGAGCCAGGAGGTGAGGGAGCATGCTGATGTTCCTAACTCTGAACCCCCTGCCCCGTCATTTCTGCACACACACCCCCCCCCCCAGCAGGAAATGGAGACCCCATGGTACGTCATGTTGTCTCCCGACTGGCAATTACTGTGCCAAGCCCATCTGTACTATGTGTCCCAGCGGGACTGTGTGACTCCTGGCACTGGTAGGGGCTCATTATGGGCTGTATTTATAGTCCCAGGCTGAGACGGGGTGGGAGGGACTAAGGGACAGACACTTGTCTTTCCTCTCCTTTCTCCCACATTTTGCCAGCCATGATGGTGACCATTCCCAAAGACCTCTAGATGATGCTGAGCACAACTCTGACCCTTGTCAAAGGCTCAAGAAGGGGATCCATGCATTCCCAGGACATACTGGCACCTCACACACCCTCCCATATGTGCAGCCCTTCTCTGACTGCTCCTCCAGTCTCTTGTCCTCACAGTGTGTCCAGCCAGACACCTGCCCCACATGCCCAGGTGCAGTGCACATCTCCCACATCCCTACCGGTAGAAGCTGGTGTTGATGTTCTTCTCCCGGGGGAAGCCAAGCATCCCGCAGACCACGCGGCTGTTGTTCCTGGTCCAGTTGGCATCACACACCTGCCTCCAGTGCCCATTGTGCTTCACCTCCACAGCACCCTCCATCACTGGCATGCTCAGCTTGGCCCGTGCCAAGATGGGCTTGAGCCGCACCTCCTCCAGGGTTAGTCCTGACACCTGCCACAGTGGGCATGGGGTGGGTGTGGGGCTCCAGCTTTGAGGACAGGGTGATCAGAAAAGAGGCCGGGGGAAGGGTTAGTGGGACCTGTCACCCTGGTGTACCCTGCTGGGCACGAACGAATGCCGTGGGCCCCCACTCACCTCTGCCAGGTGACCAGAGGTGGTAGCCTGGCGGGAGTTGCCAGGCAGGCGCTGTCCCGAGCACACCACACCAGCATCCTCACCATGGTGGCAGTCACTGATGCCCCAGCCATTGTGGACACACTCTGCCAGGGAGCCTTCGCTGCCCCCACACCGCACGTTGTCCAGCCAGATGGGGCCTGGGGACACAGCATCAGACCCCATCCAGCAGGTCCCGCAAACTGTCTGCACCCACAGCCCTGTGGGGAGGCTCCCACAGCCAGCGGGAAGCACACTGCCCTCGTCAGCATTCCCTGCCCCCCATTCCCCACCTGCCCCCTACCTTCCCCTTGGCCGTAGGTGGCACTGTGGGTCCAGGTGATGGCTGCGGAGTAACCCAGCTGTCGGCAGGCGACGGTGGCCGCATGGAAGTCGAAGCCGTCATCGCACACGGTGCCCCAGCGCCCCTGGTACATCACCTCCAGCCGGCCCTCTCCAGCTGGCCCCCGTGGTCCTCCCAGTCGCAGCTGCACCGGGGCCAGCTCCTGCCTGCTGGGGGCCACCAAGCACAGCAGCAGCACCAGCAGGATGTGACTTGCACCAGTTGGCATCACCATCATGGTTCTGTGGGTGGGATGCCTGGGGACAGCCCAACAATGAGTCCTTGGTGACTAAGGCAGAGCAGGGTTGTTGCTGCAGCCCCTCTGTGCCCCAGGAGCTGGGCAACGGTGGAGGGATACCTCTTGTACGGTGGTGACATCCCTGTCCCTGTGCAGTGGGGGTTGCATGGGCTGGTCCCTGCCATACTCACAGCATACCCCAGCCCTACAACATTCACCAGGTTACCCAGCTCTGACACAGCCCTCCCAGGCACCGACAGCCACGGGCAACCCCCCACGAGCATTGCCCTGTGCTCTTGTTGCTTCCTGTCTGCCCCGTGCTTCGAGACATGGGTGAGGGGGCCCCACAGAGCCCCCTTTAATTCTACACCTGGATTCTCTGCTGAACACCAGATTCAGTAGATTCCTCCCCATCTTGCACACAGCCCCGTCCCCGTCACCTCACCTCTTCCCCTGCGTCCTCATTCAGAGCACTGGTGGGATTGCTGACCCCCTTCCAGGTGCCCAGACCTCCCCTCCCGGGGCCACCCCCGGCACTCACCCTGGCAAGGGATGGCGGTGCCGGACCGGCAGCGGTGCGGGGCAGGCGGTGACGAGGGACACGGTGGTGGCGAGGGGACGTCGCGGTAGCGCTCGCGGCAGCGGATCCCACAGCTCCTGCCTCCCGCCGGGCACCGCCTGCAGCCGCTTTTATGGTGCGGAGGGTGGGCCGACCCGAGGGGGCCCCCCGCCTCCCCGCCTCTGGTCTGGAGCCCAGCCCTGCTCCCTGCCCACCCCCGGCCCTACTCTGCCTCACTGCACACTGGGGCAAACCCGGTCCCAGACCCTGTCCTTCCCCCAGCCCGGGGGATCTGAGCTATCCCGGATAGTCCCTACCTGCCGTGAGGCTGGACCTCCCTCGAGTCCAAATTCCCTCGGCCAGGGATGTTCCCCTCACTGGGCTGTCCCGCAGCCAGGCACAGCATGGATTTTCTGGAGATGACGAACTGCTATGTAGGGATACTGCTTGCACCTTTCCACTCACACAGTGGTTCAGGTGGGTACACAGGCACAGGATGCCTGGAAGTGCTGCAGAGGGGCCAGGACTGGGGGGACACAGGGACACCTGGGATGGTACCGTGAGCCCGGAGCACAGTTCTCACAGGTCTTGGGGCATCACCTGTGCCATCCATAAGCCAGGCTGGCTGTGAGTGTCCTCAGGCTTAGCCCCGCTCCGTGGGACGTGGAGACTGGTGATGCTCTCCCCCCCTCCCCGACTTGCCCCGGGAACAACCTCCGGCTTGGGGTGCAGCCAGTCCCCGGGGCACCCTGCTGCCCACACGCCCGTCGTGCCCCGCCGTGGGATGGGGGTAAACAGGAAGCCCAGTGCCCCGGCCGTGCCCAGAGACCGGCCAGGAATGTGCCGGTGGCCACCGGACTGTTTGTTTGGAGTCAAAGCAGCCGGATCCTGCCGGGAGGAGCCAGGATCAACACGGCCGGGAATAGCCCGTGAGCTCATCGCCACGTCTCGCAAGGACCAGAGCACCTCTGGGTGTGCAGCGATTCACAACTCGGGGTCCCCCTCGCAGGGGACTCTCATTCCAGCCCTCTGCCTTGGCCGGGATCAGGGCATGTCCTGCAGCCTCTGCTGCGATATGAGTCCCTGGCTAGCCCCAGAATGGAGGCCACGGAAAGCCCTGGGGCAGGGCAGGATTGGGGCCAGCAGTGGAGCCCGTGACTCATTCGTCTCGACGTTTTGGAGATCAATTGCTTAAGTGTGAAGCCAGGAGCCTCCCCCGAACTCCTCCCCCGGCAGATGCTGGCAGGGCCGGGCAGGCGGGTGCTGGGTCTCGCTCCCAGCTGTGCCTCTGCTCCTGGGGACAGCAAAGAGAGAGGAGTGAGTGGGCTGGAGAGCTCTCCCACATCTGGGACCTGCCAACCTCTTCTCGCAGCAGCGCGGGCACAGTGTCCAGCCGCTCATGTGACCGTGGCGGGTTGGAGGTGTCCCCCTTTGCCCTGAGGTGTCAGCCAATGAGCCCCTCATCTCCCTCGGGGCTCGCTGGGTGCCAGCAGCTGCAAGCCCGGGCAGCCAGCAATGGCAGCAGCTAAAAATACGCGGCCGGCGGCAGGGCAGCCCCGTGCGCGGGAAGCTGTGGGCGGCGGGCGGGCGTGCGGGGCTATTCTCAGAGGGCTGCGGGACTATTCCTGGCCGGTCAATATTGATTCAGCCAGCTCAGGTGCAGCAGCTCACCCTGTCAGCACCGTTTTTAGGGCCCGGCAGGAGGCGAGGCGGGCGGCTGAATCGGGAGCATTGTCTGGCGGAGGAAGAGGGCAGGGAGAGGATGTGAGCTCTGTAATCTGCAGCCAGCGGCTCCCGGCAGCAGCGCGGGTGAGGGGCACACCCCGGGCCTGCTGTGGCTGAGGAGCGGCCAGCACGGAACATCTGCCCTGGGGACGGAGGGACGGGGCCAGAACACGTGCAGGCAACTTCCATCGGGAATAGGAGCATGTGTGAGGCACGCGGGGGCAGCTCCCAGTCCTGGCTCCTGCGGTTTCTGAGCTGCTGGGCACGTGTCTGCTGTACATAGAGCCACCAAGAGCTGGGGGACTGAGGACAGTTGGGGACTTCAGGTACCAAAGCAGTCAGCTCCCTGCTTGTTCTAAGTTGTTAAGATGGTCTGGACATGCCTGGAACTGGGGGACTCCATATAAACATCCCTGCATGCATGAGCCTGCATCAATGAGCAGAGGAGACGGTGAGGAGCTGTTTGTCCCTGTTCACTACTCTGAAATATGCCTGTCCTCTGGCAGCTCCCCCACGGCTGCATCACTAGCAAGTGTGGACGCACAGTAGGAGCTGCATGAATTGCTCAAAAAACACAGTGAGAGTGCTCATGACAGAGCCCGGGCCAGGGTTTATTTCCATGGGCACAGACAGGGGCTGAGTAAGGCTTGCAATGGTCATGCAGGCTCCAGGAGCCACTGGGGCAAGGCCGGGTTGTGGCAGGCTGGGAACAGCCACCTGTTCAAGGTGAGAGTAGCAGCTGGGAGTACAAGGGACCCTGCCAGCCTGCACCCAGCTTTCGGGAGATGCTGTGGCCCTGAGGTGCTGGGGAAGCAAGTTGGGGATAGACAGGGCTCTACATGGCAGCAGTAGGGCATGCTGCTGTTGCAACCCTGTGTTGGTGGAGTAAGTTTCACCAATCTCATCAAAGGTGCCTGAAATCCTTGATAGCCACTTGGGCAGCATTGCGTCCTGCTGCTCCCATCACTCCTCCTCCTGCAAGAAAGGAGAAATGGGGAATGGTGGTGCATCTCTTCCACATGCCTCTTTCTTTCTTCTGTAGGCTACCAGGAGGGTCCTGGCTCCCAGTTCCTCTCACCAGGGTGGGCTCCACTTCCACAAAGGTACAGGCCAGGAACTGGGGACCGGTAGCCAGAGTAGGATGGTGCTGGCCGGGTGAAGTACAGCTGATCCAGAGACATCGCTCCATGGAAGATGTTCTGCCAACAGAGCTCTGTGTGAGCTAGATGTGACTGGCCCATGCCTGTGTGCCCACTAGCACTGGCACCAGAATGATGCTCAGAGTTGACATGCATGATACCCACTCCACCGGGCAGCCCAAAGATCCTCTCCAGGTCTGGTGGTGTCAGGATGTCCCTGCCAATGACAGATGCCTTGAACCCTGGTGCATAGTCTTCGATGCAGTCAAACACTAGAGAAAGATGAAGGGACTACTGGTGGGCAGCCTGGGGGGACATGGCAGCAAACTCCTGTGCAGCTCCAGGGCAGCTCTGCCCATGGGTGTTACTGGGTGTGTACATTACGTACCCGTGTCTGCATATGCATTTCTGGCCTGCTCATCCCAGGACTGACCACCTACCAGCATGGATGGGGTGTACTGTGTGAAGAGGGACACGACATGGCAGCCTGGTGGGGCCAGCCCTGGGTCCAGCGCTGAGGGAATGCAGAGCTCGATCATGGGCCTGGGGGAGCAGTACATTAACTGGGCAGGTGGAGTGGGGCCCAGCCACTCCACAGCTTTTTCCCCAGCATCCACTGCCATGACAGCACAGTACCCAAAGGTGTGCCAGTACAGGCTCCTACCTGCTGGAGGGGTGCCCATGGGCAGCCTCTGTGAAAGCCTGATGCAGAAGCTGGGTGCTCTCGCAGTTCAGATGTATGGAGCACTGGTGGTGGGGCAGGGGCTGGCCATTGCGGGCATTGGGGGCAGCCAGGAAGCTGGGCAGCCGATCCACTGCCACTGGGCATGGGATGGGGAGATGAAGAAAGTGGGGTGCAGCCTTTTGCTGAGCCTGGCACCAGTGTTCCTCCAGCAGGGATGACAGTGGAAGTGTCCTTGCTGGTACCTACCATTGATCTTGGTGACAGGGGAGCGCGTGTCAACCTGCCGGATTCGCTGGACAAAATCCTTCGGCAGCTGCTCCTGGGGTGGGACATACCAGTGCAGAGGCTGGCTATGAGAGGCAGTGTGAATGGGGTGATTCCAACATGCCAAGCCCCCCACCAGCCCCATGCACTCCGTACCTGAGGAATGAGTTCCAGAAAGGTGATTTGGGGGGAGGCATTGGACAGCACCAGTTTGCTCCTCACCTCTGTCCCATCCTGCAGCACAACACCCTGTGCCTCCCCGTCCCTGCCCAGCAGCACGCGGCACACTGCCTGGGCACGCATAGGGGATGAGACTTTACCAAGAGCATCCCTGCTGCCTGCGGGGATGGCCAAGCAGCCCCCCTCTCCCAGACACCCCGTACCTTCTCAGCAAAGATGTGCGCTCCCCGGGCAGTTGCTGCCTGGGCAATGGCATGGGACAGGGCTCCCATGCCACCTGCCACGTAGCCCCAGGCCCCCCGCCGTCCCTCCAGCTCACCCATGACATGGTGCAACAGCACATACCTGTGGCAGCAGGACTTCAGATTAGCTGCTGGCTGAGGGGATGGATGTGTCCCCTGTATGGGTAGTGAGGATGGTGCCACAGCCCCCACAGTCCCCCCATGGGACCATGCACCCAGCACCAACCCTTGAGGCACCCTGTCAAAGTTTAGCAGGCAGTGGGAGGGAGAGGCAGGGGAGCAGGGCACGGGGTACTGGTGTGCAGCAGAGCCAAGCACAGAGCATGGCAAGTGGGGGACAGTGCAGGCATGAACCCCAGGGGGAAGGGACTCTCACCCACTGCCAGGGGTGTGTGGGCTGGCCATGGCTCCAATCACCGCATCAGTAGCCAGAGTTGCCTTCAGGGGTTCTGACTCAAACCAGTGATCCAGGATCTGGCTCAGGAGAAAGAGAGCATGCCAGGCTTGGGGTAAGGAGCTGCTATAGCACCCTGGCAGGCAGGAGAGGCAGTGGGTGTGGAAAACAACACCACTGCCAGCACGCACCTTGGAGATGGGAGCTGTGAGCACCTCGTAATAGCGGGGCAGCTGCCGCCCCAGTGCCAGCCCTGGAGGTGGAGAGGTGGTGTGAGACCTACATGGCTGTGCCAGGGCTAGCTACTGATGCCCAGCTGGGTTTGGAGGTAAGTCAGCAGGACCAAGGTGAGCAAGCCTACCAGAGCCTGCCAGCCCAGTCTGGGCTTCTGAGGAGGCTCTGCATCACCCATCCTAAGTGCTGGCAAACACCCCTTGCTATTGGGGTTCCCAATATTCCAGATATACCTGCCTGCAGCAAGGGCTTCAGGGTTCGCAGGTTCCTGAGCTGCTGGAGCAGGGAACCCTTCCCCAGGGTAGCTGTATCCACTGGAGGGGCATCCAGCAGTGGGTCAAGGGCCAACACCATGCGCCCCATGAATGCCTCATATTCAGGGTAGGCCTGGAAGGGGACAGAGGGTGGACATCAAGGACTGCACCATGGTGGGTGCAATGGATACCCCACCCAGGAGCATCCCTGCCATTCCAGGGGCAGGGCAGCCCCTCATGGGTTTTGCTGTGCTAGATGTGTGTCCCTGGTGGTACCTGGGCATCCTTCTGGGAGAACTGAGCAATCTGCTGCTGAGACTGGGCCATGTCATGTCCCAGCAGAAGGGAGCGAGGAGGGCTCCTGTCCTCCAGCAGTGGGGTGAAAGAGTAGGGGTTCCGTGGGAGCACCCTTAGACCATGCCGCTGCAAGACAGGGATGTCCCCACTGCAGGACCCACCCTGCAGGGACAGCCTGGCAGCAGGGTCCCCCTGCTTGCATGCTGGGAGTTGCCAGCAGCCCAGCAAAAGGTGGGTTCTAGTACCTGCAGCTCCAGATCATCACAGATCTGTGGTCGCAGCAGGCTGAGCAGATATGATGCCCGGGAGAACTTGAACCCTGGAACATGTGGGATGGTGGGGCATGTCCACACCAGGGCTGGCCAGGGGGACAAGGGGCACGCAGGAAGGAGAAGAGTACCTGGCACAATCTCCTCCGTGACGGCCGCGCCGCCCAGCACGTGACGCTTCTCCAGCACAGCTGTGCGCAACCCTGCCTGCTGCAGGTAGGCAGCCTGTGGGGAGCATGGCACACACTGCCCATCCCTCCAGACGAGGTGTCACTGTCAATGTCAGCACCCTCTTGCACATGGTGCCCCCCTCACAGCCTGTGGGAGCCCCAGCCCCATGGACACTGCCACCAAAGCCCTCCCTTGCCCACAGCGCAGACCCTTCCCAGTCCCTTGCTGTTCCCTGGGGATGGAGGAGAGGCAGCACGCCACTCTAGGTACTCACTGCCACCAGCCCGTTGTGCCCTGCAAGAAGAGAGGGAGATGAACAGAGCCCAGTGTTGGTGATGGGCCCACAGCATAGGGCACCCTGCCATGCCTGGGGCATGGGGCTGTGACAGCCACCCCAATAACTGGCCCTAGACACAGGGATATGGGTGACAAGGAGCATCCTCCCCTGGCCCTAAACCCCTGTCCTTAATGGTGCAGCAGAGGGGGACAGAAGTGCTCAAGGCAGATGCTCCAACAGTGCTCTGTACGCTGGGGGGATGCAATTTGTACCAGACCCCTGCATTATCCCAGGCATGAAGAGCAGTCTGAGGGTTTGCAATGCGCCCAGCACTACTGTGGTCCCTACCTAGCTGCTCCTGTGCTACCTGCCCTGGGGGGACGGCAGATGTGGGTCCCCGCCGGCTCCCCGCAGCTCGACTCTTGCTCCCTTGCTGTTACCTGCCCCGATCACCACCGCGTCGTATTCCCGCTGCAGCTGGGCTGCAGCCCCGGCATGGGACAAACGCGCTCCTGACGGCCCCAGGGACAGATGCCAGCCCTGCAGCCGGCGGGGAGAGCAGAGCAGACTCAGTCTTCGCCGGAGCCCGGCTGCCATCGCCCCGCAGCGCCTGGCCATGACTGCCTTGCGTCCGGCAGCCTGGACTTTGCTTTCACGGCGGAACTTTTCCCAGGGCTTCCGGGCACAGGGAGGGGACGCGGGGGCCAGGGCAGGGAACGCCTTGAGGAGGCGGGGAGGCTGGTCAGGACAGGGGCACCCGCCGACCGCTGCCCCGCTGCTGCTGTGCCCAGCGAGGCGCTGACCCTGGCACGGTTTTGCTGGGGGCTTGCAGCAGGGCCGGGGACGAGTCCCAGGGCTGAGCAGGGGACAGATCCTGCCTGGGGCTCAGCAGGGTGCCAGGAGCTCCCCAGCCTGTGTTCTAGGAAGGTGCTGAGCAGGCAGGCGGGGGCCTGAAAGCCCCCCTTCCCCCAGCTCCTGTTCTGCTCCAGGGATGATCCAGAGGCACGTGGCTGGGGTGAACTGGCCAGGCACGGCACGACAGAGGGAGTTTGGCCCCCCCTTGAGCAGGCAAGCCCTAAGTACAGCCCTGAAAGTAGCAGGAAAAGGGGCAGCTTGGAGGTGAGCTTGGCTCTGAATCCAGCACTATCGCTCAGTGGGGCAAATTCCGGCTCAGCAGGATGGGGAAAAGGCCCTGTCATGGTCCAGTGCTCCCTGAATTGCCATCCCCAGCTTCAGCGAGTGGCATGGGAGCAACAAGGGGCAGTGGCTGCCTGAGTCCCTTGGGACTGGCCCCATTCCCAGCTGTACTTGAGGTTTGGACGTGCACTGAGCCCAGACGTGCCTGGGAAACACATAAGCTGCCTCAGGATTTACTCACTGTTTCCAGCTAAGCTCAGAGCTGTGACTGGAGGCTGGGTGCAGGATGGGCTGCACCTCCCCAGAGCCTGCCAAACCTCTGAGGGCCCTGCACCCACATTTAGGGGTGAGGGGGAAAGGGGATGCACCCAAGACCATTGCTCCACTCAGGTTTGGCTGCACTATCTTGATCTCTGGCCAAAGCCTGGCAGCAATGCCAAGCCAACATTATAAATCCTGCTCTGGAAATGCACCTTTCCGCAAGTGATTTGCCAGCAACCTCTCAGCCCCACTCTCTGCCTGTCCCCAGCGGCTGCTGGGTGGCAGTGAAAACCATGTGGAGCAGAAGGGACAGTGCCAGCCCTGGCCAGGCTGGAGGATGGGAAGGTTGCCTGTCGCTGCCTACAGGCACAATCCATGGCAAGGCACACAGACACTGAGACATCAACCCAGGCTCTGGAAATACCCACACACCCACTTTAATCCTGGTTGGAGGCAGCTCAGAGCAGAGGGATGCGGGATGGCTCCCAGAGGCGCCGGGCCAAGTCGTAGGCCTGCTGGACCACGAGCTCAGAGGGGATGATGCCCAAGTGCACGGTCAGCAGCTCGTAGCACTTCACTACCTCTGCTTGGTGGTTCTTGCTGTAATACCGCAGCAGCTTCCTGGGGAGGGAGAAGACAGGGGCTTGGCAGGTACAGTGCACACAGGCAACCCTTTCTAATGACCTTCCTGCTATAAAGTACTTTGCAAGGACACAGCAAAACCATGGCACCAGGCTGCAGAGATGGGCCGGTGCAACTCCAGCAACACCACAACACTGGCATCCTGGCATCACTCACATGAGTCCATGTGCCATCCCAGCTTTGAGCCCTAGTGCCAAACCACAGGGCTGGCAACTGCTCACCTGTAGTAGTCCCCTGCAAGCATCCCAATGGGAGCAGAATCATCAGACAGGACTGGTACCTCCATCACCTCCAGCTTGTAACCCTGGTGAGAAATGACAGAAGAGGGCAGGAGCTGGGATGGGACCACTGAGGAGCCAGAGCTGGCTGGGCCTACAGCCCTGCTCCTGCCCCAAGGGCAAGAGTGGCTCAGCCCCTTCCTGGCCCCACATACCATCTCATTCTCAAACCAGAGGAAATAGGAGCAGCAGTAGTCGCCATCCTGCATCATCAACGTTGTATAGCCCTTCTGTAGGTATCGCCGGGCCAGTGTGATCAGGGACCACACCTGGGGGACAACGGGAACCTGAAGCCTGAGCAGAAAGCCCTCCAATTTCCACCCTCTTCTGTAGTTCCCATGCCACACCTACCCCATGAGTTGTACCTTTTTCTTGATGAAGGTGGCCAGGGGACCCTTGCCCAGCTCTGAGCTGGACTTCTCTGTCACACTGAGTGATGGTGCCATCATTTGTCCAGCTGTGCGGTCCACATAGATGAAGTGCACCAGACCAGGAAAATCCTCCAGGTACGTGGGACGGGTTAAGGGTGTCCAACAACTTTGGTGCCCTTCCAGGACAGCCCCTGAGCTGGTGTTTTCCTCGGGGAAACCACCTTTTCCCACTACATTCCTCCCCTTGATCCCAGTGCCAGGGGACAGGGTCTCACTCCCACATCTGCTACCCCCTTAGGGACACCCCCTTGCCAGGCTGGGTTCCCAGCTGCAGAGATGGGTATGACACCATGGTGATATTGCGCCTGCTCTTCACCAGCAGGAAGTCCCGCCAGTCCAGCAGCTTCTCCCTGCCGAGAAGAGTCACGGTGAGAGGCACAAGCCCCAGCAAGCCCCAGTGTGTGGGGCAGCTCCCTGGCGATGCTGACCATCCCCATGCACTCACCTCATCAGCTTCTGAGCACGGTCCCGCAGCCCTTGGGACAGGCTGTGGCCAGCAGAGGTCAGGAAGAGCTGGCGGTACACGGAGCAGAGCTGCCGCTTCACGTGGGCCACTGACTGCAGCAGCCTGAGCCAGGGGACATAGACAGTGCTGAGTTTGGACACTGGGTCCCCAGCAATGCAGGGACAGCTGTGCTGGTCCCCAGGTGGGGAAAGATCCCTGCCTGTCCCAGAGACTTTCCCTGGCTTCCCCCTACTCACTCTAGGGAGCTTCCAGGCTCACTCCGTGAAAATATCTTGTTCTTGAAGTCCAACCAGGTGTTCTGCAACTAGAAAAAGACTGTGTCAGGCTGTGGAGAAAAACAGGACAGGGTCCTCATGTCCCCACTCCCCACCTGGATGTCCTGTCCACTCAGCTTCTTCACAAATTTGTCCATGCGCTGCCGCAGCTCAGTGAGGAATGGGTAGGAGCGTGCAACTCCCACCTCTGGTCCCTCTTCCAGCTTCTTCTCCAGAACCAAGAAACCATCCAGCAGTTGGTACAAGGTGACGGCCACCTGGGTCATGGGGCCCTGCCAGAGAAGGAAGAGGTGGGTAAGCCAGGACTCATTCCAACATAGCTTCCGTCACCCCAGAGGCAGTTTACCTTGGTCAGCAGCACAAGGGAGATGCCAGGCCAGAGTGGAAGGCAGTGCATGGTGTGCGGCAGCAAGGGGCAGTAACCTTCCCGCAGGCTGGCATCCAGAAAGATCCTTCTGGGGTTTGAAGCTTCAGGGACCAGAGGGCCCAAGGTCTGGAGCAAGTCCTCTGCCATCTGGGAAGACAGGGGAGATGCTCAGTTCCCTGTGGGGATGAGACAGCTCGCACCAAGGATGCTCTGCAGGGATGCAGCATTGCCTTGAAAGATGCAACCAGGCAAGACAGAACCAAAGGAGTTGGAGGGACCATGTAGCAAAAGATCAGCAGTGAGGAAAGTGCCCAGGGACCCTAAAGGAGCAGCAGAGAAGACTGTTGCAAAGACAAGGTTGCAAATGCATTAAACCAAGGCCAGTGTTTGCTTGCAGTGTATAAGGTGCTGCAGTATCCATCAGGGAAGCAGCCCAGAAAGCCCAACGGCAGCAGAGGGAGACACTGGACTGCTCTGAGGCAGCCCCACTCCCTCTCTGCTGACAGCTCATTGTAAGCAATGCCTCAGGAAAAGATCAGAGCTGTCACAATTATGCACAATATGGAGGGTGCAGGGCACCCATAGCTGCAGCACAGCAAGAGATGAGTGAAGAGGACCAGAAACCACAAAGGGCACCAGGACAGGCTGGTGAGGTGTGGAGGTGGGAGGTGTTGTAGGACACTGTGCTCACCTGGACATCTGCAGCATCCACCTCCCCGATGCTCAGCATCTCAGCATCCTCTGACCAGCTCTCGCTGCCTGCAGAGAACACAGCAGGGCACCCTTCCAGCCTTCCTCAGGGCCCTGGACCTCTGCAGGGCTGAGGGTGTGGGGCAAGGCTGCTGCCCAGCTGGGCACTCACCTGTACTGCGCTGACCTGGCGAGGGCTGAGGTGTGTAGTAGACCTCAGGCACAGAGAGATCATCTGTGTCCTGTCAGCAAAAATTAATGGCTCAGCGATAGCAGTGATGCAGACAGACCTTCCAGCATCCCATCCTGCAGCTCCTGATCTCAAGGACTTACTTGGTCATCTGAATCCTTCTCTGCAGCTCCATGGGAGCCAGGACCACTCACAGGGATGCTCTCACTTCTCTTGGGTCCCTGAGGGAGATCATTCTCTGCTGTGGGCTTTCAAAAAGAGGGAAAAAACCCTTAGCCACAGCTGTGGCATCACCTCATGGGAGCACCCTGACTTGCTGCACCCCCAATCCTGCTCTGAAGCACCTGGGGGCCAAGCTCCTCCTCGGCGCTCTGACTGGGGTACAGGTCCTGAACCAGGAGGATGAGGACAAGCAGGTCAGCTGGGCGGATGGAGCTGGCGTTGCGGCTGCAGCCAGAGAAAGAAAGACTCAGCTGGGAGGACAAATGTCTACTCTGGGGAGGGTGGTGGGACCAGGCGCACCTGGAGTAGAAAGCCAGCAGCTTGGTGTGTACCAGGAGGAAGGCATGGCCCACTTCATCCCCGCCACGCTCGGGGCTGGCATTGATGTACTGTACCACTTGTCGCTCCAGAAACTCGATGCATTGCTCACACAGCTGAGGATGGATCAGCCGCTCCACAGCCTGGGGTGCAGGAGGAAGGTAGGCTGCTGGGCTCCCTCAGATCCAGCCTTGCAGTCCTAGGGGCAGGTCTGAGCTTCCATTGCTCCAGGGAGCTGCCCTAAAGTCCCCAGCCTATTGCCTTTTCCCACATCCTGGGACTTCATGTGGCCTCCCACCCCTGGAACACCCCAAAAGTGAGGGAGCCCAGAGCATTGGTACCTCCACTGCAAAGCTCTGGTCCTCCTCCCGCAGGTGGCTGTAGGTCTCCAGCAGGCCCCGCAGGAGGCTCCACACACGCTCCCGCTGCTCCGAATCAGCTGGACGCAACCTGCAGCCGTCACAGGGTGTAAACTCATGGGTGGCTGTCACCTCCCTCCGTGGGACTGACACACCAAAACCCAGCTGCAGCACAGCAGGCAGGGGATCCTGCTGCAAAGAGGGGATCCCAGCACACCCACTCCTGCCCCCTGTGCTGCATGAAGGCACCTCAGGGCAGCCACCCCAGCAACCCGACATGCCACCCTGTGCCGGTGGCTGTGCCAGCTCACTCCTTGCGGATGAGGTGCGAGTCGAGCGTGACAAGGCCACAGTGAGCCTCCACCAAGCGCCGCAGCACGAAGAGCGTCCGGCGCAGCTCGTCTTCGCTCTGCGTCCCGTCGCCATTCACTGCGATGTACAGGCAGTCCCCGAACTACAAACGGCAAGGGGGAGGTCAGGCAGCGGCCGGCCAGGGGTCCCTGGTCCCCGGTGCCTGTCCTACCATGTGCAGGACGTGGAGGTGCCGCCCGCCCTCGGTGGCGAAGCAGGTGTAGGTGTCGGAGAGCTTCTCCAGCAGCGCGGCGCAGGAAATGATGAGGGGGGCGAAGAGGGTGTTGAGGCTATCCTCCAGCGCCGGGCCCTGCGCCACACTCTCCCGGTCAGCGCCCCACGAGCGACCGCGCACCCCACGCTCCCTTCCCCGCACCCGCGCCGCCCCGTCCCGCCCCACCTGCCCGGCATGAGACGACCGCAGCCGGCGAAGGAAGGCGGCATCGGCCCAGTAAAAGAGCAGCTCGGCCGCGTGTGCTGGCGACAGGAGCAGCTCGATGGCCCCCGGCTGTGATGGGACACGGGGAGCAGTGGCACCGTCACCGTGTGCGGCTCCACCGGTCACAGGCGGGTTCCACCGGCCCTGGGCGGGCTCCACCGCACGCGGGTCGGTTCCCCGGCACCGGGCAGGCTCCACCGGCACCGGTCGGTTTCCACCGTCCACCGTTCGGCTCCACCGGACCGGTCGGCTCCACCGGCACCGGCGGCTCCACCCTCGCCGCGCCGCTTCTGCTCCGACCATCACCGCACCACACCGTGTGACAGCGGTACCGCACCGTGTGACCGCGGTACCGCACCGTGTGACAGCGGTACCGCACCGTGTGACAGCGTACCGCTCCCGCCCGGCCCGGCCCGGCCCGCGGCGGACAGAAGACGCCGGCGCGGTTGAGAGCCCAACTTTATTACACCTTCGGTAGCGCCTGAGCGCGTCGCAGCTGCTCCTACCCGGGACACCGCCACTCTCCCGGCCAGGACACGCTCCCGGCCCGCCGCTCTGCCCCTCTCCGCTCCGGGATGTATAATTTAATTATCAACATTCCCCGCCGCGGAGCCCGAGCTCGCCCGCCCGGGGCGGCCCCCGGCCCCCCCTCCCGTGCCCCGCCCTGCCCGGTGCATCTCGCGGCGGGCCAGGCCGGCTGGCGGCATCCCGACAGCAGTAGAGGGAGCTGCTTCCATGCGCTTGCTGCAGCGGAGCACTGTCCGCCTCTGGGAAGGGGGACCGGCTGCTGGAGGGGTCATCCCGAGGGGCAGCGGGATCAGGGGGTCTGGGAGGGTGTTCGTCCCGGGATATACCGGGGCTCAGCATCCCGACCCTCCCTGCAGCCAGTGGGCACCAGGGCCCGGGCCATTCGCGCAGTTCACAGGACGGAGGGCGGCAGGCCCTGCAAACTGGCTGTCGCACTACTCTGGCGGGATGGTGGCCAGGGCATGTGGAGCTCTGCGGTCACAGGGCAGGAGTGGTGCCAAGCTGGAGGACATCCTAGGGGTGAGGATGAGGGCATGGCGTGGAGCTGCCCAACACGGCCCCACGGCGAGGCTGCGTGGGCTGCCAAGGAGGCAGCGTGACCTGGGCAGTGCGCAGGGGCAGGAGTGGGGCTGGCGAGTCCATTGTGGGCTGCAGGCTATCGGTACCGACAGGCCAGCGCGTTCACATTCTTCACCACATAAAAGCTCATAGTCAGCGGGGGGATGACCAGGGTGCGGCCGGCCCGCAGCGGGCGAGGCTTCAGCTCGGGGAGAGTCCCGTCATCCACCATGGCCAGCGGCTGCCCGTTGAGCTGGACCGACCTGTGGAACCAGGAGAGGGTCAACGCAGTGGCACTAAGGATGGGACAGTGGTGACAGTCCCAGCCACCAGCATAAAACTTACTTGGAGTGGAGCCCATCCTTGCCATAGGGCTGCAGCAGGTACTGGTGGACAATCTTATCCCGCAGCGTCCCTGCCAGCTTGATTTTCTTTCGGGAGCGATGAAGGTTGATGATGTAAAGGGTGATGGATCCCCGGACATAGTTGTGACTGCAAAGGGGAGACTGGGAAATGAGGGCTGCACTGCCATGTCCCCAGGAAGCATCACCTCCAAGGAGGGGCTTGGGGGGGTCTCTGCAAGAACTGGCCTCATGCAGACATCCAGATTGAATATCCTGCTGCCCCTTCACAGGGAGATGCCACCTTCCCATCACAAAGCCTGGTTCTGTGGCGACACCTTTCAACCTCCCCTCTTCAGCCAGCAGTGACACGGCACAAGAGGATGCTGCCACGGTGTCCAGAGTGGGGGTGGCCAAGGACAGTGTGAGTCCCAGGACAGCCCCCCCACCCCCACCCCACCAACCTCGCAAGGAGGAGGCTGAGAACGGAGGGGAGCTCTGTGGGTGAGTGGCGTCTGCCCCGCCACCCCAGGCACCTGACAGACAGGTCCAGACACTGATCCTCTGTCCCTGGCTAATCAGGCAGCTCCAAACAAAGGCTATAAAGCACTTTGCACCTGTCAGTTACTGGACAAGGTTTCCTACCGAGCTGGAGGCATGTTGAAAGCATCTGGACTGTGTAAAGAAACAGTCTCTCCTCCTCCACAATAGCAACTTGTGTCCGCGGAGGAGGTGGCCGGCCCCCCCCGGCTCGCTGAGGTGCTTTCAAAGACCTTATCAGCGAAACAATAACCAGGCCAGGCTCCCCGGCAGCGCGGCCTGGCAGGTAACCCGACCGACTGGGGCCCCTCGTGTGAAATCCACTCCCTTGATCTCTGCTGCCCAGGCTGCCCGGCGGCCACTGCACCGCTCCCAGCCAGCCCCGTTCCCAGGCGCGGGATTGCCACGACTTTCATCGGAGGCATCGCCATTCCTGCACTCTCCCTTCATTGTGACAGCGGCCAGAGCAGCGCCCGAGTGAGTATCCTGGGAAGCCGACCTGCCCCAGCATGTCCTTGTTGGTCCCCTTCTCATGGGGATACCACTTATCCCGCCCTGTAACCCTCAGCCTTCCTTGCTCCACTTACTTGTGGTAGCTGGTGCAATGGGCATAAATCCGGAGCTTGTCCCGAATGACTCTGCCGGGCCGGGGTTTCCTCTGGAGACCGGCCACGTGGATCGCCAGCACCTTGGGACCAATGAGGCGCTTGTAAAGCAGGGACAGCCAGTAGTCCTGGGAGGCAGAGGGGACAGTCAGCAGCACAACAGCCCCCCCTATTTACAGAGGGCGTGGGCAGGGAAGGCTGGCTCCTCTGCTTTCAGCCTAGCAAAATTTTGGCTGTTGGAGTGAAAATGTTATGTGCCTGCCTTGGGATGAGCTTTTTTTGTGCAGTCCAAGCCATAATAGCTTGGATGTTTGCAGGAAAGAGATTCAGGAAGGAATGCATTGCCCGTGCTGAGAGACATAGATACCCTCTAAAGGAGCTCAGATCTTGGCTGGGTTGCAGAGCATGGGAAGCAGCATGAGTACCCTCGCACATACCCATGGACCAATACACAACCACACTGTAGACCTGCAAACCAGCTCCAGCTGATGCACACAAGATAGTGATGTCTCTGGAGTAGGCTCTTCCCCCACTCTCTACACAGAGCTGGAGCACATCAGAACTCTCCCTGCTCTTTGTATCTGTTCATGGTACGCTGGCTTTTGGGACTGCTGGGGGTGCTCAGCTTCCCAGAGGCATTTCTCCCATTTTAACACCTTCTGTGGAGCCTAGGGAAACCAAGCACTAAAGAAAGAAGAAATGCTCAGACTCTACACACATGCATAAATGATGCAGACTTAGTTACGTCATCACGCACTACTTATTCCCGAAGGGCGCAGCCTCACACAGCCCACAGGATGGGCCCCAAGCCCTAGGGAGGGAGGTGAGGCTGTGTGGTGATGGAGGCCGCTGCCGGTAGGCCCCCCCACTCATCAGCTGCAGAAGCTGGGAGGTGTGTGGTAAATGAAGCAGGGTTGTGGGAAAGGAAAGGGCAGGCTCAGGCCCTCGCCTGCTGTTCTTCAGGATGGGGCTCTGGCCCCACTGCTGCTCCAGGCACACCAGGAGATGCTGAGGAGATGAAGCCTCTCGTCCTGCTTCTCTGGGTGCTTCCTGTGGGTGCTGAGGCACCTTCACATACATGAGCACTCTGGATAAACACCCTCTGAACATCCTAAACTGGATGTCCTAGAGGGGCCATGTGCCCCAGGGCATCTGGGATGATCCCCCCGCCCTGCTGGTAATGTCAAACGTCCAGCAGTGATGGTCACACTAGCACCAGGAGCTGCTCTGTCTGTCAGGCCTGACCTGCATAGTGAGGAGGAGATGAGTATTGAACAAGCACCCTGTGGCTCTGTGTGGTGCCTGGGAAGGGCGAGGAAAGCCCTGCATGGTCAGAATGGTGTGATGAAGAGCCCTTGCATCCAGAAGAGCAGGTGGTTGGGAATGGGGTGTCCAGGCCCCCAGGTTGCAGGGCAGAATGGGCAGGTGGAAATGCAGATATCTCATACAGACTCCGTTATCCATCCTGTGCGTGGGGAGCCCTCACACAGCCCCTGACTAACATGCATTTTGGGTAAAGAGGTCAGCGTATAAAACCGAGTAGTGGGGCCAGTGACCTGCACAAGGTGAAAAACCACCGGCCAGATTCGACTGCCAGCCCCCTGCTCTTTGCAGTTCAGCCATGCTGATCTGTTCCATCAGCACTTAGCTGGTCTGCCAAAGATAGATCCAGACACACTTCTCACTTTCTGGGCAAGATTTTGGCATAATGCTGGAGGAAAAGCCACCTTCTGTTCTCCTCTTGCTACTCCCAGCCAAAACCATGGGGCTTTGTGCCACATCATCCTGGTAAGTGCTTCCTCGGAAACTCTGAGCCCCAATGGAGATGTGAGTGTGAAGGAAGAGGCTCATGTAGCCTGAGACAGCTCAGCCACAAGGCTCAAGCTCCCAAGGAGAACGAGCTGCAGTTGCTCAATGCTGCTTATGTGTGCTGTCAATGAGGCCATGCCTCTGTCCTTGACCCTGCTGGCTGGTTGAGCTGCTCTACAGCCTGAGGATGTCCCTGCCTACACCAAGCTTTGGTGGGAAGCAGTGCCAGCGTGTGCTGCTCAGGCTCACAGCAGAAAGGAGAAAGAGTACTGCTGTCTCTCTGGTGAGCCACCCTGATTAGCAGTCATTAGATGAGTAACTACTCGAGTTTGTAGTAAGGACAAAGAAGAGCACCGACTTCAGAGTTAAGCCCCATGGTCACCTAAGTTTGGTGTCCTGAACTACCTGTCAGTTCAGGCTTTTAGGTCTTTTCTAGAAGTCCTCCTGGGGTTTCTCATGTCCTCTCCATATTTCCAGATGACATGCTGCTTACACCCACAACTTACAGGAGTGATAGAGGCCAGACTCCTAGTGTCTGCCCTCAGAATTTCTGCAGGGTGCTCTCAATGGTCTTGCCTCCATGGCGAGCTGGTGCCAGTAGCTCCAGCCTCCAGCTGAGTGCTCCCCCGGGATTTGCTGCTTTGACATCAGTGTCCCTCCACTCTCAAGGCTCAGAAGCAGCAAGGTATGGAATGTGGGAGTCCTGGGAGGCTTTCCAGCCCCATGACCTGCCCCAACTCCTGCCAGATTTCACATCTCAGCACGTGATCTTCCAAGGATGCTCTGAATAACCCTGCAGAGCAGGCTAGCTCCCTAGCTTTGAGCCCTAGGCTCTTGCCATGATGGCTCATGGGCAGAGCTGTGCCATTCAGCATCTCCCAATCTGGGCACAAGGACAAATGATTGTCTCTATCAAAAGTGTTGGCTGTGTTTTGTGAACTTCTGGCCCAGCTAAGGGTACACAGCTGTTCTGAGAAAAACCATGCAGGTGCCACGGGATAGGTAAGTCAGCAGGGATTTAGGGTGAGCTGTTCTGCAAAGTATGAGGTGATCACAGCTGAGTGTGCAGTATTTCAGCACAGTCAATGCCTCCAGGGCAGTGCAGGGACCACTGTGTCCTTTCAATATCTGCAGGAGATGAGGGGAGACCACTGCTTTTACCTCGCCTTGCTGGAAAAGCTAGCTCCAAAGTCTCAGTTTCAAGAAGGATGTGAAAATACCAAAGAGAATTCAAAGGAGGGCTAGAAAAATGACCTGGGGCTGAAAACTGTGGCCTCAAGGCACTTGAGCTCTTCAGCTCACTGCAGGAAAGCTCTGAAGACAACTGCAGCATTTTGCATCATCGCAAATCCACTTGTGTGAGGGGCCAAAATCATGTTGTTTGCAATAAATTACCAGGTCCAGGTGTCATCAAGCACTTGGATAATGAATTACACACCTAGCACGATTGAAACAAACCTGCTGAGGGCAGACACTTTCCCCAGCTGGGCAGACACTTTCCTCCAGGGCTGCTCCTTCCACTGGCATGAGTGAACCCTCCAGGGCTGCTGGGCTCCTGCATCTACCAGCTCCTGTTCAAATGGGAACAGCCTTGGGAAACAGTTGCACTTGAAACCCAGCTTAGCTGCAACCTGGGTGGCTTTTCCACTGATCAGTGACACGTTCCTCAGCCCCCAACAGCAGCTGGCACCTGTTCCCATGTGGCACACCCTGTGCAAGCAAGTTCCACAGGCTGGCAGTGCCCACATACCCCTTGCAAAGATGTGCAGTGTGGTGCTGGACATCCTGTCAGGGGCAGCTCCAGCAGTGTCCAGGGAGACAGTTTGCTCGAACCAGTGCAACTGCAGAAAGGATTTGTCTTTTGGAGTCACAGAAGACTCTTCTTGTTAGGGCTGAGCCATCAATACAGCTGCAGTAGTAGGGGAGGGGCAGCAGAGAACAATCTGGTTTGTTATTAGTCCCATGGGGATCCTCCTTGGTTTAATTACTTTGCAGACTCATCAAGTAGTACTGCAGGTGAGGAGCACCTGAAGGCAGAGCCTTCCTGTGCCTCAGGAGGTCTCCTGTCTGGTACCCCTGATTTCGGGCTGGGGGGGTGCTTGTGTTGGGTGAGCTGATGCACAGATCTCAGGGAGCCTCTGTGCTTCTTTGAGCCCCATGGGGACAGTGAAGATGTACAAGCTTTCCACTAGAGAAGGAAAGCCTACAGGGTCCTACCTGACCTCTTTGCACATTTTACTTCATTCCAGAAGTTTTAGAGATATCAGATTTTGGAAACAAAGTTGATTAAGCATACCCTGAGTCAGAACTATTAGCCAGACCCTCCTGTCTGCAGAGTCATCAGGAGAAGTGCAGGAGTTATCCCCCTCACCGTCTCCTAGAAGCAGCAAAGCAGCTCTGCTGCCCACCTGAATTTGTTCAGCTCTGTGTTCTCCACGTGTGAGAAGACATTTCCATAACCAGAAAACCAGAGTAAAAGAATCATAGCCCTTCAGTCTCCTGGGGACTGTAACCAGCAAAGGCAGCTGAATTTCAAACGAGTGGGCTGTGAGCCCATGGCTCACAACCTCCTCTGGCTGGGGCTGCCAGGGCATGGCTTTTACGTTCCCAAGTCACCAGCAGCATCAGCTGGCTGCTGCTCACCCTTTTACACTTCTTACTGCTTCTTCCCACTTCTGAAGCTGCCCAAGTTCTTCCCCTGTGCCTTATGCACACTCGAGTTTTAACAGCCTGTTACAGAGAGCTCCGTTCCTACACCTTCATCTGTGTTTTTCCACAGTCCGAGCAACCTGTGTGGAGATAAGGACTGGCTGGTCCAAACATCACAGGACAGAGGGCTTTGCTCTTTTATCCCTTTGTTGAGCCTGATGGCTTGTTTTTGACAAAAACATCTTACAGAAAAGTAGTGATTGTGGTTGTGAAGACTCGGAGGGATGGAGAAGCTGCCACTTCCCAGGGGCCCTGTTCCAGCAGTTACATATCCGTACTGCTGACAATCCCACACCTTGTTTTTTTCTTGAATTTGTCTGGCTTCAGCTTCCAACCAGTGGTTCTTGTTCTTTCTTTTTCTACTAGATTAAAGAGATTCTCAGCATCCAAAGCTTTCTCCCCACAGAGGTCCTTACATTCTGTTCAAGCCATAGCCGCTTGTTCCTCCAGCAAGGCTGGATAATGCTGCTTTTAACATTATCCCTGAGTTTTATGTGCTTCTTAAGTGGGAGTTCAAGGTTTTGTCAGCCAAAACCTTTGCAAAGTCCTGTGACAAGCAGAGTTGGGCAGAGCCTCTTCCCGAAGGGAACAACATTTTCTGAAGTCAAAATCATCAGCTTCAAACACTAACGCTGCCCTTATGAGCTCTCATGCCCCACTCTCAGGGACACAATCTGTTTGCTACTTCGTGTGTGCCCCCTCCTTGTGTGGAGGTTCTGGAGGACTGAGCAGTCTCCTACAATATTTGCTGCTGTATTGGGGAGTTGTGAGTGAGCACCACAGGGGACACTTCAGAGACAGTGAATGAGGAACAAGGTTTCTACTTGCCCCAAACAAGGGTGCTTCAAGCAGACTGACCTGCCAGAGGCTGGTGGCACTATCTGGGGAGGAGGAGGAGGCAGCACACAGAGACTCTGCAGCAAAGTGGCCCCTTACCTCTTCCCTCTGCTCTGCCCCTCCTGGGCAAGACAGACCTTTGCTTTGATCCAGACACCTCCACCTATGAAAGGAAAGGCCAATGCTGACCAATCACTTTATTGCTGAGGCCACATCCCAGCAAGTGCCCCCCACCAGTCCTCTGAAGATGCTGACATCTCTGCCTGGGCATCTGTTGCTTTCACTATGCTGATCCTCTTCCTTCCTGCTCTAACGGCTGTGAACACTTCATCTCACACCCCTCTTTCCTGTGTTGCCTTAACATCTTCCTGAAGCTTCCTCCTCAAGCAAGTGGTCTACAGCAAAATTCCTACTGTGGGAGAAGCAGCCACAGGAATTGCTGCCAGGCATCCATGGCACTGAGGGGACAGCCTGTGCAGGAAACAGGAAAGTGGTGAGTAGGACGTGACCCCAACCTACTGCCCATCACAGCCTGGCTCCAGCCAGTGGCCTCTCCACGTTTTGGGATCTGAGCAGATGGAGGAACAGCTAAATTTCTCTTTTGTCATCACCTCTCCCTAACAGGGTCCAGGCAATGCAGGCTACAGGAAGGGAGCGGAGTTGCCGGATCAGAGGGCTTGGAGACAAAATGCAATTTTTCTGTTTCCTGTTCTTCCAGAACACCAATCCACTCTGGAAATGGTCTTTCTGTCCCACCTCATCCACAGTCCTGGGTTTGCTCTGTGACCAAGCTGGGCAGGTTTAGCACTAGCAAGGTGCCTCTGGGAGATGTGAGCCATGGCTGTGTCCATCCTTCCAAAACCAAGCTGCTGCTGCTGCTCCCAAATGGATCTTATTTCTGCCCCAGACTCCAGTGCAGGAGGAACAGTCCAGCTCCAGCTCTGCACGTGTCTTGCAGCTCCAGTGGGTGAGTGCCAGAGCTGCTAGCCACGGCATGGCTTTGATCCATTTGAGAGTCCATGCATATGCACTTCAGAGACCCACAGAGGCCCCTTAACCCACTGTGACAGCAAGCAGAGTTTAGCTGCTTTAAATGTCTCCTCGTTCACAGATACAATGACCTCAGAGCTAATCTGGAGATCCTGGAAGGAGAGAGGGTGCAGAAGGCAGACAATGCCTCAGTCCTTGAGACATGATAGAAAGGACAAGGCGGTGGAGTGGATGCCCTGCTTAAACCTGCTCCAGGCAGCCGGGCCAAGGCTCACTAGGAGACTTCCGCAGGGCACCATTTCCACTCTGCCCTTCAGCAGACCATGCTGTAGCTCCACAACTCATGGGAGAGCTTTTCCACCATGCACACCTGAATTGCCCAGGATTTCATCCCTCCCATCTGTGGCCGGACCAAACGACCTCTAATAACAGTTCCTGCCAATCCTTGCCTCTCCCACCCCTGTCTGCAGGCATCACTCCCACCAGAGTCAGTGCTCTAGCGTGCAGGGCAGATGGGGGTGCCAGACGCCCGCGCAGCAGATTTATAGTGATCAGAACAGCTTCCATGTGTGTGTGTGTGCAAGCTCCATTGAACCTGCTCGCTCTCCCCACCCTTTGTCACTCCCAGACTTGGGGCTGTGCCTCTGCCTGCATGGCATGCTGCAGACCGGCCTGACCACCCTCTCCTAGACAGTGACCTGGAGCCGAAGGTCCCCGTGGGGGGAACAGCAGCTGCAGTCCCACTCTTACAACTCGTCCGGCTGTGTGTGCGCAGCGCGCTGCCTCAGTGGTGATGTGCAGACGGGCGGGTGCAGCAGCAGGGCTGAATTCCACTGGCCCCCAGGGTGGGCATGGGTACAGGTGGGTGAGGACCCAGCCCCCGCAGCCCTGGCCCGGGGAGGAACTCCTTGGGTGCAGCACAAGGGAGGGAGAGAGACCGACTGGGAGGATGGCTGGGAGCTTCAGCTGCAATTAGCAGCGTCTCCTGCTAAGCCAGCTCCGCTAATGAGTGCACCGGGGAGCGCCTACGTGCAGCAGGCGGGAGCATGGCCGGGGGACCTGCTCCCACTCTTGGCACCTCACTGGAGGGCCCCTTGCCTCCTTGGACCTGGAAACTGGGGGTGCCCAGCTCATTCCCTAATGTGGAGGTGCTCGGCACAGATCACACAGACCTAGTATGAGCCCAGGGTCCTTCCTCCTCCAGGACAGATAGTAATGTTCTTTCCAACTGAGTTCTCCTCAGTGCCTTTGGGCAAAGCCAAGGAGGTGAAAAATCACCTGCAGCATCCAAGCATCTGATCACAGCACCATTGGGCACAGACCTTCGCACTGCTGTGATGCTTTCTCAAGGACGCCATCAATTCACAGGCAATATCATATTGTCTTCTACCACCACAGCTGAGCAGGCAGCCCCTGCTGTCGACTCACCCTTGATCCTTGCATATGAATCTTATGTGCAGAAGAGAACTTTGAGTTCTACCAAAGAGAACTTTAAGTGTCTACCAAACTCAGTATCTCACTGCCCATAGTTGTTAGAGGAAGGTCCATGAGGGGCCACAGAAAATAGAAGTCTGGTTTATAGCTTTGGCTTTTCTATGGGGTTTGTGTTCCTCAAGCCCTGCCTAGAAATATGCCCAAATTTTTTCTCTGCATAGGTATAACCTCACGGCATTGTACATTAAAGGAGCAGAAATCTATACCAAGGATAGATAAAAAAGAGGTTAGTATCATGTGGAAGAGCACTGAAAAATGTCTTTAGCATTCTGTAAGAATCTGAAGAGAAATCTCATGCCTGCCTGGGGTGAAATAAATGTATTGCTTCCCTCTGGACTGTTTCAGAGAGATATTAAGGAAAGAGAGATAGACTATGTATGTTGCATGCCTGAAATAATCCTAGAGGTACTAAATGCCAGATCAGCTTTTCAAAGGCACTGCCCTGTGAAGAGCGAATATTTGTGCTGCTCCTGTCCTCCTTCCCCCCACTCCTTGCTCCCACACATGTACAGGTTTAAGTGCAGGCAGGTAGACTGATGTACCTGCAAAAGGCTTTATTCTATGACTATTATACAGCTGACTGCCTCAATCACTCAGGAAGAAAAAGCACTCCAACCATACATGAAAATGTTATCCCAAAAATAACAAGGCAGTAATACACTTGAGAGGGAGAGTGGACAAGCAATTCTGGCAACCAGAATGGGCACTCAAGCTGCCCTTCCATGGGTGACGGACCTGGACGGGTACACAATGACCATGTCACTTGCAAGACGTCCCAAAAGCCACAAGACGCCTCTTAGCTCATGAGTCAGCCATGTGTGGGAAGCCCAGCAGAGATGTGAACATTTTCCTAATTTCACTGTGAAGCTTCAGTGCCCATTGGCCACACTCTGCCATCTGAGACCATCCTCTTGTTGGACAAACAGGCATCAGCAGTGGTGGCAGGGGAGGAGAAGGAGGTGCAAAGACTGCTCTGGGGAGCCCAGGCCTGGCTCCCAGCTCCCTGAGGAGCTGACAGCTGGAGCTGTGATTGATGCTGTGGCTGTGCAGCCCTTCTTTGAGCAGGCAGCTGAGAACTGCCTCACGCCCAGCCGGCGTGTGGAAACCTCTTTGTCATGGCAGCTAATGAGCAGATTGTATTTCACAGTGCCGCGGCCCCCGCACAGGTACAGCCAGCAGCTTTTATCTTCCTGATAGCTCCCACGGGAAAAGATCAGCCAGCCCGATAGCAGAGCAGGTCACAGCCCGGTCTTGCTGGGCTTTACGGAGTTTGCAGCTTTTAAACCCTTTGTTGGTTTTCACTTGCCTGTGGCTCCTTTATAGCACAGGAGTGGAGGGAAAGGGGTTGTGGAGGCACTTGCCAAAGTTTGTGCAGTGGTGGGATCAATACTGAAACACATGGGACAGTGAGGAAACAATCATGACAGCAATTGGCACCTAACTTATTGGGAGACTTATCTTTAAAACAACAGAAAAATCCAAGTTAAAGACCTCCATTGTGTTTAACAGCCTGGGGTTTGTTCCTCTAACTCCTTCCCTGGCTTTAATCCTGTTCTGAACTGCACTCCTTCTCCAGCCTCTCTGGGGTTGCTGCCCCACTGTGCCAAGAGAGCTGGCCATGGGCCACCCTCTGACCCGCTGTGCCAGGAGAGCTGGCCCATCCAGCCGGGAGCAATCCAGGGGGCCCTGAAGCCCTGGGAAAGGGGGTGATGTGGCTTAGTCAGGGAAACTGGCTCTTCAGGGAAAATCCATCAAGTGCTAGCTGCAAGCTCAGGTTCATCTCAAACAAAACTCAAAGCCCCCCATGCACCCCCCAGCCTGGACCCCCAGTGCTGGTAGGTGTGCTTGCTGAAGGCTGCATGTGGGGGCAGACCACAGAGATACCCAGAGCAGCACTGGCAGTGTACCATGCTCTCCTGCTCACTGGTTTGCTCTCTGGAGCCAGCCTGATGCTCAGGCATGCTGTTGCAGGGGTGCTGTTTTCATTGCCTGAGTAGGCAGAGCTGTCTGACATGCAGCTCCCTCAGACTTTGCACCCCTGCAGGCACCCCTGAGATCCCAGCACAACGTCAAGAGCAGGCTCACAGTGTCATGCACATGTCCAACAGGGATCACCCGCCCTCTGGCAGTGTCTGCTGGGTCATGGACCAATAAATCCCTTCTAGGAGAGATGCAGAGCACCCAGCTGCTCTGCCAGGCCCTCTGCTTACAAGGCAGTATATTTAGTAACCCGAGGAAGAAACGGAAATCTGCTACTTTTAACAGGATTTTTCATATGGTTTCCTTATCAGCACCATGTGTTCTGGGAGTTCCCCTTTGCCCAGGTGTTTCTGAAGAGCGAGGGATATTGTGGGGCACTGATGAGAGCCGCTGCTCACTGTCAAGCTTTCACCTTGGTTTCTAGAAATCTAAAATCAGGTGTTGAAGTTCCAGCCTGGCTTCCCTTGGGCCAGCTCAACATGAGAAATGCAGCTGCCTGCCCCATCCATCCCTCCAACTCACCAGCTTGCCCTGGTATACCCCTCAGTGGTACCAGCCCTGGGCATTAGATGAAATTTCAGCTACAGAGGTATCGCTCTCCCATCTGCCTCCAACATGCTGCACTTGACATGAACTAACATCTCCTATTAGCACTGTAGGGAACAGATCTGGAAAATTCATTTTCCAGCAGAGTTCAGAGAAGCCACAAGGAGAGAATCCCCCCAAATGTGCATGGAGAAGCCAGCACCAGCATGACATCCCAGGGGAGACCTACCGGCAAGGGGTTGAAGTTCTGGTCCACCAAGTGGTTGTGGCCATGGTCGAGGAAGGAATGCCGCACCACCACGTCGATGCCCTGGCTGGCCAGCAAGCCCAGCGTGTTCAGCCACCTGGGGACAGAGGGAACAGAGCCAGGGCACCATGGGGGGAACACTAGGGGGGGGGCTGCCTGGTCCCAGTGGCACAGCTCCTTGCGTGCATCCAACCTGATCCCTGTTCCAGCACTTGAGCTGAAGCCTCCAGATGGTTTTTTGAGCTGGGTATTAACTGGCTCCCACTATTCCTGCCCCAGCAAGTCCGCATGTCTCCTCCCCTGCCCCAGTTGTGCCCAGCTTGCACATCTCAAACCCCGTGCCTGAGTCCCTGTATGCACCCCAATATCTCAGCCCTCTGCCCAGAGCCTGGGGTGCTCTCCCAGCCTGCCAGCACTCTGCACCCTCTGTCTGAGCAGGGCGGACCAGACCTTTGCACTGGCCTGGCTTCTCACACTCCCTGAGCAAGATCTTCAACTCTCACAGCCTGCCACAGCACTGATAGTTCAGGCATGTCCCCGTGCTTCCCTACAAAGCTTAGATAATCTTCCTCCATCTTTTGTGATCACAAACAGCTCTGAAGATCTGAACTGGGGCTTTGCAACAGGATGTCCAGGCCATGGGCCTGTGCCAGTGGACAAGCCCCAGGAGCCAGGAATGGTTGTAGCTTCAAAGGAGAGAAAATGGAAAGCAGAGCTGAGGAGGGGTAATAGGTTTGAAATGGAGAAATTAACAATACTCAGACTGCCAGGGAGTACTGAGGGGGTCTCTGGGCATCTCTGGGCTTGGAATTTGCCCTCTTCCAGCTGCAGTGCCTTTGCAGCACCTCAGCCTGCAGAGCCCATGGGGGTGGCAGTGCCCTGGTGCTGGCAAGCCAGTGTCACTCACAAGAACCCAGCTGCATATGAATCAGAGAGGTTGTTCATGCCTCCAGCTGAGGTCATGCCAACACCTTCCAGCCAGATCTTCTTCCCTGGTGTGTACGTGTTCACTACCTGTGCGAGAGACAAAAGCAACCAAAATTACTCTGGTGAACCTGTGATTTAAAACCAAGGCATACATCTCCTGTCTCATGGGAAGACTTGTGGAGACCTTTGGTGATGGTGCTGCTGGAAAGTCAGTGCCTTCCTGGCCACGGCATGTCACTCTGTGTCTTTACCTTGGCTGGGTGGTGGGACACTATTCCTCACTCTTTCTTGCCACTGCCACACATCCACTCACATCTTCTGGAGCTGCTCCCAAATGTACTCTCATGTTTCCAGTCCCAGATCCTGCTCTTCCCCTGTGGTCTCCCCATGAACTCCCTCCCACAGACTGCCCTCTCATCTCACCTTAGCTCTCCATACCCCCTTTCCAGCCCTAAGCCCAATGGCTCTGCAGTGTGGGAGCTACTGGAGCCACATGGACTAAAAGTAGGTAGGCACTCAAGGAGAAAGCAGCGCAATTCCTCCAGCCACAGTCAGTCCCACAGCTGAACAGAGGCTGCTTTGCCACCTGAGGGGTCCATGGCACAGGTGGGACATGCAGGTCTGAGCATGCTGACCCATTCCTTACAAGGCTTCAGCTGGCAGTGCAGACACCTGTGAGATGCCAGATGGGACAGGAGGACTCATATGGCCAGAGCTGCCCCCTCCCAGCCTGAGCAACCTTCGGAACCACACCCTGTCCCCCTCTCCTGCAATCCCCCTTCTCCAGGCTGGGTGACAAGCTCCCAAGACCAGATGTCTGCAAACCCAGCAGCCCCAGGAACGCTCTGCGCAGCCTGATGGATCCTGCCCCATTAGTGAGGAGCGCTGGAATGTGCTGGATGGACTGGGATCCCTCAAAGATGTTAAATACGCCAGCTCTGGGCTGCCTCCCACTCACAGCCTGTGAGAGTCGACAACCCTGACTGAAGCCCCAGAGGTGTTGGCATCCTGCCTGTAATTATCTAAGCCCGCCACCTTCCCCGGTCAGAGAGGAAGCAATAAAACAGGGAAGTGGACAAGTCCAGCTGCTCTAATCAGCCCCGGCAGGATGCACAGACTCAGAGCCAAGCTGGAGGCTATTAGCACCCAGTGCTGTGCTTTTGCTCAGCCACACTGGCATTCCCAGGAGAGCCTTCCCCAGCCCTGCCTTGTGCAGACCAAATTCTGGCCCATGGGTGTGAGGGTTCCCCTAAACTGCACCACGGGCAGCTCCTTGCTGCTTCTGGTCTGGGAATGGAGGGAAGCCCACTCCATTCCCAGCAGGTTCCAACCCACAGCAGAGGTGGGACACATGTCACCACTTTTGGCAGGGTATTATACCCATGGGGGCTGGGTTAGCTGGTGTCTCTTGCTTGCCCCACAGTGATTCCACTGGCCTCTGTGCCATGCCTCCCACACAGCAGGAGTATCATCCACACACATGGATGACTCCCAGCTTGTGCCAGAGGGCTCTCTCTTCCAGCTTTGCTGTACTGACCCTTGCATCCTCTTTCCCAGGGCCTCTTTTAGTTGTTTACTCATTTTATGGTTTTTCCCTGCAAGAATTACAAGTGAGACATTGTGGTGAGTGGTAAGAGTTGAAAACCTAGAAGAGAGATGGATGGACATCTCCTCTAGTCCTCAAGGCCTTTTTTGCTCACTGGGTGTTCCTTAATTTCTTCCAGGACTGACAGCTGAGTGTGTAAGCCTCAGCCCTGGCCCCACTATCAGGCAAAGCAGGGACCCTGCAAAGCCCCTGTCATGTATCCCATTGTTGGAGATGCAAGCTGGGTCCCCCGGACAGTGAGGAAAGGAGCACTCACGAGCCAGGTAGAGCCATGGACTCTGACACCACAGGCCAGCAACAGCTGAGCTTTTTGACACAGTCAAAACAGGATCATCAGGGAAAAATTACACTAGTTCATAATGGTCACAATTCTCCACCAATGAAAATCACTCTGGGAATGCAACTGTCGCTACTTTGCAAGCAACATTTCCAGACACTGTGGGCAAGTGGGGCAAGATGTGGTGGTCGGAGCCCCCTCCTGAGCAGATATGGCTGTGCTCAGGAAGGTTTGGTATCACCTGGCTGCTCGCTCCTCTCCTTGTTCTGGGGAGCAGGTTCAGTTTCACCCTCATTACATGCTGCTCCCTTCAGGAACAGACACATGGGAGCTTCAAGCCAGTCAGCTGCCTCAGCAGGGCTTTGCATGGTGTTTGCTCCTGCCCTGTGCATCCAGCCTGTGTCCCAGCACACCTGCACAGCCCATGTTGTGCCGCAGCCTGTGGCCACTTCCCTCACAACCCACTGCACATCCCACCCTGGGGCCAGGATTTGTGCTGCCTACTGTTCCACCCCATGCCCTAAATGAGGGCTGGCTGCATTTTCACTGAGAGCACAGGGTGTAGCAGCCAGCCCTGCCTGCCTACCCTGGAGTGTGTCAATGCTGAGCCCTGGCCACGAGCTGTGCCGCAGCCAGGCACTGCAGGCATGGTGTCCTCTCACCCCTGCAGACCCTTTGCACTCGCTCACCTTCTGGATTTTCCTGATCTGGTCTGAGAGTGTGTCTAACAGGCGTGTTTTCAGGAAGTCTGTCACTTTGGCCACTCGACCATCAATGTAGTAACTGGAAGGAAAATAAGAAGACAAGATCAGATAGCTGGAAGTATCTCTGCCCCCAAACCACACCCTCCTGTTCTGCTGCTGTCCCATACCAAGCAGCTTTCTTTGCTCTGGGGGAGTCCCTGCTTGCACCCTGTCCTATCCTGGACCTCAAGCCATACCTGTCTGGTAAATGCTTCAGTCTCCAAAAGAGGATGTAAGGCGGACACACCCTGAACACTGAGCATCCTGCACTTCAGGAACCAGGGGAAGTTTCGCAATTTCTTAACTTTTGCTGGTGAAACTCTGGGGGCAATATTCTAAAAGCTGGAGCAAAATGCCACCTGCAAAGGCTTTGCAGCACTCTTGCATAGCCTACAGTTTCCTTGCTTGCTCTTCGAGAAGAACCCACAGCTGAACAGCCCTGTCAAGAAATCTTGTGGCAGTTACAGCAGAGGATGTCCTGCTCTCTCAGAAATCCTTCTGGCCTACGAATTCCAGGGAGTGTTTCCCATACAGGGGGCTGATTCCTGCTCTCCATGTGCTTGATTTTATGAAGTACAGCTACAGTGCTGCCCATAACAATGTGAATCATCTGTCTCTAAGTGTGAGAGGAAGGCTCTGAAATGTCTCACTGCTGCCTCCTGGCTCTGGGATGTAAGGTGAAGCATTCTGTCCTGCTTGCTCATACCCTGTGTCTAGAGGTAATCCCAATCTGCTCCTCCTGAGGAAGAGTTTTCGGCTGTCACCACTCCTCCAAGCAAAGAGAAATGGCAGCCCTTGTACATCTCCCAGAGGTTCCTGCCAGTCTTGCAGGGAACAGGCTGGTGCTGCAGCATGCACTGGCATACCCCTGGGCCAGCCCTTGCTCTGATAAATAGGTTTTGCAAGAGAAACTTTATGAACTTTCTTCTCCTAAATTTGCGTTGTACATCAGCCACTCACCATAGGAAGCCCCAGAGTATGTGAGAGCCATGTTGGGGGGATGGAGGTTCCCAGGAACAGCAGCTGTCTGGGGCTGGTGGGACTTAGTGCCTCCCATCCCTCACTGGATCTACATCCACTGGGATTTCACCAGAGTTACACAGACTCTTCTCCCTCCCTGCAGACCTCAGTGCAGCTGGGATGCATAACAGGCTAAAGACCTGGGCTCTGAAGAAAGGTGGATTCACCTTTCCAGGGCTGCTTTCACCATGACACGCATCTCATCTGCACCAGAGAGCAGCTGCAGCAGTTGTAGTGGCTGTTTCACTTGGGTGCTGGAATGCAGGAGAATCCCCAAAGGATGCTGTGGGCTAAATCAGCCTCAGACAGAGCACCTGGCTCATGTGCAACATGCATGAGTGCTTGGAGAGGATTTTTGGGTCTCGCTGCTCCAAGTCCCTAACTGTTCCAGAGCAGAATTCTGTTACAGGCTCAACTTGCAAATGCATTCAACAAGAAGAACCTCCTCTGTCAACCCTCTCCCAGGTGTGCAGTCCCAGCTGTGTCCCCAGCAAAGCATGGGAACATGCCAGGCACACCCCAGCATTGTGTGACTGGGTAAGGAGGCAAGAGGCATTTCTATATATCCACGGTGACTGGAAGGTGCTAAGGGCAGAGAAAATCTCCAGGGAGAGTTTAGGAAGTGTTCAAAATCATTCCAATCACTTACACGCTATGGAACCACTAGCTGCTGGGAAGAGAGCAGATCTGTGAGCAGCAGGCAGTGGTGAGGTTTATACAGATTACTTTTTAAGACAAAATTACAAAGCAGTGTTCTCTGGGGATGGCAGATGTTTGGATTTTAGCACCGCACTTAAAAACTGAAAAGAAACAACTTTTTCAGACTGCTGTGGACTAAAAACCCCATCACCTGGGCCAAAAACTGGCTGAAAGACATAAGAAAATGTTTGCATTCATAGGGAAAAGATGGAGTTAGATGGACCTCAGTCTGTGTATGACCCCTCCAAAACATCAGGTTTTCTACAGGGTTTAGCTCCTTGGCCAATAGGGTCCCAGAGCCCAGGATAAATCCCTTGGAGAGCAAAGACAGGCTTCCACCTCTCATCACCTCATCCAAGCACAAGGTGTGCTCTGACATGCAGTTCCTCTGCCAAGGGGAGAGGACCAGCAGCAGACCCAGAGGAGGCTCTGCCCCCCCCCGAAATCACACAGAGGCAGCCTGGGGAGGTGCTGTTGTGCTCAGCATAGCCCAGACCCTACAGGGAACAGAAATACCCTGGAATACCTGCCACGGTCACACATTTTTTTTTTTACTCCTCATTAGCAACCCAAAGAAACAGAGACTGGTAGAGGCACGAAGGGCAGAAATAATGTATCAGTATTCCTGCTTCATGATCAATAATTCTTGGTAACATACTTCCTGGCAGCCCAAAGAGGGAAACACTTCAGCTTTGGGTGTGTAAACAGAGCATGAACACAATTACAAGCTTCAGCAAAATGGGCAAAGATCTCTTCCAAATCTGACTGGGAAGCCCTCAGTTGCCAACAGGTAGTTTCATCCTCCTCAGAACAGGAAAAAGGGAAAATGGCACCAGCTGCACAAGGTTTGTGAGGAAGGGAGAAGAACTAAGGTCTGTGCTGATACCTGACTACTCAGGAATGGGTTTCCAGCTGTAGGTTTCACCTCATTGAATTAAGGCACTTCCTTCTGGCAACTTTAGCCGTCAGTATAGGCAGAATAGAAATCCACAAAATGCAAACAACTGTCAGGTCTTTAAAACAGGAGAAGAGCTCATTAGGCATGGATTATTCCTTGGAGTAAAGGCTGCAGCTTTGCTGATATTTACAATGACTCAGTGCACTTGACTTTAAAAAAACCCCAAAAAACCAACAACCAAAAACAGTCACAACTCTACAACCTCCAAAAAAGGCAGCAGCGGCTGCAGAGATATCCAGCACTGACAAATACCTCCTCAGGCAGCCGATGTGAGCCAGCCCCGGGGTCCATGGCACTCACAGCCTCCTCTCCTAAGTCCGGCAAGGAGGTGAATGAACACACCCTCCCCAGCATGGGCAGGGGTCTCTGTCAGCCACCACTCTGCAGAGGGAGAGCACATGTAGCTCTTGGACAAGCTCTTCATCTCCAACACAGGCTGGCAGTTCTTTCAGTGGGCTCTGGGTACGGCACAGCAACAGAATTGGCCCTGAAGCCGAGACATCAGCATGCACACCGTGAGCACTGACCATGTTTCTCATAATTCAGGAGAGAACAGATCTGGCCAATCACATACAGAGCTGGGCCATTGTCTCCCCCAGTTTGATGCCACAGCTCTATGAACAGGCAGTCTGTAAGAACTTGAGAAGAGCCAGCTTTGAAAAAGAGGGATCTAGCAACTAAATCCCAGATGAGACATACATCTTGAAGGAAAGGCCATCTACATCTGCTTTGGGTGCCTTATAGTACTTTGGATGCCTATTATATGAAACTGAGAGAAATTCTCCCCTTCTGCTTACATTACCCCATTTCTAAAAATATCATTTGACCATGCCATAGAAACCCAGGATGAGATCAGCATACTTTGCAAAGGAAGGTGTGAGTGGGCCGCTCTGGAGATGGCCAAACCAGAGCATGGTGCAGGGGAAGGACTCAGGGGAAGGGCTGGGCAAGAATTTATGCCAGTGCTAGGAAATGAAACACCCCAATTCCTGGCCTCCATCCTTGGATGGAACTGTAGTATGGGACCAAGATGAGCTGAGAACAGTAGTGAGGCAGGGCTGAACATAGCTGCCAGTCAGAAATTCCCTTGTTCTTGAGCAGGCTGCAAGGCCAGGCTGCACACAGCTCCCCACTGTCTCCCAGAGAGGGAAAGTGCCAGGCACCAGAGCACTTGGGCAATTTGGGGGCTGGATACATATCTCTGTCCTCTCAGCTCCAGGTCTTGTGTTGTATTTAAAATGGTTTTCTGTCAAGATCCATGATTTGCTGCATGGGACCATAAGCATTGCACCGTATTTAATGAAGGCAGTGCACTAACTCCTGGGCAGCTGGTTTCATTTACATCCTCCTTCATTTTAAAGAGAAACCTTTGCCCCTATTATCTGACCTCTTCTTCTGTTGCAGTTAATTACATTAAAGCCCACTTCCCAAAGCTCAGGAATTTCCGGATCTACTTTGTTGCCTGCTGCTATAGGCAGAGTCTGCTTGAAATTAGGGCACCCGCCTGCCAGGGACACCGAGCAGGGCAGATCCTCACAGTCAGCATGATACCCTGCTGCCACTGCAGTTGTGAAACTGAGACACCTCTGCTGACAGGTGGCCCTGAGCCGTGAGCATCTTCCTGAGGAGAGGGCGTCTGCAGTGCAGGCCATGGGGCAGCCACACTGCTGCTGCCCATGGAGAAGAGAGGCAGGACGTGATCTGCTCCTTCCAAACACCTGCAGGCACAGATGAGAGGTGCTTCCCATCTCCAGTCAACAAATAAATGCATTGATGAAGACTGACTGGGGGCTGTTCTCTGGCCCCAAAGGCACAGCCCACATCCATGACTTTCTCTACCCCCAGACAAGATGCATTTGCCCGTCCCACCCCCAGGAACCACTCCTGGCCTGTGCCATCTCCCCAGCTTTGCCGTGGCACTGTCTGGAAATGTGCTGGTGGCCAGGACCATGGCACTGCCAAGAACTCTTCCCTCCATCAGACAGTGAAGAGGATTGCAAGCCAGTGGACAAATAAACCTGACCAGGTTTATTTACAGGTGCAAATGGGTCAGAGAGTCCTTCCCACATCCTCTTCCTCCAGGCACAGCCTGTGAAGGCACTGCACTCTGAGCTCCTGCAGCAGGCTGATATGAGCCCAAATATACACACTTGGTATGTACCCTGGTGGGTGTGCCCATGCTGGGCAACCCTCTCCTGGCACCTCTGGGAAATCTGTCCTGTGCTACTGCCTGTGAGCATCTCCCCCTGCACACACAACATGACAAGGCCAGAAGAGATGTCACCCAAACCAAGCCAGGCAAAAGCATTTTAAGCAACATCTCACACATGCCTCTGTGTCTGGCACCTCTGATTTGCCACACAGGACAAGTGACTTTCTATCTTGGAAGAGAAAGCGGCATTCTCCAAGAAGTCTCAAGGCTAGATGTCCACTGGTTTTGAAGATGCAAACTTTTACTTTCCCCATAAGTAAGAGGAATTTGTGGTTCAGAGGCAGCATTGCATGAGTATTTCCCCATTAAACATGACAAACTTGGAGCTGTGTGCAAGACTTTGAATGGAAAATCAGTTATGCAGACTGAGAGAGTGTGCCCGGGGATGGAACTGGGCACAGCTGCAGGTTTAAGAGGACAATGAATCTTCACTCTGTGTGAGGACACCAGGGCAGAGCAAAGAGATGGCTGCGGGGAGGATTCTGAGCAGTGGAAACCCACATCCAAAGGCTGACAGGGTCTGTGTTTACTCATAACCAAACATAACAATTTAAATCACCAGGGAAATGCCAAAGCTCTTGGAGCCACTGTCACACCCTCCTTTAGAGGAAATTCCCTTAGCACTTTGAAGCCATTCACACATCCCTCTCCAGCAACACTTTACTTCTGAAGGGGGAGGCACACATGCTGAGTTATGTTATGTATGTAAGTGAAACCATACTCAGTTGAGTGAGTGAGGCTCACTGGTGAGCTGCTTATTTCTACCCAGTGTCACTTTTCTATCAATTATATTTCAGATATATTCTGTTTTCACATAGAGAATAGTGCTCCTTGCAATATATTCCCTTCTCAATTCCCTTTCTGGATTGAGCACAGAGTTTTCAAAGGAATAACAGATTTGACAAATTTATAACCAATATCCCAGGAGAACCTTAGGGTTTGGAACCAAAATACTCATACTTGAAATTAGACAGCAGTTTAGTTTCCTGCTAATAATTTTCTTCTTGGATACAAAGGAACTTGTTTTGTTTTGTTTTGCTGTTTGGAGCAGAGGGATGAGACACTGTTTTGACATTTATTCATAAACAGTACAGAAGCCCAGCTCAGAGCTGTGGCCATTGCCAGTCCTCACAATCACATAAGAGTGCTATCTCCAGAGCTGCAAACCCTGGCTGGGGGAGAAGCAGGAACACTGCAGGGGAAATGGGTCAGCAGGCAGCAGCTCAGCTCTGCTGACCCTTGTGGGGAGCTGCACCAGCCCTCCCAACCACAAGCTGCTGCTTCAGCACCAGACTTGACAAGCACTTCAGACTGATCCTATAAGAAAAGGTTTCAAAGCAGCCATGCAGGCAGATTCCCTGCACACCAGATGAAACTCCACATCTGAAGCCTGGAAGATTGTTCCTTCAACTCATCCAAGGGCTTGGCCCAGCCATCAAGCCCTGTTGCAGAAAGCAAATTCCTGGACTAAGTAAATGCGATCAGCACATCGTGTAATCATGAAAAGCAAATTCCCAGATGAGACATAGATCATCATTGCACAGCATGAGCCTGTAAGTAACACATATCCTGCTCCAGTTGCTCTGCTATCCCACTGTCCCCCTTGCAGCAAGCTCCTGCTGCCTGGCAGGGAAACCCAAGGAGCTAAACACTCAGGCAAGCACACTGAGACAAGCCAAGCTCTAGGAATGGGACTTACAGGTTGCTGATCATGTCTGGTGCTATAAACCCCTCTAATGGGGGGTTAGATGCCAACAGTTGCTTCTGCAGAAGCCTCCAAGGTTAACACACTGACACAGAGACCACAGGTGCACTTACAAGAAAACCTTGTATGTTAAACCCCACTGAGCTCTATTTCAGAGCAGGTCTCCAAAGGGCCTTTACAAGTGATGGATTTACAAGCCCTACTACTGCACTTCAGCAAAGCAGCCTGAGCACCTCGTGAAGGGTTGTTGTGAAGAATCAGCTTGGGAACAAAACCTCTGGGCAGCACACTCAAGCACACCCTGGACCTGAGACCCTGGCTCCCATGCTCAGGCCAGTGTCCTACATTGGAAGTATAACTCAGCATGACAGCAAATCCACTTCTGAGAACAGAATGGTCTCACCATAGTTTTTCTTCCTCCAGCGAGTACTTGTCTCTGAAATGTGTTCTTTCTGTGGCGGGAGAGAGTCCTGCCTGCCCCACAAACCCTCTTGCTATCAGTTCTGGTGATCATTGTGGTGCTTTATGGTGCCTCACCTTTGCACTGATGTTTGCACTCATTGCAGAGCCACAGCCTCCTGGGGAGCCTACCTTTGGCCACAGGATGCAAACTGGGGCAGGTGGAAAGAAGAGGAAGAAAAAGATGGTTTTGGATTTTCCCTCAAATAAGAAAACCTCTCCCTCCACACGGTGCTTGTTACACTCAGGGCTACAGCTCAAAGCTTCCTTTGTTCTTCTGAAATGCAGAATTTGTAGGACCAGGAGGAAAAACAGGTAACAGCACCTCTCTCAGCCTCAGCTGGGCCAGGATCTTGGATGCTCATCCACCTTTAACTGATATTTGCTCCTGGGGCTCCACCTGCATGTAGGACACAGCGGTGTGTCTGTGGACACCCTTACCAGCAGAGTGGAGGCTGGGGCACTATGTGTTTACCATTGGACTAAGATGCCTCTCCCTTGTCTGGACGAACCAGTTGAGATTCAGGCCAGTGGACAGGAGGAGACAGTGATTGGGGTGAAAGGAAAAGGGCTTTCAGATAGTCCCATACATCTGTCACACATGGCTTTTGCCTTCTTGTTGTCCCTACTCAGGCTACCCCCACAGCTGCCTGTCCTCCCAGCTGCCTCTGGAGACTCAGCAGTCCAGTTCAGGGCTCTGTTTCCAGCAATCTGTCAGGCCAGGCATGCAGGCAGTGTTTTTTTAATTCTGTGTCTCAGCTACAGAGATAAAGGTTATTACATCCACTCCTGCAATTGTTTGAGAAGCTCAAGAAAGAAGGGCAGAGCCTCCTTCACCTGTTTAAATTCAGCAGGACAGAGGAGGTGGCTGTAGCACATCTGCCCCTTTGACACCCAGAGAGCACACCAGTTCTGTTCCCAGCATCTCTGATCACTGCACTGAGTGTTGGAAAATAGAAGGAATGGTGAATACCTACTGTTGCCAGGTAACAGCATCCACCGTGCCGCCGGCCACTTTCATGAACCTATGGGAAACAGAGGAAGAAACCAGATAAGCCCTGTATATTGTCACAGGGGAAATCCCAAACCAACCAATGCTCATCCCACATCATGAGATACCGAAGGTGGCCACTGTACCCACAAATATTTTCTAATGAAGCCTTTGTACCCTTAAATAGAAGGAATAAATTCTACTTAATCCAAATGCTTGTAGCAAGCACAGCTGAGAACAACAAAGCGAAACCCAAGTGTCAGCAGAGCTCTGGGCATCATTTCAGAGCAGGTAGGGAGAGCTTTCAAAGCACAACAACGTTTCAGGAACAAGATCTTGAGGTATATATTAAGTTCTGTAACTTCAACAACTCTCAATAGCAATTAAAGAACACATTTTAAATATCCGTCTTAAAAAGAGATGCTTCTTAGCCCCCAATATGTATTTAATCTGAGGAACTCTTTGCCTGGATTCAAGTGAGGACTGGAAAATGGAAGAAAATGGAAATAAAATCCAGCAAAGCTATTAGATGCAAAAATGCCACCTCCTGCTCAGGAAGCTCCTGAGGAAGGGAGGAAAAGCTGGACTAATACTGCTAAGTGCTTTCAGTTTTTTGACTCTTTCTTTGGCATTGACTACTAGCAAAATGATGGGATTCTGACGTGGGTGCACTTTTGGTTTATTCCATTCCTGTGCCTAACCACAGCGCTTCCATGGACAAGGTTAAAGTCAGTGATATATGGGTATTATTCTCCTGATGGCTTCTGACCTAAGAAAATACCTCTTCCAGACAGCTCCTGTTCAAGTCAGACTTGAGGCTACACAGGCCACCTGCTCACACTGCCAATCCCAAACCCAAAGCAATTCCTAATCTTGGGCATCATATGCAACCATCACAGGAGGAGCTGGTAGCTGCAGGGGTCTCTCCTTGGTTCCCCAGCCCAGAAATCCAAACAGCACCTTGGAAAACTGCAGTTCCCACGAGGAAGCCCAAGCAGTTCTTAAATTCTTACGTTTAGGGGCAGGGATATGGAAACACATAAAGGCACACTCCAACTGGACAGGCACGTTGTCTGTGCAGGAGTGCAACGTGCACTGTGTGGCTGATGCATTTTGGAAGTGATAATGCACACAGATGACAGGAGACATTTGCTTGAGCTCATGAATATGCTGAGAAAGGAAATGATGCTGTATTTTCTTGGGCTGTTTTTGATGCACAAGGATTCCAGGAACACAGCAGCAATGACACAGCTGTCCCAACTCCACACAGGGGTGAGTGGTGCTGGGTCCAGTGACCCCAAGGAGAGCCCCATGATTGAGGGTAGGGAAGGGGAAGGTTTGTGAGGAGAGACCATCAGAGTATTTGTCATGGCAGGGACGAGCAGCAGCTTTCCGGCACATGAGCCTCTAATCAGGTCTGAAACAAGAGCAGCAAGCTTCAGGCTAAATATAGCTCGGAAATGATCATTCTGACTTTAAATTAATGACCATGGTCAATTATAGACTGGGACAAAAGGGCAGCTGGACCCTGTGGAGCATAAGAGGATGCTGGCAAAGGCAGCAATAATAAATCCCTGCAGACAGAGAGGGAAGAGGTACAATTAGAAATGGAAAAACAATAACGTGCTGTAAACTCCTGCAGCACTGATGCATCCCCAATTCTGCTGCTCAGCAGTGCTGTGAGCTCAGCTCCCAGGCTCTGTAAAAGATGCAAAAGTCTTTCTGAAATGCTTTTACACCTCCCTTGAGGGTAAGGCCTGGAAGACTGGTGGCAATGTGATGGCTGGGGATGGTTCCTCCCCAGCTGAGCAGGGGGAGAATATCAGCTGGGCCAGCCCTAGTGCAGCCACAGGGAGAGTTGTGAGCTCCCCACAACTCACACTAGTCACCTGGAAAAAAGAAAATTTTGCAAATATTGCTGAGGAGGTGTAGCTATTGTATAAAACTAAGTGTGCAGAAATATGCCAAAAGAACCAAAATCCCCAGCTCCCAGGTTTTAAATTCTCTCTACAGGGGCTGCTGCATAAAACGTAAGTCTACTACACAAAGTCTGTAAGAGTGAACTAATGAACTCTAAACTGAAATTATGAACACAGTCTATATTGGATTTGAAGATCAATATCTTGCAATTGGATTTGAAGATTAGCCCAACTTGTTTTCTAACCTCAAATGCTTTACATTCTGGCTGAAAGTAAACAATCCTTGACTTAACTGAATCACCTCTTCAGGGCCAGCTTGGCACTCTCCCCTCACAGACCAAAATCAAGAATAGACCAAGCTCAAAGGAAGAAGCTCTCTGGTTTTCCTTGCCATTTCCATAGGCCTATAGCTCTGTTGAAGATACACTTTCTACACTGGTCTTTGAGCAGGGACTGAAAAGCAAAGCAAACCCGCATTATAACCTCCTGGAACAGCATAAGCAGGACATCCATATGCCCCATCTCCCATCTTCTCTAGGAAGCTACTTGGCCTCTTGATAAAAAGTTCCTGAGAAACTGTTCTAGGGCTCAGGCATCACTCAGGCAGCATGGTGCAGACCGAAAACAGGGCAAGAAAGCCCTGGCTTGCTTAGTGTTCCTTTTCTGCATCTATAATAGCAAGATAAATCAGGTAGTTTTGGTAATATTATAATCTTATGATAAAACATACATATCTAGCTCAAATTTCCTTTTCCATATCTGTTTTTCTTTCTTTCTGTTTTCTTCTTTTTTTTCCTTTGGTTGAGATTTTTGCAAGATGAAGTTCCTGGTAATTTAAGTCCTGCCTTTAGAGGTGGAATTGTTCCTGGAGCACCCCAGATGTTCTGGGCAGTGGTGTCTACTCTCCAGAGGGAACCTAGAGCAACAGCCAGCAAGTGGTACTGCAGGAATAAGAGATGAAAGCCTAGGGGAGGTGGAGATGCAGTAATGCGCAGGTATCCAATTATCTTTGTTTTAAGAATAGGGATTTAATTAATCTCTTTATTCCTATAGCACCTGTGCTGCTCCATCCACAGATTTTGAGGCCAGTGAAGATCCATACAGTCAAAATGACCAGTGGTGACACATTTCTACTTGGGATTTCCTGGGCTGTGTGATTTCCACGTGCGTGGCACAGTGCAGGCACAGTGAGCCAGATGCTTCCGGAAGAGCTCAGATCCCTGCACATGTGCTGCACAGATGGGCTGGGCTGGCACAGTAAATCTGCCATTTTCCTGCACACTGGGGTCTCTCTGTGAGCACCAATTGACCTGCAGCACATATGTACTAAATCCCTCCCAGCAGTGGGTCAAGCTCAGCCCATGCTGTGCAGGCAACTGGGGCAAATGTTGTAGCATTGACCCATAATTCAGAAGGGTGGCAGCCCCAACACCTGAACATGTAATACCCTTGGATGGATTTCCACATATCAGCAACCTAGGCACATGTTAAGATCCTCTAGAAAAGTCTTTGAAATCTTCTGGGATGGCATTTCTAGGTGTGAAAGCAGAACCCATCAGAGACGAGTAGAGGAATAGGATACTTGGGTAGGGAGTTCTTGATTCTGAGGATGAGACAAAGTCACTGAGCTTGAAAGGACATCTAAGTGACAGAGGGTAGGTTTAGATTAGGTATTAGCAAGAAATTCTTCATTGTGAGGGTGAGAAGGCACAGGAGCAGGTTGACCAAAGAAGCTGTGGATGCCCCATCCCTGGAAGTGTTCAAGGCCAGGTTGGATGGGGTCCTGGGTAACCTGGTCCTTTGAAAGGTGTCTTTGCCCATGTCAGGGAAGTCAGATGACCTCTAAGTTCCTTTTCAATCCAACCCATCCCATTACTCCATGATATGTCAATTTTCTTACCCTTGCAGCTGGCTCTGTGCCAACATCCCATGCCACCATTGCTGCCTGTGGGGCCTTGGGTTGGGTTAGAACTGAGAAAAATGTAGTTCAGCATTGCTCAGTGGCTCAAACAGTTCACAGCTCTGTCCCAGAAATGATAGTACTAGCACAAGGTGGGGCTCATCTCACAGGTCATGAATGAGCTGTGGGGGCAAGAAGCAGGAGGTCTGCAACACTTCAGGATGGTCCTGATACCCAAACTCTGTATTGTGACACTATGGGTCAAATCTGACATCTTCCAGAACATCTCCCATAACCACATCTCCCAGGACCACAACTTTCTCTTCAGTGTGGGCAAATATCTGAAACACTGTTCTGATTCAATACTTGTCAGTCATGGAGCACCTACTGCAACCTTAAGTAAATTGATCCCGTGGTTAGTTAGCCTCCAAGTACGTTATTTGTCATTTGAATGTGTCTGGATTCAGCTGCCAGCCTCTGGAACTTCCTAGGCTTATTCTTGATACATTAAAGAGACATCCACATTTGGAAATCTCTTTTCCATGCAGGTAATTGCAGATATTCATCCTTTAAATTATTATTTAAAAAAAAAAAAAAAAAAGTCCAAATGCTGTAACAAAGAATGCAGCTGCACGAGGAGACAAGTTGTTATTGCAGAGGCATCCAGGTGGTTTAGCATCTGAATGACTCCTGAGTGCTGGACTTTACATACTGCTACTCCCTGAAGAGCTACAAAACAGATCCCCTACCCTGCACAAGCCCCAAATGTGAGAGCAAGGCTAGCCTGCCTGTGGTTGTGGTGGTGCCCTGGTGTATCCCTAGAGCAGGGTGGCAGGCCTCTGCTCTTTGAGCCAACAATGATGGGTAGAAAAAATTTCATCTTGTGTCTCAGGTGGCTGTGAGGGTCACTAAGGCCCAGGCTTCACCTGCTGAATTCTTCAGGTTCCAGCAGTACAACTGAATACCTGCAGCAGCAGAAAGAGGTACTAAACCCCACTAATGCTACATGCTGTAAAGCCTTTATTCTGCAGTGGATATTCATGAATTTCATTCTGGGGAGCAGAGTCTGGTGTGAACTAGGTATATATCTGCTGATATATTGCATTCTTCATCACCTTTCTTCAAGCAACCTGATCTGTGGTAGGGCTGCACAAACCTTCCAGCAAAGAGGGTTTATGTCCTTGTGGGGAGCTCAAGGAGTTAGGAGATAGGGACTCACCTACCTCTAGCCTCCACAACACCCTGTGACAATTACTTACACAATGCCATTGCATACCATGTGAATAATCTTCCTCCTTCTTCACAAAGGCTCCTTCCAAGCTACTTTCTGCACCATGAACAAACCACCCCATTCACAGGCTCTTGAGGTTCTCAGTAAAATCCCCTCTGAGCTGTCTCTCCTGAGCTGAAGAGGCATGGCCTGTTTAATCTCTTCTCTTGTGAAAAAAATCACACACTTTGCACATCCTCATCTCCTCTCTGTAACCCCCTGGTTCTATTACGTCTTTTTTGAGATGAAATGACTAAGATTGTAGATAGTAATCAGAATAAAGGTACAATATGTACTTACACAGTGCCATAATCTCATCTATGCCTTTTCTTATCCGTTTTGTTCTTCCTATACAGGTGGCTGAGATTCTGGCATTTCAGAAAACAAATTAAGTTTCAGAAGCAACAACTATATTAACTCTTTCCTCCTACAAGAGCAGTAGCTAAATCTTTAGCTTATATCTCAGCTCCTTGACCCTGCCATATAACCAACTGCAAAATGAGTCATCACATCCTTCACACCTCATTTCAACGTATTTATGAATTGAGTCACTCATAAGTTCAATGCTACCAGAGCTTGAGTTCATGCTGCAGTGGCCTCCTTCTCCCTTTGTATCATTAACTTAAAGTTCCTTGCCTTGTGGTTCAAATTTTTGCACAAAATTCCACCTCTGGATCTGTTGAGTGTCTTGGTACAATCTGTGCCACCAGCCTTGTGGTAGCTTGTGCAATACAATACAGCAAGGATATACTTTTTTAAAAAGAAAGTCAAACAGCTGAAACAGCTTCTAAAAATGCAGTGTTTACAAGTCCCTTGTGCTGAACATGGCAAAAGTCCTTCTCAGCAAGAGGATGGGAAAAATGCCTACATTCATTCCTAAAATTCATCCAGCGTCCTTCCCTTTGCCAGGTACCACCTACTTCAGTTACTTATTTCTCCTTCTTACTTGAATTTAAACAAACAAGTTCTGTTCATACACTGTCTTTGGCTGCTATTAGGATAAAAACTAATGCCTGAACTTACTGAGGCGTGCTGACCTGCACAGACAGGCACAGCTCTCTTCACCCTCATGATAGCAGAGATATAAGGCAAGGGCAGTTATCATCAAAATGCTACCAAAGTCTCTCCCAGTTTTAGCACTTTGATTTTGTTTTGGTGCAATCCCAGTGTTCAACTTGTGCCATTTCATGAACTGTAAGCTAACAGTAATCTCTCTACCAGATAAGTGTTAGAAACCTTGGCTTGGGGCTGATTTGTGGGTGAAAGGAGCAGGGACTGAGGACTGACTCAGGTATTAACCTGAGCCCTACTTGGCTGCCCACAAATAACTAAGACATGCCGATTCCCAGACCTGGCATATCCACAGCTGGCAGGGAGAGAGGGCTTCCCCACTGACAAAACTGTTTCTTCAGCTTTATGGGCTCCTTTCAGACCCCTGTTGAATGGCATCATCAAAAGGAGACACAGAGAACTGGATGGGTGGTTAAGTCTCCACTGGCATTACAAACCAGGAGTAGGAGGCAGTAAAATCATGAAAGATGAGAAATTTTTGTGCCTTTTAAGGAAAAGACTGACAATTGGGAGCCTCGTCACCTACTTTTGCCACCTGGCTGGAGGTGCTGTGGCTCTGTAACCAGAGGGTGGATGCACAACAGCAACTGCAGCAGCAAAAAGGGGCCAAGGAGGCTGGAAAGAGGGCAGAGAAAAAGCCAAGGAGCACAAGATCTGGTAACTTTGAGATCTGTGAGATGAGGAATAGGGAAAGAGTGTAGCACCAGACAAGAAAGATTTTCACTCTTCTGATGACTCAGCAGTCTCAGAGCATCAACAGTCAGTCTAGTATGGGCAAAAAAGTGCCTGCCAGCCCTTATCCTGCTGGCGTTGCTGCAGCTCCTGCCATGGTGGAGGTAACACACTGAAACTTGTGAGCTATCAGTGGCAAAAACTGGGCTACACCAGCTGAGGAACAATGTGTCATGAGAGCCCAGAGCCAAATCCACCCAGACATGCCAGCCTAAGTTTTGTACCACATGCTCCAAGCTTTAACACATTTTAGCATCCCTCCTTCCTGATAGCTTTTCCTCGTGTTTCTTCTCTTCCAGCACCAAATGGGCTATCCAGCCATGCATTAACCTTTGTCCCTGATTCCTGATCTGCTGTTAAAATCTATGTTAATTCCTCAGAATCCCATAATTTTTTCCCCAAGCATATTCTGAGCAGTTCTGGGATTCCTGTACCAACAGACACAGTAGGTAGCTAACGTGGTCTGCTCTGCAACAGCTCAGGCTGCATGAATGGTCTAATTAACACCTCATCAAACTCAACTGTTGGTTGTGTCTGGAGAAATTCCCTCTTGCACCTGTGCATCCACAAGACACCGTTTCTAGCCTCCTGCATAGCAGGCCCAGCCACTGCAGCAGTTCTTCACTGCAGAGCCTGTCCTTGGAACCAACAGCACCAGCAGAAGCGGCCCAACTCCAGGCTCCAGGACCTGCCAGCACAGGGTGATGTGATGGCTGTGGCTGTTGCTCCGTGCAGGGGTGGTGGAGGAGCTCAGGGGCAATGACTCAGCACTGAAGGATGTGCAAAGCCCAAGCTTCTGTGCTTTAGGCTCTCCTCCCCTCACTATATCCCCCCTCCACCATTGGGAAGCACATAGCTGTCACCCAGCAGCACAGCTTGGTGTCACCCCCCTAAGGACAGCCTCTGCAGTGGGCAGTGTGCTCACCCTCTTATATGCTGCAAACTTTTGGGTGCCCAAACTGCCCATTATTGTAGCAGACCCCAGAGAAAGGTGGGACCTCAAGGTGGGTTCAATCCCACCCTGTCCTGGAGGACAAGCACAAGGATTTAGTCAGAAGAGCCCTGGAAGTGTTCAGCAGATACAAATGCCCAACTCATGTTGAAACTACCATTATTTCAGGCACAAAGAAGAAGTTTAGTTTGGTTGCTTGAGATAACAGCTTAAAATAGACTAAGATGTTTGGAACACAGAGCATGGAACCGGAAAACATTATTCTAGTTAATACTTCACAGTGACAGCTTTTCTCTGAGTGTTTTGGGACCTCAGATATCTCCAGAGGCTTTCCCTGGAGAATATCTAATGCCAGCTTCTACTGCTGGAGAACACTTCCTGGGCTTCTCTCAGGTCTCCTGTCCCATTTCAGCTCATTTTCATTGCTTCTTCTACCAAAACTCACTTCCTCACTTTGTGTAATAATGCAAAGCTTGCCTGGCAGACTAGTCCACCCATCAGGGGTGTCATCTCACCCTTCCAGTCTTAGTTAACTCTTGATGTATAATCTTCCACTTGACTTGATATATCTCCTCCTACATGGTTGACTTCTGCTGTTCAACATATTATTTTTTTTTTTAAACAAGAAAAAACCTGTAAATTTCACATCATCAGGACTAAGAGCTGCACACATGTCACTTGGGAGCCTTCAACCTACTGTGGGCACTACATAGACCACTCATGGTGGTCTAGCAAGGCAGATGGCAGATTTGCCTTTGAGAGAACCTTCCTAAATTTCCTCTCCTCTCTCCTGCTTGCTGACTGTGTGTGGCTCATTCAGGACCCTAAACAGAGAGGCATGTCCTGGCTGTGACAACTCCAGGCACATGCTGAGCCACATCCAATTCTGGATGCTGCTTACAGAAGACAGAGCTCTCGGTAGCACTAATCCATATATTGAAGAGACTTTGGGGAGCTACTGGGAATAAAGCTCATGCTGTCAAAGAGCTTAGGCACTGGGGTTTATTTGTTTATCCTTTTGCAACTCCATGTCCAAATACTGCAAATGAGTGTTTAGCCCTTTGTCTTTGTGTAATCAGACTTGTCCCTCCTCTTTACGCCCTGCCTGGTAATAATGGGGTCTTTATGTGGAAAGACCAGCAGCTCTTTTCCCACAGGACCCCGCAGGCTGTAAGGCCATGCAGGCACGTGCCGCTTGCTGTGAGCTGCAGACACCAGGATTTGGAGTGCAGGACACGAGGTTTATCCATGGGAGAGAAAAAAACTCTTTGAGCACCCATGGAATAGAGTCATCCTGGAAGGCAGGGACGGCAGAAGAGAAAAGAACATATAGCTTAGAGAGCAAGCATGCTCATCAGAGCTTTTCCATACCAGCTGGGAGGTTTATGAAGAGCCCCCACTGTCCCGTCACTAGGGCTGCAGCTCTTACATACCTTCCCTTTCATTTGAAATGGGGTGTCTGCCATTATCTCCACCAGACTGTGCACTACAGCCTTGCTCACAGGGTTGCTGTCAGTCAAAACACAGCCCAGCAACATTTAGCTGCTGGACCACCCTGGCCGTGCGACTTGGCTCTTCCAGCCCCTCTTCCCTGGGACCCGGCTGCAGTGCACGAAGGGCAAACACAGCAGTAGGACTTCCCTTTCTCTAATAGCTTCTTGGCTCTCATCCCCATTGTTTTCCTTACTCAGCCTGCTCCTCCCGGCGCTAATAGATTTCCTGCTGATCAAGGCTACTACAACATTTTGTAACTCTCCACACGCTGCCCCCACACGTGGCACCAAACGCGGGGCTCCGTCAGGCCATGCTCTCACGTGGCATCAGTGGCAGCCATGGTGTGGGTGCAGGGGCTGTTCCCCCACGTTTGTCAGTGGAAGGGATGCTGGCGTCGCAGCTGGTTCAACCAGCTTTATGGTCTCTTTGTGCTGCTGCAGCAGAGCTGAGAATCTGGCCCTGGCTCCCTCCCCGCCTCGCTGGGGACTGCATCAGTGTGCTGTTTATTGTTTCTGCCAGATCATTCCTGCAGATGTTAATGAATGCTAGACCCAGCTTTGCTCCCAGCAGAGTCCCTTCCACACCTCCCCCTGCCCAGCCTTCTGCACTGGAGTTTCTGTTTACAGCCCTGCAGGGAATTTTCCTTCTGCTGCATGGTCTTCCAGCCACACAGACCCATCTCCTGCTGCCAGCAGGCTCCCACACCTCCCTGATTCCTGTAGCTGTCCAATGTCACCTCCAGGTGTCTGCATCCCTCTCTGTCACCATTCCTTCTCCACCTCTGGCCTTCTCAAACTAGAGACATGCCAATCCCCCTGGGAGGGAGAAGAGAGCTTGGCCAGTGAAGAAAGTTGCTACAGGTTCTTCCTCTTCACAGATGGAGAAAGCACAGGGAGAATAAATCACCAAATGGGAAGAGCAAAGCAATTTGTCCAGGAGGACTCAGAGATAATAATGTGCACATTGGTAAGTGGTGCCAGGACCCACATCCTGACCCTGCAGCCCTTGGGCTTGCAACAGCCTGCATCCATACCACTGCATTGTCTTAAGGTCCCAACAAGGTGGACACCTCAGTCTGCCTATAATTGGGGAATGCTGGAAATGCTTGGGAGAGTATTAATCACTCCATCCCAAAATCCCATGAGGCACTTCTGCAGAACTTTAGCAGTACAGATGACCATGTCCCAAAATCTCCGGTACTGCCGTGGCTCAGCCACACAGAGCCTCCCTATCCTGGAGGCTGTAGGATGTTGGGAAGCCAAGGAGAAAGCCTTCCTGCTGCAAAGGACATTGGTCTCAGGAGGGGTTTCTGAGCTCTTTTTAATCAATGCAACACCACTTACCCTTCCAGGAAGGCAACAACATTCTTTCTGGGCCTTCCAATGTTTGGCCCGTAGAGGTGTGCTCTGGAATAAGTGCGGATAAGCTGCAGCAGGCTTCTCAGTTGAGTGTAGTCCTTTCCCAGCTGGCTGCCATTCACCGAGCGGCCGATCAGTGTCCGATAGTTATTGGGCTCTGAGAAAACAAAAACAGACAAGGAAAACTTGCCAGCTCTGCTTCCTCCTCTGTGCTTCCAGAGGGACACACAGATCACCCTGTCACACCACTTGAGCTCCGTGGAGGATGCAGGCAGCTCTGCAGAGATACAGAAGGAGCCTTTGAGGAGTGGATGACAGCCACTCTGCTCTCCTGTGCCCCTTTCACTGTATGCTGGGTGGAGGAGCTGTACCTTGGTGTCATGCTCCTGTCCCCACAGGGTTGCCCACTTCCCCTGGCACTGTAGCCATCATACAAGTCCCTACTGTAGCTGGCCTGGCACCCTAGGACCAGCTGGGCCCAGCAGCCAGAGCAGAAACATTTCATGTGCTTAATACCAACAGAGAGAAATATCCAGCTAAGAGACTCGCTCATATCAAGTCTTAGAGGTGGTGCTGCCTTACAGCAGAGGCCTTTAAATCCCTCTGAAAAATGTACTGGCAAACTGTCCTGGGAGCTACAAGTATCCTTTTCCAAAACTGAGTATCCGTCTGCTACAGCAAGCTCCATTCCCGTGGCTCTCCTGTTCCCACACTCACCATTGCCCAGCTCCCAGGAGATGTTGTACTTCTTGCTGGCACTGTATTTCAGCAGGCTGAGGGCATTGGAGCTGTTCCAGGAGTTGTTGGGATTTCGGCGCAGAGCATTCAGTGCAAAGATCAGGTGAAAGCCAGAGCAGTCAGCAAAGTTATAGAGTTTGTCTAGAGACCTGGCTGGGAAGAAACAAAAAACAGTTTGAAATTCAAAGGAAAGTTAGTTCCAGGGAGGTTCAAATGATCCTGCTGTCCATCACACCTTGCCTTCTATGTAGGATGAGCAAGGGTCAAATGCCATCCCCACGACATCTGTAACCGCAGAAAGGCACCTGACCTTTGAAACCCGGGTAGGATTCCAAGTGTGGGTTCATCTCCTTCCAGCATGAAACTTGGATGCCCTCCACCTCTGTGTCAGAGCTGGGGCCATGTTACCAGAGATAAGTGACTTTATAACATCGCTTTTCATCTGCTCTTGGCAAGGAAAATCTGTCCTTTCCTGTACTCATTCTGCTTTGCATCTCTTTCAGAGCAGATGCCGGCAGTGTCTGCGGAGCAGACGAGGAAGTCACCACCTTTGAGCTGCTACCTCTCCTGCACTCCTCAACAGCCTGGTCTTAGCTCTGCAGTCCCAGTGCAGTAACCCAGCCCTAGCAATTATCACAGACAGGCTCCTTGCATTGTGCAACTGGCTGACATCTGTCCTGCACACAAAGAGTGGAGCTTTGTGTCACCCCTGAGCCTGGGGAGGGAGAGCTCCTGGCCTAGAGACATCCTGGCCAAACCCTGCTGCCAGCAGGCCCTCCCAGGGTGCTGGGGGCTTTGAGGGATCCATGTCCCCTATCTGCTGCGTGGATGGCATCTCCCTGTACTGTGGCCTCGATGAGCTGTGGGGCCACCGGCCAGCAGCAACAGGAGAGACCAAAGAAAGAGCTGACCCACTATTGAGGGAGGTGTGACATTAGCACAGGGCAGAGAGACAAAACACTTCATGCCACTTTTTTCTGAAAACCTCCCTAAAAACTTAGCAGCAATCAAATTGCTGATGAAGGTAATGCCAGTGTTAGCAGGACACAAACTCACGTGACAGCAAGAGGAGATTTGGTTAGAGAGCAATTAGATAACTGTGGTGTTTTCAATCATCCCTGCCTGTTGAACTGCATCCCAGGACACTCAGCAAGCTTCCTGAAGCAGCCTTGGAGATGCAACCACTTAACTGTGAAGAGCCACTGGGGATAGGGAGGTTCCAGGGGGCCAGGGAGGGCAGACCGTAGGCTCCACTTTCAGAAGAGGGGAAGGAGGCACTTGGGAATTGCGGAGTAGGCAGACTGGCTTCAGGTCCCAGAAAAACACTTGGACAAATAACCAAGTTGCTTGTCAGCACTTAACAAAATATAAGGAGATGATCAACAGCCACAGGAAAGTGCCAAGAACAAATCACACTGAAGCAATCTACTGACAGGAGAGCAGGGCTTGTGGGCAGCAGAGCAGCCATTTAGGTCTTATACCTTGATGGGATCTGAGGCTTTGCACACAAAGGATTGCACACGATATTCTCTCCAGAAATTGAGGTAACCCTTATCTAGACTGAACTGCAGTGAGAAACACACACACACCTAGGTCAGCTTGCAGTAATTTGTTGTTACAGTGAAGGGTCTAGGCAGCCTGCTCTGGGTCTATCTGCAAATTTCCAAAGAAAGTGGGGCATAAAGGAGCAGAGGATATATCGGATTTGCCATGGCACCAGGGTGATAGCATGCACCACCTTTGCCAAGGAAGATGAAGGGGTTGTAGGGAAGGCCACTACACACTCAGGGTATTTCTCTAAGCCCAGCAGTGATGCTCCAAGATTTCCTGTGGCCATGCTGCCCACCTGAGGTGCAAGTGAAACAATGACAAGAGGGAGCTGCTTGCTCCAGGTGGGATAACCTGTTCACTGTATGTCTGTGTTTATTCTGTTGCCTTTCCTGGTCACTGGAAGTCTCAGTGAATACAGAGCCAGCTCTGAGGTCTGAAAAGAATAAACTTATTTTAAAAGTAAAGTCTTAAGAAGGGTCCAGGAAATAAGCTAACTGAATAGCTAACATTTACCGCAACACAGCAAAGTTATGGAAAGAAGAATACAAAAATGTGGGAGAGAAACTCTTAATCCCTTTCACAACCTTTCTCAAAACGCTACTGGTTGTTTGAGTGAAAAGTAGCTGAATTAGATTAATCTCATGTATTCATCCCAGTGGTTGAGGCATATTTGCTGTTTTTCTGGATGTTTAGTGAATTAGAGACAGATACAGTTACTTATTACTGATTTACTTCAGACCCCCAGGCAAAAAGCTGCACTTGAAATGAGACTCCTATAAAAAGGAGAGGACAGAGACCCGAATGAAAAATCAGGATAGCAAAAAAGGTGTTACCTGCTGTTCCCCTGCTAGAAATGAAACCTTTTCAATGGCACAAAACAACTGTAGTACAAAAGGGGATTTGGTTCATGTTTAGGAGCCACTGCAGAAGACTGGGAATTGATTTTCCATGCATCCATGAGAGGAAACAAGACGTCTGTTTATCCCAACACAGGGCCTGCCACTGTGAAATTATATTTTTCCCATGACACTTATTTTGTTTCCGTGCGCCTGGACGCAGAGATGCCACGTGTATTTCATGTTCTGCCACGGCTTTCCAAGCTGGAAATCTCAGTAATCAGGGGAGTGAGCTAGGAGAAACACACAGATGTCCGGGGTTCAGTCCTGCACGTTTCCAGTGGTCTCCTAGGACAGATGGACATCTAGCCTGCACTGAAGCTACAAGGAGCAGAAAAGTACTAACAAACCTATCTCTGCATCACACCAGATTGTTACACTGGCCACTCTTGATATCAAGTCTAGCAGGTACCGAATCCACTTTCCTCCTTCATTCTTTGCAACTGTCTTGGGACGGTGCAAACTTGGAAGCACCAGTCCAGTGACCCTGTCAGAGTTTTGATGATCAGTTTGCACAAGCTACCTAACCATTAGTGGTTAAAGGGCATGTCTCTCACCTCTGAGATGATTGCCTTGAAAGCTGGACATCTTCATTGCAGAGAGCTGCAGTGAGATGACAAGAATACTGTCATGCAGTCTATGACAGCAGTGTGCTTAAGTAACTTAGGAGGCCAGTGGCATCCTGGCTTGTATCAGCAACAGTGAGGCCAGCAGGACCAGGACAGCGATTGTCCCCCTGTACTCAGCACTGGTGATGCCGCACCTTGAGTGCTGTGTTCTGCTTTGGGCCCCTCACGATTAGAAAGATGTTGAGGTGTTGCAGCATGGCCAGAGAGGGACAAAAATGCTGGTGAAGGGTCTGGAGCACAAGTCTTGTGAGAAGCAGATGAAGGAGCTGGGGGTATCCAGCCTGGAGAAAAGGAGGCTCAGGGGAGACTTTATCACTCTCTACCAACTACCTGAGAGGAGCTTGTAGTGAGGTTGGCTTCTTCTCCCAAGTGATATGGGATAGGACAAGAGGAAAGAGCCTTAAGTTGTGCCAGGGGACATTTAGATTGGATACAAGAAAAAAATTATTCACTGAAAGCATTATCAAGTGTTGGAACAGCCTGTCCAGGGAAGTGGTTGAATCACTACCCCTGGAGATATTTAAAAGATGTGTAAGTATGGCACTTAGGGACATAGTTTAGTGATGGAGTTGGAAGTATTAGGATAATGGTAGGACTAAATGATCTTAGAGGTCTTTTTCAAACCAAAGGATTCTATGGATGGCTAAAACACAAAAAGAAGCCTATTTAGAAGACTTTGAGTAATGTCCACTCCTCCATATGTACAAATAAGGCCATAAGAAAATGCTATAAATATTTTACTGCCATGACTAGGGATGGTAACATTACTTTTGAGTAATGAGAACATGAAGAATTGCAGTATTATTAACAGCTGGCTAGAACTCACTTTGAATTCTGGATAATTGCACTGTTTTTTCTTCATCAAACAAAGAAAATCACAGAGGAATTTAACCTTTCCCCAGCTAACAGATCATTAGGCAAGGCTTTCACAAAGCACTTCAATAGAAAAAGCCATTGTTGTATCAGAATGAATCTTAATAGAGCAGAACTAGATTTATAAGATGTTCTCCCTGCTCTTTCTCCCCCTCTGCCCAGTGCAGAGATGTGCCACTTGAGGTCAGCAAGAAGGAATAACAACAAAAAAAGAAAAAGAAAAAAAAGTGTAAGGATGCTGAGGGTCAGCTTCTTCCATTTGTAATGCTCATGTAGTTGGAGTGAGGCTGCCCGTGGCAGCAAAGCCCCCATCTCTATTCCCTCACACCCAGCAGCAGTGTTGGTGTGCGTGTGGGGTCTCACTGGGATGGGTGCCTTGGTGGGTTTGGGACAAACAGCAACTCGTAGTCAGAGACAGAGGCCACTTAGTCCTGGCACAAAAATTAAATCAGAAGATATTTGTGATTTCTCAAACTTTTACATCACTGGTTGCAGAGGCTTAAACTGATCTAGAGAGTGAATATAGCAAGACAATGCATGGCTGCGTGGCCACCAGTGAAGATCTGCTCTCAGTCCTGCCCTCAGATGAAGCTCTGCACAGAAATTAAAGCTTTTAGCTGTTTGTATTGATCTCATACCCTGCATGGAGAGAGACAAACAATTTCAAAATGCAGAAGGTGTCTGTGAAACCACAAATGATGGTGGGGCTCAAGGGACCAGTACGTCCTTTGGGATTCTTTCCCATTTTTCTTCTTTTTACACAAGGCTAAATTTTAATGTTCTCTGAAAGATGGATGGTACTTAACTCTGTAGCATGCCAACACAAAATCTGAGGCACATTAAAATATCTCTGGCAGCTTAAAATAATTGGAAAGACTTTCCAGTTGCAGTTACTGAATTAAACATTAGACTAGAGACTTTATAAAAAGCACAGTATTGACCGCTGTTTGGTAAGAGGGACAGTTCAAAAATCTCTGGGTTTGAAAGTCTTCCACGTTTTTTATTCTGCTTCAGGAATTTTGCTTTGGCAGTGTTTAGCATGGACAGTGGAAATTCATGTGTACACTGAGATGGAAGCTGGGATCAGAGGGCTGAGGGGTGGCAAGACATGTCATGGTGTGACAAGGGCTTTTGTAACTCTGGGAAGGCAACCAGAAGGATGGGAAAGAAAAGCCTGTTCCCCCCATCCCCACCATTCACCACATCCATCTCTTACACATACAGAGTACTCAAGCACCAAGAACAGAGAGACAAGAGCCAAGCATGGGGTGGGAAAAATTCCCTAATCCACAGGGTAGCTGAGAGACCTATCCAGTGAACAGAAGATGAATCCTTCTGTGGATGAAGCAAAGAAATGTAGCTCTAGAAATAACGATTTCAACTAATCACAGATATTGCCTCAACTCAGCATTCTCCATAAATTGTGAGCAAGGCTGGAGCATCCCTGCACACAGCTCCTGGTGCCAGCACTGAAGCCAGCAGCATCCCCTGACCCTTGAGCACCCCGGAGGAGGTAGGAGAACGATGGGATTGGGAAAGACCTGGCAAAGAGAAGCCCAAAAAGAACTTGACAGGGAGGGGGCAGAAAGAGCAGTACAGGGTGTTCAGACCAGAGATGAGTAAGATGGCTGGTCAGAGCAATAAAAGGAAAAACAGATATTCCCACTTACAGAAGAACAAGTGGGCACATGGAAAATTTATTTGCAAACAAATTGGCACCACGGTCAGCTGAATCCCATTTGCTCTGTCTCTCTTGCATTGAAAATCCTCATAAAACCACTTATGTGTGGCAAGGACTTGATGTTTTCTTAGCAAATAAATACAAATCAGAAGATATGCAACAGACAGAGTAATTCCAGGCCCATGGGACAGGTCTGCAGCACTGGCTTGAAATTTTCCAATGGATTGCATCTCCAGTCATGACAGGGTGTCAGACAAGGCGACCAAAAACCACCATCCACCATATGCACAGTTAGAGCACCAAAGATCAGCCTTCACCATCACTGTAAGTTCAGAAGCAAAGCAACATCCCACACTGTCTGTATTCACTATAGCATCCAGCTTGACCCACCAGATCATGGGAATATTTTCCAATTGTAGCTGCATGCTAAGCCATTCCTTCAAAGTTGTTGCTTAATGAGAATTCTAGAGATTTCAAGGCTACCAAGAAACCCACACAGTTGCTGGAAACTGCATTCAAATGATGACCATCCCAGCTGGGAAGCTGTTTGGTTTTAATTCAGTTTTCTGAAGCATTCTGCCATGCAGTAAAACCACACTGTATAAAAGATGCTTAAGAATTCCTGGGCAAAATTGCTGCTGGAAGGAAAAATTTGCTTGCTTCAGATACACATTTCACCTGAAATGATCCCTCTACCTGGTCAGGCTCCCAATGTCCTCCAAAGAGGATCGAGGTTTTCAGAATTGTCCCCTGCTCTCCTTTACCTGCCAGGCTCTCCTATTGCTCCAAGACAAGGTGCAACATTGGAGGTCTGTTCTGAGTGACAAGAAGTGCTTTGGCAGAGCCTAATGGTGCTATAGAAAAGGGATCTAGTTTAATCCCATCTGAAGAATACCTGAAAGTTGGAGGAACCGGCCTTAATACTGCCAGTCAGCAAAGAAATGCTGCACACTGTGTGTTAATGAGAACCTGGATTTTACATCCAGCTGGAGGACAGATGGGGGATCTGAGGCTATTCCCTTTGGAGTATCAAGGGGGCCTTTTTCCAAGGGAATTGTCATCATCCCTGGTCTTTAAGCAGCTGAACATCGACCCTCAATATTCATTCAAGTCTTTAACTAGATTTTTCATTTCACTGCCAGCACAGAGGTGATTATGCTGACCACGTGAGCAAGGTTTAGTCCATAACACTGCCGCACAGAAATAGCAGTCTGGGGGCTTGGTGTCAATCTCTCGCCAATAAGGAGCTTGGCCAGCAGCCATCAATTGTGGGCTGAGTTCCCAGCTGGCATATAACTTGGAAGACAACCATGAGGTCTGGGTTCAATATCCAATTGCTAAGGAGTCTGGCTGACAGCCTCATTTTGTGGAATGAATCCCAAATTAATATAATTCTTTTGATACCAGACAAGGGGCATGGCCTGTTTCCAAATGCTCTGAGGGCTCAGATAAAAGCCATAGGCATTGGGTTCAGTGTGTAAATGGTATCGAGGTTGGATAACAGTCAGGATTGGGCTTAATCCTCAGATGGTGAGAAAAAGGAATGAGCCCTGAGCTCTGCCTTCATGCAAAAAAAGAGAGCTCAAATGAGCAGAATAGTTCTGTTTTCAATCCTTGCGTGGTAAAGAGTTCACAGGACAGTAATGGTTTCTAGGAACAAGTGTAAATTGACATGGAGCTTCAGAAGAGATGTGGGATCTGGGTTCAATCTCCAAGTGCTGTAAAGCTCAGATAATGGCCAGAGGGGCAATTTCCAAACCCTCTGTTCCAGTCTGGTGTCTGGGAAGAAACCAGGATCATATTACAGCTAAGAAAGCTGTTTTCTCCTGCTGCATAACTTAAGGTATTTTCCCTTTTGGATCGGGATGAATCCAGCATCTTCTAAAGTTTCAGAGGGAAATGGAGGTGAGCAGGGAGAGTGCTACATGTTTGAGTGGAGCAGAAGAACAGAGCAAGGGAAAATAAGACTGAGCACCACCTGCTCTTCCACATCTTCTTGGCCACTTCAGATCACTGGATTTGAGCCATGGAAACTGCTACAGGGAAAACCTGGGTAGAGCTCCTTCAGTATCCTCAGTGCTCAGCAGTTCCTGCACTTCTGAGTGTCCTTAGGGCCTCTGTGGGAGGCAGCTGGTCCTGTCAAGGGACAGTGACAGCCTGCATGGCAATTCCATCTCACTGACACTGCTTGCACATGGGATTGGTGGGAAACAGCATGTGCAGCAGTGAGTCGTCAGCAGCTTGCTTGAGTAATTCCATTTTGGATAAAGGAATGCAAATAAAATGAGCAGAAAGTATTCAAATATTATTTTGTCCAGGCATTTAAACAGGAAAAGCAGCAGAGGATGAGGTTTTATCAAAAGCTTTGTACTGATCCTGTGAAAAGCTTCAAATTTGATAGCACTATCTTCCTGCTTTTGTGGAAATTTTAAAAATCTAATTCCAGTCTCTGTAACTCTCAGCTTTAGCTCCAAAGTCCAAACCACAGCAGACAGGGCCTGATCTGTGAATACTGCTAGAACAGGCTGTGGATTGTGAACTGCAGTTAGCCAGACTCCTGAGCGGTAACAGCAGGCTTGGGATAAAACTCTCCAAACTCCCTTCTCAGTGTGGGAACTACCCATTCCTAATGACTAGGGGTGCTGAAGACAGGCCCTGTCGGCACCATCCCCTGCACAGGTGGTGGGCACAGCCCAGGGTTTTGCTCTGTGCAAAGCTGTGACTCTAGGGATTGGTTACCCCATGGCCACAGAGCTGCCTTCCTCCAGGCTTTACCTATGCACGTGGAGGGAGCAAGCCTGCCAGGCTTGGGAGCACGGCTGCAGACATAACCCAGCTCCACTGCCAGACCTTTGCTGACAGAATGACTGTTTTATATGGCTATAAGAACAGCTATAAGCACAGCTGTCTGAAAAGCAACAAAATCTATGATGTGTGTTTCTAAACCCAATGACAGCTGGCAGTACTGCGCTGCAGCTCATTCCTTCTTTTACATGGTTTAGTTAAAGCATTTCTCTGCTATCACCATGATTTATCAACAAACAGCAGTTTCTGGAACAATTTAAAAGCATTCCCAAATAGGTAAGAAGTGATCAGCTCCTCAAGCACTCAGCAAGCTCCCAAATGGCAGGCAGCTAGAGATGGACAGGGATGGCTGATGGGAGGATCAAACGCCCTCCCTGGACATCTCACAGGAAGGACAGGGCTGTGAATACCATTGGGATGGGGAGTGTTGAGGCAGAGCATTATCCACGGATGGGAGAATGGTGATTTATAGAGTTTAAAAGTAGCTTCAGGTGCACACCTGAGCCATTTCTGTGCTGCCAGGAGAGGTGACTTGGTCCTTGCACAGGGCTGCTCCCTAGACACATGGAGGGGGATCTTCTGTGACTGAGTCTGACCTCTCAGGCATGAGAAACCCAGTGCAGCCCAAACCCACAGAGGTACGTACAAGATAATGCCATAGTTCGCTGTTCAGCTGGATGTTGTACCCCAAGGCAAAGAGAGAGGTCAAGTACTGTAGTGTGCCTGTCCCCACACTCACCTCCTCCTGCCAGCTGAAGGGCAGATGACCACAGCCATGGTGGGAACCCACATATCTCTGTGCATCACTTGCTGCTCAGGCAAAATGCATCCACGTAGTTCTTTCAAGCTGCCACAGATGCAAGGCAGAGGTTTTCTTTAGAAATACTTTTTCTATCAGCACCTGAAGCACTAACACTGGAGCAAGGGGGTAGATGTTTTCAGCATTTCCCTGCAAAAAGAGAGCTGGGCAGCACAGCCTGATCAACACCCTGTGCAGATGCTGCGTGGCTAAACAGGAATGAAAGATGCTGTGTACTTGTACACAGCATGCCTTATCTCAGTAACGTGCTTAGCCCAGGTAGCATCTAGCTCCCCAATCCCCATCAGCCCAGCCAGCAGGTCCTACACTTCTTTTTTGCTGCCTAAACTGCTGTCACATAGCAGACACACGTCTTGATTCAGAAGAGCCTGATGCAGGCACACAAGCCAGATCCACCCCACAGCATCCCTGGAACTACAGGAGGATCAAAGCCATGTACCAGGCCCTTTGCCCCCCACCCTCCAGATCTCTGGCTGCTCCAGAGCAGGGTGACATTGATCAGTCATGCGAGGAGGCTGAACTACCACATCGGGAACAAATTCAAACTGAGGACTTCAGTGTTGCCAAACCCCAACATTCAAAAATCATGAGTCAAACTCACAAAAATCAGGGGACTGGCTCAGGAAACCTGGTTTTAACATAATTTTCATTGCCTGCTGTTTTCAAAAATTTGGGGTGCGTTTGTAAGATATTTTTGAGCACTTCTACTATCAGGAATTAACATCTGGCTTGTTTTTATTATTCCTTTAGGGCATTTGATGTGCAGCAAAACAACCAGTTTACTTTACAAGTTGTTTGACTGCCTTTCCCAAGGGCGGGCACTGCAGGTGGTGGCCAGGGATGGCAGGGGCACGCCTCAAGTCCCTCAATGCTGGGCGCTGCAGCAGAAACGCTCAGCTGCTAAACAGCAGGGATCTGGCCATCTCCTCTTACAGTCCCTAGCTATTGGGAAGCAAACACAGAATCCACAAAAATCAGGTGCTTTTTTTAGTGGGTCTGCGACAATGTTTCCTGATGTGCAAGGAGATGCAGTCATGGGGCGATGCTGAAATCGCCGATCCCGGTCCCAGCACATCCTTTCCTGCCGGCTGACCCCATTCTCGCCATCGGCCGGCCCTGGCTGTTCCTACTCAGCGGAGCAGCTGACTTCCCTGGGAGGAAGAGGGAGTGACTACGGCTCTTCGCACACTTTGTGAGCTGGGCATCTGGTATTTTTCAAAACTCTGAAATATTTTAACTGAAAACTGTCTTTAAAAAAAATAAAAAAAAAAAAAAAAAAAAAAAAGAGAACACCCAAAACCCCAACCAAAAAAACAACACATTAAACCGGAAATGTTTCAATCTGAAATCCTTAATTAAAACCACACTCTTTAGTACATAAAGAAGGAAGTTAAAACAGAAATGTACTTTTGCACATTACAGACAGCATTATAATAAACACAGAGCTCTGCCAAGAAAGAGGCATTTTCAAGGCCAAAATAGATGCCTCCAGCTGCACTTGGATAATGTCAGAGGGCTCGTCTGCAGTGCTGAGTGTGGCTGCATTTGAACCCAACAGTGACTGACCAGGGTTGGCGGGTGAGGAACACGGCAATTACCGGTGCAGACTGTGAGTGCTGCAGCAAGGACCACAACCCACTGGGGTCAGAGCTCCACTGATTCCCACAGATCCCAGACCCGGGTCTTAATCTGTAAAATATTTGAAGGAACTGGCCCTGGCTCTCTCTGCTCCTCTGGGCTCACAGATACGGCTCAGCTGGAGGGACCCGGTTTGGCAGGAGCTCTCCCCGGCTAATCTTTGGGGGAATCTTGTACCAAAGCACACAGGGTGGAGTCTGAACCTGATTTTGGAGGCACAGATGAATGGCTGGAAAAGGCCAGCATCGTTAGAGGGATGTCCTGCACCAGGCAGCCTGGGAAACACATGTGGAGTGCGCAAGTCAAACCCAGTCCCTCAGCAGGGCAGATCAGATATTTTATATAAATTTTAAAAATATTTTATATTCACTGTCAGCTTAAGATCTGCTGCAGTTATGGAAATCAGCCTACCCCGTGTGAAATTTTGCAGCTATTTAGCATCCATGGTTAAAATAGGCACCAGGCTTCAAGTCCAAACTTACCTGTTTTGTCTTTCTAGTGACTGGATCTTGCTATACTCCTGCCCTGCTACGTTTTTATTTCTTGTGGGTAGCTCAAGATTAAGGTCAAGCCTCCTCTAAACACACTTTCATTAAGCTATGTTTGTTGCAGGTCTTCAGCCTCTTCACAGTAATGCAAGATGTTCCAAGGTTCCAATCAATTCTTCTTTTTGCTGTCCTACAAGCCTTACCAAGCTCTGCCAACAAACCACTGCTATGTGGGGCATTTAGGATCTCATGAACTAATTGATTTGCTGTGAGAGGACAGGTCTGCTCAGACTCCTTCTCCTCTTCACCAGTTGCAGGGCCAAAGCAGCCTTGTCTGCCCATAAGTACCAGGAGAACAAACAAGACACATTTAAACAACTACAGCAATTAGCCTCACACATGCTTCTACACATGGAAAGACTGTTGGAGGAGAATGCTGATGTGAAATTATGTCACCTGCTCAGGAAAGAGAAGAAGGAAATAGGAGGGATGATTGGGGTTTTTTGTATGAAGAATATTTTGGGGTTCAGGGAGAGGTGAGAAACAGCATGTCTCCAGGGACCAAAAATAGAAAAGGAGCATAGAATATGGCCCACAGAACTTAATTAATAACAAACAGAACACAGAAGACATCTTTTTGAGTGTCCGACTAAAGCAGCTAAAATAACTGGAGTTGGTAGGAAATGGTAATTTGAATTACCATGTTATCTGCTAAAGACAGAGCAGGGCAGGTCCCAGACACTCCAAGCTGTTGGAATGCATGAGGAAAAGTTGCTCTGGAGAAGGGAAAGTAACAGGGGAGGGGATGTTTATTACTTGAATATTACTGATATAGAAAGTTGATTAATAGTCCAAAAATGGAAGTAAATTTGAGTGCAAGTGGTTGCAAAACCAAAAAGCCCAGCAATTTAAAGCAGTGAAGGAATATGAAAAACGGACTAAAGATAATGTATTTCAGAAAAAGCAAATTTGAACAAATTCAGGGCACAGGTCAAGAGGATCTCTGGGGAAGGGAGTTTAAGACAGCATTTCCCAACCAGTGAGACATGGAGAGGCAACAGCTGTGCTGTGGGTCAGGGGAGAGTGCAGCAGAAAGTACAGCAGAAAATACCCTGCAAATATGTAGAAAAAAGAGGAAGAAAGAGGAAAATATCAATTGGTAGCTCAGTGCAAAAGAGTAAGTAACATATTGACATAGAAACAGCTCTTTTCTTTAGTTTTCATCCAGACAATTAACTGTGACATGACTGTGAGTTACATTAATCTGAAGTGTAAAAGAGCAGCAGACCTGAAGAAGGACAGAACAAATGAAACACCACTTAGGAAACCTAAACCACAGAAGTGCTAAATAATCACTATGAAGTCTGTGTCAAGTTGTTTTGCCAAATACAGAAGATTCATATGTATTCAATAAATACCTTCTCTGCATTTTTCACCCAGAATTTTGCCACTATCAGCATGCTCTCTTACAACAATTCTGTATTTTGCTGAAGAGGTTTTACTCCTGGTACACTGGCAGTATATTTATTGCTTTACCCCCGGGGCACAGATGCATCCCCAGAACTATCAGCTTGTGCAATGGAGGTATCACCTGAGCAGGTTCATTCTTTCACGGTGAGCAGGGAGGAACAGGCATGACTCATAGTGGTGTGAGCATCCAAAGAGCCTTGCGTGAACTCCTTGAAACTCCATACCTCTTTATATTCCTGGACAATAACCCAAAGCCAGCCCAGACCTGTGGATCAACAGTGCAGGTATATGGATGAGATGGATATTAAATTTCACAGCAATCACCCTGCAGGCATTGCTGCCACACAGCCCTGCTGCACTGGCTGGCATGTCCTTGGTCACTGTAGTGAGGGGAGGGTGCTCACACAGCCTGCCAGGACAGCAGCTCCAAAGTACCATCCATTAATGGTATCATGCCTAGAGGTGGTTCTCAAAACCAGAGAGTGCCACGCAGGCAGAAGAGACAGCAGAGAGCACGACTCACTTGTGGTATGTGGGACTCAGCTAAACACACAGCAAAAGGCTGTGCTGTGAGTTACTCCACTCATGGAATGGATTTAGATGTCAGACGTCAGCTCTTTCCACGAGCAGATCCTCTGCATGGCTGTTAATCCATATGTGTACCCAACTGCTGAGTGACCTACTGCACTGCCCTCCCTCCTGCTCCCCTCTTACTACTGAAACACAAATCCTTCAACTGAAAATACATCAAACTCTGGAGCTAAAGAGTCATATTAAAATCGAGCATATGAGGTGCTGGTTTAAGCTAATGGTGTCCTTGGCTTGCCTTTTGGGAGAAGGATCTGAGGTTTTTGCAATATTCTTGTCAGACTTTTCAACTTAGCTAAACAAAATAACCACCGTTAAACCTCTGAAGCGGATTCTGCCCCCAGCCAGAGGAGACAGCCTTCTGAGACAATTCTTGGGGATAAAGGTTGATCTAAAAAAGCATAATTTCTCAGGGTTTGACTGACTATCTCACTGGTTAAGTAAATGGTTTTATTTCTGGATATGGCATAATATCTGTTGAAAAATAAATTCATGGAAAATATTAAAATCAACTTATTAAAATAAATTCTCCCTCATACTCCTTGGCAGTCTCTAATTAAATAATTCTACCTGAAAATCCCATCGACTCAGATTACTTATGGGACATGCCCACTGGCTACCATCTTTGGTAAATGGGAACCATGTGGGCAGCATTAGGAGAGGGAAGTGCAAGAAAAGGTGAGCCCAGAGAAAGGCAGATGGACACACCATGGCATGCTGGGGAAGATTAAAGGGAGACACCAAAGGAGGGATGAAAGCTTCTAACAGTAGAGAACAGGAAATTTTCTCTGTCTGAGGAAGGTTATGGGCTTGCTCTGAGCAGGAAGGAAGGTGTTAGCAGCTGGAAGAAAAGACTAAGTCTTGTCCTGAGAGGAAATGCTTCAAAAGCATTTACTTTCCAGATTAGAAATGACCTTGCTCCATTTACTGCTGAGACTGTGGATGTTGGAAGCCTCATCCTGCAAAATGTGGCTTGTTGTGCATTATTGTACAGCTGACAAATGCTCCACGTTCTGAACAGAGAAATATGCTCACAGCACTTAGAAATGACTCAACAGATTCTCACCCAGATTTCAGGTCATCTCTTCAAACCCTCAGTCTTAAACTCTGGCATAAGGAATTCCTATTTAAAGAGAGGTGATAAGATAAAATTATAAAAACTCAAACCCAGACTAAGGGTTCCACATGATCTTGTGCTAAGTCAGCACCAGGGGGACAAACAGGGCAAGCATCTGGACACCAGGAGGACAAGTCATCCACTAGGATCACCTCCTGGAGAGAAAACAGAGACAGAGAGTGTCCAGGATAAAAGCAGCAAACTCGGGCAGCCTCAGTCTCTTCCCAGCAGCACTGACCAGATCTGGTAGTGATGTGCTGCTGTGCAACACAACAGCTTTGATCACAAAGACTGATGGCAATGAAGAAGCAGATATCTCTAGTGATTAAGGGAGGAATGTGAAATATTTTATGCACATGTGTGTAGAAAGAGACTCTAGAGCACTTTTGGCCATCCAATCAAGAAAGGCACAAAGGCAGCACTTGTGTTAGAAGAGGTGGCAGCAGCAAGGAGAAATTTATTGAGCTGGTCTGTCAAGCCCTAGTTGACCATGATTTCCTTCAGGTGAATTTTACTGGTACTCTAGTGCTGACAAGTCCTGGAATGGCAAAGGCAACATAAGGTCACAACATCAGAGGATCTGATAATAAGCTTTCTGATGGCACTTCACTCAAATACAATCTAAGCACCACAAAGACAGAGCAGAAGGGCAACCCAGCCTCCACAGTGCCTTGGAGGAGTTTTGGAAATCCTGTTGATAACCGTGTCCCAGGAAGGCATTGCCTGGGACACTAAGTGCTGGGGTTTAACTACTTTGTTTCCTGTGTATTCAGCATCCTGACACAAGAGGTGCTGCAAGTCCTATCGAGATGATTTCCCACTTCTCAAAGGATGGAGATCTGCAAAGTCTCCTTAGCCTCTAATGGCTCCTTCCCAAGGACAGACTCACTAGGAGGTGCAAGCTATTGGCAGCTCAAGGGCCCAGAGGAGCTGTTGACCGTGTTTAGGCCGCGATCCAGAGGACTTGATTTCATCCAGCATAAGCGGAGCTGTTTTATTTATTCTAATGGTCTGATGGTGAGGGAGGAGTGCTCCCTGGCTGCCCAGGCCAGCCCTGTTCCAGACAAGAGGTCCAACACATGGCCCTCCTCCAGAAAAACACTGCTCACAGGGACAAGGCACCCATCCTCACATGCCACCTGGAAGCAAAGTTTCAGCAGACTCATGCTGTCTCCCAAGAGACATTCAATCTTCTCTTAGACCTGTTGTCTGACACTCCATGTCTTTGCCAGCCAGGTGAGCACATGTGATTGCCCCAAATCATGCTGGAGGACTGTTTGAGCCTCCCTTCTCCAGCAATGGGCAAGAGGAGATACCAGAAGAAGAGCACAGGAAGGACAACCACAACATGGTTAGCCTCCAGAAATCAGTGGCACAGGGCAGCAAGGATACAAGGCATCAGGAGCCTTACTTCCCCCAAAAAAAGCAATAATAAGAGCCAGGAGACAATGACAGCCCCGGAACATCACATACACCATGAATATGATGAAACTCAACTCAGAGTAACCTGTTGTGCCACCCAAAGGTCTGAAAGCAAAATGTCCTAGCTCACATAAAACAGTGAGAGTCTGATGAACCCTCAGAACAGACTCATGCCAAATTATAAATAAAGATCCAAGAAGACTTGACACAATACTGAGGCAATGACTAGAGAAATGACTTATGAAGTGCACAGCGAATGCCTGCAGGGCTGACCAAATGGAGGAGAAGCTTTTAAGAAGTGCAAAAGCTTTCCAAAGGAACTGAATCTGAGGAGTGCCAATTTGTGTCAAAGATTTTCCATCTGCACACAAATAAATAAATAAGAAAGATGGAAGCAGAGAGGGAGAAATCTGTGTTGTCCATCACAGAGCCCTGTGTGGGTGTAGCTCCTCCAATACAGTCTGTGCTGAACTCCAGCGAGACTGAAGTGTTGCAGATGGCCAGCAGTAGTCATCTGTGTGGGGCTGAGTTACACTTCATAGGTCCAGTTCTGCCTCTGAAGTGAATACTGTGTCCTCTACACATCCAAGGTACTCTCCAGACCTGCACAGCATTGATCTGCCAGAGAGGGAGCAACAAAGTCCCTCAGGCAGAGCGTGGTTTGGGAGCCCAGCGAGAACAAAGGAGCAAGGAAGGAAGATGTGAGACAATAAGCAGAAGGGGAAAAGAAATAATTTTCCATGGCCAAGCCTTGATATCCTAGCTCCCATTAACTCCCACTCCTGCTCTCCACAGCACCTCGGCATAAGGACACCAGCCTTGCCACCCACCAACACATCTGTGGAGGGAGCAGAGAGGGAGGCATGGCAGGCAAAGAGGGGACAAAGGCAAGCCAAAGAGTGCGGGAGGGAAAAATATTTTGGGGTTTATTTTTCACACAGGATTCACAACATTCCTCAGAAAATTTAATTTTGCTGTCCTGTTCTTGTTTGCTAACCAGAACCAATTTAATTTTAAAACAACACGCAGAGCCAACAGGGGAAAAAACATTTTGCAATGGCTCTTCGCTCCCACTTGGAACGGCGAGCACAGCTTAACTCGTTCGGCTCTCACAGTTGCAGCACCAGCTCATGGGGATCTGACCCAAGAACCCTCTGCCCGGGAGGAAGAGGGAACTCACTGGTGGCTGTAAATGATAGAATAAAAATGGGGTTTTTTAAGCAACTTGACAGATCCCACTCCTCACGTCTGTGGGGGCTGGAGATGGTGGGAGCAGGGAGCAATTTGCCACATGGAACATCTTCCTGTAGCCCTGTCTGTCCACTCGACAGCTCACTCTGAGGTTTGTAGAAAAAAAATGGCTTGTTACTGCATTTAAGAAAGAGCAGAAAGCTCCTATTCTTTTTCCACTACCAAGAACTTGCACATTTCTCTTATCAACATGTGAGTCTTCTGTGGTTTCATGCCTTGTTTCGACAGTTTGGTAAGCAAACTGATAAAAATCAAGAGCTTTTCAAAGGCAAGGTTAACACACTCATGTGTGACCTGGCTTGTCAGAGAACACCAGGAACTCCAAACACGTTGCTTCTGCTTACCATCTGCATGAGCTTATTCAGACTAAAATAACAAAGTGTGTTTCCTGATCTCCATCAACGTAAATAGAGCCATTAAACTGCAAGGCTGTTTACATTCTGGGAAATAGTCATTGCATTCAGCCTGATTGCTCCTCATCCTGCAGCCCCAGCATCCCCACACTGTGCTAGCTGTGGCTCTGCTGCAGCCCACAACCCCACTGACCACCAGCTAACACCAGGCATCGGGACCTGCCACGTCTGTGCCACAAAACCAACGGAAACCCCTTTGCAAATATTGTATGCTGGTGTCCAAATTTGGTTTTATAACTAGAAACAAGGACACACTTGAAGGATCCAGCTCTCCCAGTTGTAATATCTGGCAGGCGTAGAAGTGGGAACATTCACATTTTATAAAAGGAGATCTTTTGGTAGGTAAAATCATAAACATTAGAGCAGAAAAAACCCCTGGAGCTTGCCAGTGGTGTGCTTACAATAGCTCTGTCTTCTGCGTCATGCAAGGACCAGCACTCCAACACAAGCACGTAGAGATAGCCCGGCCTCCATCCCAGAGGATTTATGTCCTGGAAGAGGAGGGGACGGTGCCATCTGTAAGCTGTTGCATCCCAGAACATCAGAGCCAAACGCTGTTGTTCTTTTGGCCAAGGCACCCCATCTGCTCCTAGAGGAGGGCTGAGAGCAAACATTGCCCAGCCCTGAGGGGGTCTGACCACACCAATCAGCACCTCCGCACCCATATGGGCACAGGGCTCCTGGGTGCTGACAGGGACATTTGCACAGTTCCTGGGAACACGTGCCACTCTGGATGCTGGCCTGCACTGCTAGACTCCTTACAGCCCTATTAGGTGTTCCCTGTAGCTGTGGGAGACCGTTGTTTTTTGTTGGCCTAGCTTCACCTGCAGAATTGTCAGGAATGAGAATTCCACATTTGGAAATAATAACAAAAGGATAAAACTGGGCAAATAATGATGCAGGCCAGGTCACACATTCCCATTTTATTAGACTCAAACCCTCCTGAAAGAATTTCCTTGTATCTGCGTGTAATAGCTAAGTGCAAATATTTTCTAGAGGACATTGTGTTTCACAAAATGGAGGGGTTCTGTTTCTGTGCAGGTTACATCATAAATTATCCATTATAAGTGTGGCAGATTCTGCCTTTATACTTTCTGCATAACAGCTCTGGACCTGCCCTTGTGGCTCTGCTTGGCGAGCCAGCTCCACAGTTCCACAGATCCATCACAAGCATTCCCTTCTGCAGAGCCAGAGAGTTTCTGTATTACCACTCTTCACAGCTCCTGTCCTTGTCTCAGTCCCAGATAAAAATATCCCTCTCCTCTTTTGCATATGGCTCTTCCCTACCCTTTCCCTCTGCTAGCAATTAACTCACTGGAGCATTTGTGAACCAGAACGAAAGACAACGTGGAAGACAAAAGGTTAGTCCCATTCCCCACTGTCGTGACAGGGACATTGCCACTCTGCCCAGCCTTGGGCCAACTGGCAGCATGCAGCAGGAAGCCCACAGAGCATGGACAAGGCTAAGGAAGAAAGGAGTTCAAGTGCATTTGCTTTAGCTGCTGATGTTCTGCCAGTTGTGTCACATGTAACCATTTAATGATGGGGGGGTCGTGAAACCCAGCCCATCAGCATTTGCTTTTACCTTGACTTTCAAGGCATCTGTGCCATGCAGGCTTCAAAAGAGTGAAGCAATGGATTTGCACTTGAATTTGAGCAACAGTGAGGTGGGATACACTGTGGGAATGGCATAGCTCTGGGCAGAGCCAGTATGTCCAAGGGAGCAATCCTGCCCTGATTCAGAGCTGTTAATCACATTCCAGGAACCATTGCAGGTTCTAGAGTTACACACCCGCTGGGAGACAGGCTTTCATCACAGACCTGTAATTAAAGGGAGATGTTACTGTTGCATGTTAATATCTTGGAACATCAGTTATCCTTGGAACATCAGTTATCCTGGGAGTTCAGCAAATTTAAAAATATAAGTATTTTGATAGAGCTCATCAGTTAACATACCAACTTTAACTCCAAATAAATCAAGAAGATTTGATATTTTTATGCCAAGGTATTTCTGCAGAAATAGAAAGTACCTCATTGTAAGTATAAAGAATCCCAGCCACAAACCAGGCAGGCACAGCATGTCAGCACAGAGCACCTTACATCTGTCTCTCTGCATCTAAAACGGTTAAAGAATTATTCAGTACTTTTCACAATAAACTCTAAATGTTATTACAACCCCTCAGGTCTACTTCATGGGGAAGATAGAGTGAAAAAAAAGATGCCTGTGGCTAGACGGTGTGTTTTAATCATGTCCAGCCCTTTCCATTTGAGGTGTATGTATCAAGTATCTGTCCAAACAGGAAGGACGCACACACAGGATAGTCAGAACAGCTGAAGCTCACGCACTTAAGAAGGAAAACATCTCCCAGTTGTGCGTGGGTTGGCTCTGAGCACCAGGAAATACAGAGAAGACAATGCCCAGGGCCAGGGCGATCTCAGCCATGGGACGTGCTTGGGCACGCTGCAGGGGTGTCACTGCAGAACAGGCCACTTTGGGTCAGGGATGGAGAGAACACCATCCAATGCACAGGCTCAGACCTGCTCAGAAGACACCTAACTCAGATGGGAGAGGTGAAAGCAGCAGCCATGATCTGTTCTCAAATGTGTGGCAATGTTTCATTGTCAAAAAGGCTGTGCTGGCCAGAAATGTTACTACATTATTCAGCATTAAAAAACATTTTCCACTTAAGAACACACACAAGTTTGAAGCCAGTATAAAAGCACCCTCTCAATCAGTAGTAACAATGGCATCATTCAGTTCTGCTGGTGCTTCAGGAGAGATCAGTACTTCTGCCTGTATGGTTTTAATAAAAGTAGCCAAACAATCCCAGTGCAGGCTCTCTAGAAAGCCCTGTGGAGGGTTTGTGCACTTGAAAAAGGAGCACAGGATTCATGGCAGTTGAGGTGGTACTTGTCTGAATGCAGCTGCCCTGGGATAAAGATGTTCCTGGCATAAGCTGAAGCACTACAGAGCTGTAGACAGACAAGCCCCTGGAGAGACAGAAGAGAATTATGGAGTGTTGAGCTAATTAGGTTCACAGCCTTAATTATTGGAGCACTACAGCTGATAATGCAAAACCAGCCTTGTAAACAAGCTTCTATTTTCAGCCACTCATGCCAACAACTTTCTTCTGAACGCATCTGCTGCACAACTCAGACTTGTCACATCCCAAAGGCACATTCTGGAGACTGTAAAGAGGTGCTCTGAAGCCCTGTAATATCAGGTAATTAGAGCAAAAGAGGTCTTGACAATTGTCATTTTTAAACAATTGATGAAAACATGATGGAACATTTCAAACTCATATGTGGGCTGGAACATGCATGGCTTAAGTGCTGACTGAAGAAAACCCAAAACCATGGGAATTCAGTTTTATAGATGGCTTTCAAACCTTCAGCTTCTCTTCAGAGCATCCTCCCTGAGATCAGAGGAACAGGAGGCAGGGTCACACACAGACCCTCTGCTAATCCCAGGAGAGTATAGATGGAGTCACACCTTCACACCTTAACTGAGGATTATTAATTAGATCCCATACTTCTGCCTACACCAGAGGCTCTGAAGGAGGAGGAACCATCAGATCACCTTGTCTGACCTCCTGTGCATCGCACACTATAGTATTTCACCCACTTATATATGTGCTGAGATGAATAACTCAAAATTGGCTGAACCATAGTTTCTATAAAGGCAGCCAGACTGAATATAAAGCATTACAAGATGAAACCATCTTTTTTTTTTTTTTTTTTTTTTTTTTTCCTTTCTTTTTCCCTTAGGTAGTTTATGTAGCTGGCTAAATATTTGTGTCCAAGTTCTAATTGGAATTCTTTGGGTTTGGCTTCCAGACCCTGACTCTTTTTCCTCCTCTGGTCATTAGATAACAAACCTTCCAGCAGATTATGTGGGGTTTTTTTGTGAGACCACACAAATCAAGTCACATTTTAGTTGTTTTTTTGATACACTGAACTGCCCAAGTCTGTGAAGGTTCCTTCACAAAAAGGACCCAATACCTCTTGGCAGCCAGTGGAGTTCCCTCCACTCCACCACCTTCACTCATCCAGGTGAAACAGCAAATTGAATGAGTTCAATATCAGTCTCAAATGGTGCATGGAGAGCCCAGGGAAAAAGAAGCAAAGACAACACTCAATGACCAGGGAAAAGCAGGGGAGCTTGGAGATTGCAACAAACTCTGTCCTGTAGAGGGCCTAGACTTTCAGTTACAGCAACACCCAAAGAGCAATTCCTGTTCACACAAGAGTCACACATCAGTGCAGAGAAAATGGTCCTTGGAGAAAATCTCAGTCCATACAAAGCTCAGAAAGAGTCATCACAACATAGAGGCTGTTGTTCCACACAGTGAAATGTACCTCCTAGAGCCATCTTCACTGAACTCAACAATTTGAATTTTACTCAATAACAAAAAGCATCAGATTTTTAATTTTCTTTTCTTAAATGGAAAACAAATGATCCACTTTTATATTGTTGCCCACTCAGTGAAGCATTAAATGTTTCTTGGGATAGGGTGAAAGCGATGATGTAAGGTTTTGGGAGCCTCAGACATGGGGCAGCTGGAATAACTGGACTATCATGAGCTGTCAACATGTGAACAAAGATATCAACTATGAGATGAGATTCTTGGGTATTTAAATACACACTTCACAATTCCCAGAGCAGTGTGATTTATGACTCACCCAATTATCCCTGTCTCATGATGGTGTGTAGCAGAAACATTAATGAGGGAACCAGATCTAAGGGGAGACAAAAACGGACAGATCTCCACATGGACAGGCATGATAGGACAGGCATGATAGGACACGGCACTCGTGATACTCCAGTGTCCACCCAGGGGAACCTGGGCTGGGTAAATGGGGGAAAGAAGTTAGAAGAGGAACAGGTCACATATTTCTGCTGTGAGTAGCAGTTTGAAGAACAGGAGAAGCCAAGATGCTGCACTTCAGTCCTGTGAGAGTGTCAGTGACTGACAAATCATGCTCAGATCCTCAAGATACTGCAAACTTCAGGGCAAGCCTGCTTTTTAAATGATGATATATTTTGTTATTTCATAGCATCACCCTACCATTGTAAACACATAGGATTAGGCATGTTAATGAAATAACTTGTCACTTAAGCCCTGCTTAGTGCTAAACTTGAGCTCAAGGCTCTTCACCACTAACCACCACTCACCCTACATTCCAGAGACGTCATGCCAGATAAGCTGCAAGCACAGTGCTCTGTCCATCCTGCACAGAAACTGGGGGGGCCTGTCCCTGCCAAGCCCACACCCCAGTGATAACTGTGTCATTATCATTTCTGTGCATCTTTTATTTGACAGCACTTTCCAACTTGACTCTGGCCAATATCCCCTACAACTTAATTGCAAGGACTTAGTCATTAAGAAAGTAACATGAATTGGCAGATTATGAGAAATATCTTTCCTGGAAAATATTAGCCTGAGTTGCTTAATAAATAACATGATAGCAGAGAGGGTGTTTAAGATTCAGGGGTCACCAGGCACTCATTACCATCACAAAAGCTTTTACAGGTTCTCTTGGACCTCCTAAAGAAACCACTTAAGAAACAAGTAAGAAATCAGTAAGTCACAAAACAGCAGAGCTGTGTGCTTTCCTCATTTTAAAGCAGAGGGCAAGCACCATGAAATAAAAAGAGATTCAGGGCTGGTTTTATGTGCAGTTCTTATGCATAGTGGGTGTGAGGGCCATGAATGGAACAGACCCTGGGGTCCCTGGTAAAGTTCTTCCTCAGCAGTACAGGGAGGCACTCGGGACACAAAGAAGTGATTTCAAAATCATCAGTGTCAGCAGGGACAGAACAGCAATTTTAATTTCAATCATGACTTTTAATTAAAGGAAGCAGTAATGTTATAATGTGAACCTAATACAGCCAAAGCACGGAAGGTGTCCGCCTCCACACTGCCTGAGCAGAAACTTCCTTCAGACACCAGGAGGCACCAGCATCCTGACAGGGATGAACTTCTGTGGGTGATGCTCACAGTGCACACACGGATACCTAGGAATTAGCTTTCTCCAGCTGAGCAAGCACAGCTTTTTCCTAAGCATGAGGTTTCTATTTGCATCTAGCCTCCCATATCCCTTCATTTTCTCCCAGGCTTTCTGGTGTATGAATATCTCCACTAGCCGTCATCTTTTTGCCCTCTATAATGCTCCAAAGACTTGTACCTGTCTGTCACTCATTAAGTTGCTTGAACTAAACCCTTGTTTTTTCTCCTCAGAATATGATACTCACCCCCCGCTCCCCCCCCCCATGTGTGTATCATAATCCAGGGGAACTGGAGCAGCTCCCATGTGCCCAAGCAGCTTCTAGCCATCACTGCAGCCATCAGCCCCAAGACTCCTCATCATTATTATCCCAAATACTATCACACCTGAACTGCCCTGGGAGGAACACTCTTTTGTATATGATGCCCAGTTTGTTTCTGAGCATATAAAGTTTCATGTCTGTCTCTAGTTAGCTTCACTCTGAGACACTTGGATGCTGAGCAAGCCGAAGCCTGCACATCTGCTGGGATGAGAGATGCACTGTGGCAGCTAAATCCTCAGGGCACACACAGTCCATTTGTCTTTTCTTGCAGCAAGCTGAGGTGAGGACATGCCATAACACCTAGTGCTATTCTCCTCCTCATCTCTCCCACCACCCTGTTCGTTCAGTGAGAGAAACCCTTCCCAAGGACAGAAACCCATGGGAGCTCAAGTCCCAGCCCTAACACAGGCTGTGTTTAACTTTCTGCCCATACTTTCTGTCAGTGGGAGTAGGACTCCCTCAGTGCCTGGGGAGGAGTCTGCCAGAGAATGGTGCTCCTATGTCAAGGGTCAACAATCCAAATAGCATGAAACCAAATGGTACTGAAGTGGCTGGCGCTGAATTACTGTTGGAGGCTCTCTTCCCTTAGAAGTCACTTCAGGGAACACGTGCCATGGAGGGATCCCCATCCCCAGGCACCTGCAAGCTTCACAGCCATGCAGACATGCAGGAGGCAGCACTGGTGCCATTGTGTGCCAAAGCACATGGCGCTGCTCCAAGCCTACAAAAGCCACCAGCATGGATCTGCTCTCCAAGGTCTCAGTAAGCATTCCTGCAAAGCATAAACTCCTTAAACCTCATGCCTCTGGAACTTAAATCTGCCATTTTAAAGCAGCTTAAATATGATGCAAACACTAATAAAAAGACCATCCACCAGCTCTGCTGCTGCAAAACAGCTGGCTTTGAAGCTGGCTAACTCACTTAGCAGAAGCTCAGCCTTGCCGTGCTCTTGAACAAGGACAGAGGGACTGCAGGAGCACCACTAACAACAAAACCTATCTAGGCTGTTTCTAAAAACTGCTCAAGGCACTAACAAGTTCAACAAAGAGAAAAGCACATGTATTTTCCTGCTACAAAGGCAATGTGAGCAGCCCAAGTGCATGAGGTAACTCACACATGAGCTTTTTAAAACAATGGCTTTGACCAGTTCTGGGGTTTGCGATGTGATTGCCCCAAGGGAACACATGGCTGCGTGACACACAGCCCTTCTCTGGGATTCACACTCTCTAGAATTCACTGAAGCTAAAGTATTTTCACTGTGTTTCAGGGCTGGGTAATTTTATGGACATTAATAACACTTAGAGTTAAGTAAGATACGCCTATGAAAAGGTAATCAAATGTCATGCATGAATCAAGAAACCACTAGTGGTTCATTCAAAGAAGGCTGAGGAAATGGTAAAATAATTGTTTTCGGAAGGAAAGAGGAGATGCACTTAAATGTTAGCAATTAACAATATGTACATACACATCAAGAAACCTTACATCAGTAAATTAAATAAGGGCTGGTGCTTGGGGAGAAGGGCACAGCTTGCTCAGAGGTGGGCTAAGATGACCTGTGTCCAGATTACAGGCTAGAAGTGCAGGGGATGGATATATAGGCATCACCACCTTGGTGATCTCTGTGTTGATACAGCAGAGGTTTAAATTCTGCAGCTATACAGTCCTGGGATGAGGAGAGAAAATCACATCAAAATCCTCATCAGGGAGGAGATGGAGGCCAGGAATGGGGAGGAGACACAGCTGATACTGCTGAAGGCTGGCTGTGCCGTGCTCACAAGGAGCTCCTGCTGATCTGCCACAGTCACCCTGTGACAGTGGTGGCTGTGGGTGGTGACAGCAGCACTGCTTGCTCTCAGCCAGGAGCCTGCCTGCCCCTGCCCTGCTGTGGGGTCAGCAGGATGCTGTGGGACAAGACATCTGTAGACACAGCCACCAAACACCTTCTGGTCACATGGAATTGGTGTTCACAATGCCCATCTTGTGGTTTTTACTGAAGAGTTTTCCTGAAAGGTTAGTGAGCCTCCAGCACCATCAGAGGAACACACCACTGATCTGCCCAGCTCAACAGAAATAATGACTGAGGGTTTGTTTGTGGAGTAACCTCCATATCCAGGTGCTGCACTAAATCACCCTCCTGGCCAGTTCTCAGCGTGGAGAAAGCAGGCTAAGGATGTGGCTATGGCAGGGTGTGTGGCTGCAGCCAGATGCATATCTGCACCCCATATGGTGACACTGGGATCTTCTTGTAATTGCACATTTTTCTGCATTGCACTGGCCCCTTGGGACCCTGGGCTGAGAGTGGAAAGGGAAGAGATGCTACAGCACTTGTCAGAAAATATTTCCGGATTCAGATTTTGATCACAGGGAAGAAAGGGCAGGCTGGGACATTTATACAGGAAACAAATCCCCAAGAACCACCTCATTCAGTGCAAGGAACTGTCTTTTTTCCTCCTGATCTCCACACAGATTGCCGGAGAAAAAGACCCAAAAAGTAACCCCCAGAAAAAGCATAAACTCTGGCAAATTAAACGTAAGAGCATAATAAAGCAAATCAAAAAGATTTTAAGAAACAACTTACTAAAGCCTTTAAAACTAATAAAAGCTTTTTTCAAAGACATCAAAAGGAGGAAGGCTGCCAGAGAGTCTGTGGAGCCAGAAGATGGCTGAGGCAAAAAGATAAGACTACAGCAGAAAAGTTAAATTAATTCTTGGCATGTGTACGAAACAGCTTGAGAAGGTTCCCACAGCAGAGCCTTGCTTTATGTGGGATATGCCAGAGGAATGTCTCCAGCCGCAGCACCAGCCACTGAGGTGCAGAGGCAGGGGCTTTTGGAGCTGGATGCTTTGGCAAAGAGAACACCAGTGCCAGGAAAACACAAGGTGGAAATATCAACTCATGCAGCCAAGGCAGCTTCCCTCCCACCACACATAATTAGGCACAGGAGCTCATTACCAGAAGGGCTCTGAGGATGGTGCAAGGCAGGATGGATTCCCTGGATTCTGAGATGAATGAGTAGGAAGAAATGCACCATCAGCTTTATGTGATGCTCTGGCAATTCCAGGCAATTCTGCTGTTCAGGCTCTCTGTTAAAGGGAAGAGATGCAGGGTGTCCTTCTGAGGGACAGAGAAGCAGTCCCTAGAAGGAGGGAAGGCTGAAGGTGAACACCCAAATGAGACTTGCCATCACCCTCATTGTTACTTTAAGCCTGTTATTTGGGAAAATGTTCCAGTGATTACGATTTATAGTGGAACTTATAACTGAAGGACAATAGCAGAGAGAGAGTGGTGTTGCAAAATAGGCCAGTCTTTTGGGGGTTCGTAAAAATTTTGCTTGTGGGTGCTAGAGAGGTCAAGGTCCGTGCCTACAACCACACTGGAAATGCTTGGTCATAATCAAACCTGAAACACCAGTAGATAGGCAACACATTGGTTCAAGTTCCTGTCTGCTTCCAGCACAAATTTCATGTCATTTGGTACCAAGCATACTCTGTCATCATCACTCACATGGCTGTGAAGACAATTCACAGTACTCCAGATGATGAAATTAGGACCAGGGTGCTTACCCTGAGCAACACTTTCTTGGGCTCACAGGGTGCCTCCCAGGAGAGCCTGCTGCAATGTTGTCTGTGACAGGGCTGTATTATTGAGGTTCATGTCGTTTTTATGGAGAGAAAAAACCCACAAATACAGGAGTGGTGGGAAAATTGGGAGATTGGAGGTGGAAAAGTATAGGCTAAAGAGAGGCGTAATTTTAAAATTGGACTTTTCTTTGTGTATCTAGACTGCCCTGAGCACTGCACAAGCCCCTTCCTCTCAACACCTGTTTGCCCCATTGCATTTTCCACCCTCAGTTTTTTCACTGCTGAACCTTCCTGATGGGACAGAGGCAAGTCCTGGTCCATTTCTCAAACTTACAAAAACAGAGTTAGCCTATCAGGGCACGTGGAGCCTCCTGGATGAGAGGGTTCTGCACAGCCACTATGGTCCCCTGACACCTGCAAGACACCTGGCACCTAAGGGAGCTCTGTAGACAAAACCCCAGGAAGCCAAACACCTGGAGGTTGATATTTTCTACATTTGAGCTTAATCGCCACACATAGTGTACTGGAAAATTTCAACATTTCAGCAAAATTAAGAGCTCACAGATTATATGTTCACATATTTAGTTTGAAAAAAATAATTAGGTCTCACTTTCTTTTTCACTTTGATTTCCTTGGGACAGGAAATGCAGGCTTTCAATCTGGCTGTAGCAAAGGGAAATTTGCAGATGAATGGAAGATGGCTTTGCTCCTAAAAATGCTGGCATAATGACTCTGCAACAAGATACCAAAGAAGTTCAAGCTATTCAATTTATTCTAGTGACAGATAGCATGCCAATCAACTCTTAAGCACCGGAATATGTTAAAAAGACTTTTTTTTTTTTAATTATACGTTGCATTTTAATTTATCAAAGCCAGGGAAGTTTTTAGAGACAGACTGAAGCAAGACAAATGTATGCACTAGAAATAAGCCTCCTTTTTATACATACATACAGTGAAGGCAGTTAATCATTGGAACAATTTATCTGCATTGTGGAAGATTCTCCATCACATGTTATCTTTTTAAGGCAAGAATAGAGAATTTTATTAAAATCTGCTGTGGTTCAACCAGAAGCTGTGAGTTTAAAGCAGAAATTTCTAAATAAGATTTTTTGTACAATGTTATTATGCAAAACAGACAAGATTATTGTATTAGTGCCTAGTGATCTGAACAGTCAAAATTGATTGTAATGAGAGAGGTATCCCATTTAAAAAAATTATATTAAGGGCATTAAATTGTATTTCTCTGAACCACTCTGAAAATTTTTGCTTTGATATAGAAATTCTTATTCAGTTAGTGTTTATTTAGATATCAAAAGGTACTAAAACTAATCACGGAGCTTTTCATTAACATATATTTAATATAGCACAATAGACTTACTGAAGCACGTAAAATATCTGAAGTATATTAGAAGTTTTAAACCCTGTAAAACTATGGATTACTAACCCAGTGCTATGAATGCATTTGGGGATTTGATGGGATGTTGCAGGATATTAATTTCTACCCCCTCTCCATTACAGCAGCAGGGTAAAGGAAAAGCTCCTCCAGTCCCTCTAGCAAGAGAGACAACCTATTAGAGCACAGTAATGGATTTCTGCTGGACTTGCTGAGGTCTGGATGCATGAAGGTCCTTCTCCTTTGGTTCACACATGTCCTTCACTAATACAAACAACCGCTGATGAGAAGGAACACTGAACTTTGAGTCAGAACTAAAATAGGTAGAATAGTCAAATATTAAATTAAACAGAGCTCTGGATCAAACTTTTCCACATTAGATTGAGCTCCAGCCCATGCACACCATTCAACCTCTTTTAGACAACACAGACACAATCAGATCTGATTCATATTCCAGCTAAGGATCAGCTCTTAATTCCCTTAAACGAAATCCAGACGCAAGGTGCCACATGTTCCTAGGCTTTGTGGATTCTTAAATATTTTCCTTCTTCATGTACACACTTGAGTCACCTGAGCACGCACCACCCCGGAGCAGGCAGATACACAAAGGTGGCTTTTGGCCAGGCATGCTCCTCTGCAGCGAGACATTGCAAGAATCTGACTAGTTCTTGCTCAGCTAAAAGGAACTGCTATTTGACCTGGCCATGAACAACCCAAAAGGACAATGACAAATCAGGCATTGCCCACAGAAGCCAAACTCACAGTGGACTCTCATGCTCCCAGGTGTGCTTCAACCCCAGCTGTGCTGTAACACCTTACTGCCACTGCTTTGGTAATGTAAAACTGCCCAGCATCCAAGGGAAATACATATTTTTTTCAACCAATCAATCTACAGCTAAATTTTCCAGTGCTTCAGTCCAGCTGTGTTATATTCAAAGCTTTTTATCTTTGAATCTGAAAAGCAATAGAGCTGGCTGGTGAAGAGCTATCAATTTATGGTGTTTTCATAATTTTCAAGCCCTTTCAGGAGTTCATTTCTGTGTTGGGCAAGGAAGGAGGAGTTAAACCTGGACTAGTCCAGATCAGTAACTTCAGCTTTTCACATCCAATGGTGAAATGCACATCCTCACCCACTGATCTCCCTTCTTCTCAGCTGTATTCATTAACAAACACAGGGAATCAGCAATGGATATGTGCTTGTTTGCAACCCCTCTAAATTAAATCAGTGTGGAAGAAATGAAACGAATTAACGAAACAACACTGGACTTGGCCCTTGAGGTTTTTTGCATGATTTCTCCTCCCAGTTTGACAGAGAACTAGCTGAATTTATTTCTTTGAATATAATTTTTTCACCTATTTTGGAATTATTTTATCCAAACCAAGTGTCCTTGGTTTGCTTTAGAGACAAGTGCTACCTCACAGTCAAAATATATCAGAGCTACTATTACCTTCCCAAATCAATGGCTGTCAAAAAGGAAAACAAATTTGTTCTTGGCTGGCCTAGGTTAAACCAATGTTTCTTGTCATCTTATCATCCTGGAAGTGTTTTTAAATTGGTTCATAATTTGTTCTAGTATCTTTGTCATTATTAAAGTGAAAATGACTGGTTTATAGTTACCTGTGTCTCCCACCTTAGAGAAAAAGGATTATGCTTGTTGTGCTCTTTTTGGCAGGGCACAATGTGTCCTCTATGGACTGCTAAAGGTGGCTTAATTAGCTACATACTCTTCAAAACTGACCCTTTGATATCAAGGGCACAACAGATCTGTGGAAGCAGTTTCTGGATGAGCAATTTCACTGTCACCATTGGGTGCCACCATGAGAGAGCCACATCAGTGCCAGCAATGACAGCGTGGCTTCAGGCTAAGGGTCTGCAAGTGAGGGCTCACCAGCAGTTGTTTATATGTGTTTGTCTGAAGTTAGGAAGAAAAAATAAAAATAAGAAGGAAAAAGGAAAGAACAAGAGAAAATGAGCATTTTAATTTCCCAATAAAATCTATGCCACAATATGAGTCATTGTTTGCTTTTTTACACTAGTTGGGAAAGTCCTTCTGGTTTTAATAACTAATACTGCTGAGTTCAATAAAAAGCACTTAATTTAATTTAATCCAAATCCTGATTAATGCCAGCTTCCCCTGGAATTTTATCTTTGTTTTAATTTGAGTCCCTGTGTTAAGGGGAAAAAAAGACAGAAGGGGTAGAAGTCAATTAGTTCCTGTGCCTGTTTCTGGGCAAAACACTGCAAAATAGAAGATTGACAGGTATGGTCTGAAAGTCTATTTTTCCCCATTCCTTGGGCTAACTTTCCTCTAAGAATGTAATGTTTGCTTAGTCTTAAAAAAGGAAGCTTAACAGCTCACAGCTCAGTTTGGAAAATAAAATATTCCAGAGCCAATTAGGATCAGATTTCTTTGCTGGAAGTATATTGCTTTTAATATGTTAATATTCAAGAGATATGCTACTGTTTAATTGGACACAGAGAGCCCTTAAAGCTTGAGAGCTCTAACATGAAAACAGCCAGCCTCAGTCACAGGCTCTGGAGTGGCTACAGAAGGAAATAATCTGGGATAAAACCTCTGATAAGAGCTTCTTATCCTTTCCCTACAATTGTCTGCACGTATGTTTATTCAGATTCATATCTTATACAAATAACCAGTGCTAACAGATTTTTTTAGGCTGGAAAGTTGAACATTCAAAAATCTGGGGTAGACAAGCTGCTGATACTGGAGTTCAACACCCTCTGTGGCTGTGGGGGGATTGGCTCTGCCCAGCATCACGCAGGAATCCTGTGACAGCGCCAGGGTTAGGATCCAGTTCTCCCACATCCCTCACCAGTGCCTTAACTACAAGTAAACATTCCCTCTCTTTTGCAGTCCTCTATCTTACTCTGTGCAAGGAGTAAGCCAAGGTCCTGCCAAGCCAATAGTTTTTAATTACATGATCACATACTCTTGTAATGCATATATGCAAGGGAACTGAATTAAGGGTGCATGGGCCTGGGTATTTTCTAACTTTTGTATGACTGATTTCTGCAGCTTTACAGGGAGGGTTTTGGATATGTTGCCTATGATTACCTTTCATTACAGTAACAAGAGAAATAGAAATGAAATTATGCAAACATACTTGCAAGGGTCTGCAGCAGAACTGTAACTCAGAATCTTAAAGGAGCAACATCGGCCTCCATCTCTTTAGCAAACAGAGCAACTCCTGGGAGCAGACTGATGAAGCATTAATTACATTACAGGCGCTTCACTACATATGGGCTTTAGGTGTTTTTTTCCCTTCCAGTAGCTGGGAATGCTGGAAATTAGCAAGTCTGAGCTCTTTGTTGTGCTGGAAGCATTCGGCAGTGCTCTGGCATTGGCAGGCTGCAAGCTCATTTTCATATGCTTCTTGAATAAGAACTAATTTTTTGTGTTAGAGACCAGCAAAAGTAGGAGCAAATGTTGCACAGAGAGTGGGGGAAACACTTTTCTGGATTTACTTGCTCCCGTCTCATCCCATCTTCCCTAGTTGCCAAGACAAAGGAAGGGGCACAGACATCATCCCCTTCTCCCTTTGGAGCCCCAGTGCCAGCCCTCATCCTCCTCCTGCTAAAGGTGAACACAAAGAAAAATCAGACAAGATACACAAGCAAAGAAAAGGGTCCAAAAATGAATGCAGGAATTAAAGTGTCAATAATTACCTTTTCAAGAAAAAAAAAAATTCACAGGAGAAATAAAAACCATGTCAGTTATGAAGTATATCCAGGACTTTGAGCCCTCAGTTGTACACAGAGTAGTCAACCAAGCTCATTACTCCGAGGGGGGACTTATGGGAAGGGGGGCTACCACCACCATCAGCCTGGCTATATAAAAGCCAGAATGAACCATCTGCACCCTGTAGACCCCTAGAGTGACTCCAGCTTTCCTGCTCACACTGGCAATAATGGAAAAGGGATTCCAGGCACTGCCCCTGTACCTTCTAGGAAATTCCTTCCCTGTGGTTGTTGGGTAACTCTTCTCTAATAAAAATTAAACAAACAAATGTAATAAAGAGTTTTATTCAGCGTAGAGGCCAATTTACTAGTAATGGCAGCATTAAGGTCCTAAAAGGGTATTGAATTACAGAGCAGTAAAGCTGCAGAAAACAGCCTCTAGTTCTAAAATAACTACAGGTGCCAAAATTAAGGAGGACCAAATTACCAGCTTGTTTCGAGTGTTGGCCTGCAAATACTCAACACAAGACGAAAAATGAATAGCAAATGATTGGCTTTATACTAAGAAAAAGTTGTTTGAATATATTAAATGTGTTTCATTGTGCAATTTCTATATTTTCTCTGTTCCCCAAACCAGAATTATTCACCTAATGGACAGATTAATGAGATGACACTAAGCAGAGGGGGAAGGTCGTCTATAATCAGAGCACTTTCAGACAGTGTTTATAAAAGCTATTTAACAACACCAAGGATGAGTACACTGTGCTTACAGCTGAAATGCTTCTAGGAGGGGCTGAACACCTGCACCACTCAGCACGCAAGGGCTTTAAACCAAACCAAATCAGCCTTCGTGTGAAGGATGGCAATTCTGGATGATAGAGAATGAGATTTCCTGTCAACTGACCTCCCACCTCCCAGGCGAAGGGAAATCGAGCCAGCCATTGGTAGCATCACTGCTTGATTTGAAAGAGCACATGTTCCTTGCCTGGAAATGTAAAATTTGGATTCAACATGCTAGCTGCCTGTGCAGCTATGTGAGGCAGTATAATGGCACATGAAAGAAAAGGTCAAATTTACTAAGTGTTGAGGAGGTGTCATCAAGAGCCACATATTACTTCAAGATGTGTTTTCAGCAGCAGAGCCGGCATGAGCCCCTCTCACACAAAAATCTCTTCTGCCCACTGGGATTTGGAGAATTCCTCCCAGCTTGGGTGGAAGTTGCTGATCTCCACAGGCTTGCAGAAGATCCATCTTTTTCCTGCTCTTTTTTTTCCCTGAAGTTCCACAAAATGCACCCAAACTGATGGGAACGAGTCTCTGGCAAACCCCTCTGCTTCTTTCTTTCCCATTTGCAGAACTCTGCATGCTACCTACAGCAATTAAGCTTTTGCAGAGCAGTGATTGTACCCCACACCATCCAAGGGGCTGCTTTCACCTCCCTCAGCTTTCATTTTCTTCAACTTGAGTTATCAGTTTCCCTTCACCAGTGGTTGCAGCCAGGGATGGGGGAGGCAGATTTTTACCTCTCTCCAGTCCCTGCAGAAATGCTCCAAACATTTTCAACCTGTTTGGTTCCTGACTCATTAACACACTTCTCTGTCTCTGCATTTTCCATTGAGGAGCACAGCGCCAGAGGGAATTGCCTGCCCAGGCTCAGGAAGCCCAGCCGGCAGCACTGGCTCCACACAGCATGACACGTCTTCCTCAGGGTGTCTTCCTCACTGCCATCCCCCCTTCTTTCCAGATAAAACCTCCACCAGCACAACTGTCAGCAGCAAGAACAATGTGCTAAGGCAAGTGCTGAGGCAAACAGAGAAGCCATAAGGCTCTCTGCAGGGTAAACAAGAGCTAAAATCCACAGTCACATAAATCACGTGGACACATGCAGCTCTGAGGGGAGAGGTGGGAAAGGAGGGACTAATTTTTCTTGCACCAGTCCTGCAGGCCCCTTCCTGAGATCAGAGCAACTCATCCAGAGGCACCAGTCAGGCACTGCCTGGTTTGATCAAGGACAAGGAGCTGGTTAGGAAGACAATCAAAGCATATTATGCAGATACCTGCTCCTGGGCTCCTTCCCGACAGTTTTCGTCCTCATGAACCAGTTAACACTGCTCTTCTGTAATGGGAGAGCTGAAGCCAAAACACAAAGCCCCTCTGTTTGAAGGTGGCTTTTTCTGCTCATTCAGACTGTACATCACAGGCCCCTTCTCAGGGAAGATCAACACCATAATATTGAGATCCAGGAGAGATGAGGGGTTGACCTGATGAGGCCCAATTGACTGGCATGAGTGCCCTAGAGATTTCGTGGCAGGGCAGTTGGAGCTAGATGATGTTTAAAGTCACTTTACACCCAAACCCTTCTATGATTCTATGACAGATGGGCTAAAAACCCCCACGCATGAAAGTAACTTACATGGTAGCAGCTCCTGTCATGAATTGAAGGGCAGGGAAACAGGAGCTAGACACAGGGTAGTACGTCAGTACAGTCATGACACAGACAGAGGGGCAACTTGTGGGAGTCCCACACAAGCATGGCAAGGATGTGAAAAACCTGAGGTAAATTATTAGTATCAAATTCTAAAAGCACAAGCACTTTCATCCACTGAAGTGAAGCCAGCATTTTCAGAAGACTAAATTCATTAGTCATATCAGATGAAGCATCCAACTCAGAATATTCTGTGATCCTGTGAAATGTTCACTGAAAGCAGTGGAAACTGGGGTTGGCTGGGCATATCAAAGAACAAGTCCTGTGCCCAAGTTTCCAGTAAGTTAATGTGCTTTGCATTAAGTATTCTCAAGTTCAGCTTGAGAATTTCGCATTATTTGGGTGTTGAAGGAACTTTGAGCTTTGCACAAACAGTAACACAGATATTTCCGTATTAAACTCACTTTCAATTTTCTGATAATCTCTGCCTGGCAAAAAATAGCAGACAAAGTAAAAATATAATTGCAGCAAGATGCTGAAACAGTGAACAGCAGTTATTTCTTAATTCAGTAGCCTCACATTTTATGTGCATATCTGAACTTAACATCCATGAGTACTGTGTGTTAGTTTACCCTATTTTGCAAAGCTCAGGAGAAAAGATTAATTTGGCTCTTTTACAAGTTTCCTCAGTGGTCGAATATGCTTTGCTTCAACAAAGACATAGCAGGAAATCCAGGAAATTGCAAGAAAAAAAGACATTAAGGCAGTGCCATGTGTGATGTTTCTGATACCTGCAGAGATAAGGTGACTTACAAACTTTCCCATCATGAAAGAGATATAGAAAAAAAGGCATTTTTTTGGTTATGTAGGAAGCAAACAACTGATAGGAGTGTTCTTAAAAGCTCTGAAACAGTAAAGGTGAAATACTTATTTTAAATTAGTAGTATACTTGCACTTACTTTTTTTATTTCTTTATTTACATTGTTAGTACAACACCAAGGAAGTTTTGAAAATCCTCTTAAATAGCAGTTGAAAGTAGGTTTGTTCAAACCCAGTAAGGTATTTGAATCCCAATATAAAAAAACGTGTTACCTCCCTGCATGGACTTATTGGATCACCAGTCAAACCAGCCCTGGTATTCATGCATCTGAGCTGTGCTGAAGGTACAGGACATTTGCTTCCAGAGAATTTTCAGAGCTCTTCTGACTCTTCTGGAGTTTCTCTCTACCTGTAAGCTTGGAAAATTACTTATTTTCCTATTTATTTGAAGCGAAACTGTGCATATTTACATCCATGATCACTTTGCTCAGATAATGTGCAAGTAGAAGTGCCACCCATCTCGTTTCAGGCACTTGGGACTTAAGGATGGGGTTATCCAGATGCCTGATGACAGGCACAAGGCTCCCAGTCCAGCCTCCCCCTACTTCTTCCCACTGCAGCCTCCCCAAATTGCACCAGGGCAGCACAGGTTGGACAACACAACTGAGAGGCAAGTGCTGGAAGAACAAGAGTCACCCTCCCACCAAGAGTGGGAATGTTGATGTACCCTGTGCACTTTGAGAATTACTGTCTATCTGTACACTCAGAATGGCATAAATCCCCTAAACTGCTCCAGACAGCTGATCAGGTGTACCAGAAACCACAGTCATCATCCTGCACAGCTAGACAGAATTGGAAAGGGAGTATCCCATATCCCTCATTTCTTCCCAAGAGGTCAAGAGACTCCAAATTAGAGGATAGGGATAGAAGATGTTCAAAGTGCATATGGATAGCACATTTTGAAGAATTTGGTGCTGGTACATAACCAGATTTTTTACCTTGCATTATGTACATACACATTGATAGAGTAGTCAACCTTCAAACCCACCTTCCAGGAACAGCCACATCCCAGGGAATAACACTGAAGACTTTACAAGGGCAAGGCCTGGAAGGCTGCTGTGCCAAATGCTGTATCATGCCTGGAAAAATGATACAACAGACCAGCTCTTGGCAAAGACATGAAAGGCCCTCTAGGCTACCCGGCAAAACACACATTGTCAAATGTTTCTCAGAGACACCACTGGATACCTGAGCATTGGACATCACATGGAATAATTAACAATGGAATAACAACTAGTTACTGGAGTGCTCACAATGAGTCCTGACATAGCTCATCCTTCCATGCAGCATCCCTATGGCTCACATTGAGGGACCTGGGAAGCCTTGCCATGGAGGCAAAGGAGGGAAGGTGTTTTCCAAATGTTATTTTATGTAAATATGATAGAAGTTTACCCAGAGAGTACAGGAGGAGTAGAAAGTGGCTCATTGCACACACAATAGAGTGATGCTGCAAACATACAGCAATTCTGATGCACCAGATGTGCTCTGTGCATATCCAGATGTGCTTCTGTTTGAAGTCTCTAGTATTCCCCAGCTGCACTTGTGACTCATCAGCTCACATGGCAGAGTAGCTCCCAAGCCGTGAGATCCCCATGGCACACTTGGGTGACACATGCTGAGGGATTTCTCAGGCATCTGCAGAGTCATTCTACCCTCCCAGGGAGCAAAGCACCCTTCCTGCTGATGCACAAAGGCACCACATTCCTCTTGGGGCAGCATTTAAGGGCGAGAGTAGTTCTGCTTTATCCTATCAAGGTCAAAGCTAAAAGCAGCATATTGCAATATGGAGAGTTATATAGAAGTAGCACAATGGATGCACAGTTAATGACTGCCTGAAACTGTGATCCATGATTTGCTGTTAGCTGATTTCTTCCCCATGGTATCACCCAGTCATTCGAGTTGATAATGGGTTGCGGCCAAAAATCCTTTGCCAGAACATGCTCTGAAGAAACAACCTCAGTTTGGAGTACAGCCTGTGAATATCTGCTTGCTCAGTTCCAGCAGAACACTGAAAGGAAGTGAATCTTCAAATAATTTCTGGTCTCTCCAACTCGTTTTCCAGTTGCTCAGTTTGGAGATGGTGACATGCAAATTCCTCTATTTCTCACCTCTTCTGTCATCTGCTCAGGAGCCTACTTGCTCACAGTAACACTGATGTTCACACTTCTGTCCAGAAAACCTGGTGTTCACACCTCAATATGGAAGAGGAAAGATTTCTTGTTTCAGCCCAAAAATTTTTGCTGTGTGTTTTCATTTTTCCTGATTTACCTTTCCAGTTCAGTCAACTCCACTAATGCATTAAGCTTCCCATCAATTTCCATAGGATTCAAGTTAGCATCCTATACATCTTCAACCGTGTGCTGAAGTCAGGCACCAGGCCAGCACAATAAACAAATTAGAGAGGGAGAGCAGAACCATGCCCTCATCCAGAAGGTGCTCCAGCAGGGTCTTGGGATGGGTTTTGGCCTTCCATTCCATCCTTGGGCCAGCCATGGAAGGTCAGCTGGGAGGTGATACCCCCCAACAAACCAGGGAGGAAGAAAATAAGCCAGGTGCCCACTGTCATCCAGCAAGCAGGGTTACATGACAAACCTATGCCTTGCTTTCATAATGCCAGTACTCAGCTCCTGGCAGGTGCTTGGAGGGATTTTACAATTTGACCAAGCACAAAGCCAGGACAGGGGCAAGCAGGAGGATGTGTGAGTGAGGAACATCCCTGCTTGTCCCACAGTCTGCAGTGAGTCATCAGTCATGACTTATACCAGATTTCCTAGTGACAATTCTGCTGGTGAAATGCTCCTGACTCTGGAAGCCTTAACACAGGTCTCGTGGTATGTGAATCCCACCACATGGATCTGAGTAGCAAATAAACACCATCGTCTTCACCACTGCTTGGCACGTCATAAATAGAACTTCTTGAAGCTGGCTGTTGGACACTCATCCAAGCAATGGCGCTGTAAATTCAGAGGGCAGGAGAGTCTGCACAGGAACAGCCCAGGAGAGAGCAGGAGACAGCTGTTTCATTTCTACTTCTTACAGGAAAATATTTCCATGAAGTGTAATGTTTGGAAAATGTCTAACAACCCAGTTCATGCTTTCTACAGATTATGTGGACTTAGCATTTCTGTTGTCTGTAGTGGGATAGATGAATAGAGAGATAAAAGGAGGCATGAAAATATAAGACAGTTGGAATGCAGGAGAATCCACAGAATGTGCGAAAAATGTAGGAAAAACTAAATAAAAGAGGAAAAGACAAATGAGATATTGTCAAAGCAGCCAGTGAAGCAGCAGGGTCCCAGTTCAGAGGTGGAATCATTAAATGACAAGTGAGGCAGCTCTTACGAAAAGCCTACATGATTTTTTAACCCTGGAATTCACTAGGGGGAGTGTGTGGTCAAGGGTGAATGCCAGAATAAATCTGTTTTCCAGAAGAAAAAGGGAATGTATTGAGAGTTCAGTCACCCCAGGACACGGGCTCAGGGAATGAGGCGGCTTCTGCACCAGCCACACCCAGCACATGTCACCCAACAGCTGGGAAGGAAAGGTGGGAGGCACCCACCCCACATTGCACCCAGCTCTGGGACAGCAGGTTCACTCACCTCCAGAGTCAGGACCAAGTACATGGCCCTGTAAGTGAGAAGCAAAATAAATGCCACAGAGTAAAATCTGGTGAATTTGCTTGTGTCTTACCTGGGATAAACTATTAAACCTTCCTCCCATTCCTTCTCCAGCTTGCCACAGAAACTCTGGGATCCTGATCTGGAAAAGCCACAGTGCCAACATAACAGCTTCCATGCGAGTTACAGTCCTTCCACATCCCAAGTGCAGATGAGCAGCACCTCAGACAAACATTAGAGCAACCCTGTCCCACCCTCTGCTCTTCCCTGCTTCAAAGAGGAATGGGAAGATACAGATCCCTATGGAGACCTGGGCTGAAAGGGGATTGAGGAGCCCAGCAAGGAAGCACAAAGATCAAGCAGAAAAAAGAATTGCCTCAAAGCAATACCACAACACAAAGGGCCTTCCTACTATCCTGATGGAAAAAAGTCCAATGTAGGAAGGGAATGTAAAGGACTAGGACAGTCTGACAGGGATTTCCAAAGTACGCATGCCTGTACAGAGCAGCCTGTGCATGTGCAACAAACATAATCCTAAACCTCGGTGGACATACCAGGACACACACCACAACTCCTCCTTGAGATCCTGCCTTTCCTTCAAGTGCACTAAAAGCAATTGCATCACACATGTACAGTTGCCCATCCAAAATTCCCTGAGTGTCCAATCCCTTGCACATAAAAGTATCATTGAGTTCCAGGCAAGGAACAACTCAAGGCTCCTATGCATGGGGGCATAGCCTACATTTCCAGACATTTGGCAGCCCCTCAAGATTCCTGCATCTGTGGACACATCTGGGCTTCACAGACATGGGGCAGTGGAGAGTTTCTGTGCACGCACAGCAGTATGCAAGGCCAGGAGACACATGAATTCTCACTAGTCTATCTAGACAGTGGCAGACAAGAGAACACATCTGGGGAAACCTGGACAGTTGGTCATGTGAAGAGCAGACTAGCCCAGAGCAGCCAGCAGAGGAAGCTGCCGACGTCAGAGGTGAAAGGCACGACAGCTTGGGTTCTTCTCCTCCCTCATTCTACCTGAGGGAAAACTGGCACTTGCATCTCTTGGGGACAGGAATGCAAAACTTGTGCCGCTTCTGGACTGTCCTGTCCTCAGAAAGAGAAACACAAGGCATGGAGCTACTCCCAGTCCCCGTGGGGCTGCCAGAAATAACACAAACCTAACGTCTCACACCAGCTGGTGAAGAGGACTAATCTGGCTTCAGGAACTGCTTGAAAGAGAGCCAAGCCTCCCATCCAGTTCTCATGGCCCCCTCCACCTCCCTCCAGACCCAGTTCCTTTTCTGGCATGATGGTATCCTCAGTGCTCAGCTGACAGCAAGCTGCTCCTCTCTAAACGCTCTGCTGACCCACCCTGCAGCATATTCCTTGGTGGGGCTGCTCTGTGTTTTTTCCATCCTGGGCACAGAACAGGCCTGACTCTGTGGTGGCCAGACCAGAGGAGGTGGGCAAGTGGACATGGCAGGAAATCCCATCTGTCCCTCCATCCTGGTCCCTGTTTTTGCTGCTGTACCTTTTCCTTTGAATTAGGCATCTCATGAGATTCCCTGCCTATGAACCTTCATTTCTCTCCCATCTATCACACAACAACCTGTGTCTCTTGAACCTCCAGGTTAGCACTCCAAGGTTTGCACTCCTCTGTAGAAAAGGAGCTTGGTAATTTTTTTTTTAATTGCTCTTTAGGATGTAATATAATCACTAGATCAGATGCATCAGCAACACAATAACTAGATTGGTCTGCATTTACAACGAGGGTGCTGAGATACTGGCACAGTTTGCCCAGAGAAATTGTAGATGTCCCATCCCTAGAAGTGTTCACAGCCAGTTTGGATGGGGCTCTGAGTTATCTGGTTTAGTAGAAGGTGTCCCTGCCCATGACAGGTGGATTGGACAAGAGGACCTTTAAAGTGTCCCTTCCAACCTAAACCATTCCATGATTCCACGATTCTTGATTCATTTCAACCAGCAGCTTGCAAGATAATGAAAAAAAGTGAATTTGACAGTCACATAACTAATTGCAACTAATCAGCCCTTTTTCAGTGACATGGCATAGCCCAAACCAACATCTGTGAAGCACAGTTTAAATTAGATGCTGGTGGAAACCTACGGGTTTATTTTCATGACTGCCATCACATACACCTTGACTCTGTTCCGGCCACCTCATCCCTCCCTGCAGCACTGCCTCACTGCAGTTTCTGCACTAGAAAAGCTGTGTTAAAACTATGTGAGAAAGCATTTTCTTTCTTGAGTCAACACAAAAGAAGGAGACTGGCACACTCAGGAGGCTGCATGTAAATGAGTCCAAAGGCGATGTGTTTCAGAAAGAAAAGAGAAGTCTAAAAACTAATTTTAGAAGGGCGAGACCCTGACGTAAAGATACCCTGTGTTACGAGTGGACATAGCTGGGCAGAACTAAACTCAAAACATTCCGAGCCTGATTTGGTCTGCAAGGTTCCTATCTCCTTCTGTCACACATTATTAAACACAGATCAAAAACAGGATCTAGGATTACAGAACACACTGGACTCGGGACATCAGAAGACACCTGTCCTATAAATAGGAATCATTTACCAATTCAGACCAACACACACATGTTTTGGCAACCTCTCAGCCAATAAAAGCAGAAGCCACAACTTCAGAATTATCCAAGTGCTATTATTTTAAATGTGAAACAATGGTTTACATCATCATGACTTAACTCCTTGTTTCCCAAATTCTCATCATGCATGTCTGTGCTGAATCACACCAAAAATGAACCCTTCTCAAAATTAGTCCATTACCAATTTGGAAAATTGCCTTTTTTAAGAATAGAGCAGAAACAACAACAACAACAACAAGCAAAACTTTAGGTTTGGAGCTGTTGAGTTGGTGCTTTGGATTTCTTCAGTAGATTTTTGCCTGTATCCCAACACCCCAGGATTTCAACTTCAAAACTTCAAAGTCACTTAGATCACAGACTTTGCATGACAAAATGCTCAGAAACACCAGTTTGGGATTTTGAACAGAGTTACAATGCTGGGCTCCAATTTGTTGACACTTGGGTTTCTAAGAAAAAATTAACAGGAACACGTGCAAGGGTGTGTGTAAGGGAACAACGTGAAGTGCTGCTTCCAAACAGGTGCAGCCGATTATCTCAGGCAACGCTGTGCAGGAAAAGAAACGCTGTTTTCTTTGCGAATTTTAAGAGCACTAAAAACTTCCAGATAATGGGAAGTCCCTGAAGCTTTTAGAAAGTGTTTTCTCATACTCCGTACCTGGTATGACAGCTGCTTCTTTGCAGCTATGGGGAGTTGTGGTTTTCCATTTGTGAAAATTCAAGTGAAATCTATCATTTTTTGGAAAGAGCCTAAGTCCTGGTGTTCTCAAATATCTTTACAGGTTGAACATTTGGAAAGGATCCAAGACTCCAATCAGAGCCGGAATATGTGGAAATATTTAACTCTCTAAGAAACAGTATATAAAATAAGCTGTTTCTCTGCTTGATGACTATTTCAGGATTGACTAATTACTTGTCATGATGCCAAACACCACAGAGATGGCTCAAGAGGATAATTTCTGAAACTTGAATTTGTTACATTCTATCAAAGGAAGACTATTTCTGTGTCAAAACCCTATATGTGGAAATTTATATACAGCAAGATCATAAATGAACTTTTGGACACTCAAGGTCAAGTTATTCAATGAAATATCTGCTAAATCTTTTCTGGGAGGTGGAATGAACAAGCTTTAAAATAAAGCAGGAAAATAAAGACTACTGTATCAAATACAGGTTCCTCTTGGGGAAGCACCCACATTTCAGATAGTTGGTCTCTGGATCTTGTTTCAGGGAGAGATTTGGTGGTGGGGAGCAAAGACTCCCTGCTGTCCTGGTCAGCATATCAGCTCCTCCCTGGGGGTGGTCGTAGCAAGGAAATGTAGCTGAGGATTCCTAAATTCAGTCACCTCTGTCCAAAAAATCCTGACCTAAACTTGGTCTTTCTTCTCATACCAAAGCACAATCACATCAAGGCCAGGCAGGTTCTGGCATAGGCAGGGGCTAAATTCACCTCCTGTTTTAATGGGAAGAGAACCAGAGCCCGTACACCAAGCTCAGCTCTGCTTCCAGCTGAGTGAAAGGTCCCTCTGGCCAAGTTATCAGGAAGCGCTAACAAATTCAGTTTGGTTTCAGGACCATTTAATTCCTGCCATCACCTGTTCTCTAGCACATTTATACAGGTTGTAAGGATAGAAAGGACCATTCAGTATTATAAATATGCACTTTATTTCTCTAAGGTTGTCCTGCACTAGGTTCTAAATCATAGCTTCTTTTTGCCTTTCTTCTCTAATATTTCAATATATTTCCCTTGAACTTTTTCTTCCCCTTGGTGGTACTTGCACATTATGATTAAGTTTCTTTTTAATTTTTCTTAAGTAGATGAATATTAGTGAACTCTTATCTCTTGCACCCTATTTCCAGGATTTGGTCACATTTAATGCTCTTTTCAGAATCTTTCCCAACCATACATCATTTTGGCTAAAATGAGCATGAGATTTGGACATGGTGGTGAACACTACTTCCCAATACCATTTCCAATGTCAGAGCATCCCAATGACCCCTACAGGGCTCTGGATGCACCTGTCCCCCCAGCTGCTGCTCTGCCCATGTGGCTCACGCCCACCAAGTGATTTGCAACATCCCCAAATCCTTTTTAGTTATCTGCTTCCACCCCAAATTTAACCTTTTCTCTTTAGTCCTGTGAAGTCCAAATCTATACTGAGTATCAAAACATATGAACTTAAGCTCACCTGTAAAACTATCAGATGCCTGTCCCAAGCTCAGAGCTCGCTGTCACAGGAGCTTGCCAAAGCCAAGCAGCAGATTTTAGACCAGTGCCCTGACAAACCATGTGACATAACCAAAGGCTTTGGCAGAGAGACGGCAAAGATACAGCAGCTGCTAGAGAGAGCAGCTTTGTCTGTTTAATATCTTACCATTGAAAAATAACATTTCACTTGCCACTAGTGTTACAAGGGAGCTGCACCAGGTAGAGGTGAGAGTTGTGTGAGGTTTGGAGAGCTTTTATCAGTGCCCATGGTGGCTGGAGCACAGCTCAACAACAACTGGTCACTGAACTCAGCAGTGGAAAGAAAAGGGGGCTCAGGGTCTGATTTGCACCATGGGAGGGAGAATGAGAAGTGTTTTGGAAGAGGAAAAGTTGCAAGAGCCAAGCAGAAGGGCACAAGGCTGCGATGAGGGCAGATAACCATCAGAACAGGCTGAGCTCCAGCGTGGCGGGAGGGGACAGCAGCACAGCAGCCAGTGTGTGGGAGAGGGAGAGAAGGAGCAGCATGAGCGTGTTATGAGGCCACAGGGAAGACACAGCTGTCAACCACAGCCCTGCAGAAAGGCATGAGAGGGATCAGCAGGGGAGACACACATGGAGTTTGGTTTTGGCCAGCTTGAGAAAAGCAGGCAGCTTTTCCACTTACATCCACTGTGGAGTTTATGTGGGATGTGCAAGGCAGGCTGGCAAAGGGAGGAAGGGGGTCCCTTCTAGGGCATTCCTCACCTAACATGGGTGAGCTGGGTCCAGACCAGCATGGCAATCCATAACCCTGAGGAAAGGAGACTGGAGAGGAGAGTCTCACATTTGGGCAGCAAAGGGGCAGGGGAAGGTACTGAATCCAGCCAGGAAAGGAGACCTGGGTGACAGGGCTTTGAGCAGCCTGGTCTAGTGGAAGATGTCCCTGTCCACAGCAAGGGGTTTGGAAGTAGATCATCTCTAAGGCCTCTTCCAACCCAAACCATCCTATGATTATACATGGAACACCATCAATCAGCAGCTCTAGAACCTCATTCCTGCATGCCAACCTTTCAAGGCACAGGAAGCAGCTGTGGAAAATCCTGACACCACCTGCAAATAACAAAATCTCCTCTTCCTTCTTCCATATTCACTGAGGTGCTGAGGTGCTCAGAGACTGGCAGTGTGTCTGTGTGGCAGGCAAGGTACACAGCACCACAGGCAGCCTTCTGGAGGTGCAACCTCCCTCCCACCAAGCCCACCTGAAGCAGCATCCTCCCTTGTAGGCTCCCAATCGCCTTCCTTACAGACTTGCTCCTTGTTCCTGTCACCTCAGCACAGCTGGAAGAGCATCTTACTCCACAGCTCACCCAGCAGCATGAACTAAGAGTCCCAAGCTTGCCTGGATGCTTGTACAGCCTTTCCACAGCAGTCCAAGGCCCCATACCCATCCAAATTCTCCTGTCACGCCCCATGGCAGGTACAATGGAGCCCCAGCATCCTGCTCTTGCACCCCTGTCACTGTGGGGTGACAGAGCCAGTTCTCCCCACACAGATAGCAGTAGCCTTGTCCAGCAAGCAGATACAGACATAGATTAAGTGTTGTATGTGTGAGCAAAAGCAGACAGCTCAGCAAGGCACTAGTGCTGAGTGAGTTGGAAGAGACTGGCTATTCATGCCAGTGGGCTCAAACAGCAAGCCCTGGTGGCATAAACACCTAAATTAGGTGTATAAATTTAGGGGCATATCACCTAAATGCAAGGCTTCCAGAGCTACACCCCTACAGTTACAGTCTACAAATCCAAGGACCATCACTGTTCCCAGGTTTCTGTTCTGTGTAGCAGATAATACATAATGCTTTAGACCCACAGTTTTCCTGTGCAAGTTTGTGTTGGGAAGAACCTAGAAACTGTTATACAACACTGAAATATTTCCAGAAGGACCTTCTGCTACTTCGGTATGGCTGCTACTTTGTCAGATATCTAAGAATTTTTTTGGCCAGTGCCCCCCCCCCCCATCTCCCCAAAAAGCCTCCAAACAAATCCCAGAGCTGAATCAGTTTCCTCTATTCAGAGACTCCACTAAGTTCTTTCCTAGATTCCCGTTTTCTTTACTTCTTTTTCTTGAAAAATATATAAATAGTCACATCGTCATATGAGACAAGTAGAGACTGACTCTTACGGGTAAAAAACAGATGTTTCCCAATCTTCCCTAACAAAGTAATATTTTATATATGGCTCTTCAATGGATTTATAGCCAATGAAGGGATGTTACTACATTAGCTCATGGAGGGGGTGGGTGATAAAAACTGGAAAGGAAGAGCCAGACAAGGAAAAAAGAAGCTATCCAGAGCGCTGCAATTGGAGAAGCATGACAAATGGGCAGCACAGTTTTAGAGGGCTTCGACAGCAAGGCAGATTGCCTGGCTGGGAGTGATTGTCCACAGCTGGAGCATCGCAGAGACCATCTGGTATTTCTTAAACATGCTTTCCCCAGGTGATCCAATTCTTGGAGTGCCCCAGCAAAGAGAAGAAAAAAAAGCCTGTGAGTCTCAGTCCCATTTCCAGAGTTCCTCTAATTAGTTAATAGAATTATATTTGAACTGGTTTCAGTTTCTCCTACAAAACCTTTGTTTTTGCCACCTTTTCATTGGAGGAAAAAAAAGAAAATTTAAACTCATGGAGGTTTTCATTTCTTTAAGAAAGTCAATGATTGTGTCTCTTGGCACAGCAATCCAATATAAAACTTAATGAAGTAAAGAGAGATCCAAAATTTCTTTTGAACACCTTGTAACCTCACTTTTCCCCCACCACTCTTAGCTGCACAAAGCATGCATATCCAGAGCTTCTCACTTTACTCTCCCACCCCCGTGTATCCATCCCCAGCATGAGCCCCTGAAAAAGCAGAGCATGGACTGCATGGGGGACTACAGGACCCAAGGGGCTCTTACAGGATTTTGACCCTTTTCTTAACTTGGAAAAAGCGTTAAAGAGTTTAATTAACTGTGCATGCCACACGGTCTCATCCGTGCGACAAGGAGGGCTGGCAGAGGAGCAGTGCAACAGTATTTGCTGCTGTCCTGGTGTTCCCCATATGACAGCCCTTTCCAGAGCCAGGAGCACTGGGAACCAGCTAATGAAGAAAAGAGCAAGAGAAAGCGGTAAATAATAAATGAACGGACAGATGGAAAAAGGGTTAGAGCGAGCAACCGGAGAAGAAGCCTTGGGAGCCAAACTGCGTTCCCACCAGCAGGCAGTGCCCCCTCCGAGCAGCGTGGGGCAGGAGCCAGGGCCCAGCCACAGAGATTATCCCCTCCACTCCCCGCCAAGCCAGGCTCACCATCCGCGCCTTTCCCCTCTCCTCCCTGCTTTCTCCAGCAGTTAGCCCAGCCACAAAGCTTTGGTCTGTCAGATGTATCCTGCACATCATAGCATTACATCCCGGATCCCCGGCTGCAAGCTCCTCAGCAGCATGCAAATACCACTCCTGGTATTTTTCACAGGGAGCAAACATACAGGAGTGGTGGCTGGAGGGATGAAACTAGCGATACTCCCTACAGCTGCAGCAAAATCAGTTGCTATGCCACAATTTGCCAGAGAAGTTTCTAAAAATGCTGAGAACTCACCAGGCACAGAGTTTCCTGCTCCGTCCACATAGGCGGCTACCTTCTCTGAGTCTGTATTTGAGCAAAGCTAGTGGGATCATAATCCTGATCAAAAATACATACACAAGATGCTTCAACATCTCCATGCTAAAAAAAAAATCTAATTAAGTTATTGGGAAGAAAATACTGGACAAAAGAAACCAAATGAATATTGAAAGGGGAATTTGTTTGGTTGGGTTTTTTTGTTTGGGTTTTTTGTTGTCGTTGTTGTTTTGCTTTTAGGTAATGGATAAAATCAGCATATTTCACCCCCATAGTGGAAGGGGATTTTGGCAGGAAACCCATCCTTATGCAGTGGTATAGATAGCAATAACAGAAGATAATATAACCCATGATTATAATGCTAAAGAAATAGCAACCAACTGCAAATTACAAAGTATAGAAAATTAATACAGTATTTAAAAAGCATGATGGAAAAATTCATGCCTTGCTGAGTTATGAGTGGGAATTTAAATATAGAGGAAAGAAGGGAAATGAAGAGACATAGCATTGTTATTTCGTGCACATGGTAAAATTATCAGTGTAACTACAAAAAAAAAATAAATATAGGCACTCTCTATTTATGAAAAAATTATGATGATGAATTCATCATAAGATGATTATATACATCACCATTTACTAATGACCAAGACAGGAATTAGATAACATCTGCTTTAGATAAACACTATTAAATCACCCACCCTTCATAATTTGCACCTCCAAGTGCACTAAGGAGATCTCTGACCTGCTGATACTAATTTTTAATAAATCTTGGAATGCCAAGTAATTCTAGAAGGGTAGGTGAGCCCTAACCCCATGCTGGCATTTCAGCAGGACTTGCTGACCTAGGGACCAACAGCCAGACAAGCTGACAGCAGAACTTGACAGAGTAATTAAAAGACAATATGAGAATCTACCAATAATTCATTATATTCATGTCTCAGCTAATTACCAGCCAGCATATGTTATACAGAATCAAGTCCTGTCTAACTGGAGTTACAGCTTGATTTAAGAATTTGCATTAATAGAAGTAATTTGGCATAAGTAGATGGACAGAAGCGGCTAATGAGACAAAACCTATCCATTTCTTGCCTCCCATCCCACAGGATGTAGTATTTTTACCAATCATTCAGATAAATGCAAGTTCCTTAGAGGCAGCTTGCAGATAGCACAAATGAAGGTTAAGAAGCAATGAACAAAACAGCCTTCATTTATCCTGTGATCCAATTTGTATGGCTAAATGGCCATCATCCAACCAAGCGTGCTTTAACTCAGCCAAGCACAAGATAATACATGTACAGAAAACAATATAGGGTTTGTATCTCTGGTACGGAAAAGTCTGTGCTGCATGGCCACAGGACCAAGGAGGAGGTATAACAGGACTTTTGGCAAAGTAAAGCTTGAGGAGCCAAATCTATTCAGCTTTTGGAAGAAAAATCCACAAGGTTTGACTGCTGCATGTAGGCATTACATTAGTGTGGGAGGAGAGGGGGTTTCTAACCTGGTGGTGAGAAGCAAAGCAAGCTCCAGGGGCTGAAATTCAGAGTTAAGCACGGTTCTGACAATGAAGCAAAGTAACATCAGCACAGCTGAGGATGAGAAACATCACACAAGAAGTTCTGGATGATCTTGGGGCCCAGCATAAAAGCAGGGGGTGAAACTCAGTAGTACAAAAGGCAGGTATAAAGGCTGCTGTGTAACGTAAGACTGGAAGGAGCCCAGACACTGGCACACTGGGGGTCTGCTTTAGGCTACAAAATCAGGGAGATCGGAAGCAGAGGCTTATTGGGAGCATCTGAAACACAGAACCTGCTGGTAATTAGGGACCTTTAACTGCCCACACATTTGCTGGGAAAGGAAGACATCAGACACTGGCTTGCATCAAGTTCCTGGAATGCAGTGACAAAAAAAAAAATTTAAAAAATGGAGAAAGAAGTGACAGGAACAAAATTAGGAAGGAGTCTCCTTGAGGTTTGATTCTCATCAACAGAGAAAAACTGGGGAAAGCCATGAAAGTGGAGAATGCCACAGGCAGGGAAGCCTGAAATGTTTGTACTTGCTAGAAAAAGAACGGGGGAAAGCGGCAGAATAAAAATAGCGCTTTGTAAGGACAGAGGCTTCAGTAATCTGAGAGGGTTGGCAAGTCAGATTTTGCTCCAAATGAAAAGGGAGTTTGGGAAAGACAGTATTTTGTAAACACACAGCAAGATAAGGGAACAGATGTAAATTATCTTAGCGCAGGGGTACGATTAGGGTAATTCAGAGACTCCTCCATGGCTCGAAGCATGCAAGGAGAAATGGCAACTCCATCAGGCTGATGTGGATGAGCACAAAGGAACAGCACCAGGAGAGAGGGACAGAGCGTAAGAGCTGAGTGCTCCACAGAAACTGCTCGCAGCAGTGATCGCCAGCAGTAACCAGGAGACATTTGATAACTGCATCGGTGGGAAGAGACAGACCAAAGAGTTCAGCACCTCCTGAGGAGGGAGAAAAGGTTAATAGATTGCTTTATGACACTGAACACACCACAAGCCCTTCCAAAGCTGTTAGTGCGTGTCAGCCCTCCCCCTCTTCCACCAAAATCTGTTTTCTGTTAGGTTTATGTGTTTTCTTTATTCTCTACACAGCACCCAGAACTGGCTGGTTCTGGTAATGACATTACATATTATAATGTATGTATAACTGCTAATTTTAAGATCCACAATTTATAAAATATCTTCACTTGTGAGGCTAGTTAAGTTGGACAGCAAATTGAATTTAATAAATCCTGAACACGTCACAAGAAGCCATATTTCCCACAGTTAGAAAAACAATAACCAAATCAGATAATGAGAAAGCCAAAGTGTGGTTTAATAGACTAGAGGGTGTCACCTGAAAAAGAGATTCACCTTCATGACCTCTCTCACACACACACATGCTGTCAGCACAAAACGAGTTGTAAAACTACTAATTAGGGTAAGAGAAGGCAGGGGATCCCAGGGGTTTGGCTCACAGCTGTCTCAGGAAGCAAAGAGGTATAAATTGGGACAGAATTTCACAATAGTCAACAATTCACAGAGTTAAAGCAGGAATGCTTAATGCTTTTGTTGGTTCAGACTTCATGAAAAGAAGAATAACATTAGGACCACAAAGTTAATGCAATTAAAAGAATCAGAGTAGAAAGGTAATGTATAGTAGTAGCACCTTAGCAGAATGAAAACTACAGAAGTTCGATGTTTTAAAATAGGTGGAGGTCTGTCAGCAACTATCTGTAGGAATTTCTGGAAGACAAATGAGGTTCTAAAAGACCAGAAAAGGGCAAATATAGTGGCTATGTTCAACAGGTTGAAAAAACAAGGAAATTGCAGGCCAGCCAACATAACTTCAATTCCTGGAAAAATTTTGAAAGAAATCATCAAACAATCCATCTGCAAGGAAGGGCTGGAAGTAATAGCCCTGCCACGTGAAGGCAACCTGACTTCTCTTTGATAGAGCAACAAGGTCTCATGTGTGAGATAGAGGCAACAGATGTTCTGTACCTTTACTTTCTCAAGGTTTTACCTCCTGTTTTGTGCAACATTTTAATTAGAAAATTAGGAAAATATAGTCTAGATGAAATTCCATGTGGGAAATGCACAGCTGGTTGGGAAATGGTACACAAAATTGCAGGCAGGAACAAGCAATATTGCGGCAAAAAATCCATGATTATACAGAAAGAAGTGTCACGCACCAGGTACATGAAATAACCCTGCTGCTTTTCTCAGTCAAGAAAGGCCTCGGCTACAATACTGGTCTCATTTCAAGGCAATGCACTTAAAAACATCCCAGACCCAGTGGAGAGAGCCCAAGGGACCCCAATGAAATACAGAGCCACAAAACAATTGTAGAGGGTTGAAAGGGATCTCAGGATGCAGAATCAGCTACACATGTGTCATTCAACTTGAAAATAAAATGGACATGAGAAAAGAGCAAATGAAAGGCACTTGTTCAGTGCAGAGAACAAAAGTCTTCAGGGAAACATGATAACAAGCCTCAAATATGTAAAAGATTTCTGCAAAGAGAAAAGGAGTGCTGTAAGCTGTTCTCCATGCCCACAGGGAGAGGACATGCCATCACGGGCTTAAACTGAAGCAAGAGATTTTAAAAATACCAACACCATAATGATATAGCTAATTATGCCCTAGAGCTGAGGGAGGGTACATCACTGCCATCACAGAAGGTTTTAAAACAAGGATAAAGCCACATCGTTTGAATCAGTCAACAGTGATGTCCCCACAGCCTGGGCAATGCTGGTGCCTGGCAGCTGAGTCCCAACAGCCTGCAGGCTTTACACGGACATGCCCGGGAACATAATACATTTCAGCTACAGCAAACACCCTCAGAAGGCTGTGTAGTAAAAACAAACAGCCACTTTGTTTCAGAATGAGCTCATATAAACAACTGATAATGGCACAGAAACACTCAGTTACCCGAGATTGTTTTCCAAGATTTATTTTTCCCAGCACTATTCCATTGGATCTGATCCCAAGATCTCAGAAGACACCTGCAAACTATCCTCCAAAGGTTGGCACCTCTGCTGGTCATTAACTGTGGGCTTGGTACAGACAGTGTTTTAATGACATTACAGTTTTCCTGGTCCCTTCCTCCCAGGAAAGCCCCTAGTGTTCCACATTAGCTCTCTCCCCCTCTTTCCCACAGGAGTTGATGACATTACTGTGTTCCCTTTGCTGACAAGACTTCTCCACCAGTACTCCAGCTGTGCTAATCAAGGTGACAAGTTCTGGGTAACTATTTTCACTGTCGTTTTAGCTTTGAATGCCACCTTTTTTTTCTTTGAAGGGTTCAAGCCCTCCCAGAGTCTGACTAACTTTCCAAGTGTACCAGCTGGTCACAAGAAAGGTATTGCCTCTTCCCAGACACCTTTCCCCAAGCAGAGATCAGGTACAGATCTGCCGTGGAAAAGGCTAGAAGATGCCCTCTTGAGGTCCTTTTCAGATCTATTTTGTACAATGCTGTGGATGATGTGTGTTATGTGAGGGTCTGCGGATGACAGAAGGGCAGAGAGCTTGTTCCAAAAGACACTCCCAGGCCTGTTACACAGCCCCGGGGCACACTCTCCCAGAGCCACAGCACTCAGCAGGAATCACAAAACCACCACGGGGGGTTCACAAGTGCAGGAAACCCACATGTCACAGGTGCTCGACCTGAGCTGTGCGATTCTCTGCCAAAGGACAACTACAACTGGGGTTCTCACTGTCTTTGGGAAGAAGCAAAAAACATATTTCTGTGGGACAGTATCTCACTAGGAAGCTCTTCAGGCAGACACACTGCTCTAGTCTCTGCTCTGTGCCTCCCACACATAAGCATTCTGCAGTAGCCACACATGTGCTCTGTCCCCCCTACCCTCCCCTACCACCCCGCATTATACATCCCACTTCTGAAAAGTGGGTGTGCACTCTGTCACCACCACCTCATGCTCCCAAACCACTTACCTTGGACAAAGAGGGTCTCTGCATGGCTGCTAACATTTCCAAAAGTAGACTATTTCAAGGAAAAACCTCACAGAGAGATCACAACTGCTGTTGTGATCAGACTGTTGTGGCAGACTTTAAGCCATCTAATTACCTTGGTGGGGCAGTGGGATGCCAGTGTAAAACACTTGATTGCAGTGTTAGACACAGGCAGTGAAATGCACTGTTCAGCAGCTCTCAGCTCTGTTCTATCAATTCCATCTGAGTTTAGTCCCTTCACATTTCTCTCAGTGCAGTGGGGAGTGATACTGATAACAGCCTCAGCAGGGTAGGACCACAGAGCATTACAAGCCTGGGAGCATTACAAGCCATGTGAGGAGGGTCTCCCCCTTTAATCACTACTTTTAGGGGCTGTGCTAGATGATATCATGAGGTGGAGAGCTCCCACCACACACCTTCTAGTCTCCTCACTGGATTTTCAGTGCAGATGGGGTGTGGCAGGACAGGCCAAAGAGCTCTCATCATTAGTCTCTCGATGCAGTGAAGTAATCTGTGTCACAGTTTCAGGCATAAGGTACAACAGAAAGGTGTTTCACCGTTTGTCAGAATGAGCAGAGTTTTGTTTCCTCTGGATAGGGAATCCTAAAGAGAAATCTGTAGTCCATGCTTGTTTCTTGGGAAGCCTCAGTTACACTTGACACTTCGTGGGAATACAGGAGGGGCCAGTTCTTCACATGTGTCTACTGACCTGAACAGTTCCCTCTTCCACAGGCTCAACAGGCTTTACTTGAGAACAGTGCAGAAGCCTGTGGATGCCCAGTCTCTTCAACCACAGATGCAGTACACTACCCCAGCCCAAACTGGCACCACAGGTGGAAGAATTTGAATTTAGTCTATTGAAGCCTGATGCTGCCCCACTCCCCACAAGCTGGCTCTAAAACCTGCATGCACACTGTGCCTCTGCCCGAGGCAGTTCCTCACACCTCGACTGCTGCCAGCCCAGTGCTGTGCATTCCGGGCCTCCCGCCCCCCCTCCACCCGGTTCCAGGACTCCAAAATGACCTTCCTGTCGCCTGAACATTCCTTTTGAGGGCTGCAAAGGAGGGGAGCCTGCTGTGATGATTGCAACTTCTAGCCCAGCTGATAAGCATAAAAAAATCGCTGCTTGCTCTGAGAACTGTGAAGGAGCAAAGAAGTGTTTCTAGGGAAGGATTCCTTCTCCTCCCCTGTCCCACGGCGGGCTGAGCTCAGGGAGCTGGTTCCCAGAGGAGAGCAGTCAGAGGTGTGCACTCTCCCCCTGCTCTAGCACGGGCTGACCCAGGAGCACGAGAGATGCTGTGAAACAAGATACCCATCTCTGAGCACCGCGGGGGAAACAGCAAAGATTAATAAAGCTCAAAATATTTTACAGCGTTTAAATAGCATGGTCACAGATCAAAGGCAATTGGTCATGTCAGGGAGGCAGGCTCAGTAAGCCTGGAAATATCACATACAGAAAGCAGAGGCAAGATGCAAGAGAAAGCCTGCAGACAGGAGCCGAGGAAGGCTCGATGAGAGAAACCAAAGTGGTCTAAGCCAGAGTCTCACATGTGTTCCTGGAGGAATGAGAGCCAGAAAGACTGCCTGGTTTCACTCAGTCTCAGTTGTGCCTTAGCACAAAAACACACATTTCATTTTAAGACACCCTCTTACCTTGGAAGTACCTGCTGCTGTGAGCAGCTTAAATCCCAGAATAACACAGCCCTGCCTGATGCCTGAAATAAGGAACACACTGGGAATTATGTGTAACTGGTGAATAGATTTGAAAAAGCCCTCATTGATGCCACAGAGACTGCAGAATCATGCCCTGCACTCTAAGAGCTTTCTAACCCAAGAGTGTGCTGCTTGAAAGTTTGTTGGAAGAATCCATTGCCCACACTTGCAGGCAGAGTGGGAGGCCTGAAAGTCTTTCAAATTGTTCATGTAACTATATTACCTGTGAGGCAGAAGGGAATGGGACTTTTTATCCAGATCACTAGAGTGTTAGTGGTAGTGATACGGGAATAAAAATGCCACATAGTGGTATTTCTACTCTCAAACTCTCCAAGAGGAGCTATTCCATCATAAATAGCACCTTTATTCTCACATGACTTTGGGCAAGATAGTCCATTTATATTTTTTGGGTAAAATTGAAGAACTAGCAGTAGTAGGAGCCCTCTCACACAGAGGTGTGGGGTTCAATATTGCTCCAGTCTGGGCTGCACGCTGAAGGTCTCCCACAGTACATGCACTGCATGAGGCCAAGTGACTCCTCGATCCAGACCCCCAGGAGGAAACCCTGTTCTCAAGGATCTCATGGATACTCCATCCCTGCAAACTCAGTCCTTCACTAAGGACTCCCTAAACCACAACTGCATTCTTGCTCCTGCACCTTGCCTCAGGACCTGGGGACCCCCTATAGCACTGTACAAACCCACTGTGCTGAACAAAAAGAAGTCCTCAAGCAAACTCTCTCTGATTGAATTTTGAAGGTAAGAAATGTCCTTCTGCAACAGATGTACAACCCCCTCTACCCACCCCAAACACCAGATCCATCACAGAGAAGGGAAATATTTACACAAGTTAGTAGAGTTCCAGTTAAATATTATGCTTAGCTGTCTAGAGACCATGTTCTCAGACTATGTCTATGAAATAAAAGATTAAACTTCATAACAATTATGAAGTTGCTCTGTTCACATTCAAAGGGAGTTAAAGAACATTAAAATAGTTCTTTGGGTAATATACTGGTGGAATTGCTCTCTCCACCCTGGAGAGTTAGAGTGAAAACCTTCTGAACTATCCTGTAAACACACTTGGAAAGGCTAAGAGCTAAGCTGATAACCAGGTAGCACCTCTGCTCTGCAGGTTCTGTAAAAAATGTGAGCAATGCCAGAGAGCTTTTGAAGCAGCAGGGGAAGGAGGATAGGGGAGAGCAGCTTCACTTCTCGAGGGAAGTTTGTTTAGTGGAAAGTAAGCAAGTTGTCAGGGGAAAAGCTGACAATGTTGATTCCAGCAGTTGTACCGGGAATAAACAGCCAAGTGGATTACGTTACAGAGAATGAGAAACGGCTCTGAGGATCCCATTTAAACGCTGGGCCTTCAGGAATGATGTGATTCAGCCATGCTCATGGCCCCAATATCCAGTGACCCCTGGGCTGAGCCTTCCGACAATACTGGTGTCACCATCCGACCTCCGTGGGGTCCCCAAGAGCTCAAACATAGCTGATGTCCCCAGCACAGCCCGAGCTCACTGCTGGGTATGCGGACACCTTCTGGCTTCAAGGCAGGGGCTGGGCACTGAAACAGGGGTGGCAGCAGAGTGGGGGAGGTTGTGCAGGACCAGTTTGCCTCTCCCAGCCCAGCAGCAGGGGAGGGCCACCATGGGGTTTGCCATCTCCTCCCCAGACAGAGCGCAGGGCCCTTCCTCCTATAAAAATAAGATGCCTGTCTGCCTTTCAAAGGAAAGGGACCTGTCAAGAGGAGAAGAGGGTCTTATTTGATTTATTAGTCTCTTCCTCCTTCCCATCATCTGTGGCTCATCCAGCTGTAGTGATAAGGAGAAGAGATATGAGAGGACCCTGCTGGCTGCTGGGATAACATCCTTCTGCCCACTCACTGCCTGAAGACATCAGTCCTTTACAAGCACCATTAAATGTGTATCCAAAATGTGGCAGTCTCCTCCATCGAGATTCTGTTCCCTGGATAATACAAACAGTTGCCAGAAAAAGAGTATCCTCTCATCTCTGTCTAGGCCATTATCCCTTTATATTTGCTCTTTAATATTTACTGGGTTCACACAAAGTGCATGCTCTGGAAAGAAAAAAAATCAGCTGCAGCTTAAAGGACTCCAAATTTAGTAATTGCTGCAGCCCCATCGACGTGAGTTAGCAGGGAGATTTCTCCAGCACTTCACATGCCGTGGTATTCTGCTTAGGTCAGACTGTAGAAAATGTTCTGTTCAGGGGCACCAAATCTGGAGTGTTTGCATAGGTGCCAGCTGCAGAGGCCTTCTGAATCCACCTCCAGTTCCTGCTGGTCCTTTCCCTCCCAATACCCGGTAACCTTGGTAGGAAACAGAGGCAGCCAGAGAGATGCTGATCCATACAGAACCCAAGGGTTTTGACACACCTGCGAGTTAGCAAGAACTAGACCCAGCTCCTGACTCCAGAGCTGGTTTTGCAGCCTTACCTGTTAGTGTGAGGTTGCTGTAAGTGTTTGAAAACTGCTCCTTTAACAAAACCAAGTGCATCTGAGCTGCCTTTTCCCTCTGTAGCTCCAACATTATGTCAGGATGCTGGGCGATCTTACAGCCTTTCTGCTTATCCAGGGCAATGTCGCTGCGAACAATGTCTACAGCAAAAGGGAAAGAAAAGAGGGAGATGGCCAAACCTCAGCTTTCATTTTCATTTTTGCCAGATGCTTGGATCAGCTCCAGCCAATATGACAGTCACACAATCATCGCTCGGCAAGAGCAACCCAACAGAAGGATCCAAACCCCATGGATCCACCTATCAAATGACCCTCCCCAGCCCAAGTGTCCTTTTCTCCCACAAAAAGCTCAAGTTGTATGCTCACAGAATGTGCTGACCCTTCCATCCTTTACCTGCCTAGCTGTCATTCTCTCACAATGTTGACCCCTCCCTTGCAGGAGAGTGCAAAAGTCTCAAAACATTTATACTGCAACCCTGTTGCATGTGTATTTGACACTAAATAATGAGAAAAGACTAAATCTCATTCCAATAACCCCTGGCTTCCACCGCCCTTGCCTGTCAAAGAGGTGATGAAGAAGGCTTGTTCTCACCTTCTTTTATCCTCACTGCAGCCATCACAGGTCAGCATGGCTTATGACTCTTTGAATAAGTGTCTGTATCCTTCTAATGCCTGATATTCAGGAGGCAGGAGGATTATTAAGCAATTGTTTTCTCTTTTTGGGAGCATTCTCTAAGCCATATTGTGAGATAAGAATTCCTGATGATGATATTCGCTACCCTAGAACTACTCACCTGCTGGGGAAAGGGAATGATGGAGTAGCAAGCAGAACAACAATCAAGTAAGATCTGTCAGTCTAAGCAGGAGGGGAGTGGTGCAAACTAGTCCTTGCTATGTTTATGAGTTTAATGATAAACTCTGTGACATGTTCAGATCTACAGGCACCAGATGCTGTGCCTAAATCTTACAAAACCTCAGGTGGCCAGCTCTGATAAACAAGGATTGAAGTTGGAATTCTTCCACCACATTGCATAAGGTCACTTTGCCTCACAAGGTTGATCTTTGCTTGGTTCAATTCCCATCTAGCTAGAAGCTGCTGAAGAAGCTTGTCAGAAGAGAGTCTCACCTTGCTCCACACACACATTCTCCAGCTCCTTTAGTGTTATGCACATTAAGAAACACCAAAGTTGCTTCCAAAAGTCCTGCTCCCATCTCTTGAGGTGTCCAATCTCAGGTTCAGTAAACTTAGATTCAAAGCTCTGCTCCATCTTGGGCTGGCAGGAAACTGCCTCCAAACATGTGGTGGAAGACTGGAAGCCACATTATCTTCCTGTCTCTGAGCCTCATCCTAGAGTCACTACACTTTCTTGCCCAGGCTATGTTCTACCTCTTTTCTGCGTAGTTTGGGATTAGTAGAGCTTCTCTGAAGCCTGTCTAAAATAGACTACTCAGAACAGCAATGTCATTAAAGTACTCATGGTCTGTAGTTAGCCACATGAGCTCTCTCCCCCACCCACAGCTAGCACACTCAGGATACTGGGCAGCACCCAGATACCATGAAAATATGGCTCAGTATTTCTACATCCAGCTCAAGGGCATGAGTGAGATGGAGCAAGAGGAAGGGCTAATGCTCCTCTGCAGCTAACGAGCATGGGCCCTTCCACCGTGTGCCTTAGTGCACATCCTTAGATAGGTGCTGAGTAAGACTTGGGTCACAAGTCTTACTCAGTCTACCCAACCTTTTCCCAGCTAATGAATGATAAAATCCTGAACCCCCGTTGTGTGAAATATTTGGAGAAGTGAAGATTGAGAAACATAGCCTTACATTCTGTCCCACATGAGAAAGACTACCATGGGCTGCTGGAGTTACCCTAGAGCCCATGAACTTCCTGGGTGATGGATTTCCCTTCCTACAGAACTGAAGGCAAGAGTTGTACACCACCCACCCCCAAGGCAAAATGAAGCCAAACACATCAACGAGGTCCTGAACGAGGAGAAGACTGAGAGGCAGACAGATTTGAAACTAGATGGTTAATATGCTGTCCGCAATTCTCTTCAAACTGCTGTAAGGGTGTCCAGGCTGGGTCAAAATAAGTTTGTTTTCTAAAAGGAATGGATGACTTCTAAAACCCAAACCAGGGCAAATGTGGATCCGTGGAGGAAACACTGGCCCAGGATAAGGGTCAGGGGCCAGCACCTTGGAGGGTGCAGGGGGCCATGGAGGAGCAGTGCGTCCTATGGGACATCCATCTTTGGGGACCACAGGGATGGCTCTGCACACACTGTCAGCAGGGCCTGGGGACAGAGGACAGGCCCAGGAATGAAGAGCAGAAACAGTGTTTTGATAAAGCTGCTGTGATAGGGATCACAAGGATGTCAAGTCACATGCAGACAAATCAGAAGAGTGTGGGGGAAGGCATGCAGGGCACAGAAGTCAGAGCACTCTCTGATAGTTATCTTCATGGGGCTCTCTGAGACCTGCCACTGCAGACACTCAGGAAGCAGAGGCAAGACATGCAAGGTGCTGTCTTCCCAGATTGGTGAGGGACCCAAGAAACTTGTCCAAGACCTAAAGATGGAGGTGGAACCACAGTCACTATAACTCCAGCTTAAACTGTGGGCCAATGTCTGGGATATGGAGCTCTCCAAGGAACTCAGTGTCTGGTCCTTCATACTCCACTAAGCTGTGCTCAGCGCAGGGAAGGAGGCAAAAGCACCTCTGCACCACTCTGCTGAACCAGCAGCACTGAGGGATGATGGGTGGCAGTCCACAGCTTCTGATGGCCATGGGGAATTCTCAGCAAGAGCAACCAAAGGGACAGAGACAGCAAGGAATTCACAGCTTCCAAGTCTTAAAAGGAAGAGACAGAAAAAGACAGATACAAAGAAGCCAAGAAGAAGGATGCTATCCCGGAGGCTCCAGGTAGGGCAGCTCTGAGCGGGCAGGAGAAGGGCACTCAACCGCCTTCCTGAGCCTCGACTAAAAAAAATAATAATAAAAAACCCAAAAAGCGATAAACTGCTCAGCAGAACACGGGACCTAGCAGCTCCTGCCAGGAGTGCGAAAGAAGAACTCCAGATGTGAGAGCCCCAGAGGATGCCAAAGGCTTTCCAAAGCCGGCAGGCCAGGAGCCGTGCCCCCGGCGGGCCGGGTCAGTACCCTGGCCAGCTCAGGTTCCCCCGCGGCCGCAGGGCCGGACCCCGGCGGGCGCGGCGCTCCGGGGCGGCGGGCGCGGGTCCCGCGGCGGCAGCGGCAGCTCGGGGCCGGCAGAGCCGAGCGGAATGGAGGGAGCACACCCGTGTGGCGGCCAGGTGAGCTGCGGCTGCCGGCAGGCATCGAGCGGCGATCCCGGCGGCGGGAGCGGCGGAGGAGCCGGCATCCCGCAGGAGCTTGCTTCCCCCTGGCCAGGCTGCGGGGCCGGGGCGGAGGACGCTGCTTTGCGGAGGCTGGTCTGTCCCCGAGAGCCAGCTCACATCCCTCTGACACCTCGGGACAGCTCCTGAGATTTCGCACAGGCCGCCCGAGGAGGTTACTGAAACTACCAAGGAAATGTTGGAGGCCAAGTCAGAAAACACCCTTCAGCAGTGGCACAATCGCAGCAATGCTCTTTCCCGGGCGTCCCAGGACTAGTTGAGCTTTCTAAGTCCCTTTCAGTGAGTCACCTGCTCCATGGGGTTTCAATAACCATTTCCCACAGGGCAGAGAAGTTCCAGTCTGTGAGACCTGGAGGATGGTGCACAGCCGAGACAGCTCCCAGCCAGGGCTGGGTTTGCCTCGCACAGAGTGAGCTTCACTAGCCGAGAGTTTACAGTGTCAGTGTGGCCTGTGTGCAAGTGACCATCCCATGGCTCATGACACCATCTGCCCATAGGCAATCCATTCCAGGAACTGCTGGAGTCATGGAGCAGACACAGACAATCACCTGGAAGATGGGAGGAGGAAGGCACTGTCCCAGGTTTATGTGGACAGGCAGAGGGATGGGGTTATTGTCAGAGGGATATGTGACAGAAGAGTAAAGAGAAGTAACTCGTGTTTCTGTGTCTGTGCCCACAGTGATCACTGCTCCATCAAAAGCAAGAGTCACCACTGCCATGGCACCAGAACAAGCTGAGTTTGACCATCCTCCTCAGGGGACTGTTTGCTTCAGATTTCCACTCTTGAAAAGTGAATTTAAGAAGGAAAAAAACCCTCAATTTTATTCTAACAAAACCTGAACGCTTTTTCTAAAAGATGGAGTATTAGGAAATTATGTTAGTACCAAAATTAAACAGATGTTTAATAAGTGGTCAGGCAAAAGTCTTGCAATTTTCACATTGCCAAATACTTACTTTTTAAATCAACAAATTTAAAATGTTTCTAAAAACAGGTTTGTCTGCTGGAATCATTATAAAGTGCCCAGTGGTTGTGAAATTGGGAACACAACTTCTATTTGGAAAGACAAAAGATTTCTCATGCTCATTGTGTCTGTCTTTAATGGGCAAATTTTTGACATATTAGTATCATTCCTTTAACTCAGAAAAATTCCCTGACAATGAATTCCACAAGTTATTTCCCATCATATAAAAAAAAAAGTCATAATTGTTCATTTTATATGTAATAATTCCACTGGACGCTCCCTATTTCTTGTGTCATGAAAACAAGGAAATAATCATTCCCAAATTGCCTTCTCTCTGTGACACTGAGCTCATAGCATTTGTCATAATCTCTGTCATCTTTTCCAAGATGAAAAATCTCTATGACTGAAAGATATTGCTTTGATCATTTCCATCATCCTACTCCTCACATATATTCTTTACACTGATCAGTGTGTCAGCACCTAGTTTACTAACAGCTTAAGAATGCTCTCATTGAGTGTTTCCAATTATTTTCTAATATCCCTAACATTAGATTCCCTTTTTTATTTACCTAGATGTATTCATAGATCAATCCATAATAAATTCAGAACATTTTTCCTTGAACACCAACTGTTAATTTAGTATGGATAGCTGTGTACAAAAAGTCATGTCTTTCCCCATGCATGTAATTTTGCATGAATCACATTTAATTCATACAAAGTAGATGTAGCATGGAAAGAAGTGTGAAACTAACAAAAATACTTAATTTTAAAATAGAATTTAGGATGCTTATTATAAAAATTAAATATATAACCATAGAAATATTTTTATCTCACCAATATGCAAGCAAATAGCTAACAAATCAGATGTTGTTTGATTGCACCATTTCCTGCAGTTATTAAAGCACTTTTCACGCATGATTATAGCAGAATAGTTTTTAATTTGAAAAGAGAAAGTGGAGATAAACAGGCAATCTTTGGAACTATCTCCTGCCCAGGCTGATTCTTCCTTACCTTGTGTAATGTGATTTCTGCAACCTATTTTCTTAATATTTCATTCCTAAGGAAACAACTAAGCCCTGGGACTCCTTATAGAGGCAGAGCAGGTTGTAGCTCCCTCCCTGCAGCCTTGGTGTCTGGGAGCCAGGGAGCAGGAGGCTGCCTCAGAGCTCATGCTGAGGCACAGAGCAGCCCCAGGTCTGGCAAATACCAGAAGTCCAAAGGACATCAGAGGATCTTCCCATCTTGGGGACTGAGTTCTTGCTATGCCTGAAATGCTACAGCCAGCCCTCCCTAAGGGGCTGTGTTTGAAACACTTGGAGGGTGAAAAAACCAACTATTTCCTCTTCAAGCTCTGAAAGGACAGATGTCTAAACTGTTGAGCGACACAAAGCAGACAGAAAAAGGGCCCTGGGTGACCAGAAACAGAAGATGATTCCTTGAATAAAGAAAAATTCGTTTATTTGTTTTTACCAGCACAACAGGATGGTTCTCCATTCAGAAACATCTACTGCAGTTTTATGAGCTGGCAGACTCAAAGGGATGCTCCCAGACACATGGCAACAACGTTCCCTTTCTCTGGCTCAGGTATCCTCATCCTCCATGATCATCCTCATAATCTTGCTCACTAAATTCACAGTAAAGCTGTTGCTTTTTTTTGTTTGTTTGTTTTTCACTTGAAATAATTTTCTGCTGGTTTAGCAGAGGATCAGAAATGTGCCAGACCCAGCACAAGGGAAGCAGCAGAAAAACAATGCACAAATCATAAAGAAAGCATGAGGACCAACCAACTCTTTTGATGGCAGAGAAACACGAGGTGAGATTTCCTGCCTTCAGGACATAGATTTGAAGGATTTCATCTGACCAAGACTGAGACTGCTGCAGTCCCATCTGCCTCCAATGCAGGCTTTCCTTTGCCAGCACTGTTCTCTACACCTCTGCCTGGTCATGTGGCATTAATCAATTTGGCAGCTGAACAAGCTGAAGTGCAATCACATCTCCACCACCAAGCTTTGGTCAGCTGAGATCCTTGAACTGATTCACCATGCAAACTCAGGCTGCAGGCATGGAAGAGGGCAGGAATACACCAGAAGGAACAGAAGAGTGGGAACAGCAACCCTAGCTGGGGCCAGCTCTAGCCCCTGTGTAACCACATAAATTAATCCTCAGGTCATTTAACAGTTTATTATCTTCCTTTCCACTCAATACCCTGGCACATGCTCTAAGAGCATGGCATCCTAGAAGACACTTGTGCAGTATGGACTGAGCAAGGATGAAAATATGTTCCCACTGCCAGACAAATTTTGAGACTTAGATGCTGTGTTGGATACCTGAGGATGCCTGAAGGAATAGATCCAACACAGAAAACTTATGCCAGTATTACACAGCATGATGTTAAGTTTCCCACACTATACTGCAAAATCCCCTGACTAGTATGGAAGGCTTAAGAAACACGTCTTTGTAATTTTTTTAATGTAATTGGCCATTTTTCCAGATGACTGATATCCCCTTGAAAAAAAGACAAAACAAAAAAAATCCCAGGAAGATAAAACAGAAGGAAGCAACTTACCAGCAATTAAAACAGTACTTGAGTATTTTTGAAATGTGTTGTCCATACACACTTCAGCTCAGAAACTTCTTTGATGCACTACCTACAGCATGCAAATGTAGTCCCTTTCTCCTTTCCCTCCCGTGGCCCACGGCACGGGAGTGTCCTTTGGCTCTTCTCAGCCATAAAAAGGCTACGAAGTTTACAGAAGGCTGGGATACAGGAGTGAGAAGCTGTGCACTTGGGCCTACACACCTTTGTGAACTCCAGCTATGAGCAACTCCTCTTTTTCCACTGGAATCTTCCTTCACAGTCCATTTGCACAGGGGAAAGCTATAAGCAATGTCTACACCAGTACGGGTTGTCCAAAGCTGGCTCTGTGGCTTTGAGGTAAGAGGCAGTTGAGGATCACCCTGCAGATGAGGAGACTCCACATTAGCCCACCAAAATCTTACTGGAACACCAGCAAGGACCTTCCAAAATGGGCTCCAAGTTCAGGCACTGAGACAGCACCTGCAGCATCTCTTGCTGAAACAAGACCAGGACTCCACACACACATAAAACTCCAAAACCAAGCTCCAGGACAGCATGCAAGCCAGGTTTTAGCAAACTCAGCTTTAGAAGAGATTTTGTACTGGCAACAACCCATGCCTTTGCTCCAAAGAGGAGCTGCCGAAGCCTGTTTTCCTGGAGACCAGTGCTACTCTTTGTCCCATTCCTCAGACCCAACTGGTCCTTGGCACATGTGAGGCAGTTGGAAGGATAGGCTGAACAGATTGCTTGTTAGGAAACCCAACAGCAAAAAGAGAAGCAGGCCTACTACATAGACTGAGCATGAAACTTTACATCTTGGTACCTGCCCTGGAATCAGACATGTGCCAGTGGCAGCAGAGAAACACATCTCCAGGTAATAAAACACAGCACTGAGCACAGCTGGGGAAGCAAAATGAACTCAACAGGGCACATACAGAGAAACACCATTTAAGGGAGGGAAAAGTCAGGCTAAAAATGTTACACCTCTTGATCATAAAATGTCAGAAAGTCTCTGGCACAGCCCCATGTCCTGGTACCACAGATTCTGACATACATTAAACTAGGTTTCTGTTTCTAACAAACCTCAGGCTGGCCGATGCCTTGGTGGATTGATGCCTAGGTGAAGATGCCTGCTTCACTGACCATGTGAAGTAGGGACTGAACGGGATGGAAGCCACCCAGGATGCAACATAGGTGGGGTGTTAATATAACATGTTAGATGACCAATATTTAGCAAAGTCCAGGAGGTACCTATAGCCATGCTACCATTGACAGGGCTCACCAAGAGCCTATCACCTATGGATCACCAAAACCATTTATCATAGGCATTCACTTTTATGAGTTGCCCTGCCAGGTACTGACAAATCTGCCAGCAAGTGATGAAATTGCTGTGTCAGTTTTATGTGCACCTCTTCATGGGCATCACAGGCAGTAACCATAGAGCATGCACCACTTTGTTACCTTTGCTGCCCAAATAAAAATAGTTTAGACTGGGGTGAGGCTATTCACACATACAAAGGAAAGATATCATATAGCTGTGGTAACACACAATACTTCCAGGTCCGTGTTTCCAGGAAAAATCTGAACAAGAAATGAGTTACCATGAAACCTAAAGGGAATTCCTTATTTCAAGAAAACTAAGTACATTTTAAATACAAGTCAAAAGCAACTACTAACCTCAGAGAGGAGACACACAGAGAGGGTACATACACTCTCCATGAAAGAAAGAAATGGGAAAAAAAACAGGTTGGTGAACCCAAAGGCAGGCCTAGGCAAAAGCAATTTTCAGAAGGTGGAGGTGTGCATTGTTGTGACCATTTAAAAATGAATCAAATACAATTTTAAGTGAAGAGTAAGGTGAATCTCTGAGGAGGTCTGATAGTCAGGAAGGCAGAGCACCACAGAGATAGGAAAAAAACATCAAAGGGAACAGTAAGGAATATCTGGTATGAAGAGCAAGGGGAGAAAAGGGGAATTTACGGGACGAAGATCCCTGTACGGAAATTCATTCCAACTCTAGTAAGCATGGTCACGACCCGTGAAGGATGATGCAAAGCAGTCCTGTTGCGGTTGCTGCCTCCCATCTGAATGCCTGAAAGGGCCACACCAGTGTGGCCTGTAAGCACACAGAGGGGTGCAGCTGCCTGTGATGTGAACACCACTCGCAGTCACTCACTTGTAACTGCAGTTCTCTGAGCGATCTTGCACACGTGCCCGTCACTTCTCAGTCCTGCACTCTGTGAGCTGCTGCAGCTTAGAGGCATAACAAGTGCCCCTCCCTCCCCCTCTGTGCACAGGCCACAGGGGAACACAAGGCACAGGAACACCCGTGGGGGCTGCAAAGAGAGCCCAGACTCTGTGGGCAAAGGGAGTCTGTGTGCACCCACAGGCAGAAGTCCAAAAAAGACAAACACTCAAAGCAGAAAACAACAAAAAAATCACTTGTCACATCACTAAAAATCACTAGGCTGCTGCATAAGACTTCAAAATTCACTGATTTCTCTGTTAAATGTTTCCCGACCTTTTAAACTAATCAAGCCCCCAACATCTTTCCCACTGCATGCCATTATAAGAAATTTCAGAAAATAGTTACTGGACATAAAAAAGCCCATAGACATGGAAAACAACCCCAACCACCCCAGACAGCTTGGGGAGAAGGTAGAGTACCTAGCAGGATGCTTGTTGGCTTCCCCCACGCTCAGGTGCTGATTGCCATCTGTTTTCTGTGCTGTCTGTTGAGGCTGTAAGTCCTCAGCAGCAAGAGAAAACTGCATGTCCTGATTCCATGCAAGTCCTGGGTGAGCCACAGATGAGGGAACAAAAATGGGACCAGTGCTCCAAATGGAGAAGGTGGCTGCTCAAACCCAGTACAGCAGGGCAAAGAGCTGTGGTGGCATCAAGAATTTATTTTGGAGAATTGGATCCCTCTAGTGAAGCACTTAGTGCAGCCTCAGCACAAAAGGATGTGAGCTACTAGCAACTCTAGCCCTTATCCAAATAGGGTGAAACTTCCTGACCCTGGAGTTTGCACACAGATCTTAAGAACAAATATGAGAGCTTTGCTTCCAGGCAGGAAATCCCTTTTACCACACCTTTCTGATTTACACCAATGCTTGATACACACCACATGTGTCTTCCCCATCCTTCACCCACATTCACAATGGTCCTGTTCCATATTTAAGTGATGAAAAGTTAAGACCTGTGGTTACAGCTTCTATGAAAAGCTTCATTTTGAAGGCTGCTACATTTCAATTTTATTGCCATGAGAAAAAACTGAAAAAAAACAGCTATTAAAAAAAAGCGCCAAAATATGTCAGTCCTTCCTTAACATGAAAGCTGTTGTGAAGGCATATAATAAGTAAGTGTACGTTCTCTCCTGCAAGTTGTTGAAATATGGAAGGCAGGAAAATTTATTCTTACAAATGTTTTATATGAGTCCCATCCACAATTTTAGGCATGACACCTAATTTCTACTGTACAAGGTGTCTGTGGCAAGTTTGGTGAGCATTTTTTCCTGAAGTGCATCTCAGCAGGCAAGGAGTGCAACAAACCCTTCAACTGAGATTTGTTACAAGAAGAAAAACAAATGAAAATATCGGGATTGCCCCAGCTAGGAGACCAAGAGAAAGATGGAGCACAAAAACTTGCCCACCTGGCTGCATGTGGGAATAGAAAGACATTCATCTCAGAGATGTTATGTAGGGAAACAGCAGGAGTGAGAGCCATCAGAAAACTGGCAAATGCATCTGCTTTTTCCATTCAGGACTGCTGCTGACTAGATCTCTGCAAATTTCCTCTGTTCCACAGACCTGCCCAGTGGGATCTGTCTGGCATTAATTGGCCTTCAAAATTACTTACGGAAAAATCTTAAGCTAATTTTTGTAAATCGTTGAGTAAGGGAAAAAAAAAAAAAAGGGCTGTTCCTTTAAAAAAAGAAACAATCTAAGCAAGAGAGAAAATCAATAAATTCTTGCATGTGGACACGGTTTTCTTCTTCTTAAAAGAAATGCCTTAGGACGGAGATATAGTCCCTAACTTTTCTACGCAGTTTCTTTGCGTGAATTATAGGCTGCGAAAGGTGAAAGCCTTTTGTGTACTGAGGTCCGATGGGGAGAAGGGCAGACGGCGAAGAAGGGAGCAGTGGAAAGGCAGGGGCCAGGCGGTGACTTTGGAGAGAGCTCGGCTGGCCGAGCGGTTGGGAAGGGGAGCAGCCCCGACCGGGCAACAGCACACGGGGAAAGACCGCCACCAAGCCCCGAGGGACAGCGGGGAGCCCAAGGGGCTGCGGCGGGCACAGCAACGCACACAAGGGCGAGGTCCGTGGGGAAAGGCAGGGCTCCCGAGAGCCGCGGGAGAAGTGCGGGACGGGGCGCACACAGGCAAACCGAAGCTCCGATGCCTGGCCCCCGCCTGCAGCCGCGGTAAAGTGCCCTCTGCGGCCGGCGCTGCCCGCCAGGGGCTCGGGGGCAAAGGGAGATGGAGGACGCAGCGGGGAAGGCGAATATGAAAAGTCTCGCTCCCCAGTGCTGGTCTTTTGTTCCCGGGGGCAAACACCCACCGAATCCACCGGCAATGGGGGGAGCGAGCTCCGCCGAGCTCCTCGGCTCCCCTCTCTCGGGGAAGAAAGGGGACGGGCATTCGCCCCTAGCCGGTGCCCGGCGGCAGCGTGCCCGGGCGCGACACGGCCCCGCCGGGTGCGGGGAGAGCGAGGCAGGCGGAGCGGGACCGCCCGGCTCCCGCAGCCCCCCGCTGCAGCGCCCGCCCCCCGCCCCGGCCCCGGGGCTCACCGTCCTCGTAGTTCTTGAGGTAGTAGTCTGGGCCGGGCCCGCCGCGGCTCTTGGCCGGGTTCTTCACGTTGTGGAACTGCAGAAAGTCCGTCCTCTTGCCCGCGAAGCGCAGGAAGGCGGGGGCCAGGCCCCGCGCCAGGGTCACCAGCCGCCGGGAGCTGGGGAGAAGAGAGACGGGGCTGAGGAAACCGCGGGCCGGGCCCAATACCGCCAGCGACCGGGGGCCACGGGGCTCGAGGAGCCGCCGCTGCCCTGGCGGGCCCCGTTGCCCCGCCCGGGGCGGTGCGACGCGGTACCACCGGCTGCGGGGCTCTGCGCGGGCCGAGCGGCGCGGCCCTGGAGCGGGGAGCCGCCCCGCCCGCCGGTGGTGGCCCGGGGGCCGGCGGGCCCGGCTCCCCCCCGTCCTGCCGGTGCCCTCCGGACAAGTGCAGCGGCGTGCAGGAGGCAGAGGTGCTCAGCACCACGGACCGTGCCGCGGGCCGAGCCGCCGCGGAGGGGAGGGGAGAAAAGCGGGAGCCGTCCCGGCTCCGCTTCTCTCACGCCTTCCCGCATCCTCTCCCTGCTCCTTCCCCGGCTGCCGAAAGGACCCTCGGAGCGAGCGTGCGGAGGAGACCCGCTCTCCCTCCCCGACTTACCCAGCAGGGAGAAGGCTTTCTGGCCGTCCCAGCGCCTCCAGGCCGCGGCCGCTCCGCACCGCCGGTGGAACCCAGCGCAGTTGCAGCCCGGCTCTGCACCCCGAGCAGGGCTGGGAGTCCGGGCAGCGGAGGGCTCGGAAGACCTGGCCGACACCCGCTCTCTGCCCATCGGGAACCGGGGAAGGATCGGCTCGGCAGGCGGCCGCGTTCCTGCTGCTGTTTTTCGTTTTATTTTAATTTTTTTTCCCCCCTGTGCTGCCTCGGCCCCGTGTTGTGCTTTTTGCAGAGGAGCGGTTGCTGGAGCGAAGGGAGCACGACATTTTTGCAGTCATAACTGATAAGTCTCCGAAATGCTTTCTCCATTGCAAACATGTGCATCTTAATGGAAACCATGGCCTCGCTCCCTCCGTCACAACAAGCGCCGCCAGCAGCGCGGAGCCCGGCAGGGCTGGGCGGCGGGGCCGCCGGGGCGCCCCGCGGGCGGCGTGGGGAGAGCGCCGGGGGGCTCCTGCCTTACCTTAAGAAATCGAGCCAGCCATCATGAATGATGGAGGGGTCCAGCTGCAGGGAGAGGAAATTCTCACTGATTATCCTGACAGGGCTCTTGGTGTTGACATCAAGGAGAATGAGAGTTCTTCCCTTCACACCTGGAGGTTTCTCCACCGGCAGCGCTCTCCTGTCCCCAGCCTGGGAGGGCAGCGAGAAGGTGGCCATGAGGGCCAGCCCAGGTGCCATCAGGGCTAAGAGCCCTGGGGGGCAGGAGCTGGGACAGGGCATGCCGGAGAGCAGGAAACCCCTAATTACTCGCTGTCTGCAGGGGCTCGCTGGTGGCTAATTGTCCTTATCTATAGTGTGGGGCGCTCTGCCTTTTTTTGCAATGTTTTGGTGTTGGTGGAGGGGAGCTCACGCCCCTGACCAGCCTTTCTCGCAGCCGGTGCCAAGACTCCTTGCAGCCAGCACCGCCCCTTTAAGAGATGCAGGCTCCAGACATTTTTAACTTTTTGAAGGTAAGGGGAGGCTCCTGGTTTAACCCCCTCGGCTCGGGGCCCGCCGCCCTTCCGCAGCCCCGCCAGCACCGAGCTTTCACTTTGCGCGGGCTCTGGCGGATGTTTTCGGCTCCCACACCACGCAAAACCGGGAAGGAGTCAGGACACCGAGACACCGGGGAGCTCGGGACGGGGACCTGAGCGCGGGGGCCGGGCTGAACGGCCCGAGATGGTCGCCGGCTGCAGGAACGACAGAGACGGTAAGGCAGCGAGGACGGCCCTTGCTGGGGAACGGGGGGGTAATCACCCCGAAAAAGACCCCAAACACTACCTGAGGGAAGAGGTAGCTCCAAACCGCGCCGGCACCCGCGGTGCTGGGCGATGCCCTCGGGACTGAGCGCCGGAGGCTCCGCGGGACCCGACGGGCGCAGCGGGGCTGGGGCCGCCAGCACGCTCAGTGCGCCCTGCCCGAAGGTGGGGCTCGGTCGGTACTCGCGTGGGGAACCGGGGCACGGGGAATCGAGCCGCCGGTCGCCCTTTCCCGCCTGCCTCCGGGCTCATCGGTGTCCGACCAGTGGCAGGGAAAGAAGAGGGAAGCCAGCAGCAGTTCCCGGTGTGGAAACGTCCTTATTGGGGATCGATAGGACAGCACGGTTTGATGGCACCGACGACGACCCCCGTGCCGGGACCAGCCCTCCGTCGCTTCCTCCAGGACGGACCGGGGCGGGACGAACCGGGCTCGGCGCACTGCAGAAATGCAGGCGGCTGCGGTTGTCAGCTCTGGGCGCAAGGTCGTGGCACCGGGCCGGGAATCGGTGGCGGCTGCCGACAATCCCGGGAGCGTCAAGGAACGTCCACCGAATCCATCAGCAGCCGCTTCCCGGGCAAGCCTCGAACTCCCACAAGCAGTCTGCGACCTCCGGGACACGTAACGTGCCCGCACCTGGACCCTCGGCCGCCGTAGCCCGCCCCAGTTCCCGCATCGCCCAGGCCATACGGGACGCAGGTCCCCAATGCCGCTACCGGCCCGGCGACGGAGGGCTGACTGCGGGAGGGCTGAGCCGGACCAGGTGCGGTCCGTCGGGGCCCCGCAGCCCCGGGGATGCGGCGGCCGCAGCACCATCTGCTGGTGAGGGGCCCGGCGCGGCGGGGGAGCCGGCACCCACCTGCGGACACCGTCGGCAGGGGCCGGGGCTGCGGGCAGCAGCGCGGCTTTGGGATCGACGCACAAATCTCGCCGCAAGAGCGGCCGGGACCCGCCAGCCGTCATCGGGGAAGCCGGCGGGTCGGGTACGAGCGGCCCGGGCAGCCGGATCAGGGATACTCCGAGCGCACGGGGCAGCCCGCTGTCCCAGCAGGGATCCCCGCCCTTGGGAAACGCCTCCAGCTTCTCCCGGTGTCCGTGCGGAGCTACGTGCGCGCCCCGATCGCCCCAGTCAGGGCCCGAGGGGCGGCGGGAGCGGCCCCGGTGACCCGGCGGCAAGTCCCGGTGCTCGGTGCGCTCGGCGGAGCCCCGCACGGAGGGGAAGCACTCGGGCCTGGGCCCCGGTGAAACCCGCGGACAGCGCTGTCTCCTGTGGAAAACTTCGCTCCCCCTGTGTCTCTGCCCTTGAAACTCTTCAAGACAAGAGGGGCAGCCACCCTTGCCAGCCCCGGGTTGCTCGGGCAGGAGCCGCTGTGGTAACGCGTGGGGAAGCACGAAACATACCTCTGGGATCTGCTAGGGGTGAGCAGGGAATACACTAACTAGGATTTGTCGTGAAATCATCCCACCAAAGCTGAGACAGGAGCGGGGCTCAAGCCGCGCCTGGGAAGAGGTTGCCGAGCGCAGCGCAGGGTGACCCAGAGCAGCAAAAGGGTGTCCGGGGCAGCGGGCTCTGAGCGCTGGAATAAGTAAAAGGATCCGGGGAAAAAAGCTGCGCAATTTCAGCTGTGCAAAACCCTGGCATCCCGGGACAGGAAGAAGGCAATTTAAGGCTGGAAATTTGTGTTCGGCTGCAAACACTTCTCCCGAGGTTTGCAATAACACTTAAAACTGACCCAGGACCTAAAGCCTCGGCTTCAGAAGTTGCGCAGCTTTTTGGGTCATCTCCAAATGAGGAACACGAGTTTTAAAATTATCTCGTTTAAAATATTTTTTCCTTATGCTTTCAGAAGATGTGAGAAAGGCTTCAGGGGTATTTGTTGTGGTTGCAGGCCGAAATTTTGTATCGTGCCTCCTCCAAGGATGGTTCTATTTTCAAACGAAATTCCAGTGTATTCTGTAGTAAAAGGAGAAAAAAAAAACGCAAACAAAAACTAAGGAAATTATCCACTTTAATCTCCTTTTTATGTATTTTTCCCTTACAAACACATTACTTTGGAAGAAAAATGTGTTTATTCTGAAACGTTCCCCAGAATTAGTCTCTGCTTTGAACGCAAACTCCGGATGCACTGAAGTCCCTTATCTGCGGAGATATCACCAACAACATTAAACAGCAGGGAAAGAGGCAAAAAACCCTCCCAGATGCCGGAGTCACCTTCCAGATTCTGGGAAGACGACATTAAAGGAAATATTAATTTACCTATCTGAGCTTTCCAAACCAACACCGGGAGCTCGCCCCAGTCCTGTGCCCTTGGAAATAAGTGCACCCCACTTTGCGTCTGACTCCGGCAGCAGCAAGTTAGAGCTAAAAATAAAGTGGTTTGGGGTTTTTTTTTGTTTGTTTCTCGGTCTGTTTTTCAATAAGTTGTAGGCTTGCTATAGAAAACTTGTAAACGCTAAAAATTACTCGGTTATCTGCGAGCCCTGGGGCAGCAGCGGAGGTGCGGGGAGTCCCGGGAGCCGCCGCTGCAGCTCGGGGATGGCCCGGGAACCCGCAAAGGAGGGACCACGGCCACCTCCTCCCCAGCCATGCACACCAGATAGGAGCTATCTCAATTTACACCAGCTGCGACCCTGGCTCGCCGTCCGCAGGGGCGGCGAAGCGATGATCCTTTCTTATATTACGATAATTACTTTAGAAAGCCTGACTCATATAAAAAGTATCCATAAAGATTTATTCGCGGTTTTGTCAATTTCGAAATAGGTTTCTCCGTTTTCCATCTACTCCAAACTTGCTGGTTTTAATCTCCAAAACAGTCACTGGAAAATAAAAATGGGGGAGGAGAAACGTTTCTATAAAGAGCTTAACCAAAGCACATTAAATATTTTCCCAACATCACCAAATAAACAACAATTCTCCAGCTCCCTATAAACTATTTAAAGCATGTCATATCATCTCTTTTGCTCTTGCCAATGTACTTGCCTTTTAATTTACAAGCTGATTAGAGTAGGGCCTGTCTTTTTGTATATATTTGCAAAATATTTGGCACCCTTTCAGTCAGTTGCAGTTCACAAACACTTAAAACTGCATTTAACTTCATTATTATAGGTAGTCACTTCGATTTTTCCTCTCTTTTGTAGAGCTACTGCCTGTGAAAGTGCTTCTTGTAAATGGTCTGAGCAGTTGTTGAAAGTTTTCAGCAGAGGAAACCTCTTCATATGGGAAAAAAAAAAATAAAAAAAAAAAAAGAGAGAGAAGAAAAAGCACAACGGAAATCTAAACTCAGATCTCAGACTATACAAATTGGCCCAAAAGAAAATGGGTGAAATCTCCTTAGGAGGAACATTTTTAGTTCACTAAAAAATAAACTTTGCTCATAAATGATGAAAGTTACTATCATCAGAGGATGTTCTGTACCAAACAAACCTCCATTAGGCTGGGAAGGATAAAACAGGCTAGACAGCCCTCAAAAAAAAAAAAAAATCATCATGTCTTTGATTCCCAAGATATCAACCATGTCTGTTTCTGTAGTGCTGTCAAGTAAATCTGAGTTATGGATGCTCTAAAAGAAGCAAGCAAGGAGAAAATTCAGCAAGTAAAAATTAAGAATGTTATCTATACGTCACAAAAATACACTTTCTTTTCAGGCTCTTAAGCTTCTGCCCTGCATGGTATGACAATTTCTTAGAAGAGCAAGACCAGTGAATGTGGTAAAGCTGTGATCATTAGAGCATGCAATTGCATGACAGATTCTTTTTACTGAGCTTTTTGCTCTTTCTGCAAAGCAGTGTCCATCATTTTCACCACAAGAGCCTTAACGTCTGGAATGCAATCTCCTAAAACTGCCAGTGCCTCAAGGTGGGTGTTGCACAGTCTGAGCTCCACTGCTGAAACCATTTTCTAGCTTGTTTATGTATCATGTCTAACCTGATCAAACAGACAGTGGACAGTTGCTTGATTTAATACAGTATCCACATATTGCTCTTTAATGTAGGTGACCTGGGAAGTTCTGTAAAAAGCAAATACCTCTGTCTGAGCTAGAAGGACTGGCTGGCTAGGGAGCTCAGCCACAGCAGGAGGAAAGCAAGCCTACTGAGAGAGCTTCCTCCTTCGACTCGTGCAAAAGGCAAGGCATCGATCAAAACCAACGGCCCGGTCAGGAAAAGCACAGTTGGCAATGTTGTCTTTGCATTTTTGCCAGCGTGAAAGGAACACAAACTGGTGTTTCCAAATCTAGCCATAGGAAAACAGAGCATGTTTCTTTGAGAGTCAATCACTAGTTGTATAATGAAAAAACCTGTTTAAAAAAAAAAAAAGGGGGGGGGGGGGGGGGGGACAGGGACAAAAAAAAAAAGCACTGGTGCCACAAAGATTGTGAATGTGGGCTCTCCCGGTGTGACAAATCACAGAATGAAACTGAGAGGGTGAAATGGAGTTTTAGGCAGCTACCAATCAATATTTCTTTTAGCTTTTTTTTGTTTGTTTGTTTGTTTTTTTCAGTTTTTGTAACTTAATTTCCAGTTCTGTGAGAAGTTAGATACCATGTACTCTGTTGGAATAAACAGCATTTATTGTTTTCCTTAATCTGCCTCACTGTTTTACTTTATGCAACTTCTGATGCTTGGTCTCAAAAATACTCTTAAAAGCCTGGGGTACCCTGGTCCTGCAGATTTGTCCATGGAAAGAACTTGTGAAATCCCAAAGTGTTCAACTCCCAACAGGACCTCTGAGGTCCTGGAAAGACTGAGATGCACGATGTCCATAAAGCTGTAGGAATTGTAGGTGCCATCTCAGCACACAGAAATCCCCTTTGCCCAGTGCCTCTTTAGCAAGCAGAAAAAAAAAAAATAAAAATTCTATGTAATGACTGAGAACATTTCAGTGTACAACAATGCCCTTGGACAGAGAATGCTCTTTGGCTCCATTAACTTCTCTGTACTCATCAATGACCAGGTCTGATTTCACTTTTGTCTTTCATATCTTGAGAAGCAGCAAATACAGCAGCAATTTGTCACAGTCAAAGAGATACAGAGTGAGAACACAACAGTGAGTCTGGAGCTTTGCAGTGTCCTGAAGACCAAAATAGCCTTGGAAACCTTTTCCTCAAATTGAGCCCAGCCCTGAGCAGCAGAGAAATGTGTAGAATTATCCCTGTTTCACATCATCACGTGAAAGAAAGAGAAGTGAATATGCCAATTTTACAAGCCTGAGAATGAATGCAAGCAAGTATTTGTTCCACCATCTGGGGAAGATGATAGAGGTGAAGGAAGAGGGAATACGAGGGGGATGGTAAGAGTTGACAGAGACCTTCTATTTTTCTGGAGGGATGCTTCACATTCCAGCAGCAAAAATGGAGGAAGCGGACATGAGAATTAGATCAGGAGGGGAAGTAAGAAGATGGATGAAGTGCAAGACTGGAGGAGCAAACGAGTCAATTATGAAAAAGAGGAAGGAACTGTGTGCAGAAATCAACGAGGAGATGGAACTCAGGGGAAGAAACAGCAGCCAAAATGCTCTCAAATCAGAGATGCTGCTGGGGTGAGAGAGACAGAAAAGAATTGGAATATTTCAGGTAATGATAAAATTGTAAACCCCTGTCCTCTGTATTTATTTGCATAGGGCAAATAAGCTCTCTGTCACCAGCTCGATCCAGACATCTGAGCATGGCACTGCTACAGACAGACAAAACAAATCAGCTGTGTCAAAGCTGCAAACTGTTGACGTGCATTAGAGAAATCAGAAGCAACACATGAAACTCATGGCTAGAGAGCAAGAGGAGAAAACTATGGGTCATGCCTGAAAACCAGACAAATACATGAAGTAGAAATAAAGTTAGATGCCCAGAAGGAACCACAGAATTCCAAGGCTCAGAAGAGAGCACCACTGAATGAGGGGGAAAGGCCAGCTGTACATCAGTGACCTGTACTCATGGAGGGAGGAGGAGACAGGCTGATGCCAAATAGGCTTTAAACCAAATACTTGCTTCCATTGCCCAGAAAAAGCTCTTAAATAAATTCAAAAAGCAATGCTCGTTCTGCATAAATTCCAGAGCCCTTATAGGAACTCATCCTCACCTTAGTGTTGCTTAAGGGCTGGCATGTCAGCAGAAGTGAGGTGCAGAGTCCCTAACCCAGGCACAGAAGCCTGGAAAAACTGCAGGGCAAGTGCTTTTATTCATAGCACAGACACCTTTGTCCTTTCTACCACCGGCAACTGGGTGTTGCCTTGCACCTTCTCTCTTCAGTTTCACTTCTGTTAATCCTTTACAACAGCAACAATGGAGAAAGCTAAAAATAAAGCTATATAACCAATAGAATAGGCATGCAATTGCATGTCTATTTTCTTTGAAAAAATGATGCTTTATTTCCTGTTCAATGGAAAATACAGTTTGATGTTACAACTATTAGGTTTTGACTGAATGCAGAAATTTGACTGAAACAATGACATTTCCCCCTGTATTTACTATTACCATATGTCACTGATTATATATTTAAGTTTTAAAAATGAATTAAATTTCATGGCTTCCTCAAGCTAGATTCTCTTGGAATGACTGTCTTTTGTTATTGAGCAAAATGCTTGGAAAACAGTTTAAATCAAAACAGCAGACTTTTGGTATCATTTCAGGAGAAAACTGGTTATCACAAACCAAGTGCTTAACACATCATCATCCAGAAGGCTGGGTAAAGCCTTGCAAAGCTGCAGCCATCATGGCCAGGATAGAGGAAGAGGGTTAATTGAACACCACAGACTTAAAGATGGAAAAAGGAGAGGAAAAAAAAGACACTATTTGAAGCTATCTTGCCTGGGGTCTTATTCCTTCTGCTTCTGAAGTTATCATATATCCCACATCACAGTGCTTATTTCACTTACTTAGGGGAAGTATCTTCTCTAAGCTGGTTACAGAGCATTAGTGACAATCAGATTGCACATATGTTCCAGGAGAAGCCAGCCTTGTCCTTGCTAGATTTCCTCCTGCTTTCTGGAGAGAAAAAAAAATATCTGGGCTTTTTTTTTTTTTTTTTTTTTTTTTTTTTTTTTTTTTTTTTTTTTTACTCCTTCTGTTTCCCATCATGGTTTGGATTGCTAACATTTCTATCCCCACTAGGAGTCCCTGGTGGCTCCTGGCCCTTTTCTAGAGGACCAGCGGACAGCAAAGCCCCTGGGCTTCCCTCAGCCAGGAAGGAAGTGAATTGCAACCCTCAGCCTCCTGGGCTCTGATTTCAGACCTTAAAGTCAAGGAGATGTAAAGAGACTTTAGGAAGCACCCCATATTCATGCTTCCCAGTCTCTCCAGCTTCTGTCTGAACCCGAAGAGCCAGAGCTGGAAGAGGACAGGGGTGACTAGAGAAGTCACCACTGGAAGGTTTGTGCATATTGCAGGCTGTGCCACAAGCTGCAGAGGGACCTCAGTGGTGGCAGACATAGTGTAAAGCAGAACCTGAGCAGTGCTGGTGAGTGGGAATCAGGTGGTCATTCCTAATGGAAGAGTTAGGGAAGAACAGATAAAAGAAGCATAAGAGGACAGCTATGCTGAAGGACTCACCAGACAGAATAGAGCCAGGACAGGCCCCAGTGAGAACATTGCAAATTCATGTCATACTTTGCCAAAGACTCGATCAATTGAGCATGTACTAAAGCTGAGTTTGTTTTGTCTTATTTGGAGCTTTGGAAGATATTTCCTATCTTGACTCATTGAACACACTCCAACCACACACCTGCAACTTCTGGAGTGCATCCTCTCAGCAAGAGGCTGGCTAGCACGTCATCACTTATGCAGGGCAAATCCTACTGAAAGCACATCTGACCACAGCTTTCACACCAGTTTACTTTTACATGTAGCACATGTAAGCTAACATCTGGCAAGAACACAACTATGTCCTGATCGAGATGGAGCTCATAGCAACAGATGGTGTTTGATACTGCAGGACCAGAGAGGCTCTACCTTAAACTGAGCATTATTTGCCTTCTGAGTTTTTACACCCTCTGACCACATCTTTTTCTGAGTGGAGCCACTGTCACCATAGCTTTGGAGTCCTCTGAAGACCAAATACACTCTCAACATGCAGGTTACTGCCTAGTCCTGACATCCAGGTGATTTTGCTGCCATTGAGGCAAGTGAGCACATGGGGCATGGTGCTGATGCACCCATTACATTGTACATCAGTATAACATGAGGTTAGCAATGCCCTGAACCACACAGTGCCTCCATGCAGGAGGAAACTTTCTCTGCAAGCACACAGTAGCTCTGCCTGCAGGCACGCAAGCAGCACCGGTATTTAGCAATCTAACAAGCAACACCTCCTGCCTATTTGGGGGCAAAGTATGGAAAAGACAGCAAACAGTAGCCTACAGTGCCAGCTCCTCAAGACTGAGATCTTCATAGTAAAGGGAAAAGTGTTTAGAAGAGAAAACCCAGCATCAAGAAAAATGTTTCTGTGACTCTGGAAGATATAAGATGTGACTAACCACCTCTACAGCTTTACAGTTACTGTCCGTGGGGGTTTTTTGGTTGTTTTTTGGTTTTTTGTTTGTTTGTTTTTGTTTTTTTTTTTTCCTAGATCTTTATTTTGCCAGTAGAAGTGCAGCGAGAGATTGCCACCTTGTGGTTCCTTCTCCTGCAGTACCATGGTTTTTTTCCCCACATGTTCCAGGCTAGACCAGTGGTTTCTAAACTGCTGTCCATAGATTTCTAGTGACAAGGGTGCTCTGGAAAAGAATACTTTCCAAATACTTACTTAACTAAAAAAAGCACATCTGTAATTCACAGCCTTCAGTTCCTATACTGAGAAACTTCTCTCTAGAAAACCTTCAAGGACTCTTAACTTGCAGGTTAATAAACATGAGTAACTACTGGCATGGGCACACAGCTCCCAAACAGCAACACAGAACACTATGGCAGTGATGCACAGAACCAGACCATCTTTACAATATTCTCAGCACCAAGAAGTCTGTGAGAAATTCAGAGCTAATGACAGCCTGCCATTGATAAAATATGGGATGACCTCAGACAGTAGTTCCCACAAAGTCCTAATAAGGAGCAGCCATGTGCTCATTTCCCCCACCTTGCGGATAGGAAGGCAGAAGCAGGCGGTGCTGGTCCCAAGTCGCTCTGCTTACTGCTTAAGGCAGCTTGTGAGATCTGTCCCTCAGGCAGCATAACCTGGGGCCAGAGAGAGAGACAGAGAGACAGAGAGAGAGAGAGTGAGGAGTCTCTCATAACACAGAAAGGAGCATAGATCCCCCTGGTAGCTTTTCATGCCTGCTGACATACTGACACAGAAAGCGACCTATTTTCATGGGAGCAATAATGAGTGCATAATCAGAATTTTTCGGGCACTTTCTTTGCCTCTATGACATTTTCTAGTTTCCTGCTTTGCCGCTACTGAGCCTGTTGCAGTTGTAAGCAACTGCTTTCCAGTTCCCCAGCCTCGTTTCAAGGTTGTCGTGAATGTTGGTCCAGGGAAGACACAAAAGCTTAGAGTCCCTAAGCGCATTCTGGAGCACATACTTCTGAAGCAGATAAACCCTAGCAACATTCCCCATCAGGTCGAGACATGAGAATAAATATAGTTATAGTGTAGTACATTTGTTTCCTAGAAAGACCGCAAATCTAACGACTACCCACCCCCCATTAAAAAAAGCCCAAACAAACAAAAAAAATTCAAACCACTCCCACGGAAAGGAGGGAAATTAATTTGAACCGAAAAGCTGAAGAGTAGGGCCTCAACAGATTACAGACGGAGGCTGAATGCAAATTCCAGCTCCAGAGACTGCTGACAGAATCCCCTCAGCAAGCCCTGACCGCACAGTGCAAGGGAGGCACAGCCCCGCACCGCAACCCACAGGCAGCGTGCCCGGGATGACACCGGGAGCCAACGCGGCCGCAGCTGGGGCAGAGCAGAGCTCGCTCTTCGGGCCCGCAGCTCACTCTGGCTGCCAGGGCTGGGGCTGCCCCGCATCACCGCCGATGTGCTCCGGCGTAGATCCCCGGCATCTCACCAGGTGCGGAGCGAGCTCGCGGTGCCGCCGCCGCGGGGATGCTCCCGCACGGCCGTGCGCGGCGGGTGGGCGAACTCCTCGGTCCCCTGCATAAGCGCCCCGGTTTTGCCGGTCCCGCTCCGCCGGCCCCTCCCGCCGGGGCGCCGCAGGCCGGCTCCCGGTCGCACGTGGCGCGGCGGCCGCCCGCCCCCCGGCCCACGTGTGCCGCCGCGCCGAGCCTGTACGTCCCTCT